>JBAMCH010000014.1:7840000-9040000 GCA_037075245.1 Drosophila mimetica
CCATAGAAATGCAAGTTTAAATCTAAAATGCATTATTTTATATAGGCATTTTTGTTTGTAGGATGCCTTTTATCCACCTTTTTCTTCAACAAGGCCCACAAATTTTCGATAGGGCTTATGTCTGGACTCTGGCCAGAAGTATCCATAACTTTGGTGCAGTTAAACAGCAACCAGGTCCTGCAAAGTATCGACTTATGCTTAGGGTCGTTGTCCTAATATAGCTTGTATTAAACTTCAAAACTCTTCTTGTGATACTCCTGCTACATACAATTTAAAAAAAAGCTTTATTATATTTTTTTAAATAGTTTACTTTTGTCCTTGCATTTTCTTATGTCCGCTTCATAACTTAACATAACTTAAATGTTAAGAGCGTTTTGGTCTTGAACGCCGCAACTTTTGACTTTAAAGTCAACAATGATATTCTATAATCTTCTGCAGTTTTGCTACAAATGTAGAGTCAAGCTGTAGGGTAAAACACAAGCGTTCTTGAATTCAGCTGTTTGAGGCGAATAAAGTTAAAAAGTCATGGTCCCGGAAATTGTGTATTGTGCAACCTGGTAAAACTCAGATTTCTATTAATGGGAACCCTTTTCAATGTTATTATTGATTAAAAATACGGATTTACTTAGAAATTTCAATGTTTTGAATGGCAATTAGCTAGGCCACATTATGCAGGTATTCATGTACAGGTATACATCGACAGAATCAATAAGTAGCGATATGTCTTCCAATTTATAATAAGATAAGCATAAAGATAGGGAAAGCCTCAGAAGAAAATACAGAATGCTTTTTTCAAGGAAGTTGGATTAAAAGTAGATTTCCCCAAATGCTGATACGGAAACTTAAATTATAGAAATACTTCGAGAAGATTTTTTAAAGAACAAGAAGTAGTAACTCGAATCACTGGAATTAACAATGAAATCGGTAAAAGATTGGGAACCATTTTATATGTTTTAGACTCCATAGAAAAGGGCAACTCTACAAAATATGGAGAATGTGCCTCTAAAATGGCATCACTTTAGAGGAATTGTGTCCTCTAAAAAAATTTACCCCGACAGTCCATAAGATATTGGCGCACGGAAAAGAAATAATCGAATACCAGTGTTTGCCAATTGGAAAGCTTTCCGAGGAAGCGCAGGAATCGCTAAACAAATTTTATTAAAAATACATATAGACGGAAAGACATATAGACGGAAAGACATATAGACGGAAAGACAGCCAGACAGAAAGACATACACACAAACATACACTCCGCGTTCGAATTCAAGTGACAAATATTTGACACAACCTTATACTAGTGCGAGCGAGAGAACATGCTTAAAGCACGTCAGTTCGAATTTCGAATCTGTCTAACTCGTTTCATGAGAGAGTCTCCGAGAGAGAAAATTCGGCAAAATGACCTTAATTATTGTAAATTTGATGAGTATTTCATGTAAAAACGATGTGGGTTTGAATTACATGCTTTTTACATTCGCCATATCGAATATACGGGGCGATATTTTTTTTTGTGTGATGTTATCGGGTAATATAATATATCTTCTTAACAAAATCAACGATAACCATTCAAATTTACCATATACTACAAACAATTCGTCACAATACCCAACAAGGTAGACTTTGAGCAAAAACGGTGTCACTCTCAAATGGCGTAAAGAAAAAAACCCCAAGTACCAACAACTGTTGATAAAGATCCCATTTATACGTGCATATATTAACCTGATTTTATTTTGCACCTAACTGAGCTCTGGCACTGGCGAAACACAAATAAATTGAATAGGTTTGCTAATTTGCGCACCACATTTTTAGCAAAAATTATCTCACGAAGAAATTACGTGACTTTTCTATTACTCATCGTACTCAATGTTGCTCAACATGATCAACGACCAACAAATCAAGCAGTACTACAGTTGGTAACAGTACCAAGCGTCCAGTTGCACCCACGGCAGATAATATTTACTGATCAGCATATTCTACATAGTCAATGTCAACGGTTAACTCGTTGTCTTACCGACCCGCCAAGGGCTCAGCACATTCTGCAGTGTCAGCCAACTGCTACCATAATCGAAACAGACCCCTACTCCAGAATATAACCCATTCCACCATTCTTTACACTTAACTTCCGTGTTCTTCAAGTAGTATATAAGCTTGCACAAAATTTAGAATAAATCAGTCATCACTTCATCTTTTAACTCCGTGGCTTTATTTTCCGCCCTACTGGAAGAGTCCTCGTCAACATCTATTGTGCTACAAGTCACGCTTGAGCACAAACATTGGTGACCCCAACGTGATCCTTTACCGACAAAGGATCACACCCTGCTACAGAAATAAAGTTAAATTAACGTCTTGTATTATTTTAAAGAAAACGGCCACTACATTATTAGTTGCAAATTATTAATTAAAGCTTAATTAATAATTATGCGGAGCTGCCTCTGAGTGATGAATTTATTCAAATATATTAAATTCCGGTGTTCGTAAATAAAATTAAATTTTAATGTCAGCAGTGTTCTGTCGGTGTATGCCCGTGATTATACGGAACATTCCCCTTACTCTGGGATAAACTTTTGGTATAATGGTATGCATTGCAAGAAATTTATTTGCTCAGTTATATAAAACTCAATATTGAATAATTTTAGCCGAAATTCATAATTTATCCTGATTCTGTTGTTTTCCCTATACACTGTGAGAAACCGAAATTGAATAAAAACTTATATTATTATGTTCGACGTGAAAGTGGCGCGGAAATTCAAAATTCCGTTCGGAGGCGAGGATCAGCAGCCGAGGAGAAGAAATCGTCGAGGAGGAGCATGTAGAGGAGGAAGGAGGACGGCGCCGGAAATATCTTTATGCGGGAGTCGAGATGCTGATGATTACAAGGCTGAGACTGGCATCGCTGCGATCCGACCGGTGCCCTTCAGCAGGAGAACGGCGTCAGGGTCGCGGTCGTCGAGATGCTGATGCAAAAAAGGCTGAGAGTGCATCGCTGCGCCCGGACTGATGGCCAACAGGTGGATCAAGGAAGGACTGCGGGTGTCAATACCACCAAGAAACAAGGAAAGGGAAATGGAGGCTGTGCGTGGATTTCCGGCAAATAAACACGAAGTTCGTGAAAGACGCGTATCCGATGCCGATGATAAACTACATCCTGGACCAGCTGAGAGAAGCAAAGTACATCAGCAGCTGGGATCTAAAGACGGGTACCCTTGGAGGCGAACAGCAGGCAGTACACAGCCATCAAATAAAATTAGTTTTAGTTCAAAACTACTTGTAACCTAGAATAAGAATATTGTAAAATCATGTATACCTAACCCAACGTGCCTAGCACATTAAATTAAGAGTTCTTTTACTTGTAGTGCTAGGATGCAAAATAAAGAAATAATAATAATAATAATAATAAGAGTTGCAATACTTGGGGCATCGAATCACACAATGCATAGGGACGGACCCGGAGAAGGTCTCGGCTATAGCTCAGCTTAGGCCACCGGCAAACGTAAAAGAGCTGCGCCAGTATCTGGGGGTGGCATCATGGTATAGGCGATTCGTACCAGATTTTGCCACCATAGTGCAGCCCCTGAACACACTCCTCCGGAAGAAAGCAAAATGGGAATGGACGGGCCATCACCAGCAAGCGTTCGAAGCCGTCAAGGCCAGGCTAATCGTCGATCCGATCCTGGCATGCCCCGATTTCAGCAAAACATTTGTACTCCAAATAGACGCCAGCGATTACGGCCTCGGTGCTTTTCTCACACAACATTCGGGCCAGGGTGAGCAGGTAATTTCCTACTCCAGCCGATCCTTGAACGGGGCGGAAAGGAATTACTCTGCAACAGAAAAGGAATGTTTAGCGAACGTGTGGGCCGTTAGGAAATTAAAACCTTACCTGGAGGGTAATGGCTCTGAAGTGGTTGAATAGCAACGAGAGTCCGTCCGGAAGAATATCGAGATGGGCGCTGGAGTTACAACAGTACGATTTTAAAATCGCATACAGGAAGGGCCAGCTTAACATAGTAGCCCTGTCACGACAGCCGCTACCAGAATCGTGCCCGAGAGCGATCTGCAAGAGCGAACACAATGCCCCTGGATGAAGGAAATGCAAGGTTACGCAGAATCCACAAAAATACCCCGATTATCTAATGGAAGCCGACCGGCTTTACCGACATACGGGCTGGCAACGAGGACGTAGTCGCCTGGAGGCTGTGCGTATTCACCGAGTCGAGAAAAAGGGTCATTTTGGGAATTCACGACATGCCAACGGCCGGACAGTCGGAAACCGACTGGCAGGAAGATACCACTGGCCGGGTATGCACCGAGACGTACGAAAATATGTGTGGAACTGTGAAAGTACAAGCCTTACCAACTCCAGGCAGCCGGAAAAATGCTAACACAAATTGCGCCGATTTCGTCGGCCCCCTGCCACGGTCAAAACACGGGAATTCGATGCTACTAGTCTTGGTGGATCAATTCTCAAAAACGACCGAAATCGTGCATTATATTACCTATGGTTGAACTATATTATATTATTTACAATATTATATTATGTACACCTATATATATTTAACCCTTTACTTCCACAGCAGTTTTGCATTCGGAATCATTCTGCCACTTATCTGAATTAGTAATGCTTATTAAATATTGTTAGATTTTAGTTGGAATTAATTATACCCGTTACTCGTAGAGTAAAAGGGTATATTAGATTCGTGCAAAAGTATGAAACAGGTAAAAGGAAACTTTTCCGACCATATAAAGTATATATATTCTTGTTCAGGATCACTAGCCGAGTCGATCTAGCCATGTCCGTCTGTCTGTCCGTCTGTCCGTCCGTCCGTCTGTATGAACGCTGAGATCCCGGAAACTATAAAAGCTAGAAGATTGGGATTTGGCATGCAGATTCTAGGGGTTAATACGCAGCGCAAGTTTTTCACGCCGATGTGCTACGCCCCCTCTAATGCCCACAAACCGCGAGAATCTGTGGCACCCACAGTTTTGAAGCTAGATTAACGGGAAAAGGAATGTGTATTCGTTTGTTCAATACCTATTGATTGACCAATATATGATTTAGTCTACAGCCTAGCCTTCGAAAAAATCGCTGGTATCTGAGTGACAACTTCTATCAGTTAACGTGAAAAAATGCTACGGCCTAGATAGCTTATACAAACCGAAGAAGTTCATTCCAATTTCCTTCTTCTTCTTTATTCATCTATTCTTCGTTTCTTCTCAGGCATTTGGCGTATGCTTTGAAACTCGGTTAGGAAACCAGAAAACTTGTTCCATATGCCAGGTAGCCTTGCAGACTTCAGCTAATACCAGTGGGCTAGGACTCAAGAGAATCAGCAACAGCAAATGAGAGGTTCTATAAGAAACAGTCCGGAATCAGTAGCTGCAAACATGCAACAGGTGATTGGCAACGCAAGCGCTGGGGCTCTCGAAGATCAAATGCAGCGCTTTACACGAATTATTGAATCAAATTTCAAAGATTAAACGTGCGATGGGAGTGCTATCGATTTTCTAATATACATGACGGAGTTCAGCACAGTTTTGACCAGACACCGACACCTGGGGTAGACGAGGCAGGAAACCATGGGTCGAGAGTTGTTTTTACATTTTGGGATCCAATCATTAGATGGAAATCTCGCATTAGTAGCCCGTTATACTAGTAATTTATTCGCTAATGAGTGGTTTTGGAGTTATCACACTGTTACATCGGCAAATTCAAGTTATTGCCTCCAACGAATCAGAAAATGATGTAGAAAAAAGTGATATTGATGAGGAATAAATAGCAGCTATGTCATTATCCTGTTGGAACTGTGGAATCGCAGGGCATAGGTATCAGGAATGCGCAGGGGTAGGGTAACCACTACAGAATCGAAAAGAAATCATCCTTAGAAGAAGGCAATAAACAATAGCATAGTGTCCAAAGGTGTTCCCAATAAACTGCTTAACCTACGTCACAGTTTTAGAAGCAGGGGACAAAACCCGAATAGCTCTCAAAATATGTTAACCCCTGTGTGGGGTTACACATTAGTAGAATAAAAATGTAATAGAAGTTACAATGAAGTTTAATTTATCACTATGTCAGTCGTCAGCTAGCTTTCAATGCGTTCGGACGTGCTTATCTTTCCCTATGTCTATTCCAAATTGCTAGGAGTGCAATTCGTCGGTCTCTGCAGCCCAGCTTCTTTGTTTTGATGCTGTCCGCTGCTCTTCGTTGTGCCGTCGCGCCTTCCACACTAAAATGCTGACCAATTTGCCGAATTTATTTTGGCAATGTGACAACTGTCTTGTCGCTAATGATTCCCACTCAAAAATTGATGAACTCAACGATAAAATCGATAAGCTGGAAGTATTTTGTTCGGATCTCAATAACAAATTCCTAAGTGCGGTCGCCCATAAACCTGGGGCCATTCATTCTCAGCCTCAACCACAGCCGCAGCTAAGTGCTAACAACATGAACAACGTTAGTACCAGGTCGCGGACCCTTAGACCTTTGGCAGTGTCCGCCAATGATGAGGTGCATGTTGCGAAGAGGTTAAAGAGGGTGATTGGAACATCGTAAGTAAGTAGAGGAGGAATATTCGGAAAAACAACAAAAAGCGTTTAGTTGGTGAGACCCCCAGCTGTAACGAATTGACAGTAATGCATAGCAAGAAATATTTGCATGTCGGTAAATTTGCAGTTGACACCGAGCCAGAGGCGGTGTTAAAATATGTGGCTGATTAGCTTAATGTGGCCACTGAAAATTTTGGCTCTGCGAAATAAGTCCCCAAAAAAAAAATGAAATAAGGCCCCAAAAATTGGGGAGTTGTTTCATATGAAATAAGTCCCCAATTTAAAAAACGAAATAACTCCCCAATCCCAAAAAGTCGGCAATACAAAAGAAATGAAATAAGGCCCCAAAAGGTTTGGGGAGTTATTTCATATGAAATATAAGTTCCCAATTCAAAGAAAAAAATAACACCCCAAATTTGTTTTAGTTCTTTTGATGTGTGTATTTTACTTCCAAGAACTTATAAAAAGCAAAAAGTCTATAATATTACCCATAAGTATATATGAAATCATATTTATTCAATATCAACCTTTGATATTGAATAAATAGCTTGACCTTTCCATCGTTAAGCATGTTAAATATTATATATTTATGAATTCATTAATATTCTATTTGTTTGGAAAGAATGCAGTTATTTACCTCCTCAAAATATTGAATATAAATAACAAGTAGCTGTTTAAAGCACCCTTTTGGAACTATTTTAAAAGTTCCATCCATTAGGAATCTTCTATTCTGTGGAGGTATGATGTGATAGCTGTCAGGCGTTGCCTGGCACACTTAGACCTATTTTCTGTCAAACAAGAAAAATGAAATAAGTCCCCAAAAATTGGGTTTGGGGACTTATTTCATATCCACTTTTGGGAACTTATTGCATATGAAATTTAAATTTGGCTAGAGCCTGGATTATAATGTTTTCCCCAAAAGTTGTGTCACTAAAAAGGACTACAAAAAAAATAAAACAAATTTCTTCAGTGGAAACATTTTGAGAAAATAGAGTGTCGCAACTTACAGACCGTCCCAACCTACAGACCTCTCCCCTGTTGAAATAATAGATAATGAGCATTTACTATAGCGGACCACATGACATTTGTTTTGATTAAGCGGCAATTTGTTTCGAGTACACCATAAACTAATTTTGCTTAAATCAGACTGCAGCAAATAAGTATTGAGAGGAGTTAAATAACTCCGCACAAATATCCCAGAAATAACTGCATGGAAATTCTGCCAGTTCCTACTTACGCAACAACTTCGCGTAGTAACGGCAACGCAGGAAAAGAGAGTTTGGAGAAAGCAGTTAAAGAGAGAATGGAGAGAGTACGAGGAGAGAGAGTTGCGAGAGTACGAACCCAAAGAGAGTTTGGAGAATATGAGGAGAGAGAGTTGGCAGAGAGAGAGAGAGAGATCACGTGAGACGGAGTAATGGGAGAGAGCCGACAGAACGAGACGGCAATAGTCGGAAAGAGAGGGCGAGAGATGAGCGAGAGCGCGCGCGAGCCGTAAGGCGAAAGAGTGAGCGGTGCAGCGCCGCACTTTGGACTTTGGGGTGGTGCCGTGCGCAGAGGGCGAAAGGTTGAACGGTAAAACCGCGGACTTTGGACCTTGGATTGGAGAGATGAAAAGGAGACCCCGAGGATTAGCAGGACTCGAAGGCCTATATAAGCAGGCCCAGCGCTGGAATCAGGTCCAGTGATCGAGCATCAATCCGCGAGTGAACAACGTCTAGTGAGAAGCAAAGTAAAGCATACAACCGTGAAAACCAGCCGGGAGCAAGATCGCTACGTCGAGACGTTCGGGACCAAGCAAGTCACCGAAATGAGACACAGGTAGCTGAGGTCCTTAAAGGCAACACACGGCCAAGTCTGCAGGACATCAAGGTTGGCTGTAATACCGACATCCAGACTACATTGGCTGTAATACCGACTAGTCCTGCTACATTGGCTGTAATACCGATTAGTCTAACTGAGGACGACTAAGTTGGCTGTAATACCGACTGCTCCGGCTAAATTGGCTGAAACACCGATGAGTCCAGCTGCGTCGGCCGTAGTACCGATCAGTTGCGCAGGTTACAGGCAGACTTGGCAAGGACATCGCCACCAGCAGAGTGAAGAGCACGAACAGAGGACTTCAAGGGAGCAACGTGAATCGACGCCGCAGCTAGTCGCGCAGGACGACGCAAGGACAAGCAGCCGGGAACCGCGCCAAAAGCCAAGCTTCAGGTACGATCGCAACAGTCAGGATGGAAGGCCAGGGTGGAACATTCGTCTTTCTCTGGGCGTTAGCTACAGGGACTGCTGACGTAATCTGGCCGTAGTACCGGTGCATCAGAAGAAACTGAGTGAACGTCTAGTGGGACCGGCCGGGACAAAACAAGGGACAGGAAGCTGCGGCTGGCAGGACGAAAATCTTGCGAGCGTGGTGCCTTTTCACCCTAGTCTGAGAACGGTGACGCTTCCCTAAGCCCAACGGTCCAACTCCACGCCCTACGAGTGGCAGCGAAAGTACTCGGAGCGGCCAGGACCACCAGCAGAGAGGAGTCATCGAGCGGCTTCGCAGGAGTATCACCATCACAAGATGTACACACGCATTGTAAACCAGAGCCGTAAATAAATGCCTCCTTAACCGAATTCTGAAGTGTTATTACTGTTAACCGGGCGGTCACGTTTATATAAATTTGGTGGAACGAACGCATAATCTACTGAGCTAGCCGCACGTTCTTCGTAGCGAGCAAACCATAAAAATCAGTTCGTTACAGTATCACTAAACGAATTCACTGAAAGGTAAAGCTTAAAGTCGTCTGCATAGAAAAGATATTTGGCTGACTGAATGCAGAAGCAAATGTCATTGATGAAAATGATAAAAAGCAAGGGACCAAGAGAACTTCCCTGAGGAAGCCCAGAAGTCGCTTTATATGATTTTAAAACTGATTCACTGACTTCAACCTGATAGGATCGGTTAACCATGAAAGACGAAATCCATTTTAGAAGTGAAGAGTGAAAGCCAAGCTTGGAAAGCTTTGCGAATGAGACTCAAAGGATTGTAAACAATGTTTTGTGAAAATAGCTAGATTCGTATTCGTAGAACGACCGCGCATAAACGCATGCTGATTTAGGTCAATATAGGCATAAAGAAAGATAACTTTTTAACTACTATTCTCTCAAACAGCTTAGCGATATTGCTTAATTTGGCAATAGGCCTGTAGTTGCCGATCTCAGACTTATATCCGCATTTATGAACCGGTTGAATTTTAGCCATTTTCCATCTAGATTTAAAATTTCCATGAGCTAGAGAAGCAGAAAAACAGATTTTAAGAGGTTCAAGAAGACCGGCATAGCCATGTTTTAGAAAGAACGAAGATTCTGTAATATTGTTTAAAACTTCCTGGTTATACCAGCTAGAAGCGGTCTCAAAGTTGGCAGAAAAACAAGGAAGCAAATAAGTTGGCAACATCAGCCCCTGAGTTAGCGACCATATTTTTGAATGTTATAGTTGAAGGTATGGATGACGATGACTTTTTAGAAGTACGAAGCGCCAGAACGAATTAGGATTGGACTTTAAGCTATTTTCAATATCAGAAATGTACTGATTGTAGATAAATTTGTTTGCCTATATCTATCGCCATCCATAGGATTACCCCATCTCAAGAACCTTTTATAGAACTTATTCCTTAAATTGTTATACTTCTGGAGGCCCTTAGTGTACCATGGAAGCCTATAGGAACCCCGCACTATCCAGAGTATTTTTGAGTGCAACTAAAAAATTATTTTAATTGGTCTCAATGCAAGCATCCAATAGTAAAGAAACACAATTAATAGATATGAGGCAATAACTTACGGCAGCCAGGCTGGAATCATCAAAGTTATACATAGGAACTACATTAACTGTTGGTAAAAAATTATAAAATTCAATATTAAAGCAAATTGGCTTATGATGAGAATCCCAATTAGAATTAGTATATTCAGCAAGGCATACCGAGGAATGAACAATGGAGTTGACGACAATTAGATCTTGTAGCCTATGCAAATCATTATTTATTTGGGTGAGGCCCATACTATAACAATCGTCAATGAGAATAATTTCATGTGGCTGGTGAACATTACCAGGCACCATAAAGAGCGATTGCGGGTCAAATGTCCATACAACAAACCGTCAACTAAACTGTCATTTTTGCTGGAAATATTATTCATATGTGCCTAGCGTCAAATCGCAACCAGGGGGAATGTAGGAAGCAACTATTACAGTCTTTCCTGACGAGCCAGCTACCTCGACAGCCAACTGGTCCATAAGACTTCGTTTTCAAGTTTAACGGCTATGCAGCAGAAAGCACGGCGTACAGCCACAATGACACCACCGCTTCTATCGCACTGCATTCTGCTGAAGTCTCTGTCCTTACGATAGACGTTGAACAGATTTGCATCATTCCAGAGATATTTTGAAAGAACATTTTAAGACGGTTGTTCTAAGGTTCTAAGGCCAGGTGAATTTCCTGGAACTCTTGCCATAGATTCCTGGCGGTAATCAGGGAGAGTGAAATCAGCAGCAGCAGCAACAGTCTTCTGCACTCCACAGCCATAGGAAGACCACTCTGTGAGCTGTTGGAAACTGCGCCAATTCAGCGGGAGGAGAAGAGCTGGAGTTGTGAATGCAGCTGTTGCTGCGTGAGTTGATGAGAAAGAATGATGCAGAGAGCGAGCGGATTCACCGCTAGCTTCTGTCGTTGTTGTTGGTAATATAGTTGAGAATTGTGGCGATAAGAAACGAAGGAACCGCAACAGACGTCAATGCCAGTGACGCCGATTATTGGGAGTTTTTTGAAGAGGAATTTATGGGCGAAGATTAATCGGCTGTTGGATTTCGAAGATTAACGTGATCCGTTTTCTGTCGCTCTCGTTGAACGAAATGTCCCACCTTAACTGACATAGGCCAGATGCTCGGGACTCCCAGCTTAAAGTTAACAATCTTAAGAGCTGACAAGTCAGCATCCATTTTTAAAGCTTGAAGCATGTAAAATTTTCGGCTCTGCGAAATAAGTCCCCAAGAAATAAGTCCCCAAAAAATAAATGAAATAAGTCCCCAAAAATTTGTATGGGGACAACAACAACGATTTTAGATGTCATTTTGGGGAAGTATTTCATTTTTGGGGAAAAAAATTGGGGACTTATTTCATATGCAATAAGTTCCCAAAAGTGGATATGAAATAAGTCCCCAAACCCAATTTTTGGGGACTTATTTCATTTTTCTTGTTTGACAGAAAATAGGTCTAAGTGTGCCAGGCAACGCCTGACAGCTATCACATCATACTCCACAGAATAGAAGATTCCTAATGGATGGAACTTTTAAAATAGTTCCAAAAGGGTGCTTTAAACAGCTACTTGTTATTTATATTCAATATTTTGAGGAGGTAAATAACTGCATTCTTTCCAAACAAATAGAATATTAATGAATTCATAAATATATAATATTTAACATGCTTAACGATGGAAAGGTCAAGCTGTCGCAGGCGAGCAATTTTTTTTAAAAATCGCGCGATTTTTAAAAAAATTGTTTCGCCTGCGGCGCAGCTTGACCTTTCCATCGTTAAGCATGTTAAATATTATATATTTATGAATTCATTAATATTCTATTTGTTTGGAAAGAATGCAGTTATTTACCTCCTCAAAATATTGAATATAAATAACAAGTAGCTGTTTAAAGCACCCTTTTGGAACTATTTTAAAAGTTCCATCCATTAGGAATCTTCTATTCTGTGGAGGTATGATGTGATAGCTGTCAGGCGTTGCCTGGCACACTTAGACCTATTTTCTGTCAAACAAGAAAAATGAAATAAGTCCCCAAAAATTGGGTTTGGGGACTTATTTCATATCCACTTTTGGGAACTTATTGCATATGAAATAAGTCCCCAATTTTTTTTCCCCCAAAAAATGAAATACTTCCCCAAAATGACATCTAAAATCGTTGTTGTTGTCCCCATACAAATTTTTGGGGACTTATTTCATTTATTTTTTGGGGACTTATTTCTTGGGGACTTATTTCGCAGAGCCGAAAATTTTACATGCTTCAAGCTTTTAAAAATGGATGCTGACTTGTCAGCTCTTAAGATTGTTAACTTTAAGCTGGGAGTCCCGAGCATCTGGCCTATGTCAGTTAAGGTGGGACATTTCGTTCAACGAGAGCGACAGAAAACGGATCACGTTAATCTTCGAAATCCAACAGCCGATTAATCTTCGCCCATAAATTCCTCTTCAAAAAACTCCCAATAATCGGCGTCACTGGCATTGACGTCTGTTGCGGTTCCTTCGTTTCTTATCGCCACAATTCTCAACTATATTACCAACAACAACGACAGAAGCTAGCGGTGAATCCGCTCGCTCTCTGCATCATTCTTTCTCATCAACTCACGCAGCAACAGCTGCATTCACAACTCCAGCTCTTCTCCTCCCGCTGAATTGGCGCAGTTTCCAACAGCTCACAGAGTGGTCTTCCTATGGCTGTGGAGTGCAGAAGACTGTTGCTGCTGCTGCTGATTTCACTCTCCCTGATTACCGCCAGGAATCTATGGCAAGAGTTCCAGGAAATTCACCTGGCCTTAGAACCTTAGAACAACCGTCTTAAAATGTTCTTTCAAAATATCTCTGGAATGATGCAAATCTGTTCAACGTCTATCGTAAGGACAGAGACTTCAGCAGAATGCAGTGCGATAGAAGCGGTGGTGTCATTGTGGCTGTACGCCGTGCTTTCTGCTGCATAGCCGTTAAACTTGAAAACGAAGTCTTATGGACCAGTTGGCTGTCGAGGTAGCTGGCTCGTCAGGAAAGACTGTAATAGTTGCTTCCTACATTCCCCCCTGGTTGCGATTTGACGCTAGGCACATATGAATAATATTTCCAGCAAAAATGACAGTTTAGTTGACGGTTTGTTGTATGGACATTTGACCCGCAATCGCTCTTTATGGTGCCTGGTAATGTTCACCAGCCACATGAAATTATTCTCATTGACGATTGTTATAGTATGGGCCTCACCCAAATAAATAATGATTTGCATAGGCTACAAGATCTAATTGTCGTCAACTCCATTGTTCATTCCTCGGTATGCCTTGCTGAATATACTAATTCTAATTGGGATTCTCATCATAAGCCAATTTGCTTTAATATTGAATTTTATAATTTTTTACCAACAGTTAATGTAGTTCCTATGTATAACTTTGATGATTCCAGCCTGGCTGCCGTAAGTTATTGCCTCATATCTATTAATTGTGTTTCTTTACTATTGGATGCTTGCATTGAGACCAATTAAAATAATTTTTTAGTTGCACTCAAAAATACTCTGGATAGTGCGGGGTTCCTATAGGCTTCCATGGTACACTAAGGGCCTCCAGAAGTATAACAATTTAAGGAATAAGTTCTATAAAAGGTTCTTGAGATGGGGTAATCCTATGGATGGCGATAGATATAGGCAAACAAATTTATCTACAATCAGTACATTTCTGATATTGAAAATAGCTTAAAGTCCAATCCTAATTCGTTCTGGCGCTTCGTACTTCTAAAAAGTCATCGTCATCCATACCTTCAACTATAACATTCAAAAATATGGTCGCTAACTCAGGGGCTGATGTTGCCAACTTATTTGCTTCCTTGTTTTTCTGCCAACTTTGAGACCGCTTCTAGCTGGTATAACCAGGAAGTTTTAAACAATATTACAGAATCTTCGTTCTTTCTAAAACATGGCTATGCCGGTCTTCTTGAACCTCTTAAAATCTGTTTTTCTGCTTCTCTAGCTCATGGAAATTTTAAATCTAGATGGAAAATGGCTAAAATTCAACCGGTTCATAAATGCGGATATAAGTCTGAGATCGGCAACTACAGGCCTATTGCCAAATTAAGCAATATCGCTAAGCTGTTTGAGAGAATAGTAGTTAAAAAGTTATCTTTCTTTATGCCTATATTGACCTAAATCAGCATGCGTTTATGCGCGGTCGTTCTACGAATACGAATCTAGCTATTTTCACAAAACATTGTTTACAATCCTTTGAGTCTCATTCGCAAAGCTTTCCAAGCTTGGCTTTCACTCTTCACTTCTAAAATGGATTTCGTCTTTCATGGTTAACCGATCCTATCAGGTTGAAGTCAGTGAATCAGTTTTAAAATCATATAAAGCGACTTCTGGGCTTCCTCAGGGAAGTTCTCTTGGTCCCTTGCTTTTTATCATTTTCATCAATGACATTTGCTTCTGCATTCAGTCAGCCAAATATCTTTTCTATGCAGACGACTTTAAGCTTTACCTTTCAGTGAATTCGTTTAGTGATACTGTAACGAACTGATTTTTATGGTTTGCTCGCTACGAAGAACGTGCGGCTAGCTCAGTAGATTATGCGTTCGTTCCACCAAATTTATATAAACGTGACCGCCCGGTTAACAGTAATAACACTTCAGAATTCGGTTAAGGAGGCATTTATTTACGGCTCTGGTTTACAATGCGTGTGTACATCTTGTGATGGTGATACTCCTGCGAAGCCGCTCGATGACTCCTCTCTGCTGGTGGTCCTGGCCGCTCCGAGTACTTTCGCTGCCACTCGTAGGGCGTGGAGTTGGACCGTTGGGCTTAGGGAAGCGTCACCGTTCTCAGACTAGGGTGAAAAGGCACCACGCTCGCAAGATTTTCGTCCTGCCAGCCGCAGCTTCCTGTCCCTTGTTTTGTCCCGGCCGGTCCCACTAGACGTTCACTCAGTTTCTTCTGATGCACCGGTACTACGGCCAGATTACGTCAGCAGTCCCTGTAGCTAACGCCCAGAGAAAGACGAATGTTCCACCCTGGCCTTCCATCCTGACTGTTGCGATCGTACCTGAAGCTTGGCTTTTGGCGCGGTTCCCGGCTGCTTGTCCTTGCGTCGTCCTGCGCGACTAGCTGCGGCGTCGATTCACGTTGCTCCCTTGAAGTCCTCTGTTCGTGCTCTTCACTCTGCTGGTGGCGATGTCCTTGCCAAGTCTGCCTGTAACCTGCGCAACTGATCGGTACTACGGCCGACGCAGCTGGACTCATCGGTGTTTCAGCCAATTTAGCCGGAGCAGTCGGTATTACAGCCAACTTAGTCGTCCTCAGTTAGACTAATCGGTATTACAGCCAATGTAGCAGGACTAGTCGGTATTACAGCCAATGTAGTCTGGATGTCGGTATTACAGCCAACCTTGATGTCCTGCAGACTTGGCCGTGTGTTGCCTTTAAGGACCTCAGCTACCTGTGTCTCAATTCGGTGACTTGCTTGGTCCCGAACGTCTCGACGTAGCGATCTTGCTCCCGGCTGGTTTTCACGGTTGTATGCTTTACTTTGCTTCTCACTAGACGTTGTTCACTCGCGGATTGATGCTCGATCACTGGACCTGATTCCAGCGCTGGGCCTGCTTATATAGGCCTTCGAGTCCTGCTAATCCTCGGGGTCTCCTTTTCATCTCTCCAATCCAAGGTCCAAAGTCCGCGGTTTTACCGTTCAACCTTTCGCCCTCTGCGCACGGCACCACCCCAAAGTCCAAAGTGCGGCGCTGCACCGCTCACTCTTTCGCCTTACGGCTCGCGCGCGCTCTCGCTCATCTCTCGCCCTCTCTTTCCGACTATTGCCGTCTCGTTCTGTCGGCTCTCTCCCATTACTCCGTCTCACGTGATCTCTCTCTCTCTCTCTGCCAACTCTCTCTCCCTCATATTCTCCAAACTCTCTTTGGGTTCGTACTCTCGCAACTCTCTCTCCTCGTACTCTCTCCATTCTCTCTTTAACTGCTTTCTCCAAACTCTCTTTTCCTGCGTTGCCGTTACTACGCGAAGTTGTTGCGTAAGTAGGAACTGGCAGAATTTCCATGCAGTTATTTCTGGGATATTTGTGCGGAGTTATTTAACTCCTCTCAATACTTATTTGCTGCAGTCTGATTTAAGCAAAATTAGTTTATGGTGTACTCGAAACAAATTGCCGCTTAATCAAAACAAATGTCATGTGGTCCGCTATAGTAAATGCTCATTATCTATTATTTCAACAGGGGAGAGGTCTGTAGGTTGGGACGGTCTGTAAGTTGCGACACTCTATTTTCTCAAAATGTTTCCACTGAAGAAATTTGTTTTATTTTTTTTGTAGTCCTTTTTAGTGACACAACTTTTGGGGAAAACATTATAATCCAGGCTCTAGCCAAATTTAAGCTGTGAGAGTCGTGTACCATTTTACACCAAAAAAGTTTTTGTCCACCTTTTTCAAAATTCTATAAAACTTTAAAATCGTGCTACCCAGTGGCGAAATTTGTCATTACGAAATGGATTACGAATGCAGTACTTCTCCTCTAGTAATAGAGAAACAATGGATTACATCTTGGATTATTTTGCCATAGACATGGCCGTCTTGTAATGTGGTCCAGACACAATCTGCATTACTAGTAATGGGAAAAGTAAGCTAGGCCGAATCACCTTCGGGTCTCCATTACAAACTCGTTACATTGTAATGCAAAATGTAGACAGACTGGAGAAAATTCATCATACAATTTGAAAATCGTATACTGGACTGAAAAAGTCATTTCAAACGGTCTTTTCCCGAATACAACTATACGAGGTAGTCCCGAAGGCTGCCTGATAGTTCGGCTTTTAGTCTGTTGACGTGCTTGGGCGATATCTCCCTTTTACTATACTATAAACTATAAACTTTATAGCATTTCAAAATATCTTTTAAACGAGGTACAGCACAAGTCTGTAGCCTTAGTAGTTCAGAAGTTACGGCCATCCGAATTTTAGCTATTTATAGCTGTTTTCCCGCCAAACGATCGGGTTTTTCCAAGAGTGGTAAAACTAAAGTTTCTTATATCATCATATTCCATTTTCAGGACTTAAAAACTATGTTTTGAGACAGACATACAAACTGACAAACGGCATTTAATTTTCATTTTAAGAAGAAGAAGAAAATGTTCTAATTTTTCACTTTTACCGCTTTTACCGCCCTTTCTCCCAAACCAATTGATTTACTTTAGGTCTTGTTTATGCGATACCTTTAAATTGGTGTATCACTCCCTAGGATCGGACCATTAAAGCAGATTTTCACTTTGCGGCTAAATAGGACGAGGACGAAGCGCCTTAGGTATGCATAAAAAAATACGATTTGGAAAAATTCATGTTAATATCTTTTACACTGCGCAAAATATCCTGAAAAACATCAAATGTTAACCGATTTCAACCAATTATTCCTATGGGAGCTGTAGAATATAGACGTCCGATCGGCACGCGCTTTGTCCCTGATCAAGATATGCACAAAAAAATACGATTTGAAAAGATTCATGTCAATAGCTTTTACACTGCGCGAAATATCTTGAAAAACATCAAATTTTGACCGATTTCACCCTATTTTTCCTATGGGAGTTATAGGATATAGACGTCCGATCGGGTCGATTTACAAACTTGATCTGCGCACACGTGTTTTAGGATAACTGTAAAAGTTTTAAGTCGCTAGCTTTTAAACTGAGCTCGCAAACGGTATTGAAACAGACGGACAGAAGGACATGGCTATATCGACTTCCCTATTGATCCTGATCAGGAATACATATACTTTATGGGGTCGGAAACGTCTCCTTCACTGCGTTACAAACTTCTGACCAAAATTATAATACCCTCTGCAAGGCTATAATAAATCGTTAGAGCGGTTTTGGAGAAAATAGCCAAAAAGTGATTTAAAAAAAAATTTTAAGCCATAAATTTTAAACTATTGCATTTAGCCAATTTTACCGAAGGCAACGCGATATAGCGGTTAGCTCAGGATGAGAAGCAACTATATCGCGAAAAAATAAAAGTGTTCCCAGCGCGATACACAAGATTGGTTGTTAGTAGCGCTCTCTTCCTTCTACCCAGTTATGAGAACAGCGGCTGGAATCCTCTAGTGCCTTAGCTCTTTCGGCGATGGGGTGGGTCTGTGTGCTTTCTCTAACTGTCCATACATACTTTAATTTTTAGGATTGCTACCGTTGAAAAGAAAAGAATGGAAAAAAATAACCAAATTTAAATCTGCTACTGAAAGGCTAACGTTTTTCAAGGTCCGAGCTGATATTCGACACTTGCTTTCTGTACCCACCTAACCATAATCTTCTCGGCAATTTGAAGAAGATATCCTAGAGATACTTCCGATTCTAAATTTAAGTTGCCATGTCAATTCAGGAAATAACACACCTTTAGCAGTTTATGATTTTCAAAGTAAAAATCCTTTTTTTATTACAAATGGGCTTTTGTTGACTTAACATTGTTTCCCAAGGAGCTACGATTCCATTATATTCATTTGAGTCTACTATATCGGTGTATACAGACACCAGAAAATTGTACAGGTTTTCTTACGGATCTACAAGCTATTTCGTTCGTCGATATTTCCTGATTAAATTTCATTACTTATTTATCGACAACATTATGTTCTATAACTAATTAGTTCTTTTTAATAAATTCATTATTTTTCAATTGCAAAACTACGGTCAAACATTTGAGTTATATGGTTGCTATACAGTATTACGATTGGTTTTGTTTTTGGGTCATTATATTTTGGTGGGCTCGGAGTGATTAATATTGAGGAACCGAGAGCATTTTATTTATTGTCATTATACCCTTGCAGAGGGTAATTGATTTCAGTCAGAAGCTTGTAACGCAGTGAAGGAGACGTTCCCGACCCTATAAAGTATATATATTCTTGGTCAGCATGCCTAGATGAGTCGATCTAGCCATGTTCGTCTGTCCGTCCGTCCGTTTCTACGCAAAATAGTCCCTCAGTTTTGAAGCTAACTATGGCAGGTAGTATATAAGTCGGAGCCGGCCGGATCGGTCAACTATATCTTATAGCTCTCATAGGAATAATCGGAAAAATAATTGAAAAAAAATTATAACTTTTGTGTTTTTTGACATATTACCTTTTGCTCTTAGAAATATCATTTTTTTTAACTGTTCTGAATTTCGAATTACATTTTAGAAAAATCGGACGACTATATCATATAGCTCCCATAGGAACGATCGGAAAACTAAAGGGAAATTAATAGGAACAAAATTATAGCTTTGTTAATTTTTATTGTTATCTCTTCTACTTTGGAATATAAGTTTACTTTATTATTAGAAATTCGAATTAAATTTAACATATATTGGATGACTATATTATATAGCTGCCAAAGGAAGGATCGATCAATTAATGTCAAAATAATCCGTAAACTGCTATAATTTTGTTTAATCTAAATTTAAGATTTTTGTAATTTCAAAAAGGATAGGAACGATCTGCAAGGGTATATAATTTTCGGCTGGCCGAAGTTAGCTTCCTTTCTTGTTTTATATGCCACTTCTACCTATTTTAGCACGATTTCCTCGAGTTTTTTCTTCATGTCTTTGGTCGCCATTATTATATCGAACTCTAATTCGTCCAATATCTCATCAAAAAGTTTAACAGTTACATTGGTTGTCTTTCCCTGCATCAAGGCAAATAACTTATCCCAATACAATTAAAGTTTCCTTATCCTAACTTCAAAAGTTATTATTTTCCCATTTTAGATATTCTCGAAGGTATACTTTTAATATCTTTTTTTCTGCAGTTAAAATTTTTTCTATCTTCTGCTCGTTTTCTATTAATTTTTTATAGGACTTGTCAGATTCTGCTTAAACGGTGTCTATTCTTACTTTAATTCTATTAAAAATAGCTAGCTATTGCTCGTATAGACTCTTAATGAAGTAGTCATGTTCGTCTACTCCAATATAAATCAGAGCTTTATGATTTTCAAAAGCTTATACACACACTAAGGGCTTGATCAGCTTTTCGAAGTTTACCGCTCTGGCGACGCTATAATTCCCAACCAGTTATAGCGCGGCTTGCATGGTAACCCACTTCGATCGTTGACCAAGACAGCGATTTCACTGTTGAAGATTGTAGTTGGCTACTACATGAAACATGCATGTACAGTGAAGCCTCTTCGCTCTTTTTTGTGTGTTGGCATAATGCCGACGTCTTGGACTTCTTGAAGTCTAAGCCGGCATGACATCGAGTTAGCTAAAAACTTCTCTATAACAAAAAAAGGTCGTATTAAAAGCTAATCTTTGGACAAAAAAACGGTCAACACGCCGTAAAAGGCTGCTATATGGAAGCCTAAAAATATGCATTAGTGCATATTCTCTCAATCTGTCAAGGAACTCTGATAGAGACCAAAGACAGTGTTCAGTCGCAGCAGTAGTTATAAGTCAGCGCTCTGAAGTATCATATATCGGGTCAAGCCGTCAGCAACATTATCAATGACCCACTTATTGGCACAAGCGTATTCTGCTGAATTGTAACTGGGTTACGCCCATTGCCAATAATGCATAATAACCGACACTTTGTTTTTATACCTCTTCTGTTAACCCATGCCTTTTATACCTATAAATAGCGTTAAGTTTATACAATAAAATCAGTAACAATTCTGACTCTCACAATTAAGTTGTACTCATTCTGCATTCAACAGAGGCTGTCGCTCTAGTCTTCAGATCCTCATATGCAACCCCTAGCCCAACTGGTTCAAGTTCTAGTTGCGGCGAATCTAGGCATACAGTTTATGTACTGTATGCCAGGCACCTAAGCCATTCAATAAACATTTTGGTGACCCCAACGTTATCTCACCAAGAGATCACACCCTAGAACACAACGTTGGAGATATCTTCCATACAAGTCCTTTTGCCCAAGTCGTCAACAAGGCGACAGATTAAGGACACCTGAGCAAAGTCGACTCAGGAAGTTGGAAGACTGGTCAACAAGGCGACCAGCTCCGTCAACGATTTAATAAAATCGTTTTGTTTGTTTGTGATCCCGGTAAACGGATTTAGATCATCCAATCACGGACACATTTTCGAAGTTGTCAACAGGCGACACTTTGAAACCAGAATCAAACATTCTCAGAATACGAGAACTCAGCACCACAGTTGTTGTCATCAAATTCACCCAAATCATTCATAAGTGTTAAAAGCTTCTTTGACCAATACGGTTGCGAATCGGAGCGTATCCAGCTATACAAACAAATAAAACACTCCCAACGGGTCAGAAGTTTTAAACACAAGTGACAGTAATAAATATGAGTGACATGGATGAGCAAGCAGTCACAGAAGCACTAGACGTGCAACAGGAGAACAGTCAAGAAATCTCAAAATTTATCATCAACTTCAAAAAAGATTCATTGGAGAGGAAATCAAGTCCGAACTATTATGAAAACAGACTAACCATACTCGATGTCGCTTGGAGTCGATTCACAAAAAATGATCTCAAGATTCCTCAAAAGTATAGAGCTACGGCATACATGAAGTTCTACAACGACTGTCGTGAGTCATACGACAAATATCGAGCTATCATACGGGACGGCATGGAACAATCAACAAGCCAAGCCGAGGTAAGTCCAGTCCCAACTGGTAACCCTGCAAGCATTCAGCAGCCCACGATAGAGTCCCAGAAACTAATATCAGCATGTCGTCGACAAAAGGCAATATCAGATTCTATTAAGCGCGCTCTAAAAGAGTATTAAGGTACGGGAAAGACCGTAACAAGTGATTTGATAAAATCACTATGGGCGCAAACGCAAGAGATCCATTTCTCGGTACATGAAGAATACGATGATCCAAGCAAGGGAGGATATGACATGAAATCCTTCCTAAAACTTTAAAAGGAAATTCAAGATGTCTTAGGAGCCAAATCAAACTCCTCTAGCAATGAAGATATGCATTTGCCCAGAGTCAGCAACCCCAAATTCGATGGGGATCTACTCAAATGGACTCAGTTTTTTGATTTATTCAAATGCATGGTCCATGACACTAACATGCCGACGGTAGGGAAAATGTGGTACCTAAAGACCACCGTAACTGGAGAGGCTGAAAGATTGATAAGACACTTCGATCTTAAGGAAGAAAATTAGGCGATTCCTACAACAATCCCCGACATGTGGCAGACACGATTCTCAATCGTTTCCTGCATCAAAACACAGTTAGTGACGATCCAAGGTAATCAAAAGAGTTGTACATTACAACTATCGAGTCTCTAGCATCATTAAAGGGACTGGGCATCGATGTATCAAGTTGGGATACAATATTGATTGCCATCATCAAGCAAAAATTGGATCTGGCAAGCAGAGCCCTATACGAGCAGTGGTTAGATGGGTCCCGAGAGTTACAGGGTCTCGACACACTGCTCAGCTTTCTGGACCAGCGCATCCGAGTTCTTGGAACAGGAAGAAAGGGACAACAATCAAGAAAGGAACAGAAGGGTCCAACATGCTCATCAGCCAGTACTGGAAAAGGACCATGCTGTCAATTTTGCAAAAGAAATCACTGGCTCTATAAATGCGATGACTTCCGCAGCAAAACAATACCCGAACGAATTAATTGGATACAAAAACAAAGGCTGTGTGTCAACTGCTTCGGCAATGACCACAAGGCAAAGGATTGCCGAGGTCGCCCGTGTTTTAAGTGCGACAAGAAACATCATACTTTGTTGCATCTGGAAACCTGATGTGCATCAGCCAATCAACTTTCACCTACTGTAGGTGCAGCAAGCAACAAGAATTATAACTTGCTGGCCACAGTCAAAGTATCAGTGAAGGCTAGCAATGGTTAAGTTGCTACCTTCAGAGCGCTGCTAGATTCAGGATCACAAATAAATCTGATTTCTGAACGAATGGCTTCAGTACTATCAATGAAACTTCATGGAACTTCTGTACGGATCGAGGGCATTGGAGGCAATCCAAAAACCAGTAGAGCAAGAGCAAATGTTCAAATAAAATCTATGCATAACGCATTCACTCAAGAAGTTGAAGCCTTTGTCCTACCACACATAATAGCTGATCAACCGTCGCATCAGTTAAATTCGGCAAGCCTACAAATCCCAAGCAACATAGCTCAGGCCGATCCGAATTTCGATAAGCCAGGAAAGATTGACATGCTTATCGAAGCAGAGCACTACTATTCATTGCTGCTGCCAAACCAGACGATACCAAAAGGCAGGAGGACCAGTTCTTCAGAATACAAAACTTGGATGGATCATTGCCGGAAGGATCTCCTCGGGTCACGATTCAGCGGCGTTTTGTGCCGCCGCAGCTACAGACGGAGAAGTCGACACACTGTTGGAACGATTCTGGACTTTAGAAAACCTTGAAGCCGAGGAAAGGCATCGATCACCAATAGAGGCACATTGCGAAATGCACTTAGTAGGAAACTTGGGAGAGGCAAAAGATGGCAAATTTGTGGTGAAACTCCCATTTTCTGAACAGTCTTCAGTCTTCAGTCTTCTTGGGTTCATCACAGAAAACAGCCACGAATAGATTTCTGGCTCTGGAAAGAAGAACGTCACCTGATGTCTGGAAGGGCTACGTGGACTTCATGGATGAATACGAAGCACTCGGACACATGAAACAAGTGCACCAAACAGATATACCCGCTAATCACTACTTCCTTCCACACCACTGTGTGCTAAAGCCGGAAAGCAGTACAACAAAGTTGAGGGTAGTATTCGACGCTTCATGCAAAACCACCAGCAACAAGTCTTTGAACGATATACTCTATGCTGGACCCACTGTGCAAAACGAGCTATTTGCAATTCTATTACGCTTCCGCACTCATAAATACGTGTTTACAGCGGACATAGAGAAAATGTATCGGCAGGTGTGGATGCATCCTGACGATCAGTATCATCAACTAGTCGTCTGGAGAAAGAATCCATCAGATGATCTTAAATATTACCGGCTCAAAACCGTCACCTACGGTACAACGTCAGCCCCATTCCTAGCAACAAAATGCTTAGATTACTTGTCCGAGAAGATAAAGGATCAATTCCCGCTTGGATCGTCTGTTCTAAAGCACGATTTCTACGTAGATGACTGTCTCACTGGAGCAAACAGCGTTGCGGAAGCAGTCCAAATTCAACAGGAATTAAATAAAATATTGTTACCATCCGGTTTCAAGCTTCGAAAATGGTGCTCCAATAATGGGCAAATTCTAAGAGACATTCCCGAAGCAGACACCATCAAAACCGTCAAGCTAGACGAAACATTGAAACACTACAGTGTCAAGACGTTGGGTTTGGTATGGATGCCACAAAGAGATCAACTGTGTGGGCGATCACAGAAAAGCGAGGCGTCAATCATTACCAAACGCGTGGTAAGTTCCGAGTCAGCACAAATTTTTGACCCACTTGGACTATTTGCCCCCGTGGTAGAAAAGGCAAAAATATTTATGCAAACGCTTTGGGCACTGAACCTGAGTTGGGACGATGAGCTCCCTCAAGAGCTTCAAAATGATTGGAAGAGCTATCAATCGGATCTGCAAGCATTAAACAGTATGCAAATTCCTAGGATTATCTATACTGGAAAGGTTCCAGTCCATCAAGAAGTTCACACATTTGTGGATGCATCAGAGCGTGCGTACGGAGCAGCAGTATATATAAGAGCTACCTACATAAACAATCAAATTTCGGTACGACTTCTTTGCTCTAAGTCACGAGTGGCTTCATCCGCGAAAGAAACTTTGCCCCGCCTTGAACTATGTGCTGCGCTGTTGGGCGCTGAACTAACACACAGAGTAAGAAAGGATTTGCGATTACCGATCGAAAGGGCTTCTGGATACTTCTGGACTGACTCAACTGTAGTTTTGTCCTGGATAAAAGCATAGTCGGCCGCATACCACACGATCGTTTCGAATCGGATAGCAAAAATCCAAGCTGTCTCAGATCCATCTCAATGGCGACATGTGTCCTCGGCAAACAATCCAGCAGATGTACTATCAAGAGGAATTGCAGCCAGCAAATTATCAGAACATACCCTCTGGCTGTATGGACCACTTTTTCTACACGGTTCAAGGGACAAATGGATCAATGTGCCCGTAATCGGTCCAAGTGATCTTGAACGGCGAACAAAACAAGTGAGTCTTCCAGCATGTCAGGATCAGACGGGGGAAGAACTCTATAATTGCAATCATAGCAATAGTTTTCAAAAACTACAAAGAATTGTGGCATATATGATGCGTTTCTGTTACAAAAGAAACAGATCAAGTACAACCACCCTATGCATTGGTGAACTAAGTCACGCTCGTACGATCATACTGCGCACCATTCAGAAAATTGACTTCGCATGTGAGTACAAGCAACTTGTTGCCCACAAGGCCGTGAACAAAAAGAGCGCTCTCGTTTCTCTATCCCCCATGATCGGCAAGGATAGCCTCATCAGAGTCGGAGCGAGATTAGAAGAATCTGAACTCCCGTATAACGCAAAACATCAAATCTTGCTTCCTTACAATGATCCAATAGTAAGAATGCTGTTGCGAGAAATGCATGAAGAGAACATGCACTGCGGTGCGCAGGCGTTAAGAGCCATTTCCAGACAGCAATATTGGATTATCAATGATAAAACAATGGCGAGAAGCATTATACACTGTTGTGTCAAGTGTACAAAGGCACGGCCCAAACTAATGCAACAAATAATGGGCAATCTACCAGTCGACCGAGTAACACAAGCTCGACCATTCTTTAATTCTGGTGTTGATTACTGCGGGCCAATTTGGATTCACCATAAACTCCGGGGAAAGAGACCAGACAAGGCGTATATTGCAGTTTTCTGCTGTTTCGCTACGAAGGCAGTACATCTAGAGTTGGTAAGCGACCTAATAACAGATGCATTCTTAGGTGCTCTTCGACGATTCTTGAGTCGACGTGGAAGGTGTCAGACCATCCACTGCGATAATGCAACCAACTTCGTCGGCGCCAACAATAAACTAAACCCTTAGAAGAAGCGATCTTCACGGATAAGGCACAAGCCCAGATCATCCACCATTGCAATCAGAGACAGGGTGATTTTAAGTTCATACCGCCCCGAGTTTCATCGTTCGGCGGGCTGTGGGAAGCTGCAGTAAAATCTGCGAAACGGTTACTAGTATCAGTCACAGCCACCGCATCATTGACATTTGAGGAGCTTAACACTGTAATAGTGGAAGTCGAAGCAATTCTTAATTCTCGACCTATTACACCCATGTCATCCGATCCTACGGATGTGTCTGCATTAACCCCAGGCCTATTTCTGATTGGTGAGCCTCTAATGGCCCCACCCGATGTAAATCTCTCCCCAACCAACAAAACATTGGCAAAAAGATGGGAATTAGTGTCCAGACTTAAGCACACATTCTGGAAACAGTGGTCAATGGAATACCTTCAAGAGCTTCAAATGAGCAACAAATGGAAGACTATGTCGCAGAATGTCAAAGAAGGGCTACTTGTATTAATAAAAGAAGATAACCGGTGATGAATTGGCCGATGGGAAGAATAGCAAAGACATATCCTGGCAAGGATAATTACGTACGTAAAAACTGCGTCTGGCGTATTTCAGCGACCAATCACGAGGTTTGCGCCGCTTCTTAAAGAAGAAGTATCGACAAAGCGGTCTAACATTTCCACCGCGTCAGAAGAGGTCCCAAAAAGGAAGAAAATAAAAATGCCAGTTCTACCAACGTTACTAGCAATACTACTTATTCTTCCGCTCGCAGTGGGACAGCCAACAAATGTAACTCAGTTCGACAACCAGCCCGGGATCTTCTATGAGCGACTCGGCACGGCAAGAACGGCAGTCTCAGAATGGACTATCATAGCATATTACGATTTAAAACCGTATTGGAGTGATATGACCATGCTGTCCACTGGGATAAAAGAACTCAGGCACAAGTGTTCTGAGTTGAAGAACGCTAATGCTTGCAACTCCATACTTTACCATTTTGCACATTTATATGGCGAACTACAGGAAGGAGGTTATCTGATAAACCATTCCAGACAGCGCAGATCACCACTTGATATAGTTGGTAATGTAGCTAACTCACTCTTTGGAGTCCTTGACGCCAGATATGCAGACGACATGGCCAAGGTTATAACTGAGGTGAAATCCAGGGAAGACGTATTGAGGATGTTACTCAAGAATCAGACTTCAATTTTGGACTCTACTATTAACATAGTTAGGAAAAGCAAGTCATCTACTGACAGCCGCATCAGAAATTTGGAGCAGCAACTAGAAACCATCAACAAGGAACGAGGCAGATATCAAGGCGACTTGCAGCAAACATTCGTTGTCTTAACTACCCAGCTAACCCTTCTTGCAACTGGGATGCAGCGGATGCAAGCTGAAATTGCCCGCGTTCTCACCGACGTTCGTCATCGAACCATCAGTCCCATGCTGGTAACTCCTAAGCAGCTAAGGGACCAATTAGACAAAATTCGGGATCATCTACTTCCGGATCAAATGTTGCCGGTCTCGTCGGAAAATGTAATGGAGCTCTATAAAATCATGCGCGCTGAAGGAACCACAACTACAGATCATGTCATATTCAAAATGACATTGCCTCTGGTATCAACAGCACAACAGGAAGTCTTCAGCATCATCCCCATCCCGACGTGGAAATCAGGAGGCTGGAATCGATTCGACATTAAGACACCTATCATAGCTGTAAATTCCCACAGAGATCAATTCATTGGTCTTACTGAGGACGAGTTCGAGCAATGTCTAGTACTATCCAAGAACGAACACATTTGCTTTAACCATCCAGCCGCGTTCAACGTTGAAAATCGGTGTGAATTTCAGTTATTCAATAACAAATCTAAAACACTCTGTGAGATTATTAAGTCAAAGGCAGGTTTGATTTGGTTAAGAACGCATCAACGGAACAGATGGATGTTTGCGACCCACAACCAAATAAAACTTCAAGCTGTATGCAAGGGAATGCCATCCACCATTCACCTTAATCGGGTTTACTGTCTCTGTCCTCCGGCTGCACCGCACGAAACGCTAACATTAGTATTAGCACATTCAGCACGATAATCACCGAATCACACTTAGCGTACATTCGTTTTGGCAACATAACAACGCCCGTTCTGGAAGACACATCAGAGTCAGCTCGAGAGACTGCAACCCAACCATCTGAATCAGACGAACTGGATCGTCTACAACAAAGGCTGGCTAAGCTAAGGAAGGTGTCAGACCATCATACTTTGTTGCATCTGGAACAAAATGTTTATTGAATGGCTTAGGTGCCTTGCATACAGTACATAAACTGTATGCCTAGATTCGCCGCAACTAGAACTTGAACCAGTTGGGCTAGGGGTTGCATATGAGGATCTGAAGACTAGAGCGACAGCATCTGTTGAATGCAGAATGAGTACAACTTGATTGTGAGAGTCAGAACTGTTACTGATTTTATTGTATAAACTTAAACTTAACTTAACTTAACTATTTATAGGTATAAAATGCATAGGTTAACAGAATAGGTATAAAAACAAAGTGTCGGTTATTATGCATTATTGACAATGGGCGTAACCCAGTTACAATTTAGCAGAATACGCTTATGCCAATAAGTGGGTCATTGATAATGTTGCTGACGGCTTGACCCGATATATGATACTTCAGAGCGCTGACTTATAACTACTGCTGCGACTGAACATTCTCCCGGCCGTTGAACAAGTGTTCACCCATCGCTAATGCTGAACGCAAAACTTCGTGGGGTAGGTTCAGGTGACGGCTGTTCGTCGTTCTCTTGGTTGTTGCAGGTCCGTTGTCGTGGCTTCCAGTTGACGAATCGCCTTCGGAGACTATATGCGATGACCAATATTATTGATATTGCTAACGCCGCATACGCTGCTACTTGATGACAAAGTCCGACACACACTAAGGGCTTGATCAGCTTTTCGAAGTTTACCGCTCTGGCGACGCTATAATTCCCAACCAGTTGTAGCGCGGCTTGCATGGTAACCCACTTCGATCGTTGACCAAGACAGTGATTTCACTGCTGAAGATTGTAGTTGCCTACTACATGAAACATGCATGTACAGTAAAGCCTCTTCGCTCTTTTTTGTGTGTTGGCATAATGCCGACGTCTTGGACTTCTTGAAGTCTAAGCCGGCATGACCTCGAGTTAGCTAAAAACTTCTCTATTTTTTAAAATATTTAAATGATAGGTTTGTAATTTCTACCTGCCTTTTTATCAGGGAGATAGTTTGGTCGGCCAACATTTTGCTTTATACTTTTTATTATTTGTAATTATTTAAATTTGAATTTAATTATCAAGAAGTTCATAATTTTAATAATAATTATACCCGTTACTCGTAGAGTTAAAGGGTATATTAAATTCGTGCAAAAGTATGTAACAGGTAGAAGGATGCGTTTCCGCCCATATAAAGTATATATTCTTGATCAGGATCACTAGCCGAGTCGATCTAGCCATGTCCGTCTGTATGAACGCTGTGGCGCCCACAGTTTTGAAGCTAGATTAAGGGGAAAAGGAATGTGTATTCGTTTCTTCAATATTTATTGATTGACCAAAATGGTACGTGTAAAAATAGTTTCAGGCAAATCAAAAATGTGACCCAATAAAAGGTGTTCGGTTTTTTTTTTCATTCAAACGTTCCTCTAAGTGTGAACGTGCAAGGCCAAGGGAAAATACCACAGCCACAAAACAACAAATTGCGCGCCTAAAAATGCGAATATATCGATTTTTTTTTGTTGCTTCATTCTTTTAGCTAAACGTTAAATTTTAAATTATCGGTGGAGCTATTCAATTCCCTTTAAGCAAATTTCGTATGTCATGCTGCTCCGATCAGTTTTAGATTTTGGTAACAATTTTACAATCGAAGTTTTCCTTTAAAATTGTTTTTAATTTGAAAATCCAAAAAAACGCTAAGCTAAGACGAAATGTTTCCAAACTACTTATTTCCTTTCAAATGTTGAATTATTGACAAACTGTGGATTTGGAAAAATCCACACGTATTTTACACCCCCCACCACTAGATATGTGCAAGTGTGCGGGTGTGTGTGCATTTCAGCTGACTAAGGAAGAGAGAGAGATTTGCTTATGTTCAAATTCATGATAAAGGAATATCATTTTCACAACTGGTTTAAGACATTTTCTACACCCAGAAAAAAAAAAGAACGAAAAAAATAAAGAACATTTTTCATGATTTACATACGTACGAACAAACCGTTCGATATTTTGTGTTATTTTCACGAACATTTGGGTAAAATTATGAACGCGTCACAAAAAAGTGTTGAGCTTTGAACAATTGGGTTTAGATTATGCACAATCGTTCTGAAATTGCGAACGCTGTTCATTAAGAATTTATTTTCCGGACCGAAAAACTTGCAAGTCTAGTTACCCGTTTGGCCGTACTTGAAAAATTGGTTCCATGGCATAGCGGTTAGGGCGTCCGTCTCTGACACATATTAGACCAGGTTCGAGCCCGCGAGAAGACGTCGTGAATCGAAAGTTTTAATAAAATATTATTTCTAACGTTTATATGTATTTCTACTAATAAATAAATTGTATGTTAGCAACAACAACTTAAATACAACAATTATTAATAATAATTCAACCACTTTAAGTAATGAGATTAAATACGTCTCTACCAGGCGCGCAGAAAAAAACAGCAAGGCCAGAAATCTTGTTTTTGTTTTTTTTCTTATGAACTTTTCGTTTTCAAATCAACCCCAAATGTTCTTAAAATGACCACATTTGTTCGGAATCAAACTCTAAAGTTTCGGTCAAATTCTATGAACGAGCGTTCATGAACTGACAACAAACGGGCTTACGCACTTTTTGACCCCGTTTGGGCTTGATTTTTGAACGTTTCGAACGGATTTTTTTCTGGGTGTAACTTTTAGTGTTTTAAAATTCAAAATGCATTGATAATATTAAAAAAACATAAATATTCAAATCAATTAATTCTTTGGCTATTTTCTACACTTGCCTCATATTGTTTAAACAAATGAAAATGTTTAAACAATTTCATTCACGGCTTCTCCCCCCAACTGCCTTTCTGATATTGTTAATATAATCCTAATCAAGGTAAAAAATAATGAAAACAAAATACTGAAAACCAAATAATTATTCTAAAATGCGAATTAATTTTCTTGATGTTTTTCTAAACCACATAAATATTTGCTTCTCTTTTGTTTTTGTTATTGTCAACCTTTAAATAACACAATATATGTGCTTTTTGTAAAAAGAATTTAACTTCTTTTGACTTTTTATTCTTCTTTTGCTCATCGTTAGCGAAATTGCAAAGTGATCATGATACAACTTTTGCTCCTTATTTATTAACCGTTTGCTTTAATGTCAGCAAGAACTTCCAAACTGTAGCTCAGGAGGTTATGTTGTACGTAAGGGAAACATAGTCTATAGGTCGTGGGTTCAAACCCACCGCAATTCTTGCCAATAATATTGTTGACATAATTTTTCTTTTTCACTTTGTAAACTATTTTATGTAGAGGGTAAAGAGCGGAATGCCAAATGAGTCATCCATAACCTCTCAAAACAAAGTAAACAAAATTAAGAGAACTTCCATTTTGACTAGAACTTTGATTTAAACACACGACCTTTAGATTACAAGGCTTTAGATTTTGGTTTTACATTTCAAGTTTTCCTTAAAATCCTTTTATTTTTAAATTCCAAAAACCCGTTTAGCTAACACGAAATGTTTTAGAACTATTGACAAACTGTGGAGTTGTAAAAAAGAATAGAGAAAGAATACTTACGGCAACAACATTAATACAAGCGAAAAATGCGTATTTTACAAACTAAATATATATGTGTGTGTGCATGGCAGCTGATAAAGGAAGTAAGATTTGTTTTCTTACTGATTTTTCTGTTTTTAAATTTAAATCGCGTTGATAATATTAAAAAAAAACATAAATATTCAAATCAATAGATTCTCTTGTTCTTCCTTACATGCGCCTCATATTGTTTAAACAAATAGAAATGTTTAAACAATTTGATTCACGGTTTCTCCTCCCAGCTGTTTTCCTTTTTTATTATGATAAAAAAACATATTTGTAAAATTTTCAATCTTGATTTCCGCAGGAAAAGCTGGGGGCGACCCTGCTAGTATTAGTACTAGTATTAATTTAATAGATCGGATTTATCTGATCCTATATATTTTTATACCCGTTACTCGTAGAGTTAAAGGGTATATTGTATACGTGCAAAAGTATGCAACAGGTAGAAGGAAGCGTTTTCGACCCTATAAAGTATATATATTCTTGATCAATATCACTATACGAGTCGATCTAGCCATGCCCGACTGTCCGGCTGTATGAACGCTGAGATGTCGAAAACTATAAAAGCTAGAAAATTGACACTTTGCATGCGGATTTTAGGGATTTATAAGCAGCGCAAGTTTTTCCGGAAAAGGAATAAATAAAGATACAGGTAATACCTATAGGTATATATATATCATTCTACCCGCATCGTTTAATAGAATTTTGACAATTTCTGAAACACAAAAAAATTAAACTAAAAGTCGTTTGAAAATTACTAATTAAAAATCCATTTCTTATAATTATTTTTTGTTTATTTTAAGATTTTAAAATATTTTTTAATTAAATAAAACATTTATTTTTTAAAAATAAATAAATATTTTTTTAATTATTTATTTTATTAAAAATTGTAAATTACTATTTACACAATTTTGTATTATTAAATGTAGAGCTAAAAATGTAAATTGGATTAAACATTTCTTTATACCCTTGCAGAGGGTATAATGATTTCAGTCAGAAGTTTGCAACGCAGTGAAGGAGACGTTTCAGACCCTATAAAGTATATATATTCTTGGTCAGCATGACTAGACGAGTCGATCTAGCCATGTCCGTCTGTCCGTCTGTCCGTCCGTCTGTCCGTCTGTCCGTCCGTCCGTCCGTTTCTACGCAAACTAGTCCCTCAGTTTTTAAGCTATCGAGCTGAAACTTTACCAAAAGTCGTATTTCTGTTGCAGGTAGTATATAAGTCGGAGCCGGCCGGATCGGACAACTATATCTTATAGCTCCCATAGGAATAATCGGAAAAATAATTGAAAAAAAATTATAACTTATGTGTTTTTTGACATATTACCTTATGCTATTGGGAATATCATTTTTTTAACAGTTCTGAATTTCGAATTAAATTTTATAAAAATCGGACGACTATATCATATAGCTGCCATAGGAACTATCAGAAAATTAATGGCAAATTAATATGAACAAAATTGTAGCTTCGGTGTCTTTTGACATATTTCCTTCTCCTCTTTGGAATATCGTTTTTTTAATACTTCTGATTTTCGATTTAAATTTTATAAAAATCGGACGACTATATCATATAGCTCCCATAGGAATGATCGGAAAATTAATGGGAAATTAATAGGAAAAAAATTATAGCTTTGTTAATTTTTATTGTATTCTCTTCTACTCTTGAATATAACTTTATTTTATTATTTCAGAATTTTGAAATAAATTTTACATAAATCGGACGACTATATTATATAGCTCCCATAGGAATGATCAATCAATTATTGTCAAAATTGCTATAATTCGGTATGTTCCAAATCGAAATTCAGATTTTTGTAATTTGTAATTAAATAGGAATTAACTGCAAGGGTATATAGACTTCGGCTGGCCGAAGTTAGCTTCCTTTCTTGTTTTCACTGTTTGTTCTCAAGCGTGACTTGACACTGCAGAATGTGCTAACCGCTTATTGGATCGGTGAGACATCGAGTCATCCGTTGACATTCACTATGTAGAATATGTGGATCAGCAAATATTATATGCCGTGGGTGAAATTCGGCGCCTGGTACCGTTACCAACTGTAGCACAGCCTTATTTGTTGGTCGTTGGTCATGTTGAGCAGCGCTTCCTTCGCTTCCTTCTATCTGTTATATACTTTAGCACGAATCTAATATAGCCTTTTACTCTACGAGTAACGGGTATAACAGTGGCTCCAATTTTTTACAAACTTATTTTCCATTTTTATTTATTTCGATTGAGAGATTTACGACCGTATCAAATTAATTCAAATTATTTGTAATTTTTTCAAGTAATCATATATTTTCTGACTTCATTTCCATTTTTATTTATTTCGATTGAGAGACTTAGGACCGTATCAAATTATTTGACATTTTTTCAAGTAATCATATTTTTTCTAATTACAATTTTCAGGGTGGCTGGTGGTGGAAATCCTGTGGACGGGGTCTAAATGGTCTATATCTTCATGATCCGCAAGACATAACTGCCCGGCAAGGAATTGTATGGTTTCGTTGGAGGGGATGGGACTATACATTAAAGAAGTCCACAATGATGATTCGTCCTAAGATACCACAACAACAGGCAATGTCTGGAATGTCGTTATAGACACTTTATGATTATATTAACTAATTCCTTTACGTTTATTTAATTTAATTTGTATGATGAAATTTGTTTAATACTTTAAAAGTAAAACAATTTAAGCTAGTACAATTTTCGCTGTAGAGATCATTTCAAAAAAAAAAACAAAATAAAATATAAATTCCTTACAATAATAAAGCATTCGACATAACTAAAGCTATTTGTTAAATTTTATTGGAGTTTTACTCAATATGGTAAGTAAATCAAACTAATAGATAAAAGAGTCCCTATAAAAAATATTCAGTAGGTAAATTCACCCAAAACGGATTGACATAAAAATCTAAAAAAAAAAACATAAATTTGGAAATAATTAGTGTAGGATATAAATTAGAACCATAAGAGTCCCCAAAGTGCCCCAAAATTCGATTTGTTTTTTTCTTAATTTTTTCCTTTGCCTTTTTTTCTGTTATAAATGTTGTCAAAATGGTTTAAAAAATGGCTCTTCATAATTTTATGGGATACCCGCAAATAACTGCATTTAAACATTTTTGAAATTCAGCCCCCTTCGTCAAGGTCGCCAATTATTCCATTTGGTTTTTTTTATTATGGGCTCCACCATATGTGTTGTTTTTTTTTAATAAAACGTTCCTCTAAGTGTGACCGTGCAAAGGCCAAGGAAAAATACCACAAATACAGTGAACAGTGTCCTTCGAAATCTAATGAACCGATCATTCTGAAATTTTGCACACTATTTCTGTGCCCAAATCCGCAGGTATTGACGTCGAGTTTTTTTTTAATAATTATTTTTTATTTTATAATAACTAATATATCAAATTTGTAGGCTAAAATCACGTTTTTAACTTCAAAGTGTTACCAAAAGTCCAAAAATTAAAAAAAAAAACTCGACGTGGTTACTTTTAGAAACATCTTAATAGACATTTTGTTTTTTTTCTTTTTCTGATGATCCAGTAATGAGCTATGCTGTTCACCGCAAAACCTCTTTTCTTGGAGGTGCCTACGGAGATTGGCCGCATAAGGCTCATTTTTTATTTTTTTTTATTTTTATTTATTTATATTTATTTTTATTTCAAAGTTGTACTTTGATACTTTAATAAAATAATTGCTCTGAAATTAACCGTATCGTGTGAAAAATTTTTGAAAATATGCCTTTTTTTGGCAGAATTAACCAATAATCTCAACCCATGCTTCTCTCTGTGGAATCCAAGTTTACCAAATCATTCCGAAATAACAATACTAATCATTTCAATGTTCATTATAAAGTTTTATTATAAACTGTTGTACTTCGCAGAATTTGTTTCTGAGAAATGGTAATCTATAAAACAGTTTTCTTTAACAGTATACAGTACTACCGAACCTTTTGTAAGCCTCTGATTACACGGGCCGACAAAATGTGACATGGGTCGGTGTCCAGGCCTGCCACCATTTAATTTCGATAAATGAGGCTTTTCTAAGCATAAGTTGCCACTACGCCTATAGTCCATCAGCTCTGGTATTTGCGGTATCTTTAATTTAAGAAAATCGCAAATTTTCTTCGTCTTTTGGGATATATCTTCAAGAGTAGTCAACCCATTTCGGTAATGTTTTCGGAATTAAATAGTTACATGTCTCTTTTATACGGTCGCTTTGGAAAATTCCATCTATCTGAACCACAAGAGAAGGTGGGCGCATCCAAAATTTTAAAGTCACAGCAAAGTTTAAAAATCTTCATTTGTGAACAGCGTTTAAAAATTAAATAAAAATATTTTCTTCTACAACGCATTTTTGATCCAAAGACACCTTATGTCCTTAATTTTTAGGACACTCATCAGAATTTTGTAAGTTGTTTTGAAATTTTTAAAATTGTTTTTCTTACTTCCTTCACAGTGACATAACTATTTTTGAGCACAAGTGACCCTTGCTTTAAACATATTTATACATGGGCGTAAGTTAAAAGCTGGAGGGGGATTACTTTTCAGGCATTTCAGCCCCTAAAGATTAGTAGGCTACGCTCATGTGCTTATATTCAAAGCAAAACTACTTAGACCGTTTAGAATTATGTTGTTTAAAATTGTGACAGGTTTGGGAACTGTTTGTGAATCGTCACTGTGAAGGAAGTAAGAAAATTAATTATAAAAATTTCAAAACAACTTACAAAAACCTGATGAGTGTCCCAAAAATTGAGGACATAAGGTGTCTTTGGATCAAAAATGCATTGTAGAAGAAAATATTTTTATTTAAGTTTTAAACGCTGTTCACAATTGAAGATTTTTAAACTTTGCTGTGACTTTAAAATTTTGAACGCGCCCACCTTCTCTTGTGGTTCAGATAGATGGAATTTTCCAAAGCGACCGTATAAAAGAGACATGTAACTATTTAATTCCGAAAACATTACCGAAATTGGTTGACTACTCTTGAAGATATATCCCAAAAGACGAAGAAAATTTGTGATTTTCTTAAATTAAAGATACCGCAAATACCAGAGCTGATGGACTATAGGCGTAGTGGCAACTTATGCTTAGAGAAGCCTCATTTATCGAAATTAAATGGTGGCAGGCCTGGACACCGACCCATGTCACATTTTGTCGGCCTGTGTTATAGATCTGGTTTCCGTGTCAAACTCCCATTCGGATGGAGGACTGGTTTCAGGTTAAATTTACGTTACAAGTATAGCCTTTACTACTGGTCTATACTGACTGAATGTTAAAAATTCTTTTATAAAATAATACGCACAATATATGAATGACAATAATGAAGACATGGTTTCACTCACCCATTCCTGTTGCAGTGTTGAAAGGCATTTTCACGATGCTGTTGGGAATTAAAGTTATTGCATTCGGTTGTGCGGGACTTTCTGGTTAGCTTATTCATTCTCTTTCGTAATCTAGTTGTTTACGTCGTGGTTCTTATTTCTTTACTTATTTACTTTACGTTACTTAAAGAAGAATTATACTTGAAAACTACATCCGTTATTCTACAAACTGATCAGCCATCGCAGGACTGCGTTTGTTGTATTTTATTGTATTGTATTGTATTTATTAAGCAATGGACTGCTTGTAAAATATTAGTAAAGTACATTTTGTATTAAAGGAACTAGTGCGCCAAACCACAAAAGGGCAATTTTTTAACAATATGCTCCTGCTCACATCGAGTGGTGGGCAATTAGAAATTACATATTTGAAGACAGTAACGATAATACTAAGTTATTATTAGACACTGAAGAGACTCCATACAACAAGACCTGACTGAGATCATTATATTTATCACAAAGAATACGGAAAGGGTCATTAAGGGCAAAATTTGACCTGCACAATGGCAGAGACAGGGGGCGATACCGGCGAACTGTCCTGCATGGTACATTCCAGTTTAGGGAACTAAGGAGAAAGGAGGAGTCGACATCACCATTTATTAATTTATGTATAAACATAACACCGTGACAAATCCTACGGTTGATCAGGGTGGGCAAGTCTAGTAAACGCAATGTGACATTATAAGATGGCAACCGACGGCCAGCGTCCCAGTTAAAACCTCTTAAAGCAAATAACAAAAACTGCTTTTGAACGGACTCCAACATATTTTGACAAGTTACCGTCTGCGGTGACCATATACAAGAACAATACTCTAACGATGGCCGAACAAGAGATACATATAGAAGCTTAGTTGTATAAGGGTCATCAAACTCCTTAGACCAGCGCTTTATAAAGGTTAAAAGGCTTCTAGCTTTATTACAAATTAGTGATATGTGATTATTAAAACAAAGTTTATGCTCAAATAAAACTCCTAGGTCTTGAACAGTAAAAATACTTTGAAGGACATTGTTGTTAATAGAGTATGAATACATAGACGGATTACGACGATTAAAAGTCATAAAATTACACTTAGAATAGTTAAGATATAAATAATTGAGTTTGCACCAAGTCTGTAAATAGTCAAGATCTAATTGAAGACGAGAACAAGAATCCGGTAATGACATGGACAAACACAGTTTAACGTCGTCAGCAAACATTAAAACAGTTGCGGACTTAATAACTTGAGGTAAGTCGTTAATCAACAAGCCAAATAATAAGGGTCTCAAATGTCTTCCTTGAGGTACACCAGAAGTAACATATATAGTTTTGGAAGTTATATCATTATATTTCACCCTCTGAGAGCGGTCAGTGAGATATGAGTGTAGCCACTTTAACAACTTTGGAGGGAATCCCAAAAGGGTAAGTTTATGAATAAGTAGGCCATGTTTTACCGAGTCAAAAGCTTTGGAAAAATCCGTAAAAATGACATCTGTTTGCTGCTTATGAAGAAAGCCACGGTTTACTAATGAGGTAAATTCAAGCAAATTAGTGGTAGTAGATCGGCACCTGGTGAAGCCATGTTGACAAGGCGAAATAAGCGACCGACATTGATGCTGCAATTGACAAGTTATTAATTTTTCGAATAATTTAGGAATAGCACTGAGCTTAGCAATACCACGATAATTAGCAATATCAGACCTATTACCTTTTTTAAACAGCGGAACAGTAAAAGATTTCTTCCAAGCTGACGGAAAATTACATTGATTTAACGACATATTGAACAGGATTGTTAGAGGGCTGGAAAGAAATTTTGCACAATTTTTTAGAATGCAACTAGGGACCATATCAGGTCCTGCTGAAAAAGAGAGTTTTGAGTCGATTAAGCCCTGGAGAACATCGGCTTCAAGAATAACCGGATTAAAAATTAAGTCAAGATGAGGTAAAGGATGAGGATAGTTAAAAACATTGCTACTATCAGCTTTAGTATAGGTTGATTGAAAAAAATCAGCAAATAAGTTAGAAATACCGTTTTCCTCGGAAGCAACTACAGAATTAAAAAACATGGAGGGAGGAAAGCAATGAGATTTCCGTTTGGCATTCACAAATGAATAAAATAGTTTGGTATTACTCTTAAAGTCACTTTTACAGCGTGCAAGGAAGTTTTTGTAGCATTCAGAATTTTGTTTTAAGTAGTCAGATTTGTCAACAGAATATTTGGCAAAGTCCATCTGCGAGCCAGTTTGTTTAAATCGTTTGAAGAGTCTGGATTTTTTGTTCCTTAGATAGGAAAGCTGACGGGTAAACCACGGAGAGCTGTACGGAGTTTTTCCACTAGAAATGGGTACACATTTATCAAACAAATTGTAAAGGACACCATAAAAATAAGCTACACCGTCCGCAAAAGTAACATCTGTTAGGTATGACCAATCAATTATAGTTAAGGAGTGCAACAACTGCGGATAATTCGTTTTCCTAAAGCAAAAACTTAGCCTTGGCTTTGTTGAAGCTCTTACTGAGTTGAAAACACCTGTTAAAGACAGCTGGAGGGTAGGATGATGATTATCTTCAGGAAGAGATAGAGGGGGGACACGAGACACAGCAGCGTAGCAATTATCCGATATAAAAGTCAAGTCTAGAATACGCTCATTGTGATTGAAAATCCAATTTATTTGCAGCAAAGACAGTTCAATAAGGCCTTCAATAAAATCGTTTTGATTTCTGGGAGTCATTGATATCGAGTCATTACACTGAAACCAAGAGACATTTGGGAGATTAAAGTCACCAAGAACAACGAGGTAATCATTATCATCAGCCAAGGAAGATACATGACGTATCGCAGACAGGTGGAGTGAATACATATTCATTTCAGAACCTGGGGGTATATAGGAGAGGTTCTAACTGTCGTATTGTCTTTTTTCAAATATTCATGCACAATAGTATTTTCTGGCCAAAAGCTCGAACAAATAATTTTACTAAACAGCCCATCCGGAACATGAATTTTGAAGGAAGAGTAATCCCTTCTGAGTTTAAAATTAAATTTGGTGATGCCGACAGCACTAGGATCGGTAAGAGAGAGTCTCGTGACAATATGATGTCTCACATCATTCTCAGTTGCAGAAGCTAGCAGTCTCGACACAAAAATACACTTTTTAGGAGCCAAGGCCGTCAGGGTAACTGGTTCAGAAGATGGAATAGTGGGTGGACGTCGGGGAATAGCCAGCAGAGCCGTCACAGGGGCAACGGTTTGAGCAGCCAATGAAGTTTCAGCAGCCATATGGTCGATATCAGCGGTTATCAAATCAGCTCCAGTTGAAGTCGTGGAGGTACTGCCAGGCCCTAAAATCGACGATCCAGATGATCCTTTCATCACGCCAGTATCAGCATGATCACAAACGCCAGAATCCAAATCGCCCCGAACTTCCGTAACGGAAGTTGGGGGAGAAATTGCGTCGGAGTCAAGCGATTCATCCTCAGAGGCGAGGGGGGAGCTGATTGATTGAAGCCCATCAATTTCCTTGAAATAGGGCTCAATTGCATAAGGGCGGCAGACTCTGGAACAATTAAATTGTTATTAGATGTGGAGCAACTACCCGTGTTTGGATATTGGGGAACACTTAGCAATTTTAGATTCTTAAAGTGAGATTCCGCGGCCTTGAATTTCTCATGAAGCTCACGAAATTCAGTTGACAGGGCTTGGAACTCCAGATGGGTTTGCCGCATAAACGATTTCATATCAACTTCAATGTGTCTACAGCCCGGACACGTCCAGTTTAGGCCAACCCGTAGCTTTAACTTGTCGACGATTTGGCCACTTGAGCGCCCCAGCTCAACACAAATAGGATGATCCAAGTTGTCACAGATCCAGCAACGGTTGCAGCGGTTGACGAGTAGTAATTTTATTGTTGAATGCACACGAAGCAGCACAACACAACGTCATCTTGGTAGAATAAGCGTAGATAGCAGCAGCAGGTCAAATGCAAGCGATCAAAGAGCAGCGCAGCAGCAGCAGGGATTAGCAAAGAGCGGTGGGTAACAGCGATCGAAGAGCAGCACGGGAGCCGGGCAGAGAGCGGTCAGATATAAGCGCTGAGGAACCGCAAAGAGCGAAATGTACCGATTGCAAGTGTGAATGTTCGCGGTAAGCACAGAGAGAGTGGTTACAAACCAACAACACGAACTATAAGCTTAGCGGTACCGCTGGCAACAATAGAGCAGGTTCTCGTGGGTGTTCGCGGCAAGCACAGAGAGAGTAGTTTAAGCAACAACACAAACTAAGGGATTTGCGGTAACAAGCAAAACAGAGCAGTAGCAAAAATATTCAGTTCACAACTTAATTTTGCGAATAATAAAGTCACTGTCCATGTAAATTAACCGAATGGCCCGTATTAAACACGATTGCAGGGTTACTGACAAAATGTTAAAAATCTGAGCAGAACGGAATAGGTTTAACGTAGGAAAAACACGATGTGAAGGAGGAGCGTCAAAAACACGTCCGAATATTTTGACTCTCGATTCCGATTGTAAAACAAAGGTTTTATTTTTTTACATTAAATTGAATCAAAATTCATTCATCACGTTCTGCATCGGTATATCTGCCGTCTAAATTTACACAAGCTTAAGAATGGCCATGACAAACCAAAACAAAATGCTGCTGCGTCTCTTAGCATATGGCGTTGCTGTCTTCCGATATCCAGGCCGAATTTAACCTCACTTATGCACGCGTCGAGTTTAACCATACTCGGGTCTGCTGCACATGTCGACCCCAACCTCACTGTGGCTTCTAGTGGGTTCCATGCTCAGGGACGCTGGCCATGTGATTCTCGCTGTTTTACGCCTAGAGTCACTACTTGGGCTTCCCACTAGGGTCTGTTTTGACGCTAATGTGGAACAAAACTGAATCAGAAAACTTTCCTAAGAAGGGGGCGCTACTCACAGATATCAAAAAACTCCCAAGAACTGTATTGCGGATCCGTATGGATTGCAATATTTAAACAAAATACACAAATGTATCACCACTTTTACCGTAGGTGGACGTATAGACTGAAATTGCGCTTTAAAACGCGTATCTGTAGAAAATCCACGTTCACTTTTTCCGTAGGCGGACGTATAAAATGTGTTTACGCTTTTAAACGCGTATTTGTAGAAAATCGGCGGACGTATAAAATGTGTTTACGCTTTTAAACGCGTATTGGTAGAAAATCCACGTGTACTTTTACCGCAGGCAGACGGATTAATTTTTGTTTTTTTTTTGCTGGAGAAAAATCTTGAACTTCTGTTCTGCTTGCCGATCGCTGGAAAGTAAAAAGTATTCCCGCAGTCGCGTGGGTCTAGCTTTTTAGCAAGTTGGCAAGTCGTACGTAAGTCGTAGCGTTGCGTTTCGATATTGGGAGTCTGTTCCAATATTGCCAACTGTCGCAAGCTGATTGCAGCCGAACTTCTAATGACCGGTATAAATTTGAATTTCGTCCAAAGTTAACAGGCTTTGCTCTTAAATTGTACTGCCGGGTATTAACTTCATGTGATTTCTTAATATGAGACTTTAGGTCTTCACGCATTAATGTAAGATAATCATCTCGATCTAAACATAAAGTTGCCTCGTTTAAAGCGTTTAAATTGCGCATTGCATGATAAGGGGATTTTCCTATCGATGTGTGAATACTGTTTCTGAGTGCACAACTAATACTTGTTAGATTTATATCCTATTGAGTATGATCATTTTTTAAGTAAGCCCGAATTCCTGCAATCAATGATCGAATTACACGTCCACTAGCGTTAGACTGAGGTGTGTATAAAGCTGTATAGATATGTCGAATACCTAGTTTAGTGAAAAATGTATTGAACTCTGAACACTTAAATTGTGATCCGTTATCACTTACAATAACTTCTGGTACACCGTAACATGGAAATGTGTCTCGACATAAGAAGTCTTGAATGAGATTCGCTGTACATTTTTTCAAGGGACACAGCCAATGGAGTTTTAACATGTGGTCCAAAGCAATCAAGAGTCCTATATGACCTCGCTTATTGCGTGGATATGGTCCAAGTAGATCAATATAAAGTCTTTGAAAGGGTCTTTCCGTTTCTACTACTTTTCCCATAGGAGCTCGAAGAATCACATTCGGAGATTTGGTAGCTTTACATATGTCACATTGCCTTACGTAGGAACGAACATCTTTGACAAGTCCAGGCCAGAAAAAGTTTCGGCGAATTTACTCGACAGTTTTTCCGATGCCTCCATGAGCTGCTACTTGTGGATTGTGTGCTCTACCTATCAATTCTTAACGTAACTGTTGAGGCATGTTCACGCCTTGCATATACAAATTCATCTACTATTTTGAGATCGGGTAAGCAGCTTTGATTAGACCTAATTCGTTTTTTCAGTAACTGATACTATTCATCTGAAATGAGTTGACTCTAAGTTGACTTCAGGTCCCGCATCTACTATTTCTGCAATATCGCTTTCTACATGATCTCTACCTTTTCTGTGACGAACTGGGAATTTGTAATGCTGAAGTTTCATAGCCCATCGAGCTAGTCGTCCTTTCAAGTTGGGTTGTTCTCTTAACCAGACAATACTCGAGTGATCTGTAATCACCTCGAAATCTTGCATTTCAATGTAACAACGAAGTTTTTCCAATGCTTCCAACACAGCATAGCATTCACGTTCTGTTACAGACCAATTTCGCTGTGCGGATGAAAGTTTTTTTGAAAAAAAAATAAATGGGTCGCCCCTCCCCTTCAGCTTCTTTTAGCTTATCAAAGGCTCTTTGGGCTTCGGAACAGTGCTGCCATTTTGTCCTTTTTCCTTTTTTTATCGACCTTGTCCGGAAAAAATTTCAAACATCCCCTGTCCGGAAATCTGTCCTTTTTTAAATATAGGTTCTTAAGTGTTTTTTTTTTGCTATTTGTATTTGTATAAACCTGTTTTTAAACGCTAAGAGGCCTTTTTAACTATCATTCTCACAGTTAGACACTTAAATAATACTTATTTATATAAATGAATGAATATGATCGGTCGATTTTCATTATATAAAAATTTTTCTTGGCAAAAAAAAGAGGAGAAGATTTTAAAATTATCGCAATTTTTATTCTCTGGCTCTTTTGTCAGAAAATAGTTCGAATTTTTGGACTCTGCTTCGGGTTTTTTATTTAATTAATAATAATTTATTACGTATAAGCATAAAAAATGTAGCATAAAAAAGTAACCCAATAGTATAAACATAAGAATTTAGAAGAAATTACTTTTGTCCTTTTTTCTGTCCCTTTTTAATTGTCTTTGTCTTTTTTTTCCCGGTTTTTTTGCTCATTTGTCCTGTTTTTTAAGCTGTGTGACGGCAGCACTCCCTTTTTGCCTTTTAAAGTTTCAGTGATATGAAAGGTCAGTTCCGAAAAGTGTGCAATAAATCGCCTGTACCAACCTGCGAGACCTAAAATTCCTCTGACCTGACGTATATTCTTTGGTACTAGCCAATTGCGAATAGATTCGCTCTTTTGGGGGTCAGTGGCGATGCCTCCGTTTCCAATAATATAATAGTTAACTTGTTGAACACAAAACTTGCTCTTGGTCACATTAAGGGTCATTAAGGGACATTAAAGGCCATCTTTCGCGATTCGCACTAATACTTCAACATGATTTTCGAAACTATCTGAAACGACGCAGAGATCGTCTAGATATCCATTAATCTACTCATGGTTTGCGGCGCATTACATAACCCAAAGGGTATTACTACAAATTGATATAATGGCCTTCCCGGTACAGTAAAAGCCGTCAATGCTTTTGCACGTTCCGTTAATCCGATTGGCCAGTAAGCATCTTTCAGATCAATTTTGGCTTGATCACACCTAAAGAGAGCATCCTATCAACCTCCTTATAGAGAATTTTCTCTACTGCCGGTGAAAGAGGGTAGAAACGTTGCTTAATGGGTTTAGCATCGTCAACCTCAATGTCATGTTCGATAAGTTTAGTTCGCCCTAGTCCTTTGTCAGTAAAACTTGGAAACAGCTTTTAATTGCCTCTAACTGCTGCTTTTGTGCATCTGTTAAAGGATAGTCTGTACTTTCTGACTCGTTTGGTGAACTTTCAAGCGTACTAATGGATGGAATAACGTTCGGTGCTAGGTTGAACGTCTTCCAAAAATCAATCCCTAGGATCAATCGTTGCGAAATGGCAAATTGCGAGACGAGGGATGTAGGCTTCAAGAGCAGGATCTTCGAGCCAGAGGAAGGATATATCGCAAATTGGATCCATGCAAAAAAACAGAACCATCCAGGAATTGGGAATACATGAGCTGAAGATGGAGGATATCGAAACAAGATTACAGATCAACAGAATACGAACAGGAACAGCAAGGCACACAACAGCCCCATACGGAATGCTAACTGTTCTGATGATATTAGAGGCAGCATTAGCCTGTTTTTTAAAGAGAACGACAACTTTTACACCAGCTGCACCAATCACGACGTTCACGCCTACTGTTGCCCCACCTGCCACCTTCACACCTACCATCGCTCCACTATGGTCGGTAGTTCAGTCTGAGGGGGAAAGAGTTACCACCTCGGCATATACCCTCGGCGGTCCCGAGTCGAAACTGTTACGTGGGCATATTAGTGCCCTAGTCCTGTAAAGGACTTGGGCCGAGTGAAAGTCATCCGATCTCCTACTCCACTTATCGCGTCAGCACCCCCTTGTTGAAAGCTTAGCACTTCATGGTTTTAAGTTCGTTTTCACATTATAAATTTATTGAATAAAATATTGGCTAGTGCCATTTATGAATATTATTATTGGGAATACATATAAATTTAATTTTAATTGACCAACAAAGTTTGTTAGCGGAGAGTATCGAATTTATCACCTGTACAAGGTGCACACGTCAACAAATTGCTGACTCTTCACGACTACAAACGTCGCTCTGAGTGCTCTTGTGATTGATCATACAAACACAAGGCTGATACTCGCCGCTGAAATGTCAATGTTTTATTATATTATAAAAAGTATAACGCCTAAGTATACTGGCTGATATAAACTATTATTATGCCTTGAAGAGGTCTAGTGTGGGAAATTTCCTTTTGTTAATCAAGCAAACGCACGGTTACATATATATATGGTGGATAAAAATGAACCCTGTTCCGACAAACTTACCCCTTTAAGTCCTGGGCGATGAGATCTCGACGCTCCGGATCCTGGGCTTTAGAAGATATTATAATTTATATATATGGGCCGTTCTTTTACAAACCGAACAGATTTGGCCAAAAAAAAAAATCACATTTTTGATTTACCTGAAACTTTTTTTACACGTACTATTCGGAAAATAAGTAAACACGTGTATCAGGATTTGACCGAAAAAAAATTATTTTTTTAGTTATAATTTTTTTAAGATTGCCAAAAATCGTCAAATTTGGAAAAGTACCCTGTCTTTGAAAATCTGTATCTCCGGTTATATGAATCCGATTTACTTCATGTTTTTTTCATTAATTTCTCTAAAACCTCTTCTTTCAAAAAACAATTTCTAAAAAAAAATTAGTTTTTAATTTCTTAAAAATAAAAACAAATTAAAATTTAAAAAAAATTTTTAGCCATTGCCCCCACAAAAAAAAAATCTTTTTTTATTTTAATATATGCGCCATAGTGTTAGTTACAATCGGTTTTTGTAAAAAGTTGGAGCCATTTTTAGTTTTTTAAATATCGAAAGTTTTTCAACAAGCCCTCGCCTTCCTTCTATGAACGCCCGCCAAAGCATGTTGTGCATCTCGCTCGCTCTTATGGTAAGCGAGTAAGCGAGGTCATATAGGACTCCTGATTGCTTTGGACCACATGTCAAAACTCCATTGGCTGTGTCCTTTGAAAAAATGTACAGCGAATCTCATTCAAGACTTCTTATGTCGAGACACATTTCCATGTTACGGTGTACCAGAAGTTACTGTAAGTGATAACGGATCACAATTTAAGTGTTCAGAGTTAAATACATTTCTCACTAAACTAAAGCATGAAAACCATAAGCATGTAATAAGAGCGAGCGAGATGCACTACATGCTTTGGCGGGCGTTCATAGAAGAAAGGCGAAGGCTTGTTAAACAACTTTCGATATTTAAAAAACTAAAAATGGCTCCAACTTTTTACAAAAACCGATTGTAACTAACACTATGCCGCATATATTAAAATAAAAAAATAATTTTTTTTTTGTGGGTGCAATGGCTAAAATTTTTTTTAAAATTTTAATTTGTTTTTATTTTTAAGAAATTAAAAACTCATTTTTTTTTAGAAATTGTTTTTTGAAGGAAGAGGTTTTAGAGGAATTAATGAAAAAGACATGAAGTCAATCGGATTCATATAACCGGAGATACAGATTTTCAAAGACAGGGTAATTTTCCAAATTTGACGGTTTTTGGCAATCTTAAAAAAATTATAACTAAAAAAATAATTCTTTTTCGGTCAAATCCTTATACACGTGTTTACTTATTTTCCGAATAGTACTTGTAAAAAAAGTTTCAGGCAAATCAAAAATGTGACCCAATAAAAAGTGTTCGGTTTGTAAAAGAACCGCCCATATGTTCTTAACTACATTATTTTCACTTAAAACACAATCATTATGATATCTATGATGCTAGCTGCATGCGTCGACTTCAACTGTGGTGGAGAGACTCGGTTCGTAAATTACTCATCACTGTTCACTCGATGTCCTTTTGATTCGTTTTAGATTGTTTGCATTTAAAAATGCCTTCGCAATTTCTTTCTGATCTCTTGATTTTCACTTGTTATCACTTTTTTTTTGCTGTTTTCGCTGTTATAACACATTTGGTACTGGAACCTCCTTTTTCCAAAGTGGGTAATGGTCACAGCGCCTCGGAACGGATCGCTGCTATGTCTTCTTCAAATTAAGTAGCGTGGGCATCACGAGTGTTGCGGAAATTAACATTGGAGTACTGGTTCGCTTGTCAGATGTCGTCCTTATGTCCGATCTTCTCCACGGTTTTGTACACTTTAGCGGCGGTGTCTGATCCTTCAGGTCCTTGATAATCGATGACGTGTCCTTATCAAGGACAGTAGAAGAGGACAGAGGGTCTTGGTCTCCTGGTGGCATTGGACTCCGTGGGCAGATGCCCGAAGCCCGTGAGGAAAATCCTCCTCCCTCGGAGCTAGCGGCTACCGTCGGTATGAAAACAGAATAGGTTCTCCCTCTTCTCTAACCGGCTGGGGTCTTTTATACCAGAGTCGAGCTTTCACGTGGATCTCGTGATCGCTTGACTTATTAAGCTGTTCCCACCTATAATATTTTTTATCTTAGGGGAGTCAACGCCCGACCGATGCACTTTGCCGGCTTTCGGTTTATGGTTACCAACAGGTCGATCGTGGCCGTTGTTCTGGTTTTACGACACTCGGGAATCGCCGACTTGCACTTTTCTCCATCCAATAAATTGATGGAGAGGGCGTACGTAACAGGCTCGAAGTGATCGATGCGGAAACGCACGCGGAATGTCTTCGCAAAAGGAATCTTCGTACGACCATCGAATAAGTGCATGTTTTTTTTTACTATTCAGGCGCCCTTAAACGTCGATCGACCCACGCCTGTGAACAAGAGTCTCCTGTTTGTTTGACTGAACTAGCCGGCTTAACCTTCATTGGTGTTCATTTTTGTCGCTCAAGGTATATTTTGTACTCCAGAATTATTTAATGTGTATTAGGTTCTTGAAACTATTGTGATTTTTAATCTTATGATTTGATAGGAATGTTCGATCTCATTCATATTTTATTTTGATCTGCAGAGCAGTGTGTAGGGCAATGTGTATGAACTCGCAGTGGTATTATTGAACCGTATAATGCTGTTGGTGACGTGTTAAGCTGTTTTTCTGATTTTCATTTCTTTATATAAATTTTCTATAAATCGAATTTTCCCTATGTAGTGGTTTTATATAACAAAAATAAATTGTCAAAGGTAACTTTAAATTAATAAGAACATACGAAAAAGACGGTTATCTTCTTATTGGTTTAATGGTAAGAAAAAAAAATAGTAACAGTCAGACCCTTAATTTCATATTCGATGTAGCATGTACTCTTTGACACCATTGGGATTATTATGATTTGTGGATGTAAAAAAAAATATATATAAGTTATGGTCATCCTCAGAGGATGACCAGGGGGAAGGGGTACCAAACATTACCTATTAAAGTGCATCCACATATCGGTGTTGATATTTCGTTGTTGGCCCACGTCCTTCCTATCTTTTAATATAATTTCAATAAGAGTTTAATATTCTGTCGCTTAGCATAACTCCCCGCGTCAGCAAATTATGAGCAGCGCGGCAGCGGAAATGTCCAAACCGACGGCAGCGGTTTTGGGCATTTCGATGTTGTTGTTCCCGAACCCGCTAACGTTGCAATTCCAATTGGGTCGCAGTGGGTGAAGGGGTAAACGGCGGCTATAGCTGAGGCAGCTAGCGGCCGGTCAGTGCTCTACATTGTTACGCTGAAGTTGTCGGAATTTGCCGCTGACGTTCTTTCGCTGTCGCTGCCGTCGATGCCGCTGTCGTTGTCGCTGTCCATGCCCGCAGCGCTGCAGTTTGTGGGCGCTTGCGCGGGGTATGCTCGTTGTGGTTCGTGGTATCCGATGACGAAGTGGGACCATGGGAAGGGGGTGTTTGGCTGGTGTTAGCTCCTCCCCACCACAAGATCTGTGTCCCACAGATTATCAGGTTTTCGACGCGGGTTCCTGCGCCTCCAGGCTCTCGGGTGGGTCCCGCAGCTTAGGGATCTTCTTCCAGACGAGGTAGACGGCCGTCATGATGACGAGGCCTATGATTATCTCTATCGAAAAAGATATCAAAATCTCGTCGGACATGCCGGATATTTTTCTCAGGTTCTCCATGTTGAATTCGTGGACATACTTCAATGACGGCTCATAACCCGTTGTCTTAATTCGGGTTAATGCAGCTGGCATGGGCATTAAGTGTACCGATGAGTAACTGCTGTAATTGCGGTTTCCAACCGCTATGGTCTCGTTGTCAAATTGTATAATGTAAGATCCTTCCAGATGGTGTTCCTCGGCTGCGGTTGCTATCGTGCCGTTGAAGTTGGATAGGAAAACTGTGCCGTCATCAATTAACTCTGCTGTTTCCTGGTTCGTCCGCAGGTAATCACATTCTGCTTGTCCCCCTTTGAGTAGCCGCGGTATGCAGCCTTGCTCTTCTAGCTTGAGCATGTCTTGCTCTCTGCATACCGTGGTGTTGCAGATTGACGAGCAACTTCCAAGGAGAGCGTATGTCTCCACGCTGTACATTGCCAGTTTTTTGTGTTTCATGACGACTTGCTTGCCATTCGTTGTCGTCGCGTATATCCTCATGAGCCGGTATTTTTATTCACTACCTTTGGCATCGCGAGGATATATAGAAGCGTAGTTCCATTCGACAGGATTGTGGGGCGAGAAAACGCTACAGCCTCCACAACGTTCTGGTATGGGAGACTGTCCATTTCGGACAATATCTCATCTATTTCTACCTGATCAGCAATTATTATAGCCTTATTTAATATGGCCGTTGTTATGTGGAAGTCTCCGCCTATTGCATTTACTGTCGCAATGACATTGTTTAGCCTCTGGAGCGACTCGTGCGCTGTGTCAAATAGCTTCATGTTTATTCGGATCTGCTGGTTATCGTTTTTCGCTAAGTTGCTTTCTTCTTTTAAAATTCCGTTCCAGTCTGATTTGTCGGGGGATCCCGCGACCCATTTCCACGCCGATCCGAGCCAATCTATTGACCTCTGCCGGCGGTTTGACGCGCCGTTCATGCGTGATATTCCTTCCGAAGCCCGCCGTAGATAGTGATCGACTAGAGCTCCAATCCGCTGGTCTGATATCACCATAGCTTCTCCCGTGACTTGGTCAATCAGTTGCTGTACGTGATCTAGGTTCATCACATGTGCTAATTTAAACACTCCGTTGGTTCTCCAAACCATTCCTTGCTGTAGCGGGACAATCGGGGCATCGTACTTGAAGATGTGGATGGATGTGGCCACGTATATAAGCGACATGCTTACAGCGCGGACGGGGAGTTAAATGCAATTAGAGAGTCTTATGTCAAAGAGATTTTTCAATTGGCTTAGCCTAGGTGTTCAGCTTACTAATTCTAGATGTTATTTCTATTACTTATCAGTATTTTGTATATTTTATAGGTTATGGCTATTTCTTGTTTAATTCTTATTATTAAATTATATTTCGAATTGCTAGTTCTTATTTTTATATTTTTATAATAATTTTTTATTCCTTTCTTTTTTTATTGTTGAGAGGTATTTTTCATTGTTTTGTGTTTTTTTTTTTTGTATTTTTTTTTATTCCTGTTTTGGGAAAGAGATTTTTCATTATGTTATGATAGTTATTTCCTTAGTCTATGATTGTGGATATTTAGGTAAGGATAGTATATTCTTATGTTGGTTGTTATCTTATTCTATATTTTTCTGTTTTTTAGTTTTATTCGATAGCTATTAAAGGTTTAGTCAATTAAATTTTAAAAGAAGATCGTTGGACAGTGAAACGCCTGGCACATATCTCCCACTACGGTGTTACAGCGAATTTTTAATTATGAATGTTAAAGATGTTCTGTTGCCGAATGCTATTTATCTTTAGTAACTTAATTTATTTGTGCTCACAAGAATAGGGGGATAATTTCGGATCGTAGATTATTTGGTTCCGATAGACATTAATCGGGATTTCGACATGCGGAATTAATTGGGATGCGTCCTGAAGGGCGCTATGGAATCTGACTCGGAAGCAGTATCCGTGTCGGATCCCAAGTGGCTGACATAAGTCGTGACTCGCGAGAGCGCGTCATCCACTATATTCGATTTCCCTGGCTTGTAGCTTAATTCACAATTATACTCCTCAATCCGCGACTTCCATCGCTATAATTTGGCATTAAAGTTCCTATTACCTAACGCAAAGGTTAGCGGTTGGTGGTCGGTGTAAATTTTAATTGAACCGGCACCATAGAAGTAGGACCGAAGGTTGTCTTAAGCCCACACTATCGCAAGCATTTCTTTCTCGTTCGTTGCGTAATTCTCTTCCGCTTGGTTTAGGGATCGAGAAATATAAGCTATTGGACGATCTTTGCCAGAGTCTACTTGGGAAAGAACTGCCCCGATTGCATAGTTAGACGTGTCTGTTGTTAAATGGAAAGGTTTTTAAAAATCCGGGAATGCTAAAACTTCCGAAGATGATAGGATCGTTTTTAGGTCATTAAAGGCTTTTAACGCAGCCTCATCGAGTTCAATGGGTACTTTTTTTGACTGTGAGGATTTAACCCTAGCGAACTCCCCTCGAGTTAAATTGGTCAAGGGCTTTGCGACTTTTGCGTAATCCTTAATGAATTTCCTGTAGTAGGACGTCATGCCGAGAAAACGCTTCAGCTCTTTCACGTTGGTAGGTGGGTTCATTTTGGTGACGTCCTCCACCTTTTTCTCATCTGCCTTGATGCCATCTGCAGTTACCACATATACCAAGAATTCAACATGCGTGGATAGAAAATTTGTTTTTTCTAAGTTGACCTGCAGTTTGGCCTTTTGCAGATTGTCGAAAACAGCTCGGAGGTTCTTCCAATGACTTTCATAATCTTCGCTGAAGACTATTATGTCGTCGATGTACACATAACAAATCTTGCCAATGTGCTCCCTTAGGACATCGTCGATCATTCTTTGGAATACCTCTGGGGCGTTTTTCAACCCAAACGGAAGGCGAAGAAATTCGTATTTCCCATTCTAGGTGGAAAATGCTGTTTTCGGCGTATCGGATTCTAACATATAAATTTGGTGGAATCCCGATGTCAAATCGAGTGTAGTAAAATACTTGGCTTTTCCCAAGCTTGCCAAAATAGAATTTATGTCTGGTATTGGATAGGTGTCAGCAATCGTGACGGCGTTTAAACGTTTTAAATCGATGACCATGCGGTATTGTTTCTCTCCGTTCGGTTTGAGTTTCCTTGGAACTACCCAGACCGGGGAGGTATAGGGACTTTTTGATGGTCTAATGATCCCATCCCGCAAGAGTTCTTCTATTTACCTATCCACTTCTCCTCTCATATTGGTAGGATAGGGATAGCTTTTTGTGTATATAGGATCTGAGGTGCTTGTTCGAATCTCAGCTCTAACGCTCGTGTCGACAGCCGCGCCGGGTGAGAGTGGTTCAAAGATTTTAAAGTTTTCAGTAATAAGTGCGTTTAAGGCTTCCTTTGCGGACTCGGGGTGTGTCGCGTCCAACAAAAGGTGTACATTTAATGACTTTTTTGCGAGAAGAGGTATCTTTATGCCTGGCGAGAGATCGTTTTTTCTGTCGATTAGGGCTTTCAGAGCCTTAAGAATGTCGTCCCCTATAATACCGTCAAATGCTTTCAGTCCAGGGAGAGCAAAAAAGGTGAGAACTGTGTCGTTCCCGATTGATTTAAAAAATTGCACCGTGATACGGTGTGTTATTTTGATATTACCCCCCGCGGATTGTACAAAAAATGGCGTAGTTAATGTTGTAGAGCCGGCGGAATTTCTGGGGCTAATAAAATTATTATTTGCGCCGGTGTCTATAAGAAACTGTAGTTTGGCCCCATTTTTAGTTTGGTATTCTATGTATGGTATGCTAGAGAGGCGTCGGTCATAAAATTTTGCTCGCCATCGCCAATGCAACCCACTTCCTCCAAGGGCGAACCATGTTCGATTCCTTGAGGTGAATCTGCCAACTCCCCTATCTCATTATCAGAGTGTTCTTGATAATGCTCGTTGGTAGCGAAGTCTGATGATGCGGTGGGTTGGATGTGGTAAGGCCTCTGAGCCTTACGGAAGGGATTTAAGTCAGAATTCCCGATCGGACTTCGCTTGACACTGTTGGACTCAAACTGACGTGGGTTAAAATTTGCTTATAACTTTGACCAGATTGGTTCGCTTCATTTTTGATGGCTAGTCTGGTGCCTTGGAATTTGGGTGACCCTTGCATACTTCCACTCGGGGCAATTTTATTTGTTGAATTGGTTATGGCCCTACGATTAAATTGATTTATCTGTGGGAACATCGGGGGATTAGGTTGCCTATAATTTTGGTAAGTTGGGTTGAAAGTTGGCTTAAACAAAGGGACCCTTGGCGTAAAATTTCTCGGTTCCATCTTCTGGAGCTCCTGACAAATGGAGTACGCCTCATGGACGTCTGCAGGCTTGCGAATTATCAGCAGCCTAGTACAGTCGCCATTTAGCCCTGTAATAAACGCACTGAGGGCCTTCTCCCTCTGCCCGGCCAGAAAAGCGTTGGTTACTTCGGGCGAGTAATTCATAGTTTTAATCTTGTTCATAATGAGCGAAACATGATTATTTATTTTTTAAGTAAAAATCTTCCAGTTTTTGGCCTCCTTGAGTCATTATCTAAGCTCGTATTCTAATGTTCCCACATCTCGCTTGTCCGCAAAATGCAATGCCAACACTCATTTAACTCCTGACCAATCATCGTCCCTCACGCTATAAGCATTGAGTGCCATATCAGACATTCCCCTAATCTTTTGCCTAATTTGAATGAGGACTGATCTGTATAACGGCTTTTCCCTAACGACCTCATAGTCGTTTATAATGGATTGGGCCCTGTTAATCCAAGCGATTTAGCGTCGCTTGTGAACGGTTGTGTTTACTTTGTGCTCTGAGTTTTTGTGCCGTTTTCGGTGATTTTTTGCGTGTGTCTTGTGTTTGTTTATCAACAAAGCTTAGCCTAACAATTGTGTTAGTATTTTTAAATAAATCTAACAATAAACGGGTACGTGGTTATAGTTATGTTAACATTTCTATCGGATTTGTTTAATCTCTTTGCTTTGTTAGTGTAATTTACATGTTTCTAAACGCTTGTAATCCCTCTCCCACTCTCCCGCTCTATATTATATATAACTGTTTGTTAGTGTAATCTCACACTCTCTTTACTTGCTGTACTTCTAATTTCTCTTCTCTTGCTTGCTTTACATTAATAACTGTTTGTTCGTAATAGTTGTTCTTGCCTCACAAGCCACGCTCAGTCGATAAAAGATTATTTCTCTCGCGCTCTCTTTCCATTCGAATTAATTCGCGATTCTCGCGCTCTTATATTTTTCGTGTTTTGTGTCTTTGCGGTTTTGGTATTTGATCCGAGTGCCAAATTTACTCGAGGTATTTTTTCACATTTTATTTTCATTTAATCTAAAAAAACTTTCTTCCCTTAAAACGGACCTTATCTGTTCTAAAAAAAATTGCTCTCTTCCCTATTCTCCTAAGGAATCGTTTATTATCTGCTGGCTCTGTGAGTCGATCATGCACGTCAAATGTGCAGGATTTACTGGCAGAGTAAAAGACTTCATTGAAATGCGTACCGGTCTCATGTGGGCATGTGAGTCCTGCAAGGAAATGACAGTCGAGATGAGCAGCTTTATAAGGCAGACTCGAGACGGCCTATTGAACATCTCAAGTGCTCTTAAAAAGCTCAATGAGGGGTTCAATTCCGTTTGTGCCCAATTTAATAATAAAAAATTATTGCCCAATTCGCCCAAACGCAAAAAAGCTGGCTCAAGGGCAGTTAATGCGACCGTGGGGCAAAACCCAACTCCTGATCCGGTAGCGGCAGCAGTCTCTGTCGGCACAGGGCCAAGTGAGCCAACTGTGCCTATGGAAGCAGCCAATTACGGAGGTGTTCCCGTTTCTGGAAGCCAAGCTGAGCCCATGAATTCGGTGCCGACCGCACCTATAAGTAATGTAGGTACTGTTCCTGGGTCTCAGCCGAACGACGTTCAGATTGGTGCTGGGGGTCGAAAGAAATTGTCGGTTGTTCCGCATAGGAAGCAACTATTCGTTTCCAGATTTACCCCAGATACCACATCCGAGGATGTTTTGGAATTTATTCGTGAAAAATTCCCATCCGAGGACATTGCTGTGGAACAATTTCGCTTTTCTTACGCTCGTAGGATATCGTCTTTAAAAATATTTGCTCCGCCTGATGTGTTTAAAGTACTGCTTTCTGAAAGCTATTGGCTTAATGATGATTTGGTAATAAAAGAATTTGTTCCCAATAAACCGAGAACAAATAACAGGCCTCCCACTGCGCCTAATAAAAGGCTGTCCACTGTGCCAAATAACAGGCCTTCCTCAGCGTCAAAAAACTACAACATTTTTTATTGGCCTATAAAAATGTTAGAGGACTACATATAAAGCTACCAAAGCTTTATGCTGACTCCTCGGCATTTACGGACGATATCTTGGCTTTTACAGAAACTTGGCTGAATCCAGAGATAACTGACTCTGAAGTTTTGTCTAGCAACTTTAACACCAACAGAACCGATCGCCTTTCCCGTAGGGGGGGCGGCGTTCCGATCGCCGTTACCTCTACCCTAATTTCTGAGCGAATTTACTCTCATGCCCCTGATGACATTGAATTTGTCAGTGTGAAAGTTTCCTTTCAATCCCTATCTATTTTTGTTACTTATATCTCACCTGGCTCTGACGTAATAATTTATGAACAACATCTAACTGCTATTAAATCTGTTCTATCCTTTCTTTCCAACAGGGACCTTTTGATTGTTTTGGATGACTTCAATCTCCCCGATATTTCTTGGTCCCCTTCTACTGACTCAATTGTCGCTATACCTTTATCTATCCATGATTTTGTTGATGGTCTTTTAGAATTATCGTTACAGCAAGTTAGCTTTATACGTAATTCATTAAATAGACAATTAGACCTTGTGTTTGTTTCTGATCCGTCTGAAGTCACGGTATCTAAAATTGACGCTTTTGTGGTACCAGAAGACCGATACCACCCTACAATTGAATTGACAATTTGCCTTCCCTACCCTGACACCCTCTCTCCTTTAGTTTCGCCAACTAAAATGAGATGTTTTCGTAAATGTAACTATAACAAACTTAACTATATGATTTCCCAATATAATTGGACAGATTTTTATAACTGTATGGACATCGAAAGTGCCACTGAACTATTCTATAGCGATTTAAACACTTTCTTTAATGAATGCGTTCCTGATAGGCTTCCTCCAAAGCCGAACAGGCCTCCCTGGTTTACCAATGCGCTTCAAAGACTAAAAAATCTTAAAACAAACACTTATAAAAAGTATAAAAAATCTGGTAAGCCGAGCGATTTTTCGAAATACGAAGTTGCTCGATCCGATTTTAATGTTCTTAACAATCATTGCTATTCTATGTATTTAAATCGATGTAAATTTGAATTTTCAAATGATCCGAAGCAGTTTTATAACTTCGTTAACGCTATTTGCTGACTTTTTCCTAACTACTTATAGTTCGCCTTCTTGGTCAAACTCTAATTACCCTAATCCCTTAAATAGGGCAAATTGTATTTTTTTTCCCCGTAATTACCGAAAGTTCTCTCTTAAGAGACTTAGAAACAACAACGCCAACTTATTCTTCCGGTCCTGATGGACTTCCTGGGTGTGTTCTTAAGTATTGTGCATCAACCATTTGCAAACCGATTCTTAAACTTTTTCATTTGTCTATTTCATCATCAATTTTTCCAACTATCTGGAAGGAATCTTTCATTATTCCACTTCACAAAAAGGGTGCGAAGGCGGAAGCCCAGAATTATAGAGGTATTTCTAAATTGTCGGCAATTCCTAAAGCATTTGAGCGTATTATTACAACTCATTTGCAACATTTGTGTTCCTTGCTAATATCACCGTGTCAGCATGGTTTTGTTAAGCGAAGATCGACCACCACGAACCTTCTTGAATTGACATCCATTGTAATACAGGGATTTAAAGAAAAAATGCAGACTGACGTTATATATACAGATTTCAGCAAAGCCTTTGACTCTGTTAACCACTCTCTCCTTTTATTCAAATTAGATCAGCTTGGGTTTCCATGTAATCTATTAACTTGGACTCAGAGGGTCCTTTGACATCGGGAGTGCCCCAGGGTAGTCATTTGGGCCCTTTGCTGTTTACCTTGTTTCTTAACGATCTTCCCTCTATCGTAACACACTCTCGTGTACTAATGTATGGTGATGATGTTAAGCTTTGTTTGACTTATAATAATATTGAGTCTGGTTTTGGCTTACAATCAGACATTGATCTTTTTCAGATATGGTGTGAGTACAACCTCTTAAATTTGAACTGCCTAAAATGTAACGTAATGACCTTTTACAGAGGTACTCCTACGTTTATAAGTTATTCGCTTCAGAACTCCCCACTTGATCGTATACATGCAGTAAACGATTTAGGTGTTCTTCTGGATCCGAAGCTTAAATTTGACTGCCACATAATGTCGACTGTCAACAAAGCAATGAGTGTTCTTGGGTTTATAAAGCGTTGGTCAAAAGAATTTGATGACCCTTATATAACCAAATTATTATTTACCTCCCTTGTCCGTCCTATTTTGGAATATTGCTCTTCAGTTTGGAGTCCACAATATCAAGTTCACATCGACCGTATTGAGTCGGTACAGAAAAAATTTCTTCTTTTTGTCCTTCGTAGTTTAGTAAGGCTTCCTTCCTATCAGAGTAGATTACTATTGCTTAACTTACCTACACTTGAAAACCGTAGAATAATGCTTGGTACTATTTTCAATGAAAAATATTATTAAATATTATATATATACATATACATATCAAATATTATTTACCTCCCTTGTCCGTCCTATTTTGGAATATTGTTCTTCAGTTTGGAGTCCACAATATCAAGTTCACATTGACCGTATTGAGTCGGTACAAAAAAAATTTCTTCTTTTTGCCCTTCGTAGTTTGAACTGGGATCAAAACGTAAGGCTTCCTTCCTACCAGAGTAGATTACTATTGTTTAACTTACCTACACTTGAAAACCGTAGAATAATGCTTGGTACTATTTTCATGCATAATCTTGTAAGAGGTGATATTGACTCTGTAGAACTGGTAAACCGTTTAACTTTTAATGTTCCCGTTAGACTAACACGAAATTACTACCCTCTTAATTTGCATGAGCCCTTTCGCGTCCTATGTAATAATTACAACAATCTTTAACAATTAATTTGTACTTCAACTTCTATCCCTGTATTAAAAACTAAAATTTTATCTCATTTGCTTCAATCTAAGTTGTATCCATTAGAATCTTTATTTGTCCCGTCTCTATTTTGTCTCATGTATTTTCCTCGCAAACTCGCATATTTGCCCAATTTGAAAAAGGGTCCCGCGCCTAACAAGCACGTGCTTGTTATCGTTGGGCCACTTGTTTGTACTGCTCGTAGTGCATCAACGTCCATCATATATAAATGTACTTCTCGGAATCACCCTCAAAGGTTAGCAGCTCCCTACCGTAGTCCGGCACGGCCGAATACTCTTTGAGTTCGTATTCCGTCTCGGGCGTGTTAGCGGCAGCGGGATATCCACCAACGGGTTACGAAGCTCCAAGTCGGACTCAAGAACGTTTACTCTGTTCCCCATTTTCCTAACCTCTTCTCGTACGCCCTACATTTGTGTGGATAGGGTCGCCATAGTGGAGTCGAGACGGTTGAGGACCTCCTTCATTTCTTCCATTTTATCAGCGATTGCAGTGATTAAATTCCCAGGTTTAAATTAAGAATCTTTATTTTTCAACTTGAAGTTGAATAGGAATAAATTCAATTGTAATTTATTGAAAACAGGAAAAGGTGACGGGTAAAGGATGTAGTAAATAAATTCTTAGATTTAGATTAGAGTTCTCAAATTTTTCAACTTGACGTTGAATAGGGATAAATGCAATTATAGTTTATTGAAAATCAGAAAAAAGTGACGGATAAATCCTAGAGTATAGTATAACTTGGACGTTGATGCACTATGGTCAGTACAAACAAGTGGCCCTTACGACACCAAGCAAAGCTTGTTACGCGCGGAGCCCTAAACCGTTTTGGGCAAGTAAGCGGAATCGCGGACATGGAAAAAATACGATCTAACAATATACAATTTAAAATACATGCTCACAAAAAATTTACAAATTATTTGAGGACAGAAAATACATAAGTTTATTATAATTAGTAGCATTAGGGGTATCAAACCGTAAGACGTGGCATAGTGAATTATAGTCGTCACAGAGAACACGAAAAGGATCATGCAGGGCATAATTAGATCTACATATTGGCAGGGACAACGGACGAAAACGGCGAACTGTTCTACAGGGTACATTCCAGTTAAGTGAACTAAGAAGGAAAGGGGAGTCGACATCACCATTAATAAGTTTGTGTAAGAACATAACTCCATGACACTTTCTACGATGGTAGAGGGTTGGTAAGTCGAGCAGGCGCAACCTCGCAAGATAAGAGGGCAATCGACTACCTGTGTCCCAGTTTAATCCCCTCAGAGCAAATAAAAGGAATTGTTTTTGGACAGACTCTAACATATTTTGGTAACAGCTAATTTGAGGAGACCATATACAAGAGCAATATTCCATAGACGGACGAACAAGAGAAACATACAAAAGCTTTGTTGTGTAAGGATCATCGAACTCCTTTGACCAACGTTTCATAAATGCAAGAAGACTTCTGGCTTTATTAGATATAGTAGATATATGGTCTTTAAAACTAAGTTTATGATCAAATAAAACGCCAAGATCCTGAACCGAAAAAATTCGTTCAAGGCCGTTATTTCCAATAGAATAAGAAAACAGAGATGGATTACAGCGATGAAAGGTCATAAAGTTACATTTAGAATAGTTTAAATTTAACATGTTAATCATGCACCACGTATACAAACAATCAAGATCTAATTGAAGGTCATTATATGAGCTAGGTAAACACATGGACAAACATAGCTTGACATCATCTGCATACATTAATACGGTAGACGATTTTATAACATTAGGTAAATCATTAATCATTAAGCCAAAGAGTAAAGGACCCAGGTGGCTACCCTGTGGCACTCCAGATGTAACATTAATTATTTTGGAAATTCTATTGTTAAAACAGACCATTTGAGTTCTATTAGAAAGGTAGGAAAGTATCCAGTCAAGTAAGTTTGGAGAAAACCCTAAAAGGGACAATTTATAAATAAGAAGTTTGTGGTTCACAGAATCAAAAGCTTTAGAAAAATCGGTATAAATCACATCAGTTTGATGATGTGTCAGGAAGCCTCTAGAAATTAAAGATGTAAATTCTAGTAGGTTTGTAGAAGTAGATCGACGTCTAATGAAGCCATGTTGACACGGTGAAATAATAGACCGGCAGTGATGCTGCAACTGACAGGTAATAATTTTTTCGAAAAGTTTAGGAATTGCGCTGAGCTTAGCAATACCACGATAATTTGAGATGTCGGACTTGTTCCCTTTTTTAAACAATGGAACAATAAACGATTCTTTCCATATGGATGGAAATTTTCCTTGACTTAGTGACAGATTAAATATTAATGTTAAGGGAAAAGCTAAATAGGACGAACAATTCCTCAGTATACAACTTGGTATTTTGTCAGGACCCGGTGAAAAAGAGAGTTTAAGAGTATCAAGATTCTGAAGAACATCAGATACATTAATCACTGGTTTGAAGATAGAGTTCAGATGAGGTAGTGGGTATGGATAATCATTATCAATAACACCATTACATTCCGTATAGGTCGATTGAAAAAAATCAGCAAATAGGTTGGAAATATCATTGTCATCAGATGCTATATTATTGTTAAGAAAAAGAGAATGAGGGAAGCAATTAGATTTCCGTTTAGAATTGACGAAAGAATAAAAAAGTTTAGGGTTACTTTTGAAATCACGCTTACAACGAGACAGGTAATTTTGATAACAGTCAGAATTGTGCTGGACAAATTCCGCCTTAGCAGAACTATATTTGGCCCAGTCTGTCAGCAAGCCAGAAATTTTGAACCGCTTAAAAAGTCTGTTTTTTTTATTTTTTAGATAGGATAGTTGACGAGTAAACCATGGAGAGCTATAAGAATTCTTCAAGGAGGAAAGAGGGACATGAACATCAAATAGACGGTAAAGGACTTTATAAAAATACCCAACTGCATCATCAACAGGAAGGTCAACAAGATAGGACCAATTAATTGTCGATAAAGATTCAACCAGTTTAGCATAGTCAGTTTTTTTTAAAACACAAACTAGGATGTGCGTTTATTGCAGTCCTAGGAGCATTAAAAAATCCATTAATACAGAGCTGAAGGGTAGGATGATGAGAATCTTCAGGTAACAAAATCTTTATTTAGTTTGGCACCAGGGGGTATGTTTTAAGAAAAATACTCAAGACGTTTCACTCACCCACAATTTCCTCCTTTACTGTCTGGCTCTGACTTTGGCTTGTTTTCCGAGTTCGACTTCTGATTTTTAATTCTGACTTCTGTTCTTCAATTTTGTTTTCAACTTTCCATAGTTTATTTCTTACAGGGTTAGGGTTCTGGAATGAAATAATAATTAGTATCGAGTTTTTCCTCTTGTCGTTTTTTTTGTAATTTGTTTTCCTTTGTGTTTTTTTACTTTGCTTATTTTTTTATAAAGAAAAAAATTTTTTCCCCGAGGCGTTGTGCGTTACTCTTATTTTTGGCGTGTTTTTGTTTCCCGGCACGGTGGTCCGTATTTATCCTTTTTGGCATGCCGCCTACTGGGGTACGGTTGCCACACAACCCACTGGGCAGCTTTTCTTAAATGCATTACGCACCCGCTAGCCTTTCCAGTGAGTTGCCAAACGCAAAAATAAAAAATTTTCCGTGTGTGTGTGCTAAATTATTTTGTAATTTTAATTTATTTAAATATTTCTTTATTTTGAAAACTGCCGCTCGCAAATTAATTGCCGCAGCGGTTATCTTTTTAATTTTGTTATTTTAACAATTCTTACGCTCGCGAATAAGTCCAACGGTGTGGACTGATCGCCGCAGCGGATTATTGTTTTTTTTTTCACTTCGGTGTTATGTGCCCGCCAATATGCCGAGCCACAGGGTGCGTGGACACATCGCCGCGGCAGGTTCACCGTTAATTATTTTAAATGGGAACAGTTTTTTTTGCGCTCGTGGGGAGTATCAGCTCCATAAAAAGCTGCACCCCCACCGCAGCGGGTAACTGTACACAGTATTAATATTTTACACATTCACATTTCTTTAAATCTCGTCATTTTTATTTCATAGAAAAAATCTTTTGAATTTTATTCACGCACAACGCCACTTTTTTCACAGTCGGAATTCCTTCCTTAATTATCATTTTTATTTTGTTTTTCACAGAAAACTTCCATTTTAAAAAATATTTAAAGTATTTCACTGTAAAAAAATATTGACTGACTCTTATAGTCAGGTAACCATTTTGGTTATTATACCCGTTACTCGTAGAGTAAAAGGGTATATTAGATTCGTGCAAAAGTATGTAACAGGTAGAAGGAAGCGTTTCCGACCATATAAAGTATATATATTCTTGATCAGGATCACTAGCCGAGTCGATCTAGCCATGTCCGTCTGTCCGTCTGTCCGTCTGTCCGTCCGTCTGTCCGTCCGTCCGTCTGTATGAACGCTGAGATCTCGGAAACTATAAAAGCTAGAAGATTGAGATTTGGCATGCAGATTCTAGGGGTTAATACGCAGCGCAAGTTTTTCACGCCGATGTGCCACGCCCCCTCTAACGCCCACAAACCGCGAAAAACTGTGGACCCGTCTGTATGAACGCTGAGATCTCGGAAACTATAAAAGCTAGAAGATTGAGATTTGGCATGCAGATTCTAGGGGTTAATACGCAGGCAAGTTTTTCTCGCCGATGTGCCACGCCTCCTCTAACGCCCACAAACCGCGAAAAACTGTGGCACCCACAGTTTTGAAGCTAGATTAACGGGAAAAGGAATGTGTATTTGTTTCTTCAATACATATTGGTAGACCAAAGTGGGAAACCCCCCTCCCCCCTAACGCCCACAAACCGCTAAAAACCTTGGCACCCGTCTGTATGAACGCTGAGATTTCGGAAACTATAAAAGCTAGAAGATTGAGATTTGGCATGCAGATTCTAGGGGTTAATACGCAGCGCAAGTTTTTCACGCCGATATGCCACGCCCCCTCTAACGCCCACAAACCGCGAAAAACTGTGGCACCCACAGTTTTGAAGCTATATTAACGGGAAAAGCAATGTGTATTCGTTTCATCAATACATATTGATAGACCAAAGTTGGAAACCCCCTCCCCCCCTAACGCCCACAAACCGCGAAAAGCTGTGGCGCCCATAGTTTTAAAGCTAGAGCAAAAGTCTAAACGCAATTTTGTTTGGGTTATTAACGCCTACCGAAATGTAGAAGAAATTTTTTTAATTTTTTGAAGCGGCTGCTTGGTTTGCCCTGCTTGAGACTGCTGACTTTAGCTGAGTAACGGGTATTTGATAGTCGAGGCACTCGACTATAGCGTTCCCTCTTGTTTTTTTTATATTTTTTTTGTTAAATTTTTTTACGTGTTTTTGTTAATCTTCACAGTATTATTTTTCAGAGCTAGGTAGTTTGACTTCCCGAAGAAAGTTAGATCTGCTCGGGCGCCAGTTATGGTCATCCTCAGAGGATGACCAGGGGGAAGGGGTACCAAACATTACCTATTAAAGTGCATCCACATATCGGTGTTGATATTTCGTTGTTGGCCCACGTCCTTCCTGTCTTTTAATATATTTCAATAAGAGTTTAATTGAAGTTTTGAGTTTTGATATTAAATGCTTTATTAAAATTGTTCAATTGCATGTCTTCTTTCTTCGGGGGTACAAATCGGATTAATTCTAAAACAATTTTCCTTATATTCTGTCGCTGAGCATAACTCCCCGCGTCAGCAAATTGTGTGAAATGTGCAAACCCACGGCAGCGATTTTGGGCATTTCGATGTTGTTGTTCCCGAACCCGCTGACGTTGCAATTTCAATTGGTGCGCAGCGGGGGAAGGGGTAAACGGCGGCTATAGCTGAGGCAGCTAGCGGAATCGCGGACATGGAAAAAATACGATCTAACAATATACAATTTAAAATACATGCTCACAAAAAATTTACAAATTATTTGAGGACAGAAAATACATAAGTTTATTATAATTAGTAGCATTAGGGGTATCAAACCGTAAGACGTGGCATAGTGAATTATAGTCGTCACAGAGAACACGAAAAGGATCATGCAGGGCATAATTAGATCTACATATTGGCAGGGACAACGGACGAAAACGGCGAACTGTTCTACAGGGTACATTCCAGTTAAGTGAACTAAGAAGGAAAGGGGAGTCGACATCACCATTAATAAGTTTGTGTAAGAACATAACTCCATGACACTTTCTACGATGGTAGAGGGTTGGTAAGTCGAGCAGGCGCAACCTCGCAAGATAAGAGGGCAATCGACTACCTGTGTCCCAGTTTAATCCCCTCAGAGCAAATAAAAGGAATTGTTTTTGGACAGACTCTAACATATTTTGGTAACAGCTAATTTGAGGAGACCATATACAAGAGCAATATTCCATAGACGGACGAACAAGAGAAACATACAAAAGCTTTGTTGTGTAAGGATCATCGAACTCCTTTGACCAACGTTTCATAAATGCAAGAAGACTTCTGGCTTTATTAGATATAGTAGATATATGGTCTTTAAAACTAAGTTTATGATCAAATAAAACGCCAAGATCCTGAACCGAAAAAATTCGTTCAAGGCCGTTATTTCCAATAGAATAAGAAAACAGAGATGGATTACAGCGATGAAAGGTCATAAAGTTACATTTAGAATAGTTTAAATTTAACATGTTAATCATGCACCACGTATACAAACAATCAAGATCTAATTGAAGGTCATTATATGAGCTAGGTAAACACATGGACAAACATAGCTTGACATCATCTGCATACATTAATACGGTAGACGATTTTATAACATTAGGTAAATCATTAATCATTAAGCCAAAGAGTAAAGGACCCAGGTGGCTACCCTGTGGCACTCCAGATGTAACATTAATTATTTTGGAAATTCTATTGTTAAAACAGACCATTTGAGTTCTATTAGAAAGGTAGGAAAGTATCCAGTCAAGTAAGTTTGGAGAAAACCCTAAAAGGGACAATTTATAAATAAGAAGTTTGTGGTTCACAGAATCAAAAGCTTTAGAAAAATCGGTATAAATCACATCAGTTTGATGATGTGTCAGGAAGCCTCTAGAAATTAAAGATGTAAATTCTAGTAGGTTTGTAGAAGTAGATCGACGTCTAATGAAGCCATGTTGACACGGTGAAATAATAGACCGGCAGTGATGCTGCAACTGACAGGTAATAATTTTTTCGAAAAGTTTAGGAATTGCGCTGAGCTTAGCAATACCACGATAATTTGAGATGTCGGACTTGTTCCCTTTTTTAAACAATGGAACAATAAACGATTCTTTCCATATGGATGGAAATTTTCCTTGACTTAGTGACAGATTAAATATTAATGTTAAGGGAAAAGCTAAATAGGACGAACAATTCCTCAGTATACAACTTGGTATTTTGTCAGGACCCGGTGAAAAAGAGAGTTTAAGAGTATCAAGATTCTGAAGAACATCAGATACATTAATCACTGGTTTGAAGATAGAGTTCAGATGAGGTAGTGGGTATGGATAATCATTATCAATAACACCATTACATTCCGTATAGGTCGATTGAAAAAAATCAGCAAATAGGTTGGAAATATCATTGTCATCAGATGCTATATTATTGTTAAGAAAAAGAGAATGAGGGAAGCAATTAGATTTCCGTTTAGAATTGACGAAAGAATAAAAAAGTTTAGGGTTACTTTTGAAATCACGCTTACAACGAGACAGGTAATTTTGATAACAGTCAGAATTGTGCTGGACAAATTCCGCCTTAGCAGAACTATATTTGGCCCAGTCTGTCAGCAAGCCAGAAATTTTGAACCGCTTAAAAAGTCTGTTTTTTTTATTTTTTAGATAGGATAGTTGACGAGTAAACCATGGAGAGCTATAAGAATTCTTCAAGGAGGAAAGAGGGACATGAACATCAAATATACGGTAAAGGACTTTATAAAAATACCCAACTGCATCATCAACAGGAAGGTCAACAAGATAGGACCAATTAATTGTCGATAAAGATTCAACCAGTTTAGCATAGTCAGTTTTTTTAAAACACAAACTAGGATGTGCGTTTATTGCAGTCCTAGGAGCATTAAAAAATCCATTAATACAGAGATGAGAATCTTCAGGTAACAAAATCTTTATTTAGTTTGGCACCAGGGGGTATGTTTTAAGAAAAATACTCAAGACGTTTCACTCACCCACAATTTCCTCCTTTACTGTCTGGCTCTGACTTTGGCTTGTTTTCCGAGTTCGACTTCTGATTTTTAATTCTGACTTCTGTTCTTCAATTTTGTTTTCAACTTTCCATAGTTTATTTCTTACAGGGTTAGGGTTCTGGAATGAAATAATAATTAGTATCGAGTTTTTCCTCTTGTCGTTTTTTTTGTAATTTGTTTTCCTTTGTGTTTTTTTACTTTGCTTATTTTTTTATAAAGAAAAAAATTTTTTCCCCGAGGCGTTGTGCGTTACTCTTATTTTTGGCGTGTTTTTGTTTCCCGGCACGGTGGTCCGTATTTATCCTTTTTGGCATGCCGCCTACTGGGGTACGGTTGCCACACAACCCACTGGGCAGCTTTTCTTAAATGCATTACGCACCCGCTAGCCTTTCCAGTGAGTTGCCAAACGCAAAAATAAAAAATTTTCCGTGTGTGTGTGCTAAATTATTTTGTAATTTTAATTTATTTAAATATTTCTTTATTTTGAAAACTGCCGCTCGCAAATTAATTGCCGCAGCGGTTATCTTTTTAATTTTGTTATTTTAACAATTCTTACGCTCGCGAATAAGTCCAACGGTGTGGACTGATCGCCGCAGCGGATTATTGTTTTTTTTTTCACTTCGGTGTTATGTGCCCGCCAATATGCCGAGCCACAGGGTGCGTGGACACATCGCCGCGGCAGGTTCACCGTTAATTATTTTAAATGGGAACAGTTTTTTTTGCGCTCGTGGGGAGTATCAGCTCCATAAAAAGCTGCACCCCCCACCGCAGCGGGTAACTGTACACAGTATTAATATTTTACACATTCACATTTCTTTAAATCTCGTCATTTTTATTTCATAGAAAAAATCTTTTGAATTTTATTCACGCACAACGCCACTTTTTTCACAGTCGGAATTCCTTCCTTAATTATCATTTTTATTTTGTTTTTCACAGAAAACTTCCATTTTAAAAAATATTTAAAGTATTTCACTGTAAAAAAATATTGACTGACTCTTATAGTCAGGTAACCATTTTGGTTATTATACCCGTTACTCGTAGAGTAAAAGGGTATATTAGATTCGTGCAAAAGTATGTAACAGGTAGAAGGAAGCGTTTCCGACCATATAAAGTATATATATTCTTGATCAGGATCACTAGCCGAGTCGATCTAGCCATGTTCGTCTGTCCGTCCGTCCGTCTGTCCGTCCGTCCGTCTGTATGAACGCTGAGATCTCGGAAACTATAAAAGCTAGAAGATTGAGATTTGGCATGCAGATTCTAGGGGTTAATACGCAGCGCAAGTTTTTCACGCCGATGTGCCACGCCCCCTCTAACGCCCACAAACCGCGAAAAACTGTGGACCCGTCTGTATGAACGCTGAGATCTCGGAAACTATAAAAGCTAGAAGATTGAGATTTGGCATGCAGATTCTAGGGGTTAATACGCAGGCAAGTTTTTCTCGCCGATGTGCCACGCCTCCTCTAACGCCCACAAACCGCGAAAAACTGTGGCACCCACAGTTTTGAAGCTAGATTAACGGGAAAAGGAATGTGTATTTGTTTCTTCAATACATATTGGTAGACCAAAGTGGGAAACCCCCCCTCCCCCCTAACGCCCACAAACCGCTAAAAACCTTGGCACCCGTCTGTATGAACGCTGAGATTTCGGAAACTATAAAAGCTAGAAGATTGAGATTTGGCATGCAGATTCTAGGGGTTAATACGCAGCGCAAGTTTTTCACGCCGATATGCCACGCCCCCTCTAACGCCCACAAACCGCGAAAAACTGTGGCACCCACAGTTTTGAAGCTATATTAACGGGAAAAGCAATGTGTATTCGTTTCATCAATACATATTGATAGACCAAAGTTGGAAACCCCCCCTCCCCCTAACGCCCACAAACCGCGAAAAGCTGTGGCGCCCATAGTTTTAAAGCTAGAGCAAAAGTCTAAACGCAATTTTGTTTGGGTTATTAACGCCTACCGAAATGTAGAAGAAATTTTTTTAATTTTTTGAAGCGGCTGCTTGGTTTGCCCTGCTTGAGACTGCTGACTTTAGCTGAGTAACGGGTATTTGATAGTCGAGGCACTCGACTATAGCGTTCCCTCTTGTTTTTTTTATATTTTTTTTGTTAAATTTTTTTACGTGTTTTTGTTAATCTTCACAGTATTATTTTTCAGAGCTAGGTAGTTTGACTTCCCGAAGAAAGTTAGATCTGCTCGGGCGCCAGTTATGGTCATCCTCAGAGGATGACCAGGGGGAAGGGGTACCAAACATTACCTATTAAAGTGCATCCACATATCGGTGTTGATATTTCGTTGTTGGCCCACGTCCTTCCTGTCTTTTAATATATTTCAATAAGAGTTTAATTGAAGTTTTGAGTTTTGATATTAAATGCTTTATTAAAATTGTTCAATTGCATGTCTTCTTTCTTCGGGGGTACAAATCGGATTAATTCTAAAACAATTTTCCTTATATTCTGTCGCTGAGCATAACTCCCCGCGTCAGCAAATTGTGTGAAATGTGCAAACCCACGGCAGCGATTTTGGGCATTTCGATGTTGTTGTTCCCGAACCCGCTGACGTTGCAATTTCAATTGGTGCGCAGCGGGGGAAGGGGTAAACGGCGGCTATAGCTGAGGCAGCTAGCGGAATCGCGGACATGGAAAAAATACGATCTAACAATATACAATTTAAAATACATGCTCACAAAAAATTTACAAATTATTTGAGGACAGAAAATACATAAGTTTATTATAATTAGTAGCATTAGGGGTATCAAACCGTAAGACGTGGCATAGTGAATTATAGTCGTCACAGAGAACACGAAAAGGATCATGCAGGGCATAATTAGATCTACATATTGGCAGGGACAACGGACGAAAACGGCGAACTGTTCTACAGGGTACATTCCAGTTAAGTGAACTAAGAAGGAAAGGGGAGTCGACATCACCATTAATAAGTTTGTGTAAGAACATAACTCCATGACACTTTCTACGATGGTAGAGGGTTGGTAAGTCGAGCAGGCGCAACCTCGCAAGATAAGAGGGCAATCGACTACCTGTGTCCCAGTTTAATCCCCTCAGAGCAAATAAAAGGAATTGTTTTTGGACAGACTCTAACATATTTTGGTAACAGCTAATTTGAGGAGACCATATACAAGAGCAATATTCCATAGACGGACGAACAAGAGAAACATACAAAAGCTTTGTTGTGTAAGGATCATCGAACTCCTTTGACCAACGTTTCATAAATGCAAGAAGACTTCTGGCTTTATTAGATATAGTAGATATATGGTCTTTAAAACTAAGTTTATGATCAAATAAAACGCCAAGATCCTGAACCGAAAAAATTCGTTCAAGGCCGTTATTTCCAATAGAATAAGAAAACAGAGATGGATTACAGCGATGAAAGGTCATAAAGTTACATTTAGAATAGTTTAAATTTAACATGTTAATCATGCACCACGTATACAAACAATCAAGATCTAATTGAAGGTCATTATATGAGCTAGGTAAACACATGGACAAACATAGCTTGACATCATCTGCATACATTAATACGGTAGACGATTTTATAACATTAGGTAAATCATTAATCATTAAGCCAAAGAGTAAAGGACCCAGGTGGCTACCCTGTGGCACTCCAGATGTAACATTAATTATTTTGGAAATTCTATTGTTAAAACAGACCATTTGAGTTCTATTAGAAAGGTAGGAAAGTATCCAGTCAAGTAAGTTTGGAGAAAACCCTAAAAGGGACAATTTATAAATAAGAAGTTTGTGGTTCACAGAATCAAAAGCTTTAGAAAAATCGGTATAAATCACATCAGTTTGATGATGTGTCAGGAAGCCTCTAGAAATTAAAGATGTAAATTCTAGTAGGTTTGTAGAAGTAGATCGACGTCTAATGAAGCCATGTTGACACGGTGAAATAATAGACCGGCAGTGATGCTGCAACTGACAGGTAATAATTTTTTCGAAAAGTTTAGGAATTGCGCTGAGCTTAGCAATACCACGATAATTTGAGATGTCGGACTTGTTCCCTTTTTTAAACAATGGAACAATAAACGATTCTTTCCATATGGATGGAAATTTTCCTTGACTTAGTGACAGATTAAATATTAATGTTAAGGGAAAAGCTAAATAGGACGAACAATTCCTCAGTATACAACTTGGTATTTTGTCAGGACCCGGTGAAAAAGAGAGTTTAAGAGTATCAAGATTCTGAAGAACATCAGATACATTAATCACTGGTTTGAAGATAGAGTTCAGATGAGGTAGTGGGTATGGATAATCATTATCAATAACACCATTACATTCCGTATAGGTCGATTGAAAAAAATCAGCAAATAGGTTGGAAATATCATTGTCATCAGATGCTATATTATTGTTAAGAAAAAGAGAATGAGGGAAGCAATTAGATTTCCGTTTAGAATTGACGAAAGAATAAAAAAGTTTAGGGTTACTTTTGAAATCACGCTTACAACGAGACAGGTAATTTTGATAACAGTCAGAATTGTGCTGGACAAATTCCGCCTTAGCAGAACTATATTTGGCCCAGTCTGTCAGCAAGCCAGAAATTTTGAACCGCTTAAAAAGTCTGTTTTTTTTATTTTTTAGATAGGATAGTTGACGAGTAAACCATGGAGAGCTATAAGAATTCTTCAAGGAGGAAAGAGGGACATGAACATCAAATAGACGGTAAAGGACTTTATAAAAATACCCAACTGCATCATCAACAGGAAGGTCAACAAGATAGGACCAATTAATTGTCGATAAAGATTCAACCAGTTTAGCATAGTCAGTTTTTTTAAAACACAAACTAGGATGTGCGTTTATTGCAGTCCTAGGAGCATTAAAAAATCCATTAATACAGAGCTGAAGGGTAGGATGATGAGAATCTTCAGGTAACAAAATCTTTATTTAGTTTGGCACCAGGGGGTATGTTTTAAGAAAAATACTCAAGACGTTTCACTCACCCACAATTTCCTCCTTTACTGTCTGGCTCTGACTTTGGCTTGTTTTCCGAGTTCGACTTCTGATTTTTAATTCTGACTTCTGTTCTTCAATTTTGTTTTCAACTTTCCATAGTTTATTTCTTACAGGGTTAGGGTTCTGGAATGAAATAATAATTAGTATCGAGTTTTTCCTCTTGTCGTTTTTTTTGTAATTTGTTTTCCTTTGTGTTTTTTTACTTTGCTTATTTTTTTATAAAGAAAAAAATTTTTTCCCCGAGGCGTTGTGCGTTACTCTTATTTTTGGCGTGTTTTTGTTTCCCGGCACGGTGGTCCGTATTTATCCTTTTTGGCATGCCGCCTACTGGGGTACGGTTGCCACACAACCCACTGGGCAGCTTTTCTTAAATGCATTACGCACCCGCTAGCCTTTCCAGTGAGTTGCCAAAAGCAAAAATAAAAAATTTTCCGTGTGTGTGTGCTAAATTATTTTGTAATTTTAATTTATTTAAATATTTCTTTATTTTGAAAACTGCCGCTCGCAAATTAATTGCCGCAGCGGTTATCTTTTTAATTTTGTTATTTTAACAATTCTTACGCTCGCGAATAAGTCCAACGGTGTGGACTGATCGCCGCAGCGGATTATTGTTTTTTTTTTCACTTCGGTGTTATGTGCCCGCCAATATGCCGAGCCACAGGGTGCGTGGACACATCGCCGCGGCAGGTTCACCGTTAATTATTTTAAATGGGAACAGTTTTTTTTGCGCTCGTGGGGAGTATCAGCTCCATAAAAAGCTGCACCCCCACCGCAGCGGGTAACTGTGCACAGTATTAATATTTTACACATTCACATTTCTTTAAATCTCGTCATTTTTATTTCATAGAAAAAATCTTTTGAATTTTATTCACGCACAACGCCACTTTTTTCACAGTCGGAATTCCTTCCTTAATTATCATTTTTATTTTGTTTTTCACAGAAAACTTCCATTTTAAAAAATATTTAAAGTATTTCACTGTAAAAAAATATTGACTGACTCTTATAGTCAGGTAACCATTTTGGTTATTTTTTTTATATTTTTTTTGTTAAATTTTTTTACGTGTTTTTGTTAATCTTCACAGTATTATTTTTCAGAGCTAGGTAGTTTGACTTCCCGAAGAAAGTTAGATCTGCTCGGGCGCCAGTTATGGTCATCCTCAGAGGATGACCAGGGGGAAGGGGTACCAAACATTACCTATTAAAGTGCATCCACATATCGGTGTTGATATTTCGTTGTTGGCCCACGTCCTTCCTGTCTTTTAATATATTTCAATAAGAGTTTAATTGAAGTTTTGAGTTTTGATATTAAATGCTTTATTAAAATTGTTCAATTGCATGTCTTCTTTCTTCGGGGGTACAAATCGGATTAATTCTAAAACAATTTTCCTTATATTCTGTCGCTGAGCATAACTCCCCGCGTCAGCAAATTGTGTGAAATGTGCAAACCCACGGCAGCGATTTTGGGCATTTCGATGTTGTTGTTCCCGAACCCGCTGACGTTGCAATTTCAATTGGTGCGCAGCGGGGGAAGGGGTAAACGGCGGCTATAGCTGAGGCAGCTAGCGGCCGGTCAGTGCTCTACATTGTTACGCTGAAGTTGTCGGAATTTGCCGCTGACGTTCTGTCGCTGTCGCTGACGTTCTGCCGTCGATGCCGCTGTCGTTGTCGCTGTCCATGCCCGCAGCGCTGCAGCCACTTGAGTTTGTGGGCGCTTGCTCGGGGTATGCTCGGTGTGGTCCGTGGTATCCGATAACGAAGTGGGACCAAGGGAAGGGGGTGTTTGGCTGGTGTTAACTTATATATATAATCTTGGACAATTTCAGGTTCTTAAATTATACTGAACTTAATATTAAATATAGAATTGTATAATTTTCTTAGTTTTTTTTTGTTTTGCTTTGTTTAATTTAAATTGATTGTAATTGATTATAATATTAATTACTTTGTTTTGTGTGCATTATTATGTACATTGAAATATGACAATCAATATTTTACAGTGATAAAAATAAAAACGTAGTAAATCCACAGATTTCACATTCAATTAGAACATTTTTCTGTATGTTTTTTTATCCATTGTGGTTTTAATTAATATTAAATATGAAAATTAACCTTTAACATTGATAGTTAATTTAAATATTTTAAACTTTGATTTAAATATTGTAACAGGCTAGGTGTAATATAGTACACTATGTAACATGCTGTTTGTATTATTGTACATTATGTGAATGCTAGCTTTAGTTGTAATATTAATATTGTTATGCATAAGCTTATATGAACAAGGCAGATTGCATTAATCTACTCTGGTTACACTAATCGATATCGTGAGAGCGTATCTCCTCTCTCTCGAGAGCCTAAAACGGGGGTTGAAATAGAGTTCCTTGCGAGCAATGAGTTAGTTCGAATTGAAAGATCAAGGAAGAAAGTGTAAACCGATTGTGAACTTTAAAAGACAAAATAAAGAACTTGTGAAATAATTAAAACACATCCTGATACAATCTCAGAAGTGGGATACCGAAAAAAAAACCAACAAATTAAAATAAATTTAAAACCTGAATTAAAACGAAAATGGATTTATAAATCAGTGACGTGTCCGTGACTCAATTAAAAAGGTGGTTGGAACTCCTAAATTTGCCAACAACTGGATCCAAGGCCGAATTTTTTTCGCGAGTCGCCGGTGTGCCACCGGAAACCGAGGCTCCGTCCAACAAATCAGTGAGGAGAACGGAGAAATGAGGGATACGGGATCCACATGTTCGGAAGACGAATGCCCCCAGTTGCAGGGTCAAGGAGCCAAATTGGGGTGGGAAAACTAGGGAGGAGTTGCGCGTAGAAATCGAAAAGGCCCAGAAGTTTCTAGAGTTTCTACACATGCAGATCGACAGCGTCTTTTCGGGCAGCAGCGGCAGTGGCGCCGAAACCAACGTTTCGCCGAATTTCGTGCAGACAGGCGCCAGCAAAAGCAACGGTTCTCAGAAGTTCGAGAACATGCAAGAACGAGAGATGCAGACAAGTGGCGACAAGAATCGAGGAACTGGCGAGACAAACAACCGTTCGACGAACGGTGTGCAGACATGTAGCGGCGAGAACAGCGGAGCTGAATACGGAGAAGAGCGAGAGGGCGAGAGACGCGCCAGTTCTGCGAATGCGGTACAAAGGAATGGCGAGAATTTTCTGGAACTTGGCGGAGCAGAATACGGTGGTAACAGTGGCAGTGTTGCAAACCAAAATTCGAATGCAAACATGCTACTGCGCCCAATTGGAAGGGCCGATGGAGAGTTTTCTTCAACTGGATTCAATTTAGCTAAAGAAATTTTGATGGATTTCTCGGAAAAGATTCCGATTCGATCATGGATATCCCAATGGGATAATATATCCGCGTTGTACAACTTGTCGGACACCCAGCGCAGAGTTTTGCTGATCAGGAAACTTAAAGGCAGTGCGTTGCAGTGGATGCATGCTGATGCATCGCGATTCATTAAACCGACAAGTGAGTTGTTGCAGCAATTACAGCTCGCTTTCGGCGGCAACGAGTCAAAGGCTGAAATGAGGCGCAAATTATGGAAACCGGAGGAAAAATTCGCCGTGTACTTCAAGGAAAAATGCAGACTGGCCCGAGATGTCAACATGGAGGATGATGAACTACTGGATGGCCTGATCGTTGGTATTCCGACGGTCAATCTACGCACTCAGGCCAAGTTGCAATGTTTCGACAACCCAGGAAGAATGTTAAGAGATTTTGCGGATATTAGGTTGCCAGCAAGGGATCCAGGAAATAATAAGATGCAGACGTTCAAGACCGATCCGACGAGCAAGGAGACGCGTTGCTACAACTGCAATGGAAAGTGGCACTGGGCCAGAGAGTGCCCCAAACCGAAGCGGACACCAGGGACTTGTTATGCGTGCGGAGCTGCCGATCATTTTATCAGCGCATGTCCACAAAACAAGAAGCAAGATGTCAATAATTACGTAAGATTGTTTAAAATTTTTTGTTTTGAAAACCCTAACCAGACAATCATAACAGAACATTAATAGATTCAGGAAGCCCAGTATCATTAATCAAAAAATCGCTTGTACCAAGAAACATTACACTAGAACCTATAGGGGAACACTTAGAAATATTAGCAGAAGTATTTAAAAGGTTAGTTGAAAACAAGTTAGAGTTAAGAATGGACAAATGCAAATTTTTACAGGACAAGGTTAAGTATTTAGGATTTTTGATTTCATATGATGGAATCAAAGCTGATGATAGGGGCTTAGAAGATATACAAAATGTTCCAATTCCGAACAAAGTACAAGCAGTGCAAAGTTTTTTGGATCTCTTTTCTTATTTCCGCCGATTTATTAAGGATTTTTCGATAATAGCAAACCGTTGTACGATTTAGTGAAAAAGGATAGGGTATTTAGGTTTGAGCAAGAAGAGTTAAATTGTTTTGCGCTGTTAAAAACGAAATTAATGGAAGTGCCAGTTCTAGCTACTTACGATCACAGATATGACATTGAGCTACACTGCGATGCCAGTGCGCTAGGTTTTGGGGCTGAACTTCTTCAAAGAAAAACGGACAAGAAGTTACATCCGATATTTTACTTTTCAAAGAGATCAACGACAACAGAAGCGAAATATCACAGCTTTGAGCTGGAGACGTTAGTCATTATTTACGCATTAATAATTTAGGATATATTTACAGGGAAAGCGGTTCCAAATTGTAACGGACTGCAACTCATTAACCTTAACTCTTAATAAAATTGACTTAAATTCGAGAGGAGGAGTTTGATAGGTAGTCAAATGCAGCACGTAGATGCACTGAGTAGGTGCCATAATATAATTGTAATAGAGGCGAACACGTTTGAGACTAATTTAGTAATTTGCCAGTCGAAAGATGATAAAGTACGAGAAATCAGGTAAATATTAGAAAATAGTGAGCATAAATGGTTTGAAATGAGGAATGGGGTGATATATAGGAAAAGTAATGACAACAGAATATTATTTTATGTACCAAATCGAATGGAGGAACATGTGCTATACAAGTACCATGATGAATTAGGGCATATTGGAAGGGACAAAATGATAGAGGCAATTGAAAGAGTTACTGGTTTCCGAACATGAAAAATAAGGTTTCAGATCATATTCAAAATTGTTTGAAATGCATAGCATATTCTCCGAAAGTAGGCAAAGGTGAGGGGCAATTGCACAGTATACCGAAAGGCAATAAGCCTCTCGAAATCATTCATAAGATCATTATGGACCCGTGGATAATAGTAGGTCGAAGAAACATATATTAGCTGTTGTAGATGCGTTCACAAAACAACAAATACAAAAGAGGCAATAAATGCATTGACAGATTACTTTCTATACGCTTGAAAGTAGACCCAAAATTATTATTTTAGATCGCGGAAGTTGCTTTACGTCAGCAGATTTGGCTGCATTCATGGAGGAAAATAACATTAAACATGTCAAAATTGCGGCTGGGTCGCCACAGGCCAATGGAGAAGTGGAGCGAATTAATAGAAACTTAGGACCGATGATAGCGAAGTTGGCGGAGCCAGAGAGGGATTTACATTGGGATAATGTTATTGAATGAATAATACGATTCATAATAGTATCAAGCAGCGGCTTAGTGAAACATTATTTGGTATAACTCAGAGGGGAGAAGTTTGTGATGAATTGAGGGAAAAATTAGAGGAGAATGGTTGTGAAGTAGTGGTTAGGAAAATGTTAGGAGATATTAGGAAAGAAGCTGAGGAAGCCCAAGAACAGTCGCAAATGAGAAATGAAGCACATTACAAACCAAAAAGAAAAAACGCAACCGAGTTTAGAGAAGGTGATTATGTGATGGTTAAAAACTTTGATAGTACGGCTGGTGTAGCAAGAAAACTTATTCCAAAGAATAAGGGTCCTTATGTAATTGACAAAGTCTTAAAGAATGATCGATATTTGCTTAAAGATATTAATGGCTTTCAGTTATCTCGAAATCCCTATCAAGGTGTTTGGAGTGTTTTAATATTCGCCACTGGATGAAAGAATAAGAATAGAATATAAAAATGAATTGTATATATGTATAGATTGTAAGCAATATAAAACAAAAATCAATGTAAATTATAAAATAAAATGTCAGAGATAGTGGGATATCTCAAAGTCAGGACGGCCGAGTTGTAACATGCTGTTTGTATTATTGTACATTATGTGAATGCTAGCTTTAGTTGTAATATTAATATTGTTATGCATAAGTTTATATGAACATGGCAGATTGCAATAATCTACTCTGGTCACACTGATCGATATCGTGAGAGCGGATCTCCTCTCTCGAGAAAGCCTAAAAGGGGGGTTGAAATAGAGTTGCTTGCGAGCAATGGTTAGTTCAAATTGAAAGATCAAGGAAGACAAAGTAAACCGATTGTGAACTTTAAAAGACAAAATAAAGAACTTGTGAAATAATTAAAACACATCCTGATACAATATGAAATTATTATTATTTTTTTTTTTTTTTGTATTATGACGTATCATATTTAAATCAAATATGATTAATAAGAATTTAGTATATTCGATCTTATCTTAACTATTTTCAAATGAAATCATGCAATCTAATATGATTTATACTAAGCATTATGATTTTTTTTTATCAGTGTAGATATTTATTTTATCAAACCAGTTTTTATCATAGTGATTTTTTTTTATTTTTATGATTGTGTAACAGTTGTCAGTTAATAAAGCTTAGGGATGCTGAATTGCAATTACTAAGTCTCTCTTCGGTGAAGAATCTCTCCAATATGTAAGCCCCACAAAAAAAAAAAACAAATATCCCTAACTAGAGGTATTAGCAGCTTATACACAACTGGGTTCCACTGAACTAACAGCTCTTTTTCCCTTCTAGTCAGCTTTAGCGTTCACAATGGGAACTAGCTGCGCCTAGAAGAAAAGTCTGTCCGAAATCCCCCTCCCGCCAGTCGTCGGAAATACGGTTATCTGACCGATCACTCTCGGGATCCACAACCGTCTTCCTATTTCTCTGGACTCTAGCCTATCAAACGACCGGACCATCCAGCCCAGTACGTCGTGTAGCGTCGGCCAGAAAAACTAAAATACGTCCCCCGCCCATATATGTCAAAAGAAGCCGTAAAGACTCGAGCCTATCAAACGACCGGACAGGCCAAGAGTCCGTACGTCGTGTAGCGTCGGCTTTACGTTTCCTGTCAGTTCCCCCACCCACCTTTTCTGTCCTGGATCGACAAATGCAGAATAGATCCGTACCGCAATGGCTAAATGCGTTACCGTAACATCTGCGCTCCTGCTCTTTCTGGACTCGAGCCTATCAAACGACCGGGCTCCGCCTAGTACGTCTTGTAGCGTCGGCCAAAAAGCACATCTAAATTGTATTTACGTTAATTTCAAAAAGGGTCAGTTGGCATATAGTTGTACAGTATTATAAAAAAGGAAACCTCATATTCGATTAAAAAAAAATTAGTAACTTTTCCTATACTAAAGCAAAAGATATCTATGATTTTACAAGAAAACAGAGTATAAAGTCAATCCTCTATTCTGAGACAAAGTCTTGGTTGAGAGGCCTCTCAATTCTGGCTGTCGCAGAAGTTGGGGACTTTACTTTCTAATCAGTATAAATTTTAACCCCAGAAAATATATCCCAACTACTTAAATCTCTTGCTCTAAATATATAAAAGTTATCTTTGGCACGTAAAGGTACAAGCTACGGCATGCCTAGTTTGCCCATCCAACTGCCAAAGGTTTCTAGATGGTTGTTCCTAGCAATATTCCTTAAGGAATATGAAAAGCCCCACGTTGGGCGCCAATTCTGTTACGTGGACATATTAGTGTCCTAGTCCTGTAAAGGACTTGGGCCGAGTGAAAGTCATCCGATGTTCAGGCACCAATTTTGCCGACATAAGCTCGCCGGATGGGGTGGGTTCTTGCTAAGACTTTTTCCTCTCCAACATAACGAGAATAAATATTAAGATGCCTGATCCTCCCCTTCAGACAATCGTGTGCCAAATGGATCGTCGCGGGCCGCGCAATACGATCTCCTATTGTCAAGGTTGTCCGTCAAAAGTTATGTCATTATTCTTCACCTAGTCCACTTATCGCGTCAGCACCCCCTTGTTGAAAACTTAGCACTTCATGGTTTTAAGTTCGTTTTCACATTATAAATTTATTGAATAAAATATTGGCTAGTGCCATTTATAAATAATATTATTATTGGGAATACATATAAATTTAATTTTAATTGACCAACAAAGTTTGTTAGCGGAGAGTATCGAATGTATCACCTGCAAAGGTGCACACGTCAACAAATTGCTGACTCTTCACGACTACAAACGTCGCTCTGAGGGCTCTTGTGATTGTTCATACAACCACAAGGCTGCTACTCGCCGCTGAAAAATCAATGTTTTATTATATTATAAAAAAGTATAACGCCTAAGTATACTGGGTTATATAAACTATTATTATGCCTTGAGAGGTCTATTGTGGGAAATTTCATTTAGTTAATCAAGCAAATGCACGGATACATATATATATGGTGGATAAAAAGAAACCGTGTTCCGACAAACTTACCCCTTTAAGTCCTGGGCGATGTGATCTCGACGCTCCGGATCCTGGGCTTTAGAAGTTATTATAATTTATATATATATATACGTGCGCCAAACCACTGTTGTTCTTAACTACATCATTTTCACTTAAAACACAATCATTATGATATTTATGATGTTAGCTGCATGCGTCGACTTCAACTGTGGTGGAGAGACTCGGTTCGTAAATTACTCATCACTGTTCACTCGATGTCCTTTTGATTCGGTTTAGATTGTTTGCATTTAAAAATGCCTTAGCAATTCGTTTATTTACTATCGTAACTATCTTCACTGAAGGACCTTTTCTTTCTGATCTCTTGATTTTCACTTGTTAGCACTTTTAATTTATTCACTGTTTTAACACATTTGGTACTGGACACTACTTTTTCCAAAGTGGGTAATGGTCACTGCGCCTCGGAACGGATCGCTGCTATGTCTTCTTCAAATTAAGTAGCGTGGGCTTGGCTTGTCAGATGTAGTCCTTATATATATAATGGACGTTGATGCACTACGAGCAGTACAAACAAGTGGCCCAACGATACCAAGCACGTGCTTGTTACGCGCGGGACCCTTTATAATTTCGGGCAAAAATGCGAGTTCGCGAAAAAAAATACATGAAACAAATAAATACGGGACGTATGGCTACAACAATGATTGAAGCAAATGAGATAGAATTTTAGTTTTTAATACAGGGATAGAAGTTGAAGTACAAATTAAATGATAAAGATTGTTATAATTAGTACAGAGAACGCGAAAGGGCTCATGCAGACTAAAATTAGATGTACATCGGGGCAAATTAAGAGGGTAATAGTTTCGTGTTAGTCTAACGGGAATATTAAAAGTTAAACGGTTTACCAGTTCTACAGAATCAATATCACCTCTTATAAGATTTTGAATAAAACAGTACCAAGCATTATTCTACGGTTTTCAAGTGTAGGTAAATTATGCAATAGTAATCTACTCTGGTAAGACGGAAGCCTTACGTTTTGATCCCAGTTCAAACTACGAAGGGCAAAAAGAAGAAATTTTTTTTGTACCGACTCAATACGGTCAATGTGAACTTGATATTGTGGACTCCAAACTGAAGGACAATATTCCAAAATAGGACGGACAAGGGAGGTAAATAATATTTGGTTATATAGGGTCATCAAATTCTCTTGACCAACGCTTTATAAACCCAAGAACACTCATTGCTTTGATGACAGTCGACATTATGTTGCAGTCAAATTTAAGCTTCGGGTGCAAAAGAACACCTAAATCGCTTACTGAATATATACGATCAAGTGGGGAGTTCTGAAGCGAATAACTTATAAATGAAGGAGTACCTCTGTAAAAGGTCATTACGTTACATTTCAGGCAGTTCAAATTTAAGAGGTTTTATATTTATATCTGAAAATGATCAATGTCTGATTGTAAGCCAAAACCAGACTCAATATTATTATAAGTCAAACAAAGCTTAACATCATCAGCATACATTAGTACACGAGAATGTGTTACTATAGAGGGAAGATCATTAATAAACTAGGTAAACAGCAAAGGGCCCAAATGACTACCCTGGGGCACTCCCGATGTCACGTGGATCATTTTGGAGACAGCGTTCTTAAATATAACTCTCTGAGTCCTTCCATTCAAATAACTTGAAATCCAAGTTTATAGATTACATGGAAACCCAAGCTGATCTAATTTGAATAATAGGAGAGAGTTGTTAACAGAGTCAAAAGCTTTGCTGAAATCTGTTTATATAATATCAGTCTGCACTTTTTTCTTAAATCCTTTTATTACAACAGATGACAATTCAAGGAGGTTTGTGGTGGTCGATCTTCTCTTAACAAAACCATGCTGACACGGTGATATTAGCGAGGAACATAAGTGTTGCAAATGAGAAGTAATAATACGTTCAAATGCTTTCGGAATTGCCGACAATTTAGAAATACCTCTATAATTCTGGGCATCCATCTTCGCACCCTTTTTGTGGAGTGGAATAATGAAAGAGTCCTTCCAGATAGTTTGGTAAAATTGATGATAAAATATACAAGTGAAAAAGTTTAAGAATCGGTTTGCAAATGGTTGAAGCACAAAACTTGAGCACACACCCAGGGAGTCCATCAGGACCGGGAGAATAAGTTGGCGTTGTTGTTTCTAAGTCTCTTAAGAGAGAACTTTCGGTAATTACGGGGGAAAAAATACAATTTGCCCTATTTAAGGGATTAGGGAGGTTAGAATTTGACCAAGAAGACGAACTATAAGTAGTTTGAAAAAAGTCAGCAAATAAATCAGCAATTTCAGAGTCCGTCGATGCCTCCATTGAGTTTAAACGTACCGAAGAAGGCAATGCCAAAGACTTACGCTTCGCATTAACAAAGTTATAAAACTGCTTCGGATCATTTGAAAATTCGAATTTACATCGATTTAAATACATAGAATAGCAGTGACTGTGGAGAACATTGAAATCTGAACGAGCCACCACATATTTCGAAAAATCAGATGGCTTACCCGATTTTTTAAACTTTTTATAAGTGTTGGATTTAAGATTTTTAAGTCTTTGAAGAGCATTATTAAACCAAAGTGGCCTGTTTAGCTTCGGAGGAAGCCTGTCAGGAACGCATTCGTCAAAAAAAGTGTTTAAAACTCTATAGAAAAGTTCAATTGCATTTTCGATATGCATGCAATTGTACAAATCAGTCCAATTATATTGCGAAATAATATAATTTAGTTTATTATAGTCATATTTACGAAAACATCTCACTTTAGTTTGAGAAACTAAAGGAGAAAGGGTATCAGTACAGGGGAGGCCAATTGTCAATTCCAATGTAGGATGATATCGGTCTTCAGGTACAACAAGTGCGTCAATTCTAGATACCGTTACTTCATGCGGATCTGAAACAAATACAAGGTCCAATTGTCTGTTTATTGAATTTCGTATAAAGCTTACTTGCTGTAACGATAATTCTAGAAGGCCATCCACAAAATCATGGGCGGATAAAGGTGTAGCGGCAGGTATGTCCGATCTTCTCCACGGTTTTGTTAACTTTAGCGGCGGTGTCTGATCCTTCAGATCCTTGCTAATCGATGGTGTGTCCTTATCAAGGACAGTAGAAGAGGACAGCGGGTCTTGGTCTCCTGGTGGCATTGGACTCCGTGCGCAGATGCCCGAAGCCTTTTCTTTTATACCAGAGTCGAGCTTTCACTTGGAGCCCGTGATAGCTTGACTTATTAAGCTGATCCCACCTATGATATTTCTTATCTTAGGGGAGTCGTGGCCGTTGTTCTGGTTTTACGACACTTGGGAATCGCCGACTTGCACTTTTCTTTGCTTGCTTTTCTGATTCAACTAGCCAATTGTGCCTCTGCCTTTGCCTCAAGATCCGTTGTTGTTTTATAAGTGAATCTTTCTCCAATAAATTGAAGGAGAGGGCGTACTTAACAAAACCCCTTCGACACTCTGCCAGTTAGACCGCCTCAGCATATACCCTCGGCGGCCCCTGCCGAAACCTCTGTGGCAGTACGCCAGTTAGAAGAATGTCAACGCAGCATTATATATCGGGGCCACTGCAGAGTCGTAGTCCGATATACATCCACTACGCTATTACGGCCGTCCCGCAAGATCAGTACTTATTGTAAACCACAAAAGAAAAGAATTCAAAATAAAACTTCACTCTTGATTTTACCACCCGAATAATCAGACGTCTTTATTGATTGCCACTGACATTAATGCAAACCATATATCCAAGAACTTAACTCTTATTGATATCTCGTGCCAGGCTCTTCCGCTCCCTGCAAATCTCTCCACTGCGCTCTGAAGAGCAGCGCTCAGTTAGTTTTAAGTTAGTTACCCATTGTCAAGCGACAAATACGCGCCCGCCCTATCCGTGCTCTTCTATACCAAGTCCAGTTTCGTTTGACGCCACCGCAGCCAACCCATAATTATACCTATTACTCGTAGAGTTAAATTCTAGGGGTTAATACGCAGCGCCAGTGTTCCACGCCGATGTGCCACGCCCCCTCTAACGCCCACAAGCCGTGAAAACGAGTGGCGCCCACAGTATTCAAGCGAGACTAACAGAAAAAGGAATATGTATTAGTTTCTTGAATACCTATTTATTGACCGTAATGGGTACTATACGCATAGGTCCTATCGAAGCAATTTCACTTATATTCTTACTAATCTGAAGCTTTGGATTCCCGCAGGTCCATATTGCAAACTCCATACACTTAAAACACCTTTTAGGTGTTATCTTTGGGCGGACTCTGCTCCATGTCCATCCCAGCCTTATCGTACCTTTCTCCATGAGTCGTCTCCCTATGTCGGACATGACTCTTAATGTGGCGGTTTGGGTGCCTCCGTATGCCGCCGTTAGACTCACCACCGCGGATTCTGACAATATCACATGGAACTGTAATTAAACCGCACAGAGAATGTCCCTTTTGTCGGTGATCTCGTCGATGTCTTTTACCTCAATCAGCATTGTCCCAGTCAGCGCTCTGAAGTCAACATTGCTGCCCAGAACCGCTTTCATTAAAGTCTGGAACTCTGCGGTTTTAGGGTCAGAGACCTTATTTTACAGTATTAGGAGTTCCTCCTTAGCTGTGCGCCGCACAGCCTGTACGGCTTGTCCTAGCTTTTTGAGCTGCGGCTCAGTCTTTACTTTTTTAAGGATATCAGCATAGGACCTTCCAGTGAAGGCTGCAATGACTATCGCGTCGTTGCGTGACGATCGCACCCTAGACTTTCTGACCTTCTGTTTCACCTGTTGTCATTTCTCTGGCTTCTTTGCAGGTTTTTAAGGCTTGCTGGTGCTCTCTGTCTCAGCAAATTTTCCTTTTTTTCCATCTTGGCTGGCATCGCTTGTCGGTGCCTTATCCCTTTTTTGCTGGTACGGCTAGCGTTTTACCGGTTTCTTGGCTCCTGGATCGCTTGTCTTTGCCGCTTCCGTGCGCTTCTGTGCAGGCTATTCTATCTGTATCCTTACCTTTTTCCTGTTCTTCGATTATGGATTGCACAGCCGACAGAACTTTCCTCTGGACTTCCCTCGTCGACTATATTTTTTTGTAATGGAACGCTTTGCGTCCATAGCTCACTGGTCTTCAATCTAAGGCCAGTCAGCTCCCTATTCTTCGTCGGCAGCTTTTGGGCTGCTTTTTACTCCTGCTGGGGGGTGCCAGGCTGCTTGCCACCGCACTCCATATGGCGATCTCCCCATTACATTGCTGTTTTTGAACGGATCAGCTCCAATGTCGAAGCTGGGGAATTCAGTGCGTGTGCACTGATACTGCAGGGAGTTTGGACCTTTTCCCGCAGTATGCTGCTGTTCTTCGATCGAACAGAAAATTGGCAACAACTACACTAACAACGTGTGGAAAAGTAGATGAGGTAGAGATGCCTCACCTTCCTCGCCTACGACCGGCCCCTGCCTAGCGGCCAAACCTGTTAGGGATAAATTCCTAGACTGTTCCTCGTCCACGGCCTCCTGTCCACCAGCTGATGTCTAGGTGCGTATCTGGGTGCCGGATGACCGACTGCACTTTTGTTTGGTATGCTGAAAACTTGAGGAATTAAACGGAGCGATTTGAAAACGCGATCGCACCCTCTAGTTTTACAATTCTCTCACTCTGTTGTGTGTTTTTTGTGTTGATAAGGGCACTGCCGTAGGGCAATTTTGAGCACCTTTAATCTTGGTTGGAAACGCTTCCTTCTGCCTGCTACATACTTTCACCCGAATATAATATATAATATGTAGCATGGTGTGATATTCATAATTTCAATCATAAGCAGGCGAAGCAAGAAGGCCTTGCTGGGATCAGGGATCAATTTAATATTCGCTTCGTAGTTTGAACTGGGATCAAAACGTAGGTCTTCCTTCCTAGCAGATTAGAGAACTATTGCTTAATTTACCTACACTTGAAAACCGTAGAAAAATGGTACTATTTTTATGCACAACTTATATGATTGGAGCGACCAGAAATAAGGACGTCTTCATTTGTGTAGTTACTATTTCAAACTGATTTTTTTTATTAATATTCAACACTTACGTACTTAACATGAGAATCTTATTTTACTCTTATCTAATGACCCACGCAGACATACCTGCTTATCTTTGGGTTTTTCAAGTGCACATCTGCTATTTGTCCTTGTTAGAGGATTCTGCCAAGGGCGAGCCAGATTAGGTGTGTAGATAATTTGACTTATAAGATATATGATATCTTTGGGCGGACTCTGCTCCATGTCCATCCCAGCCTTATCGTACCTTTCTCCATGAGTCGTCTCCCTATGTCGGACATGACTCTTAATGTGGCGGTTTGGGTGCCTCCGTATGCCGCCGTTAGACTCACCACCGCGGATTCTGACAATATCACATGGAACTGTAATTAAACCGCACAGAGAATGTCCCTTCTGTCGGTGATCTCGTCGATGTCTTTTACCTCAATCAGCATTGTCCCAGTCAGCGCTCTGAAGTCAACATTGCTGCCCAGAACCGCTTTCATTAAAGTCTGGAACTCTGCGGTTTTAGGGTCAGAGACCTTATTTTACAGTATTAGGAGTTCCTCCTTAGCTGTGCGCCGCACAGCCTGTACGGCTTGTCCTAGCTTTTTGAGCTGCGGCTCAGTCTTTACTTTTTTAAGGATATCAGCATAGGACCTTCCAGTGAAGGCTGCAATGACTATCGCGTCGTTGCGTGACGATCGCACCCTAGACTTTCTGACCTTCTGTTTCACCTGTTGTCATTTCTCTGGCTTCTTTGCAGGTTTTTAAGGCTTGCTGGTGCTCTCTGTCTCAGCAAATTTTCCTTTTTTTCCATCTTGGCTGGCATCGCTTGTCGGTGCCTTATCCCTTTTTTGCTGGTACGGCTAGCGTTTTACCGGTTTCTTGGCTCCTGGATCGCTTGTCTTTGCCGCTTCCGTGCGCTTCTGTGCAGGCTATTCTATCTGTATCCTTACCTTTTTCCTGTTCTTCGATTATGGATTGCACAGCCGACAGAACTTCCCTCTGGACTTCCCTCGTCGACTATATTTTTTTGTAATGGAACGCTTTGCGTCCATAGCTCACTGGTCTTCAATCTAAGGCCAGTCAGCTCCCTATTCTTCGTCGGCAGCTTTTGGGCTGCTTTTTACTCCTGCTGGGGGGTGCCAGGCTGCTTGCCACCGCACTCCATATGGCGATCTCCCCATTACATTGCTGTTTTTGAACGGATCAGCTCCAATGTCGAAGCTGGGGAATTCAGTGCGTGTGCACTGATACTGCAGGGAGTTTGGACCTTTTCCCGCAGTATGCTGCTGTTCTTCGATCGAACAGAAAATTGGCAACAACTACACTAACAACGTGTGGAAAAGTAGATGAGGTAGAGATGCCTCACCTTCCTCGCCTACGACCGGCCCCTGCCTAGCCGCCAAACCTGTTAGGGATAAATTCCTAGACTGTTCCTCGTCCACGGCCTCCTGTCCACCAGCTGATGTCTAGGTGCGTATCTGGGTGCCGGATGACCGACTGCACTTTTGTTTGGTATGCTGAAAACTTGAGGAATTAAACGGAGCGATTTGAAAACGCGATCGCACCCTCTGGTTTCACAATTCTCTCACTCTGTTGTGTGTTTTTTGTGTTGATAAGGGCACTGCCGTAGGGCAATTTTGAGCACCTTTAATCTTGGTTGGAAACGCTTCATTCTGCCTGCTACATACTTTCACCCGAATATAATATATAATATGTAGCATGGTGTGATATTCATAATTTCAATCATAAGCAGGCGAAGCAAGAAGGCCTTGCTGGGATCAGGGATCAATTTAATATTCGCTTCGTAGTTTGAACTGGGATCAAAACGTAGGTCTTCCTTCCTAGCAGATTAGAGAACTATTGCTTAATTTACCTACACTTGAAAACCGTAGAAAAATGGTACTATTTTTATGCACAACTTATATGATTGGAGCGACCAGAAATAAGGACGTCTTCATTTGTGTAGTTACTATTTCAAACTGATTTTTTTTATTAATATTCAACACTTACGTACTTAACATGAGAATCTTATTTTACTCTTATCTAATGACCCACGCAGACATACCTGCTTATCTTTGGGTTTTTCAAGTGCACATCTGCTATTTGTCCTTGTTAGAGGATTCTGCCAAGGGCGAGCCAGATTAGGTGTGTAGATAATTTGACTTATAAGATATATGATATGATATATATTTATTTTAATTATTTATTAATATCCTATATGACCAAATTCATGAAAAGCTTAATATTTTGGTTTTGGATTTTATTACCCAATTATACAGTAAATCTTTTATTTTTACATGATCCCTCTTTGCCTAAATCCATCTAAAATGCGCATTATCATCTTACTTAAGATTCCTTTTTTCCTTTTATGTAATGGGTTTATATAATTGCCCATCAATGTAGATCTAACATCTGTAGAAGAGTAAAACACCCGCCAGTTCAGGTCGGGATCACTCTCATTTATTCTCTCCTTGGCTAACATTCTCTTAACAGCTAGAAACTTTTACAGGGATGCTTAGGGCTACTATCGGTATATATTTACAGTTATGCTTAGGTATATATTTACAATTATGATTAGGATTAATATTTGCAAGTATGCTTAGGATTAACATAGGTACTTTATGTAATGTGTTGTAACGAACTGATTTTGATGTCTGCTCGCGACGAGATTCGTGCGGCTAGCTCAGAGAAGTTGTGTGTTCGTCCCACCAAATTTATAATAAACGTGACCGTCCAGGGGATCAGTGATGGTCCCACTAGGGTTTCGCTCGGATCGCGCTGACAGTCGAGGTAACACCAGGAATCTGCCTAGCGCTCCACCTCGCTTTTACGCCTAGTGCAAACGAACGTTCCACCCTGGTCTGACCCTCTTGTCCGTGGCGTTTCCGCGTAGCTCGGTGTCCCTTCTGGCGGGTGCTGTAGCTGACGATGTCCTGCGCCTCTCTCCTGGAGGTGCTGGTTGTGAGGCTGGACGTGGCGTGGCTTCTGGTACTCGGGGCTTGGACACACGCCGATCCCGGGATCGTGAACCGTTAGGTTTCTCTAGGACAGCGCCTTGAGATGATAACCGGTTCGCCCTTTCTGGCTGGTCTCGCCAGGACCTGTTCGAGTTCCACTTGACGGACTGGGCTTACGCCGGGACCCGACAAAGGAGTATTTGGAACAAGGCACCCTGGGTTTAGATGGCTCTCGCCCCGAGTTTTTGATCTCTTGTCGCAGGACTTCACTGCTCAACTCTGATAGACACGCCAAGCGTAATGCGAGGATTTAGTCGTAACAGGAGTAGAACGGTCCGCTTTGACTTAGCCGTGTGATGCCCTCTGGACCTCAGCTACCTGTGTCACAACTCGGAGATTCCTGGTGGTCCAATCCCGAACGTCTCGACGTAGCGATCTTGCTCCCTGAAGGCTCCCACGGCGCTGCTTCCGACGACTGGGCTTGTGTTTCACTTGACGATTACCTTGCACTGGTTGACTGACTTATTCACTTTGTTATCTGGACTGATCTTTACGGGTTTACACCTTGTGATCGACTGATCCTGCTGCCAGCGCCCGGCGGCTTTATATATGTGCGCCACTCAGCCTTTGAGATGTGGCACTTCTTAATACCGGTCCAAAGTCCACGGCAGAGTCCAAAGTCCGGTGCTGTTCCGTTATTTCCCTTTTGCACACGGCACTCTGGCTCTGCCTGCGAAGTCTCCACTCTCTCACTCTCCGAACCTTGGTCTCCAAACTTTCTTTGCCAGAGTTCTCTCTCTCTGGAGTTGGATTCTCCACTCTCTCATTTGGTCTACAAACTCTCATTGACAGAGTTCTCTCTCTCCAACTAGATGTCTCCATTCTCTCACTCTCCAATCTCTCATCCTCATCCTTGTTCTCCAATCTCTCTTCGCCGCACCGCTACTACGCGAATTCGCCGCGTACTTGTAGGCGGCCGGCCATCCGTTATTCTTGCTGCTGGAATTTGTGGGGAGTTATTCAGCTCCTCACATTCCCCCCTTACTTCGGGAAATTTTAAAACTTGGCTTTTACTAGCCGGCGTTTCGTTGTATTCACTAGCCTTCGAGTCCTTGTCATGTTCTGCTCGTTCCCTCGGCGCTCCCTCGTTGCTTCCCTCGACGCTCCCTCGACGCTTTCAACTCCGTGAGTTTCTACGGCGCCGGTCGTCCTCTTGCCGCAACTTTCAAAACTCCCGCGCCGATCCTCCATCTGGTCCCACTGGTCATCGACACCCATCAGCTATCGATAACCAGCGGGCCTTAGTTCAAGTGTCCCGCGCTGTTTTTCTCGTCTGGTCACTCTGGGCATCGACACCCATCAGATCCCGATAACCCCGCGAAACTCACCATGATATCGACACCCATCAGCTATCGATATCGCTGGGCGGCGTTGCCACTTGGTCGCTTGCGATATTTACCTCACCATGATGTTTCCAAATATCGTGTGCCCATCGATCACACTATCGTCCGAGCTAATCGACCGCCTTATCGAGGCGCCCCCGTCCCTAGTTCATGGTGATTTTGAATTTTCTTGGTAAGTTTTTCGAACTTTCTTTTCGTTTCCCTTTCTCTCTAATCCTTTCCTTTCTTTCTCTCTTCCTTGCCCTTGAAATGCCCTCAGAGGATCGAATGGCTTCATGCTGGCAATGCTCAAGAGAGTGCGACCTTCAGAATACTCGGTCTCGCTTTTTTTTCATGTTTTCGATGCGTTTTATTGTGTGAACACCCGCATGCCACCGGCGCACAGGCGGACCCGGTACGCTCGCCCACCTGCTTTTACCAGGACGCACCGTCTGCCGCCCTTCCTCCGCGCGCTGTCCACCGCTTCCGCCTCCGCGATTCCCTTCGGCCACTCGTCTTGGATGACCTCGCGCCACTCACCGCCTGTGGGCGTGGAAACCTGCCGCATCAGGGTCGGTCGCTTCACCGTCGTCGTTGCAATCGTATCGGGGCGTTGGGGGCACCTCCGGGATCCAGCGCGGTGGTGATGGCGGCCACGACTCCTCGACATTGATAGCCGGGCCGCGTTCCTCCGCCGTATATCGCGGGGTCATCGGAATCTCTTGCGGGGTCTCCCACAGCTCCCGTTCCTCGTCCTCCGCCTTCTGCAGCCGCGCCTCCCATTCCGCCTCCTTCCTTTGCCACTCCATTTCGGCCTTCCTCTGCAGCTCTCGCCGATGTAACTTTGCCGCCTCGTGCCGCTGTATTTCCCGCAGGGCCTCCGCCTCCTGCTGCTGGCCGCGACGGGTCTCCTCCTCCTGACGCCGGGCCTCCTGCTGCCGCCGCTCGTCCTGCTCCGCCTTCTTGCGGTGGGCCACCGTGGCCTGGTGGACAGCCATGGCATGACCCACCGCCCTGGATTCCGGCTCCGGGACTGCCTCCCTGGAACTGGGCCGCGACCTCTTCGGCCTGGCCTGGCCCAAGACCCCGACCGGGATGCGCTTCAGGGCTGGGTCCATCGCTTTGTGGAGCCGCCATGCCCTTGCGTCGTCCTTGGCCTCGTCGACGATCTCCACATCGCTGTCGGAGCTGACCACGGGATCCGGCATGGGGTCCTTTTCCCTGGCCAGCGTCGGGATCCGCCGCGAAGTTTGGGTAGGCCGATGGATGGTCGACTATCCTTGCCCCGGGCTGGATCCTTCCGGATGCTGCTGGGCAGCCACCCTTCAGATCGTGTTATTCTTGAACTCATGATGACTTTTTTTCGAATGCCAGGCTATCGCTCGCTCCCCTCAGATGAAACCTCGGTTTCGAGCCGTCCTCTTTGTTTGATCCCGTTATTTTCCTGGGCGCCCCATTGCTCTTACGGCACAGCTCTCTTTGCTGTGCTGTCTTCCCCCTTTCTTCGTTACAGCAATGGACTTGCCGATTCTTTCGTCAGTCTGGAACGAGACCTCGGCCGCCACGGTTCTAAGATCTTCCGTGGTATGTATCTATGTATCCTTGTGCTGTGTCCTTGTTGGTGTATCCTTTGAGGTATATCCTTGGTGGTATATCCTTTGTTGTATCCCTTGTTGCCTGGCGTTATCCTGGATGACTCTCGCTTCGGCCTGACGCACAATCCAGATGCCTCGCATCCTTGATATTATCCCTCTACCATATCCTTGTGAATGCCCTGGTTGCCTGGCGTTATCCTGGATGACTCTCGCTTTGGCCTGACGCATAATCCAGATGCCTCGCATCCTTGATGTTATCCCTATGCCATATCCTTGTAAATGTCCTGGTTGCCTGGCGTTATCCTGGATGACTGTCGCTTCGGCCTGACGCATAGTCCAGATGGCTCGCATATCCTTGATGTTGTTCCTCTACCATATCCTTGTGAATGCCCTTGTTGCCTGGCGTTATCCTGGATGACTCTCGCTTCGGCCTGACGCACAATCCAGATGCCTCGCATCCTTGATATTATCCCTCTACCATATCCTTGTGAATGCCCTGGTTGCCTGGCGTTATCCTTGTTGAACATAACAGTTTATTCGCCATCCCTACTGTTGTGTACATTACAAAAATTAACATTATAGAAATCCCTACTTTTGAATATTCGGGCACACTTTTCGTTTATCCTTCTCTTTCTGATCCTCGTGTACAAGTGGCTGGTTGTGTGCAGAAAATAAGAAATATAAATCAATATATAAAACAACGATCATAAAACATATCCATCTAATAATCGTGTTCTTATTTAAACTGATAAAGGACTGAACAAATAACCGTTATATTTCAACAGGTTATGGGCCCAGGCCACGTTCTTTTAAGAAATTAAAAGTGCATAACAATTTTTCTTTGATTTCTAAGAATTGGCATAACACGTGCTAATATACATATATGTACAAAATGGACAAGTCAAAGCGAAACATTAAACCGTTTGACGGCGAGAAATATTCTGTGTGGAAGTTTAGAATTAGAGCACTTCTTGCTGAACAAGATATATTAAAAGTGATCGATAGTGAAATTCCTGACGAGTTGGATGAAAATTGGGTAAAGGCAGAGAGGAGTGCTAAAAGTACACTGATAGATCATTTGAGTGACTCCTTCTTGAGTTTCGCGACAAGCAACAACACAGCTCGCGAAATTCTCAGAAGTCTGGATTCTGTGTATGAGCGGAAAAGTCTGGCGTCACAGTTATCTGTACGCAAACGGTTGTTGTCGCTAAAGCTTAAGAGTGAAATGGCATTAGTTACACATTTTGTGGTTTTTGATGAACTCGTTGGCGAACTGTTGGCGTCCGGTTGTAAATTAGACGAAATGGACAGAATTTCGCACTTGCTGCTTACATTGCCAGCATCCTATGACGGGGTGATCACAGCTATAGAGACACTTTCGGAGGAAAATATAACGCTCGCTTTTGTGAAAAATCGCTTACTAGACCATGAAGTAAAAATAAAAAATGCTAATAACGATACTAGTAAAAAGGTTATGCAGGCTGAGGCTAAAAATAATTTTAACAATAACTATAAAACAAATTATAAAAACGATAACAAATATAAGTTTAATGCTAAAAACTATAACAGAAATAATAATAAGCAAAAACCATATAATATAAAACAAAAACTTAACAACATAAAGTGCCACCACTGTGGAAAACTAGGACACATGAAAAAAGATTGTTACGGTTATAAAAAACAAATAAATAAATAAATAATAAACAAGTGCACACTGCAACAACCAAGCCAGGCTTCGCGTTCATGCTTAAGAGTTTAAATAAAATTAATAATAATTTAAACGGGAACGTGAATTTTATTCTTGACTCGGGTGCTACCGACCACCTCATAAACGATGAGTCATTATTTGTGGACTATGCTGACCTGGAAACTCCCATAAAGATTGCTGTAGCCAAGCATGGGGAGTATATTTTTGCAACCAAGCGTGGAGTCGTCCGCTTGGAAAATGAATATCAGATAACTCTGGAAGACGTGCTGTACTGCGGAGAAGTTGCAGAAAATCTGATTTCCGTAAAAAGGCTACAAGAGGCTGGAGTGACTGTCATGTTTGATGAAAAGGGAGTACAATTGACGAAAAATGGAAAAACTATTGCTGAAAACTCAGGTGCGTACAATATACCAGTTATTGAATTTAAAGCATATAAAATAGATACAAAAAATAAAGATTTATATAAGTTATGGCATGAGAGACTGGGGCATATAAGTAAAGCAAAAATGTTAGAAATAAAAAGAAAGAATTTATTTAGTGATAATAGCCTCCTTAATAGTGTTAATCCTACCGACAATATTTGCGAAGCTTGTTTGAATGGAAAACAAGCCAGATTACGATTTGAAAAATTTAAAAATAAAGAGCATATAAATAGACCTCTTTTTGTAATTCATTCTGATGTCTGTGGTCCGATAACACCAACAACTATTGATGATAAAAATTACTATGTAATTTTTGTGGATCAATTTACTCATTATTGTGTCACTTACTTAATAAAACATAAGTCGGATGTGTATAACATGTTTAAAGATTTTATCTCAAAAAGTGAAGCCCACTATAATCTTAAAGTTGTTAATCTTTACATAGACTATGGTAGGGAATATTTATCTAACGATATGCGGGAGTTCTGTGTTCAGAAAGGAATTAGTTACCATTTGACTGTACCATATACTCCACAGTTAAATGGAGTTTCAGAGCGAATGATCAGAACAATAACTGAAAAGGCTCGAGCAATGGTAAATGGTGCAAAACTAGACAAATCTTTTTGGGGTGAGGCTGTGTTGACGGCAACATATATTATAAACAGAATTCCAAGTAGGGCACTTGGAGATCGTCCAACAACGCCTTACGAGATGTGGCATAATAGAAAGCCGACTTTAAAATATTTAAAAATATTTGGTTCGACTGTGTATGTACACAATAAAATAAGAAAACATAAATTTGATGAAAAATCGTTTAAAACCATATTTGTTGGGTACGAACCAAATGGTTTTAAATTATGGGATACTGAAAATGAGAAATTCATAGTCGCCAGAGACGTAGTAGTAGATGAGACCAATATGGTTAACTCTAGAGTTGCTAAAAACGAAGCCCTGAATGATAGTAAGGACAACAAAAATAATATATTCCCGAAAGAGAGTAAGGAAAGTAACCCCCTGAATGAAATTAATGATTGTGTTGAATATAATGTCCAGAATGAGAGTATGGAATGTTGTGAACTCGAGATCCTGAATGAGAGTAAGGATTCTAAAAATGAAAATTTCCAGAATGAGAGTATGGAATGTTATGAACAAGAGATCACGAATGAAAGTAAGGACTCTGAAAATGAAAATATCCAGAATGAGAGTATGGAATGTTTTGAACAAAATATCCTGAACGAAAGTAAGGATAGTGATAAAGATAGTTTCCCGAATGACAGTAAGGAAGTTAAGCGAAGAAAAAAAATGTCAACACATGAAATCGCTAAAGTAACTAATGATGTAACTAGAAGAAGCGACAGATTAAAAAATAAACCAAGCATATCCTATAAAGAAGATGAAATAAATTTAAATAATTTTATAATGAATGCTCACACTGTTTTTAATGAAGTGCCTTGTTCATTTGATGAAGTAAAAAGTAGAGAAGATAGGTCTTTATGGGAAGAAGCTATTAAGGTCGAGCTTTCTGCTCATACACTAAATAACACCTGGACTATTGTTAAAAAGCCTGAAAATAAGAATATTGTAGATTGTAAGTGGGTATTTACTTTAAAGCATGATGAAATCCAGTTAGGTATAAAGCCAGATTAGTTGCACGCGGGTTTACACAAAAATATCAAATAGATTACGATGAAACGTTCGCTCCGGTTGCTAGAATTTCCAGTTTCCGTTTTATTTTATCCATCGCGAACCAATATAATTTTAAAATACATCACATGGATGTTAAAACTGCTTTTCTTAATGGTACGTTGAAGGAGGAAATATACATGAAAGTTCCTCAAGGAATTGTTTGCAATTTTGAAAAAGTATGTAAACTAAACAAATCAATTTATGGTCTCAAACAAGCAGCTAGATGCTGGTTTGAAGTATTTGAGCATGCATTAAAGGAATGTGGATTTAAAAATTTATCTGTTGATCGTAGTATATATCTTAAAGACAATGGCGATATCAAGAAAAATATGTATGTTTTACTATATGTGGATGACTTAGTTATAGCGACATACGACATAAAAGGATTAGTAAATTTTAAACAATACCTAATGACAAAATTTAGAATGTCTGACTTGGGTGAAATACGATACTTTATTGGAATGAAAATAGAAGTGGGCCAAGATCAGATATCTTTAAGTCAGTCTGCTTACATAAAAAAGGTTTTAAGCAAGTTTAATATGGAAGATTGCAAACCTGTAAATACTCCACTCCCTAGTAACCTAGATTATGAAATGTTAAATTCAGACGAAATTTACGATGCTCCTTGTCGAAATTTAATTGGTAGTTTAATGTACATAATGCTCTGTACGCGACCGGATATAACTACTGCCATCAATATCCTAAGTAGATATACTAATAAAAATAATATTGAACTATGGAAATGTTTAAAAAGGGTTTTAAGATATCTTAAAGGAAATATTAATATGAAACTCATTTTTAAGAAAAATTTAAATTATGAAAATATATTTGTTGGCTATGTAGACTCAGATTGGGGTGGAAATCAGAATGACAGAAAAAGTACAACTGGTTATCTTTTTAAAATGTTTAACTCTAATTTAATTTGTTGGAATACAAAGAGACAGAATTCAGTAGCAGCTTCATCCACAGAAGCAGAGTATATGGCCTTGTTTGAAGCTGTCAGGGAAGCATTATGGCTTAAGTCCCTTTTAGAAAGCATTAATATTGAATTTGATGCTCCAATAAAAATATTCGAGGATAACCAGGGTTGTATAAGCATAGCCAGTAATCCCTCTTGTCATAAGAGGTCAAAACATATAGATATTAAGTATCATTTTTCTAGAGAACAAATTGAGAATAATGTTATTTCCATTGAGTATATTCCTACAGAAAATCAGCTGGCGGACATTTTCACGAAACCATTACCTTCCGGAAGATTTATGGAATTAAGAGGAAAAATGGGACTACACAAAGATGACTAAATTCAACCACAACAATGGAGAGACAATGAAAACTATTTTACATTTCTAGTTTAATTTTTCTTATAACATTTTGATAATTTAAAAATTATGTTTAGCGTACCTAATGAATTGAAAAGACAAGTCTAAAGTTATGTAACTGAAGATCCTTCTACATTTTAATTTAATTATTATTTTAACATATGCTTAAGTACATACATATATATATATATAATCTATTGGATGACCTGATTGGGTTTTATCTGGGTTTTCCCAATCCTCGCAGCAAATGCTGGGTCATATTGTAATACCTCCCCAGAATACAATTCAGCCACTTTTAATGAAAAACTTATATATTTTGAACGTATATTTTAAAAATAATGTAATTTTTGAGGGAGCGTGTTGAACATAACAGTTTATTCGCCATCCATGCTGTTATGTACATTACAAAAATTAACATTATAGAAATCCCTACTTTTGAATATTTGGGCACACTTTTCGTTTATCCTTCTCTTTCTGATCCTCGTGTACAAGTGGCTGGTTGTGTGCAGAAAATAAGAAATATAAATCAATATATAAAACAACGATCATAAAACATATCCATCTAATAATCGTGTTCTTATTTAAACTGATAAAGGACTGAACAAAAAACCGTTATATTTCAACAATCCTGGATGACTCTCGCTTTGGCCTGACACATAATCCAGATGCCTCGCATCCTTGATGTTATTCCTATGCCATCCTTGTGAATGTCATGGTTGCCTGGCGTTATCCTGGATGACTCTCGCTTCGGCCTGACGCATAATCCAGAAGCCTTGCATCCTTGATGTTATCCCTATGCCATCCTTGTGAGAGTCCTTGCTGCCTGGCGTTATCCTGGATGACTCTCGCTTCGGCCTGACGCATAGTCCAGATGGCTCGCATATCCTTGATGTTGTTCCTCTACCATATCCTTGTGAATGTCCTTCGTAGTGTCCGTGGGTTGCTCGCTTGTGTTTTGTGTTTGTTGTTGCTTGAGCTCGCTAACGTGCATGTTCCGCTCTTTCTTCGTATTAATGTTGCTTATTTTGCAGATTACCGGCGAGACGAAATCCACGACTTGGTAGGGCCCGTCGTACCTAGGAGCCAATTTTGCGGCCCTGCGAACTGTACAATCATAGTTTGGACCGTCCTGTTTGCTCGCTCCGTCGGGTTTTCTTGCGGCGTATAGGGTGCGGTGAATTGCTGTCTAATACCCATCTCCGCCAGAAAATTTTTAAAAATCCGACTCGCAAACTGCACTCCATTGTCCGTTATGACCACCTTCGGGGCCCCATACCTTGCAATTATCCGCTCCCTGAATGCCTTTTTAAGCGATTCGGCTGTCGCACTGCGTAGCGGCACTAGTTCCGTCCATTTAGAGAACCTGTCTATAAGCACCAGCAGCATTGAATTGCTGTGCTTCGATCGCGGTAGGGGTCCAACGAAGTCCGCGCATACTGTGGCCCACGGTTCCTCTGGCACTTGGGTTAACATTTTGCCCGCCGCCTGCCTTTGATTCGGCTTGAATCTCATGCAGGTTTCGCATTTCCTTACGTGGGCTCTGGCGTCTCTATGCATACCTGGCCAGTAGTATCGGGCGGCCAGCCGTGCTATTGTCCTTCGGCTTCCTACGTGCCCAGCTGCTGGTGAGTCATGGTTTTCTTTCAGCACCATTTCTCGTAGAGCCCTCGGGACGCACATCTTCCATGTAACGACATCCTCACTGACTGCTCTATGTGGTATGCTTCTGTACAGATTCTCGCCTTCCATAACGTAGTCCGGGTACTTCTCCGGTTGGGTCCTTATCTTGTCGCGCATCTCCTGAAACCAGCTGCACGCTGCTGAAGCTTCTGCTGCCGATGTCTCTTTTATGCCTCTAAGCGTCTCGGGCAACGGGCTGCCTTGACAGAGCGTCTGCCACCACGTTCAGCTGTCCCTTCCTGTACGCTATCTTAAAGTCGTACTGCTGCAACTCCAGGGCCCATCTGGCGATCCTCCCTGAAGGGCTTTTTATGCTGTTGAGCCACTTCAGGGCCATATGGTCGGATACCACTTTAAAGTGGTAGCCTTCCAGATATGGCTTGAGTTTTCGGATCGCCCAGACAATTGCCAAGCACTCCTTTTCTGTCGTTGAGTAGTTCTTCTCCGCGCCGTTGAGCGTTCGGCTTGAATAGGATATGACCTTCTCTCCTCTATCGGTGTCCTGGGTTAATATTGCTCCGATGCCGTAGTCGCTGGCATCCGTTTGTAGGGTGAACGATTTGTTGAAATCCGTGCACGCTAATACGGGATCTGCCACAAGTCTAGCCTTCACTTCCTCAAATGCCATCTGGTGCTCCTGTGTCCATTCCCATTTACTGCCTTTGCGTAGTAAGTCATTTAATGGTGTGACTATCTTGGCAAAATCTGGCACGAATCGGCGGTACCACGACGCTACTCCCAGGTATTGCCGAAGTTCTTTGACGGTTGAGGGTGGTTTCAATTCAGCGATGGCCGCTACCTTTTCCGGATCTGTACCTATTCCTTCGCTAGTCACTCGGTGTCCTAGGTACAGCAGCTCTTTCTTGAAAAATTGGGACTTTTCCGGGTTGATCCTGAGGTTTGCGTCCTTTAGGCGTCGGAACACCTCTTTCAGGTTTTCTGTGTGTTCCTCCAGCGTGCGCCCAATCACTATGATGTCGTCTTGGTAGGCGAATGCATGTGGTGACATTTCGGGTCCGATTACCTGGTCTAGAACTCGTTGGAACGTTGCGGACGCTGAGTGTAGACCAAATGGCATTACCCTGCACTGGAATAGCCCTTTGCCAGGCACTGTGAAAGCGGTGTATTGCCTACTGCTTTCCTCCAGTGGGATTTGCCAGTATCCATCCTTCAGGTCCATACTGCTGATGTACCGCGCCTCCTTTAGCTGATCTAGGATGTAGTTTATGTGGGGCATGGGGTAGGCGTCCTTTACAGATTTCGCGTTGATCTGCCTGAAATCTACGCATAGCCTCCACTTGCCTGTCTTCTTTCTCACCATCACGATGGGGGAGCTATATGGGCTCTTTGAATGCTCTATGAACTCCATTTGAAGGAGCTCGTCTACCTTCGCATTGATTTCCCCTTGAACTTTCGGATTCTTGGGGTAGTATCGCTGCTTGATCGGTTTGTCGTCCTTCATCGTGATCTGGTGCTCTGCCATGTAAGATGTTCCCGTCATGGTACTGAAGTTCGCCAGCTCTACTTCCAGGAATTTCATTGTGTCGTTGTCGTCGTGTGTCTCTTGCACGACTGCCACCGATAGCATCTCCTCGAGCCATCCATTGTGTCGATTCCTGGCTGGTATTATTATTTCGTGCCCTGCACACTTTATCTCGGTTCCGACTTGTGTTAGAAAGTTCCACCCCAACACCAACGAATCTACTACCCCTGGTAGTATTAGCAGGCTCATTGTCAGTCTTTTGTTCCCGAATTCGACTTCCACATCGAGCTGTGCGTTGATCCTGCCGCATCTTCCGTCTGCCAACCTAACTTGCCGCCTCGTCCTCGTGATTTTTCCGAGGGCAGCCAGGTTGTCCGCCAGTTCCTCGCTTATGAAGCTCGCTGTTGCCCCGGTGTCGATTGTGGCTTTATACGTGCCTCAACCAATCGTTACCGCTGCGGACAACTGCTGCTCCTCCTCAATCAGCTTGCCAGTTAGTTTGGAGAGGTAGCATTTTGCGATCCCCTTCCGCCTCTGTGCGGCTGGGATCGCCGGCCATTTCCCGCTTGCTGGCAGCACTCGACGCTCCTGACACCCACTTTGCCGCACACCCAGCAGAACAGCAAGCGTTGGTTTCGGCAGCCACGTTCCCAGTGTCCGGATCCGCCACATTTCCGAGAGGCCTCCTGGGGGTCTGTAATGTGGGTATTCCCTCGTGGCCTCTGAGTTGTGTTTGGTGGCCTCCACGCGGCTTGGGTTGGCTGCCTCTGTTGGCTCTGGTGTTGTGCCTATTGGCGCTCATAGGCTGCGTCGGTCGCCTGATGCCGTTGGCCTTGCTGTGGTGGTGACCATTGGCCGTTATTCGGGGCGTTGGTTGGCTGCCGCTCATAGCCCTGTTGTGTTTGTGACCGCTGATGGTTTCGTTGAGGTTCTTGGTCGCCGGTGTCTTCGCACCTTCTGCATATAGCTTGCGGACGGGTTGCAGGCTTTGCCTTTGAGAATTGGTTCTCCTGAGCGAATGCTTCCCGCTCCTTATCCAGTTCCTCGTATTCATCGGCTAGGATCATCAGCGTGTCTAAGTCGGATACTTTGTAGGCCCTGAGGGCAATTCTGAGATTCGGCGTGCAGTTTTCTTTTATGATGTTGAGCGTTTCTTTTGTCGAATACCCAAGCGGTCCCATCAGCGTCTGCATGTCGATCATAAGTCTTTGAACGACTCGCTGTAGCCCTGCTTCCGTTGCTTGACCCGATCTGTAACTTTCGTAAAGAAATCTCTTGGCAGGAAATAGGTGTGAAAGCTCTCGATGAATTCCGCCCAAGTTCTCCAGTGCTTGTTATTGGAGATGAACCACTTCAATGCCCTCCCTTTGAGTAATTCTGGCATAGCTCGGGGAATCATGTCCAAGTCTAAGCCGTATGTGTTGGCGGACCATTCCACTTGCCCAGGAACTCGAATGGTTTCTCGACACCGTCGAATCTGAAGGACCATTCGCGTACTTGTTTGGCGACCTTGGCATAGTCTGGTTGGCTAGGTGTCGGTATCGGCGCTGCCGTTTTCCTCTCCTGATTTCGCTCTCTTTTTTGATTCTCCTTTTGCATGTTGTCAAAGCTCAGACTCTCCAGTAGGTCTTCCCCTTCGGCGGGTGTCAGTGTGATGCTTGGGCTTATTTTCTCGGGGTATGCTGCCTCCAACTCGCTCCAGATCGCGGCAAGTTTCGGGTCGTTCTCTGTCTCAGAGTAGTATTCGGACACTGCCCTTCTCTTGTCTTCCGCTTTGCCTTCCAGAGCGATGCCTAGCCTCTGTGCGACGTAGGCGAAGTCCTCTGTCTTAAGGCGGTAAATCCACTTCTTTCCCATTCTTCTTTAAGTCGAATTCACTGCTGGGACAATCACGTTTTGGGCGCCAGATGTAACGAACTGATTTTGAAGTCTGCTCGCTACGAGATTCGTGCGGCTAGCTCAGAGAAGTTGTGTGTTCGTCCCACCAAATTTATAATAAACGTGACCGACCAGGGGATCAGTGAAAAGCACAGAATTAACGGATTCGAATAGGGTTTATTGCTGGTGTAACTACAGCGGGCTCAATGGCGGGTTGGGCCTGGATGTCGCCACTCGGGGTCCTCGGTGTCTCCTGGGGATGCTCGTCTCCGCACGTTACTGCGTCGCCTCGGTGGTCGCTGGCTTCGTTGACTCCGTGCTCCGGTTCTGCAGATCCCTGTAGCTCGTGCACGATGTATGGGCCCGACGACTACTTGTGGCGCCCCGGACTCACAAGGCGATCAGCCGTGTGGGCTTAGGGAAGCGTCACGGTTCCGAGACTAGGGTGAACAGGTGCTGCGCTCTACAGGCCCACGCCAATAGACACACAACCGCCTGTCCCTTGCTCTGTCCCGGATGGTCCCACTAGGGTTTCGCTCGGATCGCGCTGACAGTCGAGGTAACACCAGGAATCTGCCTAGCGCTCCACCTCGCTTTTACGCTTAGTGCAAACGAACGTTCCACCCTGGTCTGACCCTCTTGCTTATTGCCCGTGGCGTTTCCGCGTAGCTCGGTGTCCCTTCTGGCGGGTGCTGTAGCTGACGATGTCCTGCGCCTCGCTCCTGGAGGTGCTGGTTGTGAGGCTGGACGTGGCGTGGCTTCTGGTACTCGGGGTTTGGACACACGCCGATCCCGGATTCGTGAACAGTTAGGTTTCTCTAGGACAGCGCCTTGAGATGATAACCGGTTCGCCCTTTCTGGCTGGTCTCGCCAGGACCTGTTCGAGTTCCACTTGACGGACTGGGCTTACGCCGGGACCCGACAAAGGAGTATTTGGAACAAGGCACCCTGGGTTTAGATGGCTCTCGCCCCGAGTTTTTGATCTCTTGTCGCAGGACTTCACTGCTCAACTCTGATAGACACGCCAAGCGTAATGCGAGGATTTAGTCGTAACAGGAGTAGAACGGTCCGCTTTGACTTAGCCGTGTGATGCCCTCTGGACCTCAGCTACCTGTGTCTCAACTCGGAGATTCCTGGTGGTCCAATCCCGAACGTCTCGACGTAGCGATCTTGCTCCTTGAAGGCTCCCACGGCGCTGCTTCCGACGACTGGGCTTGTGTTTCACTTGACGATTACCTTGCACTGGTTGACTGACTTATTCACTTTGTTATCTGGACTGATCTTTACGGGTTAACACCTAGTGATCGACAGATCCTGCTGCCAGCGCCCGGCGGCTTTATATAGGGCCTCCGGGTACCGTTATTTCCCCTTTGCGCTCTCTCCGCGGCATCTCTCCACTCCGGGTCCAAAGTCCGTGGATCCTCTTTGACCCACTTGTCCTTCACGCCCGGCCTCCAACCGCAGTTCCGCATGTTGCCGCCGTCCCGCTGATTCCACTGGTGCATGTGGCACGCCTGTGCGCCACTCAGCCTTTGAGATGTGGCACTTCTTAATACGGTCCAAAGTCCACGGCAGAGTCCAAAGTCCGGTGCTGTTCCGTTATTTCCCTTTTGCACACGGAACTCTGGCTCTGCCTGCGAAGTCTCCACTCTCTCACTCTCCGAACCTTGGTCTCCAAACTCTCTTTGCCAGAGTTCTCGCTCTCTGGAGTTGGATTCTCCACTCTCTCATTTGGTCTACAAACTCTCATTGACAGAGTTCTTTCTCTCCAACTAGATGTCTCCATTCTCTCACTCTCCAAACTCTCATCCTCATCCTTGTTCTCCAATCTCTCTTCGCCGCACCGCTACTACGCGAATTCGCCGCGTAGTTGTAGGCGGCCGGCCATCCGTTAATCTTGCTGCTGGAATTTGTGGGGAGTTATTAAACTCCTCACAGTGTGTATAAATATATATATAGGGCTGCCACAACTCGGTCATCCTGACCAACAAGGATCCCCTGATCCTGGTAAAGCTGAAACTCAGTTAATATTCTTTTATTTTGGTCTTGCTTCTAGTATTGTAAACTTTAACTAATTTGTTACTATCACTATCTTTGTCTTTCCTAATGTCTTTATTTTCTTTTACACATCATTACTCATCATTTTCTTCACTATCATTTATCTCATAATTATCTTCACTATCATTTATCTCATTATTTTCTTTGCTATCATTTATCTCATCACTTTCTTTGCTTTTCGACCAGCCATGGTTTCATATTAGCTGCCGCCAAAACGACAGAGTATGGAATTCTGGATTGCTGAAATCCCTCCACGTCTTTAACAACATACCGATAATTTCCTAACAACTAGACTATCTCAAAAGGTCCTTTGAACTTCGGTACAAGTTTCTTAGAAACTCCTGTGTGACAATCTAAATTTTTACTACAACATAATCTCCTTTCTCATATTGTGTTGCCTTCAAACGTTTGCTGTTCTTCGTCGTCTCATTATAGTTTTGTTACTGAGCTTCTCTTTCGCGAGCGTTTTCTCTTATATTTTCAAGTGTTCTGCTTTCTTTTTGTCCTTCTCCCAAATTTTCTCTAAGGCAATCAACTAAACTACCTCTTTGACCAACTCCGAAAAACATTACACTTGGATGTTGGTTAATCATTCTATGAACTGTATTATTTATTGCAAACTCAATTTCTCCCAGTACTTTTTCAAAGCTCCAACTCCGTTCTGAATCTCACAATTTTGGGAGCATCGGACTAATGCTTCGATTTATTCTCTCTACCTGTCCATTCGCCTCAGGCGAACACGTTGCTATTTGTGTATGAGTTATATTTCGCGTCCTTAGAAAATTTAAAAATTCTGAGGAGGTAAAACAGGATCCTCGATCAGAGACTATACATTAGGGGTACTATAAGATCTACAGTAGTTTTCCAGTGCCGTTATCGCTTCAGTAGACTTTGTGGTTTTTGTAGAGTAGGGGAGAGGTCTGTAGGTTGGGACGGTCTGTAAGTTGGGCCACTCCATTCTCTCAAAATTTTTCCACTAAAAATTTTTTTGTAGTCCTTTTTAGTGACAAAACTTTTGGGGAAAACATTATAAGCCAGGCTCTAGCCATATTTAAGCTGTGAGAGTCGTGTACCATTTTGCACCAAAAAAATTTTTGTCCACTTTTTTCAAAATTCATTAAAAAATTAAAAACGTGCTTGAAATAAATTGATAAACGGTTTAAAACATTAGTAATTTATATGTTAACAAATTAAAAAAGAATCAGATTAATTTGACAGTCAGAAAAAAAGTTATTAATTTTTTTCGAAAACTACCCTTTTTGTGTAAGTTGGGACACTTTGAGCGTCTAAGTTGAGACACCCGTTTCGCATACAAAAAGGCCTCAGCCCAACAGAGGTCGCTTTCTGCATAAAACATTTCTCTGAAATTAGGGAAAATGTGATCGTTAAAAGATCTTTTCGGATTTATTTGTTATTTGGTCAAAGTTCTTAAAAAATGGAGGCGAAATAAGTTAAAACGAAATAAAATTGATTAAATTAACGTAAATAAATAGATTTTTAAGTTTAAAGTACTTTTGGTGTCAGTTTTATTCATTTTTAAAAGTGTCCCAACTTACAGACCTATTTTTCAAAATGTAGTTTTTTGACACTTTTAAAATAAAATTATTTTTTAGTTTTCCCTAAGGAAAAAAAATATTTTTTTTGTTTTTCTTAAAGTTATGAGAGAAGTTTCATAGGCGATTGTCGAAATGGCAGATTAAAAACAAAAGGTGTACCAACCTACAGACCTCTCCCCTATAGTCTTACAAACTTTGTGCAGCTATCAACAATTACTAGAATTTCGTCGGGACTGGCCCCAGATGATCAATATGTAACTGCTCAAAAGGTTTTGTTGGCTTCTGAATATGTAAATGCTATGCATTCTAAGCAATTTTTAATATGTTATCCTATCTTTTCCTTTAACTTTGGAAACATATATATTTTTTAAAACAACTTCAAATACTTTGTCGACACCTACATGTCCGAGTCCATTATGGTATTTAAAGAGTATATGCGTTTCCATGTCTTTTGGAACACAAAATAATAAAGAGTCATGATATTTCCGATAAATAATTCCATTACGCATTTCGAACAGTTTGTGTTCAGTCTCTTCTAGAGGTGTTTTAATCTTAACAATATTCTCATCCTTACCCTGGCATATAATGAAATTTTCTTCGAACGAATTTGTATCTACCACCATTAAATTAGTGCATCTGCTGAGGGCATCTACATGTTGCATTCTTACCCCAGATCTATGTTCCAGTATATAGTCATAGCTTTCCAGTTCTAAGGCCCATCGTGCTATTCCGGGGTTTATTTCCTTTTTTGTCAACGTAAGTGTAAGAGAATTACAATCCGTCACAATTTTAAAACTTTTACCGTGAAGATATACCCTAAAACACTTAAGTGAATAAATTATTGCTTGCGTTTCCAGCTCGAAGCTGTGATACCTCGATTCAGTGCCCGTAATGCGCTTGGAAAAATAAAACACCGTGTGAAACCGCCCATCTTTTTTCTTTTTCATCAAAATTGAACGGAAACCGATTGAACTCGCGTCGCAGTGGAGCTCTGTCTCATCTGCTAGGTTATACAAAGCAAATATAGGGGAATCTATTAATTTCTCTTTCAGAACTTCAAACGTTTTTAGCTCAAGTTCCCCAAACCGAAAATCTGTCGTTTTCTTCGTCACGTCGTAAAATGGCTTCGCAACTATAGAAAAGTCTTTGATAAACCTGCGAAAGTATGAACAAAGTCCTAAAAAGCTCTGTACCTCACTAGTTTTTGAAGGAACAGGAAAATTTTTAACCGCTGATATACCCTTTCCATATGCTTTGATGCCGTACCCATTAACCGTATGCCCTAGATATTTAATTTCCGTTTGAAAAAACTCACACTTACTTAGCCTCAGTTCTAAATTGTTTCTTGTTAGTCTGTCAAATACTTCTTTTAAGATTTCGATGTGGCTCTTTATATCCTTTGTCGCAATCATTATGTCGTCTAAGTACACGATAACCTTCGCTTGTCTTATCAAATCACTAAAAATTTTATTTATAAACCTCTGGAACGTAGACGGCGCGTTTTGCAGCCCAAATGGCATCCTTAGGAACTCGAATTGGCCTACAGGTGTTGTAAATGAAGTAAATTTCACCGACTCATCTTGCATAAAAACATGGTAAAACCCGTTCTTTAAGTCTAGTAGTTAATCTATCAAAGGGATTGGATAACTGTCTTTTGCTGTTAACATATTTAATTTTCTGAAATCAATACACATTCTAAGTTCGCCCGACGCCTTCTTCACTAACACTATTGGTGACACGAATTCAGACTCGCTTGGTCTGATGTACCCTTTGGCAATGTACTCATCCAAAATCATTTGCAACTTATTTTTTTCAGCATAAGAAAGGCGTCTGGGGCTGCAGCTAAATGGCCTGGCATCATTGATCGTTATTTTCATCTCGCACCTTGTTTTCGGCACTATTGGTCGAACAGCCTCAGTGTAATATTTACGAAACAAATTTTCAAAAGTAATCTTATCATTTATGTTTAAGTTTATCCCCACATTTACGTTCTCTTCATTAGACTCATATTCAATCATACAGATTTTCCCAAAAAATTCGTTTCTACAATCTGATTTATTCATATCATTTGAATCATTTATACTTATGCTCTCGTTTGTACTTTCGTTTGTGCTTTCGTTTGTTTGGCTTAACTCATCTCCATTCCAGACAATGGAAGCGCCACTCGCATTTAAGAAATCTCTACCCAATATTACTCTTTCATTCTTAGAATCATCCTGAACAACTAACATTTCAAGTTTTATTATTTTATTATAAATTTTAATAAACACAAAAATTGTTCCAAAAATTATCAATTTACTGGAGTTCAAACCAATATATGTGGCTGGAAGCGCTGGCTTCATGTCTACCCTAGTCGGTACATACGATTTTTTGGTGAAACTGATGACATAGTCAACCAACTCGTGCTCCGACATCTGAAGTCCGTTAGACAGTAAAACTTTGCTGTTGAAATAGGCCGAAAACGATTCATTAGTTTGCCATCTGCGCGCTTCAAACTTCTTTCGCAAAATAATGGCACTCTCCTTCGGAAGAAACGCCTTTTCCATCGACAGCAACAGGGTATCAATTTCCTCATTTGCGAACTCTGGTTTTAAGTACACCCAAGTTTGTGCATCACCTTTTAGTTTATTTTCGGTCAACGCATACGTAGTTTTTAGTACGTTTATATGTGCACGCCACACACTAGCACTCGTTTGTCCATCAAAGTCCGGCAGCATTTTTCTTAAACTTTGGAAGGAAATTTCATCATCACTTGAAATTTTTTGTGAAGTTGCTCCACCAGCCGCTCCCAACAAATCGTTCTCTCTTTGTAGTAACTCTCTTTCGAAATGCATTAACTCCAACTCTCTGGCCATCAACTGCATTCTCGCTCGTTGAAAATCGTTTTCATTTTGCAAAATCAACTTCTGGTCATTTAAAATTTTAAGTTCCTTGTTGAAATCTGCCTTTTCTTTTCCCGCCTCTTCGTTTATCTTCTCATTTGGTTTTCCTTTTTGTTGGTCGTCGTTTATCTTCTCCGCCGTCATCCGCCTCTTCGTTTGATTTTTCCGCTTCTTCCTCATCGTTTGATTTTGCAGCTTCTTTCTCATCGTTTGATTTTGCAGCTTTTTTCTCATCGTTTGACGCTCCTTCTTGTTCGTCGTTCGCTTCCTCGCCCGCTTCTCCGTCCGCTTCATCAACTGCATCTAGAACATTCTGCGCATTGCCCGCTTCGTTTTGCAGTTGTTGTTCCAGTACTGCCGGGCATATTCCACGAAAGGGAACTTCGTTCAGCCGTGCTGCCAATGTGCTTTTATTCCCGTGAGTAGCCAGGTATAAAACTTTGCACCACTCGCGTAGTTGATTGCACGTATATTCATTTGCGTTGATCAAATCCATTTTAGTTTTTATTCACTTTAGTCGAGATGTGTGTTTTTATTATTCTCTCCTTGGCTAACATTCTCTTAACAGCTAGAAACTTTAACAGAGTGTGTACATATGGGCGGTTCTTTTACAAACCGAACACCTTTTATTGGGTCACATTTTTGATTTGCCTGAAACTTTTTTTACACGTACTATTCGGAAAATAAGTAAACACGTGCATCAGGATTTGATTGAAAAAAAATTTTTTTTTAGTTAGAATTTTTTTAAGTTTGCCAAAAATCGTCAAATTTGGAAAAGTGCCCTCTCTTTGAAAATCTGTATCTCCGGTTATATGAATCCGATTGACTTCATGTCTTTTTCATTAATTCCTCTAAAACCTCTTCTTTCAAAAAAAAAAATTCTAAAAAAAATTAGTTTTTAATTTCTTAAAAATAAAAACTAATAAAAATTAAAAAAAAAATTTTAACCATTGCCCCACAAATGGGATGATAATACAGAATTTATTTTATTAGATTCTTCGCTATTTTCCTCCTTTATGGATTCATCACTCCATAATATTTTATAATAATTTACACTACTGAATGTATTTTGCTTGATTCAACTTTATTTTCTCCATTTTTGTTGCCATACACACAAGGACAGCTATATACCCTTTGTATATTTATATGAAGCATCGTATGATGCGATTTATTGCACAAGGAACATAAATATTCGCTTGAGCATTTTTGATTAGATAAATGTTTTAGGCATCTTATGCATAATGATACTTTTTTAGCGATTTCCTTTCGCTCTGTGGTATTCGTCCCTCTAAATCTGTGTAATTGAGTATCAAAATGACCCATCATTTTGCAGATCGGACATTTTTCTCCCCAATTTGAATAATTTAATTGTTTAAAGTTGAAACTATTTGCCACATTTGACCTTTTTTAACAGGTTTTTCTTCCTGAAAAGAGCAAGTCGCACATAATCGCTGCTCCAAAAAATCCATAACCACAGATAGTTTCTGTATGTCTTTGGTTTTTTTAATATGACTTTCATATAATTGAAGAGTCTGCGTACTGAATTTTCTCAGCACCATGTGAGCAAATAACACATCAACTTCGTCGGTCAGATTAGCCTTCAGCTTAATGCTTAAAATGCTTTATCTGCTTGACTGAATCAATATTAAAAGTCGTCAAGTCCATTAAGCAATTAAATTGCTCCGAGAAAATTTGTCTATGATTTTCGTTTGGTCAGAAGCTCCCAAACGGCATCATAATTCTCTGCGGAACCTAATAATAGGTGAGCGACCACTTTTCGATCTTAACCTTTTAAGGCGGACTTTAAATAATTGAATTTTAGGGAGGCATTTAGACCTTCCCTTGTATGTATCAATTCCACATACAATTCCTGAAAAAGGTCCCAGTACGCTAAATGTGGGTACCTCAATTTTCTGTAGACTTTGTAAGTATTCCATTTAACCCACAGCCTCCGTTTTAATAGAATCTAGTTCTTTTATCTACTCATTTATTTCGGAAGAAATATTTTAAACGTCAAACTCTAATTCGCTAAAAGTTAATTTTTGGTCAAAACTACAACCCCCAACTTCTAATCTTATGTTCGAGATAGCTTGCCAAAGAAAATGTATCCTGCTTTTTCTAAAATGCAACATATTCAGCTTACCGTCCCGCATTTCTATATACGTCTCCTCTAAGTAGGCTTTAAGTTTAATAATTCTTTGTTGCAATGAAGACTCTTTTTCTTTTTTCTCGCTAGATTGTTTTTTTAACTCTTCATATTCATATTTTAGCTGATTCATTGTACCTAAAACTTGGTCATATCTCTTATTCGTAAAGTATTCGTAGTAAAGGCCTGACTTAATTAAACTTGAATGGTTCTCCAATTCGTGTATAACATGTAATTCTTTGGTAGTGAAATTTCGTCCACCTCTCTCGCTAATTTCTCTGCAGTTCTTATTTATCTCGGCCTGCCGTCTAAGTACGATTAAATATTTCTCGGACACCATTTATTTAAATATACCAAATATAGAAAACAAATTATCTTAAATATACCTTATCTGTTGTCCGTTGCTGCTGCCGTTTTTAGGCCTTGCCGTAGTTGTAGTTGCCGACCCTGTAGTTGTAGTTGCCGATGCTGTAGTTGCCGCTGATGTAGTCTTGGCTACTGTAGTTGTTGCTCCTGATTTGCAGCTGTTGTAAGCTGCTGCTGTAGACGCTGCTGCCGCTGTCTACGCTGCTGCTGTAGATGATGCTGCTGTATTATTTATTATTATCTGTTCCTTACCTCGGGTGGGGAAAAACAAGAGATTTTGATTTATGCAACCTTAGATTTTGTAAGGTGCTGGTTTTATTTGTTTATTTGTTTATTTAAAGCAATGTACTGCTCAATAGACTTAAAATTATATACATAGCATAAAAATAAAAATATCATAACTTTAAAAACAATAAAATAATAAACGTAGGAGAACTTATTAAGTCGATGAAGAAAGGAACGCAATGACTTTTAGCGAATTAGCCTTGGCAGAGCACTCATAGGATATGAGGTGATAAAGTTCATTATAGTTATCACATAGGATTCGGAAGGGGTCGAAACGGGAGTAGTTTGACCTGCACGCAGGAAGTGCTAATGGACGGAATCGGCGAGTAGCTCTGCAAGGAACGTTCCAATTTAGGGTGGCTAACAGATCGACTGAGTCGACGGCGCCAGTGATGAGTTTGTGAAGTAATATCACACCATAACAGGTCCGACGATCCTTTAAGGTAGGTAGATCCAAGAGGCGCAACCTGTCTCTATAAGAAGGCAAACGGCGTCCCTCCTCCCAGTTTAAGCCTCGTAGTGCAAAAAGGAGAAATTGCTTTTGGACAGATTCTATCATATTTTGATAGTGTTCATATTGTGGATACCAAACACTGGAGCAGTACTCAAGTGTAGGACGAATTAGAGAGACGTAAAGGAGCTTAGTGGTGAAAGGGTCATCAAATTCTTTAGACCAGCGTTTTATGAAAGCTAATAAGCATTTAGCTTTATTGGAGATGGTACTGACGTGGCGATTAAAACAAATCTTGTGGTCAAATAGGACACCAAGATCAAGAACAGTATTAATGCGTTCAAGTGCAGAGTGATCAATTGAGTATGTACAAATATATGGATTGGATCGATAAAATGACATGGATTTACATTTATCAGGATTAAGCAGTAGCTTGTTGACTAGGCACCAGGATTGAAGGTTATTTAAGTCGAGCTGGAGCTGCATGTAGGAACTAGGTGAGGTCAAATGCATACACAACTTGACATCATCCGTAAACATAAATACTTTGGAGAACTCAAGGACCGAGGTGACTGCCTTGTGGTACACCCGAATATACGGAAACAGCTTTTGAATAAATGCTGTTGTACTGGACCTTTTGGGTACGATTTGTTAAATAAGAACGAAGCCATGTCAGTAGAGTTGGTGGAAATCCGAGGAGGAGGAGCTTATGGAGCAGTAGCTCGTGGTTGACCGAATCCAAGGCTTTACTAAAGTCAGTAAAGATTACATCAGTTTGCATTGTGGATTTAAAGCCTTGACTAATGAAGGTCGTAAACTCAAGCAGGTTAGTTGTTGTAGACCGGCACTTTGTGAAACCATGCTGTTTAGAGGATATTAAGGAGCGACACTGGTGCTGCAGTTGATCGCAAATAAGTTTTTCAAAGAGTTTAGGAATAGCACTAAGTTTGGCTATGCCGCGATAGTTGCTGATATCAGATTTACTACCTTTTTTATGTAACGGAATAAGAAAGGATTCTTTCCAAACAGATGGAAATGTGCCAGTAGTAATCGACTTATGAAAAATCATAGTTAATGGAACTGCGAGTGGTATGGCGCAATGTTTGAGGACACAGCTTGGAACCATATCGGGACCCGCAGAGAATGATAATTTAATCGTGGATAGTCTACGTAGAACTTCTCCTCCATCAATTAGAGGGTTGAAAATGGCGTCAGTGTGGGGTAGCTGGTAGGAGTAGCTATAATTGATCCTGGTGTCATTTGTGGAATAGGTGGATTGGAAAAAGTCCGCAAACAAGTTGCTAATATCTTGATCATTCGATACAGATACATTATTTAACTGTAGTGATGGAGGAAATTTGTTGGCTTTGCGCTTAGAGTTGACGAAGGAGTAAAATAATTTAGGATTGCTGCGAAATTCGTTTTTACAGCGTAGGAGGTAGCTGTTATAACATTCAGAATTATGCAGGAAGTAATTGGATTTAGCAACGCTGTATTTGGTAAAATCAGACTGAAGTCCTGTTTTGGCGTACTTCTTATACAGTTTAGTTTTTATATTTTTTAAGTGAGCCAAGTGTTTGGAAGACCATGGAGGGCTGTTAGAGTTATTAACAACTGTGGAAGGGACTAGTTCATCAAATATGGAATAAAGGACATTATAAAAAGTTGAAATGGCCTCATCAAGATGAAGACTATCAAGACAAGACCAATCCACTGAAGATAGGGATCTCGACATATGTAAATAATTGACATGCCGAAAACAACGAGTCCGCAATGGGGCCTCACAGGAATTGGGTACACGAAAAATGCCACAAATGGATAGTTGGAGTGTAGGATGATGAGAGTCCTCAGGAGAGGTCAATGGAGAGGTACGTGTGACAATGGCATCACAAAGGTCAGAGTTAACTTGACCAAGAGATAAGTCAATAAGACCGTCGACAAAATCGTTTTGATCACCAGGAACTAGGGCAATTAGATCGACACAAGGAGACCAGGATAGGTACGGAATATTAAAGTCACCCAATATTATAAGATGGTCTGAGTCAGAGGCATACGAGGAGATATTCTGGATAGCCGAGAAGTGTCGCATATAGATCGGAGCCTCAGAGCATGGAGGAATATAGGAGCAGGTTACAAATATGTTGCAGTTAGGAAGACATATTTTGACTGACATGAATTCAATATCACCAACATTGGGAATGGATACAACTTGGGATGATATATCAGACTTTACTGTGATTAGGACACCCCCACCTCGTTTAGAGGGACGGTCACGTCTATAGAGGAAGAAATTATTGGTAAGTATTTCATTATCAGATACCGTGGGATTAAGCCAAGTCTCAGTAAAGGCAATAACGCTGGAATCGAAAGCAGCGCTGTCAGTATGCAATCTAGACAGCTTACTGAGAAGGCCACGGACATTTTGATAATGTAATACAAAATCTAGTTTTTTGGAACTGACGGATTTGTATTTATGGATGGTTCTTTCCGATCAAACTCGTGAACAATCGTATTAACTGGCCATAGTGCAGGATTCAAAGCACGGGAAAAATATGTATCAGGCAAAATTATTTTAAATGATGAAACTTTTCTTTTGTAAGCAAAATTAAATTTTGAAACAACAAAGTTTTCAGGAGAGGCTTGGAGCTCATCGCTTAGGTGACCTTTAATTTCGTCAATGGTAGTATCAGGCCTTAGACGAGACACAAAAATGGCCTTCTTTGGCATGAGTGCTTGTGGCGCTACGGCTTCGAGTCGTCTACGGTTTGCACCTGCTGGATGACCATTATTAACCGCAGCCAGGAGGGGCCTGCGATTTCTTTTGGAGGAACCAGGACCAATATGTACATTATGTACAACCGACGTTACTTGACCAGAGGATACTGGCGGCGCCGTTATAACGGAGGATACCGTCGGTACCACGTTGGTGGATTGTGGAAGATTGAATTGAATGGCACCAGGATCAGGCTCAGGATGAGAGCCAGGGGCCAGGTCTGCACAGATAGACTTAGGAGTTACAAAATTAAGCACTGGAGCAGGAATTGCCAATCTAGTAGGAGACATGGCTGAATCCAATATTGAAGGACCCGGCAGTGGAGGCACAAGGTTATTCGAGGATACGCAGTTTTTTTCGGTTTCACTGGCGTTGGCAGAAACATATGAAACGTACATTAGTGAGTTATTGGAGGAGCCAGGATCCCTCAAGGATGAGGGAGGAATAGTAGGAGTAAGATGGTTCATTAATTGGCCAGTTGGAGGAGAAGAAATCTTTGTTGGAGTTTCCTTAATTATTTTTAGCCCATTAAACTGGGACTCAACGGCTATCAGCTTCTCATGAAGGTGACTAAACAGCTTTTTGATCTCCCTGAAGCCAGTCCGAGTTTGCCGCATAAAGGAACGCATCTCGTCCGTAATCTCAAGGCACGCGGAGCAGGTCCAAAGAAATCCAATTCTTTTGGAAATAAGATCACCAATACGACCATGTACGCCGACACCGGCGCACTTACAATGCGCAGTATTCTCGCATAGCCAGCACAACAAATAAGTATCGCCAGCAATAACGCCGTTGAACTCGCATTTTTTGGCTGAGCAGGATAGACTCATTATTGAATGCACTCAGGTCACTGTGCAGAGCCAAGTAAGAGCGACGAAAGATTAAGGCAACGCGTGGAGAGCAGCGGAATCAAGAGAATCAAGAGCAGCAAGCTAAAACGTTCGGATTTAAGAGCGTAAGTTAGCAGGAGGACTTGCACTGATCGTTGAATTTAGGTGACACGCACAAAGCGGAGAGCGGAAAAAGTGCCGTTAGAGTGGTAACGGACCGGCAGCTCCGAGAGGCGTACAGCAGGAGAGCGGGAGAATAAAAACAACAACACAATATGTACTTGCTGTGACAAAGCAGATGCTTTGTTAATATAATATTTGGTTTGTTTATAAATTAAACACGTTGATATTAACTGTCCGAGCTCGGATTTGATTTGAACAGAAGAAGTTTATGAACCACAGAACTTGTAGGCTAATTTTGCGATTAAATTTAAAATTTTATCACTCAAATAAACAAAAGATTCTGGAGCAACAGAAGAACACGACCGACTTAGGCGAAGGTTGAAGGGGTAGGAAGGTTTATAGATCTTAGTCTTCTTACCGCTGGTGGGGGTCGACTTTTAGAGCTCCTCGAAGGACCAAAATGATTACAGCGACCAGAAATAAGGACGCCTTCATTTGTTACTTTGTTGAGTTACTATTTCAAACTGATTTCTTTATTAATATTCAACGCTTAAGTACTTAACATGAGAATCTCATTTTGCTCTTATCTAATGACCCACGCAGACATACCTGCTTATCTTTGGGTTTTTAAAGTCCACATCTGCTATCGCTTACGTACCTAGGATATTCAGACCCTTTTCCAGGTCAACCCGTGTTCGGGTTACAATTTATGACCTTAGGTTAGATTAGGACGGCTGCCAGGCTGCAGCCTGGCACACTTACACTCTGTGGGTCCATTGTGATACCGTATGATCTCTAATTTTAGGGTCCCCTATCCGTTAAGTGTCAGCCTTTAGATAGGTTGATCAGCCAGTCCCCCATCCTGAGGATTTTATAAAAGAGCTTAAATTCTTAAGGTTAATCTCCGATACTTCGGTCAGATCATTTATGAAAGGATATCTTAAGTGTTTCAGTCTAAGCCTGCATTGGGCTGGGCAAGAACAGAGTAGATGTTCCACCGTTTCCTCTTCTTCGTCATCCCTGCAGCTTCTACAGAAATCGTTTTTTGGGGCTTTTAGCCTGCCGGCATGTGCGCCAACGAGCCAGTGGCCTGTGAGTACTCGAATTAGCATGCCGCACTCAGTGCGGCGAAATTAAGTAGTTCCGATGTTTTCTTTTTGTTTATTACAGGCCATGTCTGGTGAGAGATTCGGCACTGTGGCGTGTTTTGCCAGTGAGTGTTGGTGTTTAGTGTTGTTAATAATTAGCTTGCACGTAGCAATAGGCATGCCAACATTCTCCTTTCCTAGAAGGAGAGGTATGGTGGTGCCTTGCCTGGCTAGCTCGTCCGCTATTCAGTTGCCTACGATATCCCGGTGACCCGGAACCCATATGAGGCTGACAGTAAACTGATTAGCCATCTCGTGGAGAGATTTGCAATAGTCTGCTATTGTTCGGGAGTATGTATTTGTCGAGTAGATTGACTTAATAGCCGCTTGGCTATCACTATATATGTTTATGTGTCTGTCTTGGGTGTTTTTGTCCCTTATAGCATACACTTCTGCTTGGAAGACACTGCAGTGGTCAGGAAGTCTGAATGACTGCCTGATTTCCAATTGTTCGGAGTATATGCCTCCACCTACGTGTCCGTCTAATTTGGAGCCATCTGTATATAAACAGATTGCGTCTATTGAGCCCGGTCGGCCCCGATCCCATTCTTCCCTACCTGGGATCAGAGCTTCGAAGGGTGTGTAGTTGTATTCACGGGTTTTGCATAGATCCGTTTTTGGCGGGATCGATTTATCATGCTGAAGAATCTTAGCGTGACCATAGAGTTAAGCTTTCCATTGCCCTGTACTCCTCAGTCGAATGGATGCCGATTTGGCCCTTTCCATGCTTGCTAAGTCCAGACTCGGGATGTTCAAGATCGCGTTCAGCGCTTCGTTAGGGGTAGTTCGAAGGGCTCCACTAAAACACAAATATGCCATGCGCTGTACTTTGCTAAGGGGAGTCGAGATACATTTTTTGTGCAGAGCGGTCCACCACAGAGCTACTCCATATAGTAGGATTGGCTTGACTACCGCTGTGTATATCCAATTGACGATTTTTGGGGACATACCATATCTTAGCCCGATTGTGTTTTTACAGGAGTAAAGTGCAATGGTCGCTTTCTTGGTTCTCTCTTGATTGTTTAAGCACCATTTAAGACGCTTGTCTAATACTAACCCCAAGTATCTTGCGTGATCGCTAAAAGAGAGATTACAGTTGTTTAGAGTTGGTGGGTTAAGTTTTGGGATTTTGATCTATTTGTAAAAAGGACTAGTTCCGTTTTTTAGGGATTTACCCCATGTCCGTTTTTTATAGTCCATTCCGATAGTGTTTTTAGTTTTGCGGTCATAAGATCGCATAGTGTTTGTGGATACTTACCATTTAAGATGATAGCGACATCATCTGCATATGCCACTATTTTACAGCCTCCTCCTTCAAGAATCCGCAATAGTTTATTTACCGCGATATTCCACAAGAGGGGTGATAGTACACCTCCTTGCGGAGTGCCTCTGTTCACTAGTCTAGTCTAAGTTGAGGTCCCTAGTGTGGCCGTGACCAGTCTGCTTATCAGCAATTTGTGGATCAGCTCCACTAACGGTGGCTCAACCACTAGTTCTGTGAGTGATTCTGTTATTGCCGTGGGAAGCACGTTGTTGAAAGCTCCTTTTATGTCAAGGAAGGCGATCAAAGAGTACTCCTGTGTACTGAGTGATTTCTCGATGTTGCTTACTACCAAGTGTAACGCCGATTCAGTCGACTTACCTTTTGTGTACGCGTGTTGCGCCTCCGATATCTGCGTCGGGTCAATAATGTCTTTAATGTGTAGACCTATCAGTCTTTCTTTTAGAAGGAATGATGTCAGACTTATCGGTCTAAAATCCTTCGCTGTCGTATGGGTGTCCCTCCACGCCGTTGGTAGTTCTCCTACTGCAAGAATGGTCTGGAAGATTTTTCTCAGCCAGTTTATAGCTAGCTGACCTGCTTGCTGAATATGTGCCGGTGTTATATTTTCCGGTCCCAGCGATTTGTACGGTTTGAAACTATGAATGGACCAGTTTATATTACGGTCCGATAGTAGGAGATTTAAGTTTATTCCTTCTCCAGTGTGCCTTCCTGAGGTGTGTCCTGTTTGCAGGCTCCCTGGAAAGTGAGCGTCTAGGAGTAGTTTTAGGGACTCTTCACTAGAGTCCGACCATGATCCGTCAGCCTTCTGAAGATAGCCCAAGGATACGGCTGTCTTAGAAAGTATTTTTCTGAGCCTTGCGGCATCTGTTGTCTTTTCAATATCTGAGCAGAAATTCTGCCATGCAGTTCTCTCTTCCTTCCTGATGGCCTTTTTGTAGCTTTGCCAGCTTGTGTCCTCATTTGTAGCTTTCGCTCTGTTGAACAGGCTTCTGCATTTGGCTCTGAGAATTGATAATTGCTAGGTCCACCAAGGAGGTTTTTTCTTCCCTCTTGTCTTTCCTAAGGGGCATGCAGCTGTGAATGCCGCGTTGCATGCTTCTGTGAAATTATTTACTATATTATCTAGCTCCTGAGTGCACAAAGTGTTTTCTGGCGGCTCCATGGGGAGGAAGCTCGACAGAATTTCTTTGTACTTATTCCAGTCGTGGGTGATAAAGTTGTCTCTATGTACCTGTGATCTGAGAATGAGTGCTGGTCGGATACAGCCCAGTTTGTAACTGTGCCTTTGAGTGAATCTGATACCAAGGTTAGATCTATGATCGTTTGGAACGTTTTTGTTATAAAGGTAGGGGTATTTCCCCTTTTCCAAAAAAAAAATTCGACTTTAGAATGAATTCAAATAAAGACTCACCTCTGTCGTTGTTGATAGGGCAGCCCCGCTGAGTATGGTGGGCGTTTGCATCGCGTCCTATCACCAAACCTTTCTTAAGCTCTTCACATTCTTGTACCAGTCCTCTGACTAGCGCGTCGGCGGGGTCTTCCTTTTTAAAAGCCAAGTAGGCCGATAGCATCCTTATAGAGCCGTTTTGCAGGTCCAGGCTTATTGCCGTGTTGTCTCCGTTGCTGTAATTGCGAAGCAGAAATGTACTAAGATGCCGTTTGGCTAAAATGCAGGTTCGAATTTTAACTTGTTTGGTGTCAAGCATAAGCTTGTAATCTTTTGTTCCTAGTCCAGCAACCTTGCCTCCTGCTATCCAAGGTTCCTGAACTAAGACCACGTCGGCTTCGCCTTTGGCCAGGCGAAGCAAAAGGGCAGCGTACGCTGCTTTACTGTGATGTAGGTTGATCTGCAGGAGTCTTAACGATATCCCCAGCTGCAACCTCCACCACAGTAATCCACTTCGTCGATTGTCGGTGCCAACGCTCGCATCTCTCTGCTCAGCGACAAGTCGGTTGAGTAGCCGTCCTCCGGCACACCACGAGCCTCCTCTTCCTCCGCAAGCACCTGCTCAGCTGGGTTGCTGGCAGGATTTCCCGTGGAAGTAGAGTCCCCTTTATAGATTTTTATATGTATGGCGCTGAAACCAAAGTTGAGCACTTGTTTGTACTGCTCGTAGTGCAAAAATATATCAAAAAGCCTACATCTTCTTGAAAATATCAATCTTGATTTCCGCAGGCGAAGTTGCGGAGGAGACCTTGCTAGTGCAACGAACAGATTTTGTATGTCGGCTCGCTACGATATTCGTGCGGCTAGCTCAGATAAGTTGTGTGTTCGTCCCACCAAATTTATATAAATATGACCGCCCAGTAGTGAGAAAGCACAGAATTCACGGGTTCGAATTGGGTTTATTGCGAGTATAATTTTACATCGGGCCTGAAGGCTTGGTTGGCCTTGGTATCGCCGCTCCTGTGCGTCGATGTCTCCGTCTGCTGGTGGTGGTGCTCGTCGCTGCTTGCGTAGTTGCTTCGCTGGTGCGTGGACTCCGTTCCGTTCATACGCCGATCCAGGCTCGTAGCAGTGCTGAGTCTCTCCAGGACAGCGCCTCGCGAAAGCAACAACCGGCTTTCTGCTCGCCCTTCTGGCTTCACACACTCGGGATTCTGGACACACCGATCCCGGGCTCGTAGAACCGTTGAGTCTCTACAGGATAGCGCCTCTCGAAAACAACAACCGGCCTACTGCTCGCCCTTTCTGTCTGGTCGCGCCAGGACCTGTTCGATTTCCACTTGACGGACTGAGCTGACGCCGGGACCCGCCAAAGCAGAGTTTGAAACAAAGCACACTGGGTTTAGACGGCTCTAGCCCCGAGCTCACAATCTCTTGTCGGAGGACTTCATCACTCAACTTTGATAGACAAGCCAGGGGTATTGCGAGGGTTTAGTCGTAACAGGAGTAGAAACAGTTCGCCTTGACTTAGCCGTGCGATGCCCTCTGGGCCTCCGCTACCTTCGTCTCAATATGGAGATTCCTGATGATCCAATCCTGAACGTCTCGACGTGGCGATATTGCTCCTTGTAGGCTCCCACGGTGCTGCTTCCGACGACTCGACTTGTGCTTCACTTGTAGACTACTGGTTACTGGTTGACTGACTTTTTTATTTTTAAATCTTGACTAATCTTGACGGATTAATTACTCGTGTTCGCCTGATCCTGCTTCCAGCGCCCGGCGGCTTTATATAGGGCCTCCGGGACCCCTTATTTCCCTTTTTCGCTCCGCCCGCCGCAGCTCTCCACTCCAGATCCAAAGTCCGTGGCTCCTGTTTGAGCCAGTTGGCCTTCTCGTACAGCTTCGAACTGGAGATCCCGTATTGCTGCCGACCCTCTGACTCTCATGGTGCATGCGGCACGCCTGTGTGCCGCTCCGCTCCTAAGATATGGCCCAAAGTCCACGGCAGAGTCCACAGTCTCTGCCTCCACTCTCTCACTCTCCGCTCCATAATCTCCAAACTCTCTTTTACAGAGTTCTCTCTCCCCGGAGTCGGACTCTCCACTCTCTCATTCTCCATCCTTTGGTCTCCAAACTCTCTTTGACAGAGTTCCCTCTACCCGGAGTCGGACTCTCCACTCACTCATTCTCCATTCTTTGGTCTCCAAACTTTCACTCTCCAAACTCTCTTCACCGCGCCGCTACTAATTCACTTGTAACTGGTAAGCGGCCAGCCATCCGTTGTTATAGATGCAGGAATTTGTGGGGAGTTATTCAACTCCTCACACTAGTCTAGCTATATAGCTGGTATGCTTCGGTATGTGGCTCCAATAGACTGTCCCTGCGGGTTAATTTTTTAACACAAATTTCTTGTAAGTTACCAAAATTATTACGTCCAATGTCGGTCAGCCTTTACAGTCTCGGCTCTGACATTGGCTGCCACTGATGGGTAGAGAACTAAGCATTGATGATAACTATTGTTTTTCGGGAAAAACGGTGGAGAAGGGGAATTGAATCGGGTAATGAGTCCTGTTCCAATATGTAAGCTCAATTCATTGAGCTGAATCAAATTCGATTGTACCTTCTTGTAGACCCTAAGCGTTTGGTGTGGCTGTATTAACCCGGGAAAGTAAGAAGGAGGTTCTTAAACTGTTGGAAATCTTGTTCCTTTTAGCAGGCAGTGATGGAAAACTTGCTTCTTTTAGCAGGCAATGGTGTAGGGAAAATGCAAATTCCTTTGAAAAACCATCTAGAAACCTCCTTCACCCCTTACTTTATTGTGTTACCCCCGTGTATATTGAAACCAGAGATGGAAGAAATGTAAGGGGTGAAGGAGGATGTGTCCCTTCCGCTTGTATGGAGAAACCTCATGAAAATATGCTTTTTTGCAGAGGTTTTTTCCCTCTGGGAAGTTCTAAATACCATGCCAGAATGCCCGTAATCACTAATTTTAACAATTCGTCAAAAAAATGGCCAACATTTACAAGAAAAGTGAAATATTATATTATTTAACGGGGTCTGCTTCTCTATATGTAAGACATTTGTGATTAGGTTTATCACTTGACATGTCCTTTTCAATAAATTAAATTTGTATTTTTTTAGGGCATCTTCCGAGCGGCTGTTTCTCTCCCAAACTTCGAGAACTGCAGAGTGTGGCAGCTCATAAGTTCCTGGACAAAAGACATTTTTTAGATATTAGGGATACCTTTGGTAATAAAAATTTTTACCTTTTTGCAACTTTGTTTCATTACTAAGTTATACTCCACGGAACACAAAAAAAATTTTTAGATTTAAGCTCAAAATATACGTATATAATGCAGATCACAGTTGGACATATATAATTAGATACATTTATAAATACCTTCGCTACGATTTTGCACTATCACTATGGACGGCAGTCCATGTAGTGACGAAGCGCACCAGGAGAGTGTGCGAAGACGACTACTATATATAGCCGCAAAATTGAAAATTTGCTGTGATAGTCCGATCGTAATGAGTAATACACCAAATTAAAGGTATTGCTAAAACTTAAAGGATTGCATACCAAGACCTCAAGAAAATCAATTGGTTTGGGGGAGAGAGCGGTGAAAGTGTAAAAGTGAAAATTTAGAAATTTGGATCTGGTGGGGCCGGTGGGGATAATTGGCTCCTCGCACTACGTTAGTTGTATTCCTACTGAAAATGCGCTTAATATGAAGTTATACCGAAAACAAGATTTTCTTCTTCTTCCCAAAATGAAAATTTTCAGATCGATATAAGAAACTTTAGTTTTACCACTTTTGGAAAAACTTGCTAGTTTAGCGGGAAAACAGCTATAAATAGCTAAAATACGGAAGGCTGTAACTTCTAAACTACTGAAGCTACAGACTTGTGCTATATCTCGTTTTAAAGGTATTTTGTAATGCTATAAGTTGTGTGTTCGTCCCACCAAATTTATATAAATATGACCGCCCAGTAGTGAGAAAGCACAGAATTCACGGGTTCGAATTGGGTTTATTGCGAGTATAATTTTACAGCGGGCCTGAAGGCTTGGTTGGCCTTGGTATCGCCGCTCGTGTGCGTCGATGTCTCCGTCTGCTGGTGGTGGTGCTCGTCGCTGCTTGCCTAGTTGCTTCGCTGGTGCGTGGACTCCGTTCCGTTCATACGCCGATCCGGGCTCGTAGAAGTGCTGAGTCTCTCCAGGACAGCGCCTCGCGAAAGCAACAACCGGCTTTCTGCTCGCCCTTCTGGCTTCACACACTCGGGGTTCTGGACACACCGATCCCGGGCTCGTAGAACCGTTGAGTCTCTACAGGATAGCGCCTCTCGAAAACAACAACCGGCCTACTGCTCGCCCTTTCTGGCTGGTCGCGCCAGGACCTGTTCGATTTCCACTTGACGGACTGGGCTGACGCCGGGACCCGCCAAAGCAGAGTTTGAAACAAAGCACACTGGGTTTAGACGGCTCTAGCCCCGAGCTCACAATCTCTTGTCGCAGGACTTAATCACTCAACTTTGATAGACAAGCCAGGGGTATTGCGAGGGTTTAGTCGTAACAGGAGTAGAAACAGTTCGCCTTGACTTAGCCGTGCGATGCCTTCTGGGCCTCCGCTACCTGTGTCTCAATATGGAGATTCCTGATGATCCAATCCTGAACGTCTCGACGTGGCGATATTGCTCCTTGTAGGCTCCCACGGTGCTGCTTCCGACGACTCGACTTGTGCTTCACTTGTAGACTACTGGTTACTGGTTGATTGACTTTTTTATTTTTAAATCTTGACTAATCTTGACGGATTAATTACTCGTGTTCGCCTGATCCTGCTTCCAGCGCCCGGCGGCTTTATATAGGGCCTCCGGGACCCCTTATTTCCCTTTTTCGCTCCGCCCGCCGCAGCTCTCCACTCCAGATCCAAAGTCCGTGGCTCCTGTTTGAGCCAGTTGGCCTTCTCGTACAGCTTCGAACTGGAGATCCCGTATTGCTGCCGACCCTCTGACTCTCATGGTGCATGCGGCACGCCTGTGTGCCGCTCCGCTCCTAAGATATGGCCCAAAGTCCACGGCAGAGTCCACAGTCTCTGCCTCCACTCTCTCACTCTCCGCTCCATGATCTCCAAACTCTCTTTTACAGAGTTCTCTCTCCCCGGAGTCGGACTCTCCACTCTCTCATTCTCCATCCTTTGGTCTCCAAACTCTCTTTGACAGAGTTCCCTCTACCCGGAGTCGGACTCTCCACTCTCTCATTCTCCATCCTATGGTCTCCAAACCCTCTTTGACAAAATGAAAATTTTTTAGATCGATATAAGAAACTTTAGTTTTACCACTTTTGGAAAAACTTGCTAGTTTAGCGGGAAAACAGCTATAAATAGCTAAAATACGGAAGGCTGTAACTTCTAAACTACTGAAGCTACAGACTTGCTATATCTCGTTTTAAAGGTATTTTGTAATGCTATAAGCGCCCCCTATATGTACTTTGTGTAAATATAATAGTTAAAAAGATATGCACAAAACCAACATTTTTTAAACATTTTTTTTAGTAGCCCCTACCGAAATTTGCAAATCCCAGAAAGTCCGAGGTTGACTCCTCAGAGAGGGCAAGTGTGTTGAAATGCTAGACTGTTGAAATAACATACTCAACTTCTAAAAATGACCTCGAGTCCACTAAAAACCACTCAAAAATAGTAAACACAGGTCGATTAAATCACAAACTAACAAAAAAGGGGGACACACCCTATAACAATCGCATAATGCAAATGCATAAGAAAAATGCGAGCGTTCGAATACAACAATTAAGTATTCACGTCTGAAATTGGGAAACAGATTGTTTCCAAACAGACAACGACTATAGCTTTCACACACATTAGAAGTTTAAGCGACGAAGCTTTAGTATGTCACAGCCTAGAAGTATGTAATTCCTAATTATAGATTCCTAGATGTGATATAAATAGAAGTTTCGACGCTCAGCTCATATCCTCTACTCTGGCTGTAGAGGTAGCGGTGACGCCCTACCGAAATTTGCAAATCCCAGAAAGTCCGAGGTTCACTCCTCAGAGAGGGCAAGTGTGTTGAAATGCTAGACTGTTGAAATAACATACTCAACTTCTAAAAATGACCTCGAGTCCACTAAAAACCACTCAAAAATAGTAAACACAGGTCGATTAAATCACAAACTAACAAAAAAGGGGGACACACCCTATAACAATCGCATAATGCAAATGCATAAGAAAAATGCGAGCGTTCGAATACAACAATTAAGTATTCACGTCTCGAAATTGGGAAACAGATTGTTTCCAAACAGACAACGACTATAGCTTTCACACACATTAGAAGTTTAAGCGACGAAGCTTTAGTATGTCACAGCCTAGAAGTATGTAATTCCTAATTATAGATTCCTAGATGTGATATAAATAGAAGTTTCGACGCTCAGCTCATATCCTCTACTCTGGCTGAAGAGGTAGCGGTGACGCCCTACCGAAATTTGCAAATCCCAGAAAGTCCGAGGTTCACTCCTCAGAGAGGGCAAGTGTGTTGAAATGCTAGACTGTTGAAATAACATACTCAACTTCTAAAAATGACCTCGAGTCCACTAAAAACCACTCAAAAACATTTTTTTTAGTTTTTTTTTATTTTTTTCAAAAACGGCTTTAACGATTTTCTTTTAAACTTTAAACTGTATAGCCCTTGAGATTCCTCAAATTTGGTATATAACACATTACTGTAAAAAGTCACGTTTAAAAGTTCTTTAAAAACGAAAACAGCCATTTTTGCCAGCCCAAAACAACTAACGCTGCCTAAGCGTTGATTTTTGTATGTGCGTATCCAAACTGTAGGGTCAAGGAATCGTTAAAATTGATTTAAACCAGTCCATTTAGGAAACTTTTGTTTTACGACTTTTGAAAAAACAAGCTAGTTTGGCGGGAAAACCGCTAAAAAAAGGCTACATTTCGTAAGTCCGTAACTTGCGAAATATTAATGCTACAGACTTGTGATTCACCTCATATTGAAGGTATTTTTATATAAAATAAACGTCTCCTTAACAAAATGTATGTAAATGCAATGGTTAAAAAACCAGACGCCAAACAATTTTTTTTAAACTTTTTTTTTTATTTATTTATATTTTTCTCAAAAACGGATTTAACGATTTTCTTTAAAACCTTATTCCGTAGAGGCCTTAAGATTCCTTAAATTTTGGTATCTAACACGTTATTGTAAAAAGTCACGTTTGAAAATTGTTTAAATACAAATATGGCCACTTTTGTTAGCTTAGAACAAGCAATCCTGCTCGAGCATTTGACTTAACCCGCTAGTTTAGCGGGAATAAAACGCTAGTACTAAATCCTATGGAAGCAAAAGTATGAAGAAGACAGTAGTAGATATACTTGATATGACTTATGTATAAAACAAAAACCCCTGATATCAAACAAAAACACCTCTTAACGAGGTAAAAAACTAGTGACGATCGCACCTTAATCATACAAAAGTTCTGATATCAACATTTGTGACGAAAGATGATTAAACACAAGATTAAATACACTTTTTAAAATTTATTTTTTCTTCACTCTGCAATAGAAAATGTTCGTGCGTTCTTAAAAACTAGTCTAGCCTTTATAGGCAATGCAGAGTGCCGAAAAAATAAATTTTATTTACTACTAGCAGGGTCGCCCGCAGCTTCGCCTGCGGGAATCAAGATTATACTTCTGACTTAAATTTATATTTGCTACTTTAATTAAATTTAAACCATTCCTCATTTCCACGCCACCATAGAGGTAGAGGTTTTGGCGTGTTTTTTTTTGTGGTTTCCCCAGGAGGCCTATTCCACAGTGCATTTAAAATATATTTAAAAAAACTTAAAATTTCTGCAAGACTTTTCTATAAACGATATTTTTGGCTTTTCCTTCTGGTGCTAAAATAATTAAAGACTCAGAGGAACTAACTCTTGAACAGGCCACATAAAACTGACCATGAGAAAAGCAATCGTCCCTTAAATCTAGTCCAGCTACCTTTAAGGTCTGACCTTGCGATTTATTTATTGTTATTGCGAAGCAAACTTTTACAGGGAATTGTAGTCTTTTAAACTGAAATGGTAGGTTTGATGGTATTAGGGGTATTCGAGGTATAAAAACAATTTCTCCTTTGGCACAGCCAGTAAAAACTACTGCATCTATTAAATTTTTATGAAGAGCTTTTACTTGCAATCTTGTACCGTTACATAGTTTTGGAGGTCTTAAATTTCTTAAAAGCATAATTGGTGCACCAATCTTTAGCCTAAGAATGTGTAAGGGACCTCCGGATGGATTTTGTTGGTTGAGAAATTCAACCGGATACTGAACTGCTTCATCAACATCAGTGACTGAATCAATAGACTTATACGCAACTTCAATACCATCAAATGATTTTAAAAGTGTGTTATTTATTAACACAGCTCTATCATTTCTAGCAGTCAATATTGCTCTCTCCGAAAACCAATCTAATGATTTTGTTGAGATTTTAGAAATTTCAGGAAATATTTTTGATGTGAGTTCGTCAAGGGAAGATACAACCGTTCCTAAGCATGAAGGAATAATTATTTTTCCTTCGACAGTTGCAAAAACACCGTCTCCAATTCTCAATAATGTATGTGCAAAAATTGTATCGCCTTTTAAATGCACACGCATGTTTTTAGTTAGGCACAATTTTTGAAGTGTAGGCCAAAGAAATGATGCTTTTAGGCAGGCTTGCATTTCATCAGCCCTTGTCCCTCGAGGAACAACAGGAAGCGTTTGTCGAAAATCTCCAGATAATAAAACCGTGATACCTCCCATTAGAAAATCATTACCACGAATATCTTTCAACATTCTATTCAAAGCTTCAAATCCACCCTTATGAGCCATGGTGCATTCGTCCCAAACAATAAGTCTACATTCTTGAAAAACCAATGACATGTTAGACCGTTTTGATATTGAGCAACATGGAAATTCTACATTTATTAAATCCAAAGGAAGTTTAAACACTGAGTGGGCTGTGCGACCTCCATTTAACAGTGTAGCAGCTATCCCTGAAGAAGCAACAGCCAATGCTACATTATTATTTTTTCGTATTTTTGCTAACAACAAATTCAATAAAAATGTCTTGCCTGTGCCACCGGGGGCATCCAAAAAATATATTTCACCGTTTTCATTTTGAATACTTCTTAATTGTAGCGCTGGGATACTAAATAAATAAATTAAATTAAATTAAATTAAAATTAAATTAAATATTTTTTGAAATACAATTCTTTGCTCATCATTTAGGGAAGTTTCGTCTTTACCTAATTCATATTGACTAATATTGTAATTTAATTCGCTTATATATTCCCTATTTATAAGTGGTCTACTAACTCTAATCGGTTCGGGCAAACCATAGTCTAATAGACACGTCCCTCCAATTGACAGTGTTATATCTTCGATTAAAGTAAGACATTTATTAAACACCCTATCAATTAAACCTTGATTGACTTCTGCCACTATTAGAGAAAATTCGTACAAAATGTCTTCTGAAAAGCTTTCTTTATACATTTCCCAAAGATGTGCGGCATCAGCCATTTGACAATTTACTAACATCACCGCAAATAAATCACGTAATTGAATTGGCGATTTACATAAAGCGGCTTCCTTTAAAGTATATTCCCAGTGTTTGTCATCTTCTAGTAAGCCTAGGGCCTTACTTGCATACGTGGCATACGTAATATTATTAACTGTTTTAAGAAATAAGAATGAGGTTGGGCCCCGCACTTCATGAAGAAGAAGTCTTAGGTAATAGCTTTCACTATTTTTAGGGTGTATTGTATACACTCGACCTAAAACATTATCCATTTTAATTCCGGGAAAACCAGGTACAATACTACCATTCTTTCTCCTTTGGAACTTTTTTTTGTTCCACGTGAAATAAGTAGGTACTTCAACATAAAGAAGGGTCCCTGCAAATAGATCAGTTTTACAAAGTTCGCAAAACCCAGGCAGTGTCGTCATTGATGCGTTGTTTAACTGGTTAACTAATTGATTTTGATTATTAGGATCAAAATATATTCGTTGACCATTTTCTAAATGGACAGACAAATGAACAACAGCCGGAAACCTCTCATGAATTGGGAAAGCAAGAATTCTCCATACTGCTTCTGAACTACTGATATATCGATCACTTTGATAAAATTGAACCTCATTCTTTTCGGTTTCCAGAGTAACTGTAGCTTGATCACTGCCCTTATTGATGTATTTGCAAACGTATTTAATTGATTTTATTGAACTGCAGACCTTTACATTAATATGAGCGTCAAAGGTCCGCAAGAGAACACAATTATAAGGCACTACCCACCTATTGTCAATTATGTTTCCATTAATTTCTATGGTGAAGCCACCATCTTCAGGCGATCTTCGCCTATATTTAGGGTAACCATCTTTTCCGGTAACAGTTTCCTTAAGCAACGATCGCGGAAACTTTTTGGAACAATTACCCTCGTTCATACATGGCGATTTTATGTTCAAACGGCCTCATGGCCCATGAATCATATTAGCCTTAACAATCTCATATAGGAGAGGATCCTTTTCAGAATCTGGAATTTCTGCACATATAATGGAATCAATTTGTTGAGGCGTGATCTTAGACTTTAACCAAATCAGTATATGTGCATGCGGAAGACCACGTTTCTCCCACTCTATCGTATACATAAAGCATTGCACTTCCCCAAAAAAACTATGTTTATTAATTAAAGACATTAAAGCTTTGACCTTTAAATGAAAGACTCGGGAAATAATATCATGACGATCATGAGGCTTCTGCCCTAAAAATAGTGCACTTTTTATTTCTTTCCATTTAGGATTACAGGTAAATGTTATAAAAAGATCAGGACGACCATAATAACGAACATACGTCATGGCATCTTGAGGTTTTTCGTGCATGTACCTTGGCGAACCAGTAAAGTAAGAAGGTAAAATTACCATCTGTCCAAACTGAGCTAAATCTGCATCGTTCCTACCTATAGCATCTTGAAGATGTATGTAGCTTTCTGCTCTCAGCTTTTTTTGATTTACCCGAATAAAATTAAGCCTTTCTGTTTCTATTTTAGCATACATATCAACCAAAAATTGGCTGAAGAGAGCTCTAAAATAGTGCAGGTGGTTACATTCATTTTCTCTAAGCATTATTCGGAAACTGTACAAATCTAATGCTGAGACTGTTTTCTTAACGTTTTTTTTTAAACAGAGTCAATTTTGGGTATATCTGTAGTATAACCATTTTCTCCATGACAAAAAATTAATGGATATTGTAGGGCGTCATAAGATCGGTGAAGTTCACTGATTCTTTTTAATTGATTATTATAACCCTCAACAATAATGTCCCTTTTTTCAAATTGTTGGTCAACTAATACCAAAGCGACCTCATTTGCTTGGGGTGCGTTTTAACAACCTCTATGAGCCCTAACAGGAGTTTTATTGGCGTGAATAACCATTTTAAAATGGCTACAATTCTTTGGAACTCTTTTAAGAGCAGTATTAAAATCCTTAACATATGGATTACTTTTATGCAGCATCGACTGCAGTGATTTAACTAAATCATTTTTAACTCCAGGACTGTTTTTACACCTTAAATCGGCTTCTGCATTGTCCTCGCCAATAAAATAAATTTGAAGAAACTGAGCTTCCTTTTCAGAAGCCGGCAAAAGGCTACCAACTAAATGGTAAACTTGCCCCTGTACCTTAAATGTGGGCATATATCCTTCATTAATAACTTTTGTCGAACCAAATGAAGTCATCTGAAAGCAATTATTATATTTTCTGGTAAGGCCCATGAAATGTGTATGGTCTGGGTGATCACCGTTTAAAAGACTTGAAAGAGGATCTGGTAATGTTTTAAAAGATGGAAGCTGAACTTCTCCCTCTTTGCAACACATACCTTTTGACTCATCCTTCCATTTTAAGGCGCCACAAAATGAGCATCTATTATTCATTATTCCAATATCAACTGATTTATCAGAATTGTATGCCAGATTTAAATTGTATAAAAAACCAGAATTATATTTTGCATCCCACGAATGTGCACGCTTTGTATTAATTCGTTGTTTTTTATTTTTTGTGTTTCGTTCCTCACGATGTCTATCATAATAGTTATTATTTTCAATCTTTTTCTTTTTTTTCGAGTAAAATCAGTAAGTTGAACTCTTCTTTTAGTGTTCTTTTTTTTCATAGAAGGAACTTGTAATATATTTTGAGTGGGAGAGCTACTATCATTAAAGGTTTAAATAGGCTTGTAGACATCATAATGTCCTCCTCCTTTTTCACTGAAACGAAGTCTTTTTATGGTACTGCCCTCTGTACCAGTAACTGCAATGCGGTTTTGATTATAGTAAATTTCTATATAAATAGGGTACAGTTGACCAGCAGCTGTTAGCTCAGCAAACGAACCATACGTGTGCGGTTTTATCATGTCATTTTCATAATCCACAGGATTGGGATAAGGATTTCCATTAGAATTATTAGTGGCATTAGCAAACGAACTCCATTGGCTAACTACTAATCTAACTATTGAGTTTCGAATTACATCAGCATAACTTTCATTGTCAAACAAAACGTAGGACACGGCTCGGAATAAGCAAGCTCCATCACCTGTTATATGCACAACAGAGTGAGGTACCAGAGCACCATCTATATCTAAATACTCTACTTCCATTGTAAGCAGTAAATTTAGAAAAAAATCAATATTATAAAATGCTTGTAATTTAAATAGTTATTTATCTAACTTTTTTTAAATATATAAGTTTTCGCAATATTAATATTGATGATGTTTATATATTTGCAAAATTGATGTTTATATATTTGCAAAATATATTGCAAAAAATAACTTGACACTGCACAGCAAAGATTTGCAGATATAAAGATAATAGTTCAGTTAGTTAAGACTAAAAAGTAACATGCGTATCAAATGTTATTTAAATAATTTTCATGCAAAACTAAATGTAACTTAATTTTGAAATATTAATAAATTTCAAGTTTTAAAGAAGTCTGCCGATTACAGATAGATTGCTTAAGGCAACAGTTTTGAAAATTATATTTTTCAATATGTATAACGCTTAATTTCACAATCCAACAAACAAAAGTTTGTTATTTTGACCATTAAAGCTATAGAAGCAGCTATAGAGTTATTTTGTAAACTCAAGGCCTAGCCGGTTTAATATAACTTATTGCTTTTTAGCTTTTGTAATAGGTTTAATAGACGTTACTCAAATTATTTGGAAATTACAGAGTGTGTTATACAAACTTCGTCTTGGCAACCAAAAAGCTAACTAAATGTAAGCTAATTATTTTTTTAAATATTAAGAAATTTTAATTTTTTAAAAAGTCTGCCGATTACAGATAGATTGGTTAAAGCAACAGTTTTGAAAATTATTTTTTTCAAAACGCTTAGTTTCACAATCCAACAAACAAAAGTTTGTTATTTTGACCATTAAAGCTATAGGGTCAGCTATAGAGTTGTTTTCTAAACTCAAGGTCTAATCGGTTAAACAACTTATTGTTGTATAGTAGCTTTAATAAATGGCTAAGTGGCGTCACTGAAATTATTTTCAGTGTGCAGAATATTGTTATACAAATTCCGCCTTGGCAACCAAATATCAACTTAATTTTAATTAGGAAAGATTCTGTCTTACCACGAAATGGTTAACGGAAATAAAGTTTAAACAATATTTTGTGTAATCACAATTTAACTGGTTTTAATGTATGAAAATTGATTACAACACTTTTCTTCTTATCATCAAGAGAACTCAACGATAACTAATTGCCAAAAGAAAACTATGAAACCAATTTGCAGACAAATTAATGAAATATGTTTTGCAAACCATATCACTACACACTATATTTCTCTTAACTTCCTCTCTTAGCTTTCGTTTTTATTGGTTTTTGTAAAACAAATTTGTGTTGTGAATAAAAATCTGCATACAAAAAAAAGAAGTAAAAAATTCGAAGCTTTGGGCGGGATTTGAACCCATAAAACCCAAAATCCCCGCAACCATTCTGCATTCATTACTCATAGATGCATTTACACTCTAGACCACCAAGCTCTTTGGTAATTGGCAGATTAAAGTATAGGAGAAGCAGATTCAATCCTCTTGCCAAAATTAAAGTTAAGAAAATAAGAGAAAATAAATGTGCAGATATTCTCTTACGGGTATCTAACAAAAACAAAAAAAAAACCGTTAATTTATTTTTTCTCTCATCTCTCTCTTTATTCTATGTGCAGCTGCACTCCACCAAAGAAGTAAAGTAGAAGAACAGAAAAAAAAGTTATTTAAAATGAAGTATAGGCCCATGTATAACGTTATAATAATTTTGACGCTTTTGGACCCCCAAAAACATTGTCCACCATGTAATCCTTGTTTCTAATAAGATATCATTTGGCTGACGAAGACAGCCCCCAGCCTCCCTTCTCAAGCATTTATTGATTACGTAATATTTGGATAGCACATAAAAATAGTTTACAAAGTAAAAAAAAAAATAATGCCAATATCAATTTTTGCAAGAACTGAAGTGGGCTTGAACCCACGACCAACAGGTTACGTTGCATTTACGTGCAACACTAACCAGCTGAGCTACACTATCACTTAAATAAATTACGGCAAAGGGTCATTTAATGGGCCGTAAAAAAGTATGCAAAAGAATAAATGCTTCCTAAAGAGTCGGGGTTATTATTGTTCACTTGCACTTTGCTAAAGATGAGAAAGAGAAGAATAAAAAGACGAAAATAATTCAATTTTTACCCCCTCCCTTTTCAAGCCTAAATTGATTACGTAATATTTGGATGGAACATAAGAATAGTTTACAAAGTAAAAAAAAAAATAAAGCCAATATCAATTTTGGCAAGAACTGAAGTGGGCTTGAACCCACGACCAACAGGTTACGTTGCATTTACGTGCACACTAACCACCTGAGCTGCACTATCACTTAAATAAATTACGGCAAAGGGTCATTTAATGGGCCGAAGAAAAGTATGCAAAAGATTAAATGCTTTTTTAACTGCTAGTTAACTTTAATAAAATGTTGTGTTACGTCGGCATATTAGTGCCCCAGTCCTGAGAAGGACTTGGGCCGAGGAAGTTGCGTCCTGAGCAGGCACGCTGGCTGCCGGCTAAGCTCGCCGTATTTGGGGTGGGTTCTTTGGAAGCCACTTCCTCTCCAACATAATGAGAATAAATTTATCGTGCCTGAAAAATGGATAGAATTCGTAACGTCCGTTGGTCTTCTGTCTGCACTGCCCCACAAGCTCAGCTGTAGCTTGATCGTAACACGATCGGGCTGTGTTTCGGCCACATTCCCTCCCCTTCACACTTCGTGTGCCAAATGGATCGTCGCGGGCCGCGCAATACGATCCCCTAATGTCGCGGTCGTCAGTCAAAAGTTGTGTCACTGTTCTTGACCCCTTCTTCCATGTTTACCAGCTCCCCCCCTTTTTAATCGGTTTCTACCAACACATTATGAGATTCAATTCACATTATAAATTTATTGTAAAAAGGTTTTGTGTATGTGTGCATGATGATTGATAAAAATATATAATAGGTGTAAGTGCGTTGATGATAAAAAAAAATATAAAAAGAGAGTAAATTAAATATAAAAATGTTCATGAAGACTAATACTAAAAGTATCAATATAAAGATTATATAAAAGATATGTATAAAAAATATAAATGTTGTGTTCCTTTCAAATTATGGTGATTATGTAGTGTTTCTTTTTTGTTTTGTTTTTTTTTTTTTGTTTTATTGTGTGTATTTAGAACAGATTAATTATCTTTATTGATCATAAAAATAGTGACATCACCTAGCAAACTGTTGGAAATGAGTTCTGAATATACTCGTACATTGGGTACCACGGCTACTATAATAGCTTTTTCTTGTTTGTTGCAAAGAATTAATGGAGAGACATCTAGACAGAAGGTCTCAAGGTATAAATTCTCCAGTTCTGTTACGGATATTGGTAGATTGACTTTGGATAGCAAATATTTTACTTTAATAGCGAAATGAGGTTCTCTTGAAAGAGTAGTTAACATCGCCTGTGTTGTGATCATGGTGCAATTGTACATATATATATATATTTAGAAGAAAATGAATATATAGAAACTTACTCATTGATATCCTGGCGATGAGATCTCGACGCTCTGGATCATTTCGGTTGTAGATAAATATTAAATTGATTATATATATATATATATATATGGAATTAGTGCACTTAAAAATAATATTTATGGGTAATATATATTTTGGAACATCGCGCCTTTCGTGTAACTATTATAAAACTCTTAATCAGACAAATAAAAACTATAAGCATATGGAGGAAATGAAAGAAGCGGCACTCGGTCATCCAGGCGAACTTTACTGCGGGAACTTCTCAATGAGCTTCTTATTACACATGCACGTTTGTGTGGTGGCTGATTTTGTTTTGGGTTTTCTGTTCTGTTACTGATAATTATTTGTTTTAATTTATTTCATTGTTAGCGTTGCGGCCTTTGTTGTAGTTTTTTTTATTGCAGTGGCTGACAATGATTTGATTTAATTAATTTTTTCCTTTTTTTTTTTTTTTGTTCTGCTCTTAATCCCGGCTTCTTTCGGGCCAGTTAGAGGCGGCGGCTACGATCCTCTCTAGTTCGTGTCCATGATCCCGACGGCGTTGTACTGTTTTCTTGTACATTCGGAGTCCTCGGAGGACTATAAGGAGCACTAGTAACCCGGCAATTAGACACAAGACATTAAAGACTTTCACGATTTCGTCTTTGTGGTCTATCACTTCCACATTGTTTATAACGTTGGCAGTATTGCCTTCCGCTTTTGAAACTTTGGACCCCATTTTTTTTATCTTTGGTCCTTAAACGGAATCTCCGTGAAACGCGAAACAAGGATTCATGTTCACTGTGTTGAACTTTCCGTCGAACGGATTATTTTTGTTCTTTGCGCTCGATTGGTATTATTGCCGGCCGTACCTGCGAATCTGACTGCCTTCTCCGTAGAGTTATAGTTCTTTTATACCGTAGTTAGAGCTTTTCTTTTTGCTTCCGGGTTCTTATTTTCGTACCTAAGTGTTCCCATCTAGGTACTCATTTCCCCTTGCTCTAGCTAACTGGCCCGCTTTGGATTTAGCTAGCGTCAGCTTTCGGGTTCATTTCAGTCTCTCGTTGCTTTTACTGACCGATATATTATTCCATTGAATTGCCCAATTGGTGCATTATATTGCATTGTGCAAAGCTGGTCTTTCTTTCTTCTTTCGCAACTTTAGAGATTGTGGCTTCTGCTGTCCCTCTTTTTGCCTCGGTTCCCGCCATAACCGGCGCTCGTAACAGGCTCGATGTCGTCGATGCGGATTCCGTATGGAACGACCTCGCAAAAAGGATCCTACGACAGGCGGTTACAGGGTGTTTTTTTCTCTTTCTTTTTTTTTTTTTTTTTTTTTTTGTGCCTGAGTCCAGCCCAACGTGTGGCCTCGACCCATACCCTGGGATACAGAGTCTCATGCTCTATTGACTAAGCTAGCCGGGCTATTTTTTTTTTTTTTTGTAAATAAGATTGTGAAAAAATTGGACTATTGTTTTTTTTTCTTGGATATTTCATTTTACTTTATTTTATTATTTTTTTTTTTTTTTTTGTTTCTGTGTTACAAATGCGCGTATTGCTACGTATTAAAATTTAATACAAAGCGGAATATCGACGTCTTAACCCGAATTCCGGCCAGATGGGTTCCTCAGCTTCCCGTTCAGCTTGCTCCCGCTGCCGCTCCTCCGTCCGGTACAAGACCATTCCCCGGTCGATGCTTCTCCGCCTGGTGACGGCGAAGTTCGGGAACACAGGCTCACGGAACAAGCCCTCGAATACAGCCGCGTCCCGTTCGGCCTGTTCCTTTATCTGTCGGTGGGTCTCGTCCCACTCCTGCCAGTGCAGCAGGTCCTGCTCCTGACGCTTTCTTAAGATTTTGAGCCAAAACAGCTTTGGCTCCGGTTCCGACAAGACTTCATCGAAGAGCAAGCCGTTGACCCGGAGGACGTTCAGCAACTCCACCTCCTCCCACTCCACGCTCTCCGCTACGGTACGCAGGGCGTCTGCCATCTCGTTGGCAAAATCCTGGTTTGGGAAGGGCTCTCCTTGCTCCCTCCACTCTCTCATCTGCTCCGTCAGGCGTCTTCTTATCACCAGAATTTCCTTTTGCCTCGAATCCATGTCTGCTTTCTTTGCCGTTCTTGCTGGTTCTGCCCGGTTGTCAGGCGATGAATAAGTCTTTGGCGTGATATATACCAATACTTTTGCCAACTCCGTTGCCTAATTCATACAACGAATTCCCTTGTCGTTTAAGTATGACACACCGAACTCGGTTTGGCCCTAACTTTGCATTATACCCTTCCGCTCGGTTACTTTGCCGGTAGTTTTTTCGGTATACCACTTGTCCCACTGCAAACTCAACTTCTCTGCTGCGGGTATTATAGCTCCTTTCCGCTTTCTCGTGTGCACGGGTTAAACCTTTATTCACTCGATCTCGGGTTAACTCCATCTTGTCCGCTAAGCACACTACTTGATCGGTTGCTGTGACCCCGCCAAGGCGTCTCATTATCGCATACGCACTGGCGTGCGTGACCATCCGTGTCCCAAACATCGCATAGTATGGTTCCAATCCCAACGCTTCATGATAGCCACTTCTTAGAGTACACGCTATTCGACTTAAGTGGGAGTCCCAATTCCGCTGGTCTTTCTCAGTCGTTGCGCGGAGCATTTGCAATATGGATCGGTTCACCCTTTCAGCTGCATTAGCTTGTGGAGCATAGAAGCCAGTTCGTATGTGTCGAATTCCATGTTGCTCGAGCAGTTCTGCGAATACCTGAGAGACGAACTGCTTGCCGTTATCGGAGTGTATAAACTCTGGCACTCCAAACTGATGAAAAATTGACTTCTCCAGAAAGCTGACGACTCCTCCAGCGGTGGCTTTCCGCATTGGTTCTAACCAAACGAACTTAGTAAAATGATCTAGACATACAAAGATTACGGTGTTTCCAGATTTTGTTCTGGGGTATGGCCCCATGAAATCAATATATAATCTTTGCCCAGGGCGTTCTGTTATGATTTGTTTGCCCATTGGGGGTCGGTTCGTTTTGTTGGCGGTTTTGCTGACTTTGCATACTTCACAATTCTTTATTATTTCTTGTACGCTGACTGTCATGCCGGGCCAGTAATAAAACTGTCGAATTCTTTCCAGTGTTTTGTGGATCCCTCCATGACCTGCCGTCTTGCCGTGATGAGCTTGAAAGGCGATATCCTGCCTAAGCTCTAGCGGAACCCACAGTTTCCAAGCTCGGTCTTCGTTAATTACTTCTCCCGACCGGAAGCCTAATCGTTTGTACACATAGCCTTCAGATACCTGCATGTCTGGTGTCTTTTCTGCGTGCCTCTCCACTGCCAGAACCAGCTCTCGGTACTCTTTTGACTGGAATGCGCCCGCCTTTAGATCCACTTGGATTTCTGCTGGGTCTTCTGTAGCTATCTCGTCCATATGTGTTCTCGAGAGCGCGTCGGGGACTACGTTCAGTGCCCCTTTCCTATGCTCAATCTGGAAATCAAAAGCTTGCAATTTTAAACTCCACCTCGCCAGTCTTCCTGACAAATCTTTTTGTCCCATGAGCCACTTTAAACTAGCATGATCCGTGATTACTTTAAAAGGCATGCCTTCCACATATGGTCGGAATTTACTAATACTTAAAATCGCGGCATAACACTCCAGTTCCGTAATGGAATAGTTCCGCTGAGCTTTATTCAACTTTGCAGACATGTATGCGATTGGATGTTCTCCGCCGTCCTCGTCGGTTTGAAATAACACGCCTCCTACTCCCGTTGTGGATGCGTCGCATTGAATTGTGAAGGGTTTGGAGAAATTCGGGGTTATCAGTACTGGCGCGGAAACCATGCTGGTTTTCAGAGCCTCAAACGCTTTCACTCCTTCTTGGCCAAGTTCATATTTCTTAATCCGATCTTTTTTTAGACTCTCATGGAGCGGCGCCGCCGTTTGTGAGTAGTTCTGAATAAAACGCCGATACCATCCTGTCATACCCAAAAATCTCCGCATTTGCTTGGCAGAAGTGGGCTGCGGAAACTCTTGAATCGCCTGTATTTTGGCCTGGTCTGTTTTTATGCAACCTCCGCCTACAATATACCCTAGATATTTAGCTTGGCTGTAGCAGAATTTACTTTTATCCACGTTAATCGTCAGCTTTGCCCTTCTTAAGCAGTCACTGACCTGCCGCAACATATTTAAATGTGCCTCAAAAGTAGGCGAACATACCAGCAGATCGTCGAGATATACAAATACATGCTCCCGTAGTGCAGCTGGAATAACTTTGTCCATTAGTCGGCACATTCTCTGTGCTGCATTGCATAAGCCAAACGGCATAACCGTAAACTGATACAACGGCCGACCTGGCACGGTAAAAGCTGTCTTCTCCCTGCTCTTGGCTTCTAAGGGTATTTGCCAGAAGGCGTCTTTCAAATCGATTGCCGAAATATAATATGTTTCTTGCAGCCGACTCAATAAGCCCTCAATGTGTGGTAAGGGATACGCATCTTTTATAGTCCGGGAATTTACTTTGCGGGCATCTAAGCAAAGACGGTTTTTCGTGCCTTTCTGCACCAAGGTGACTGGGGAGCTCCAGCTACTGTTACTTTCCTCAATCACTCCCAAACTTAGCATTCGATCAAGTTCGGCAAACACCAGCTGTTGTTTTGCTGGCGAGATGGGATAGTGCCTTTGCTTAATCGGCAGATTTTCCTGGGTAACTTCTATGACATGTTCTTCTAAACCAGTCTTCCCTAAGCCCATGTCTGAACATGATGGAAAGGTTGCCACCAGTTGGTTTAAGATGGTTTCTTGTTCTATCGAGAGTTTATGCGGAGTGTATGCGGTCTCCTGCCGTGCCGGCTTGTCTTCTTCTATGGGTGGCACTGGATCTACCTCGGCTACCCGCAAGTAACGTTGTCCTGGTAGCGGAAGCCCAAACTCCTCCCAGAACTCAATCTCAAAATAAAACGATTGCTGTAAGGCTGGCACTATCAAGAACTCTAGTTCTTTCGTTTCTTCTTCCCATTCTACTGGTAAGGTGATCATGCCCGTAACCTGGGTTTTCCCCCGGGGGGGGTTGGGGGGTTTTGTTTTTTTTTTTTTTTTTTTTTTGTTTTCGCCCCGCAAAAAAACCCCCCTCTTTTTTAAGGGGGGGGGGGGGTGGGGGGGGGGGGAAGGGGTTCTCGCGGGGTTTTTTTTTGTGGGGGGAAAAGGGGGGGGGGGGTTTGGGGGGGGAGGGAATATTTTTTTTTTTTTTTTTTGTGGGGGGGGGGAGGGGGTGGGGGGGGGGGTTTTTTTTGTTGGGGGGGGGGGGTTTTTTTTTTTTTTTTTGGGGGGGGGGGGGTCATACTCCGTCTTCCGCTGCTGAAATGATTTATGCGGAGAAATCTGCGCCCGGCTCGCTATCGTGTTCTCTATTGCTTCTGGGTCTCGTTTTTCTGACCGGGCTCCCCTGCGTCCCTGGTCAGACCTTTCGATAAAAAAGGAGCCTGTGTTGAGTGATACGAGTCACTTTTGCCACAGTAATGACACTGTGTGTCATGGAACCGGGCTTGGCATCCTGTCCCGTCCGCTTGGTTACGGTGGCGATAGAAATCGGCCGGCTTGTTGCACGTGTAACACAAGTATGTGTGAAACGGGGATGAGCACTCTCCTTCTGCTTCTGGTCCGTTCCCTCCTGCGAAAACTTTCTTGTTTGCGTTTTGCCGGAATGGGTTCATCCTGCTCGGTTTTTCCGCCTTCGCTCCCTGTGATCGCCGGTCTTTTTGGAACGCCTCAAGTTGGTACTCTTCTGATTCGCTGTCTTCTTCCGACTCGTTGAAAATCTCGTTGACGTGTCGCGGCCGTGCTCTCTTATCTCTTATCCACTTCTCCAACCGTCTTCCCTTCTTTTTGAACTCTGCTAACGAATCTATTGGAGAAGCCAACATAAATGCTCCGAGTTGGGAGTTCAAATTCTCTTTCAAAATCTCCACCAGGTCTGATTCCGGAATTTTCCTTCGCATCTTAAAATGCAGATTGTGCATTGCCGAGATGTAATCGTCCAAACTCTCATTATACCCCTGGTGCCGCTCCACCAGATCTTTGATGGTAACATAATCGTTTTCCGAGGCTGAGAACGCCCTGGTCATTTCTCGTGTCAGCGAAAAGTAGCCGAATTCGTACTCATCAGCTTTGTCTTCTAACAGTTGCCAATACCACTTTAAGGCGGGGCCTGTGAGTAACACATGAAACTCTCTGAACACCTGTTCCTCCGTGCACCCGTATAAATCCTTCATCTTTTCCACCCGAAACAGAAAACTCTCCACGGACATACCCCTGGCAGTGCCATCAAACTTGAGATTCCACTTGTCGAGTCTGGCGTTTTGGTCTCCAGCTGATCGACTAATTAGCTGTGAAACTTCCTGCATACTAGTAGTCTCTCCCCTCTCTCGTTCATTCGGAGTAGGCGGATCTCCTGAAGCCTGTCCAGGATATCTTGGTGGTTCTGATCCTGAACCCCTCCCGTCGTGATTCCTATGTCTGGTATCTCGACCATTTGCTGTTGGTTCTCGTCCCCTTGCTAGTTGTGGAGTGGATCCCTGTGCTTCGCTTACTTCAGCGACTCGCAACTGGAGATTTATCATTTGTGTGTTTAACTCTGTGATCTGCGTTGCGAGTGTTGCCTTTAGTTCGTTGCCTTGTATAATAATGGCTGACATCATCCTCTCCAGCCTACTTTCGGAGGTGGAATGACGTGGCCTTCCTTGCGGTTGGCCTAGCCGGTTTGTAACTCCCCCTACGGCTCCTAATGAGTCGTCCATCCCTGAGTTGTTGTATTCCGCCAGGCTTCCCAAATTATCGAGCTTACTGCTGAAGCTCACCGATTGATTGGGTGCTGAATCCGTTGAGCGGCTGGTGCTCGCTTGATCCTGATCTCTTCTACTACCGCTTATTCTAGCTTGACCAGCCTGTCTTGCCGCTAATGTGGATGCCCGTGCCGACCTAGTCAGAGGTAATCTTAACGCCACTTGCTTTCGTTTCCCTGCCATTAATGTTCACTAATATACTCCACTCGCTAGCTTAGCTCGTATCTGACCTACCTTACTTTATATTCTCCTACGTTTAGCTCGTGCCGTGGTAATAAGAAACTGACTGGCACGCGCCCTTCAGACGATCAAAAAAACAAATAAATATTCAAGAATAAAAATAATTGAGGTAAATCTTCAAATTACCAAAGTGACGGTCAAAGACGATGACGACTATATACGTGTATGTGGACGTATGGGTGTATTTATGCTGACTATACTTTTCATGCATAAGCTGTCTTTCAATGGACAAAGACTTGAAACAAATATAAATCAAATTTTTAAGTCGGGTTTGCTGGTATGACTGGGTATATCCGGGTCAAGAAACCGTCCGAAATTAAGCCCCCGAATCTACAAAAAAAAACCCTACACAATAGAAATCCATGAATGAATTCAACTGGTCTCCACCGGAGCTACCAGTTCCGCCCATGTCCTACTGACCCCTTCCCAGGACTACAGCCTCTACCGCAGTGCTGATTCCCCGTAGAAGGTACTGTCCGAACCCCCTCCCCCCAGTCATCGGAAAACAGCTAAGCTCACTCATAGACAGACGAAAAGAGCTTTATTCCAAGACTCTAGGAACTGCCTCGCTGCTTCCTCTCTCTCTGGTCTCGAACCTCTCGAGCGACCTGGCATCGCCTAGTACAAACGGATAGCGTCGGCCAGAGAGATACAATTCGTCACCCGCCCTTGTAGTTGTGGTATCCATACAGACTCGAACCTCTCGAGCGACCTGGCATAGCCTAATACAAACGGATAGCGTCGGCTGTATGGATCCGGTCAGTACGCCCCCCCCCCCTATGTAGGGGGAAAAAAAACACACCGCCGCAGCCTTTGCAGCAACTCAGCTTGATCTGGACTCGAACCTCTCGAAAGACCTGGCATAGCCTAGTCAAGCGGATAGCGTCGGCCAAAGGAAGCCCTTGAATTTAAATTCCTAAAAAAAAATAAAAAGTCGGTCTTGCACGTAGTGTTTTTAATAATATTATAAAAAGGAACACTCATATTTCTCTCCGAAATTCTTAGTAAATTTTGACATGTTCAAACAAAGGATATCTATGATTTTAAAAAGGAACCAAAGTATAAAGTCATACCTCAATTCTGAGACAAAATTCCGATTGAGAGGCCTTCTCAATTCTGACTGTCGCAGAAGTCGCGGACTTTAAATTCTAAACATTTTGCAATCTACCATAAAACAAAACAACAACAAAAAAAATGAAGCTAGCATTGATTTAAATTACTTATCTCCCTTGCGTTAACAAGCGCGAAATTAAATTTTGGTATTTAGAGATGTGGGTTATACCGAAGGTAGAAGGTACACCAACTCAGACACCATAAGTATCTAAATGGTGGATCCTACAAAAATTCCTTAAAGAATATACAAAAGTCCTTCGTTGGGCGCCAATTCTGTTACGTCGGCATATTAGTGCCCCAGTCCTGAGAAGGACTTGGGCCGAGGAAGTTGCGTCCTGAGCAGGCACGCTGGCTGCCGGCTAAGCTCGCCGTATTTGGGGTGGGTTCTTTGGAAGCCACTTCCTCTCCAACATAATGAGAATAAATTTATCGTGCCTGAAAAATGGATAGAATTCGTAACGTCCGTTGGTCTTCTGTCTGCACTGCCCCACAAGCTCAGCTGTAGCTTGATCGTAACACGATCGGGCTGTGTTTCGGCCACATTCCCTCCCCTTCACACTTCGTGTGCCAAATGGATCGTCGCGGGCCGCGCAATACGATCCCCTAATGTCGCGGTCGTCAGCCAAAAGTTGTGTCACTGTTCTTGACCCCTTCTTCCATGTTTACCAGCTCCCCCCTTTTTTAATCGGTTTCTACCAACACATTATGAGATTCAATTCACATTATAAATTTATTGTAAAAAGGTTTTGTGTATGTGTGCATGATGATTGATAAAAATATATAATAGGTGTAAGTGCGTTGATGATAAAAAAAATATAAAAAGAGAGTAAATTAAATATAAAAATGTTCATGAAGACTAATACTAAAAGTATCAATATAAAGATTATATAAAAGATATGTATAAAAAATATAAATGTTGTGTTCCTTTCAAATTATGGTGATTATGTAGTGTTTTCTTTTTGTTTTGTTTTTTTTTTTTGTTTTATTGTGTGTACTTAGAACAGATTAATTATCTTTATTGATCATAAAAATAGTGACATCACCTAGCAAACTGTTAGAAATGAGTTCTGAATATACTCGTACATTGGGTACCGCGGCTACTATAATAGCTTTTTCTTGTTTGTTGCAATGAATTAATGGAGAGAAATCTAGACAGAAGGTCTCAAGGTATAAATTCTCCAGTTCTGTTACGGATATTGGTAGATTGACTTTGGATAGCAAATATTTTACTTTAATAGCGAAATGAGGTTCTCTTGAAAGAGTAGTTAACATCGCCTGTGTTGTGATCATGGTGCAATTGTACATATATATATATATTTAGAGGAAAATGAATATATAGAAACTTACTCATTGATATCCTGGCGATGAGATCTCGACGCTCTGGATCATTTCGGTTGTAGATAAATATTAAATTGATTATATATATATATATATGGAATTAGTGCACTTAAAAATAATATTTATGGGTAATATATATTTTGGAACATCGCGCCTTTCGTGTAACTATTATAAAACTCTTAATCAGACAAATAAAAACTATAAGCATATGGAGGAAATGAAAGAAGCGGCACTCGGTCATCCAGGTGAACTTTACTGCGGGAACTTCTCAATGAGCTTCTTATTACACATGCACGTTTGTGTGGTGGCTGATTTTGTTTTGGGTTTTCTGTTCTGTTACTGATAATTATTTGTTTTAATTTATTTCATTGTTAGCGTTGCGGCCTTTGTTGTAGTTTTTTTATTGCAGTGGCTGACAATGATTTGATTTAATTCATTTTTTTCCTTTGTTTTTTTTTTTGTTCTGCACTTAATCCCGACTTCTTTCGGGCCAGTTAGAGGCGGCGGCTACGATCCTCTCTAGTTCGTGTCCATGATCCCGACGGCGTTTTACTGTTTTCTTGTACATTCGGAGTCCTCGGAGGACTATAAGGAGCACTAGTAACCCGGCAATTAGACACAAGACATTAAAGACTTTCACGATTTCGTCCTTGTGGTTTATCACTTCCACATTGTTTATAACGTTGGCAGTAATGCCTTCCGCTTTTAAAACTTTGGACCCCATTTTTTTGTATCTTTTTTTGAAACGCGAAACAAGGATTCATGTTCACTGTGTTGAACTTTCCGTCGAACGGATTATTTTTGTTCTTTGCGCTCGATTGGTATTATTGCCGGCCGTACCTGCAAATCTGACTGACTGACTTCTCCGTAGAGTTATAGTTCTTTTATACCTTAGTTAGAGCTTTTCTTTTTGCTTCCGGGTTCTTATTTTCGTGTTAAGTGTTCCCATCTAGGTACTCATTTCCCCTTGCTCTAGCTAACTGGCTTTTGGCTTTTGATGTTGCTTTTTTCCCATAAAACTTTTAGATCCTTGCTCATTTATTGATTTCCCCTGAACACATTGCGCAGGTTGCGGTGCATGTTGCGCAACGTGTAGCGGGAAATGCTGCGCAACGTGTTGCGGGAAATGCTGCGTTAAGTGCAGTGGGACGGTTTGCGGGACGGGTTGCGGGACGTGTTGGCACACAACTGGAGGCGGAACTCCAGAGCTATATGGATAGCTCGAATAGCTAGCTGGAGCTGTCGTGTAATTGGGTTGCCATGCCCAGAACCACTTCCATGGGGATTCATTTTGAAACTGAAAGAATTGCTCCCTAAAAACCATAGCTCGCAAATAACTGTTGACCGTTTTTTTCCTTACGCTCTACTCCCGAGAACAACCGAAAAATAGCATTCCCCTTCGTTCTCTCTCTGCGCAGCAGACATCGTTTCCTTTCGTTTTGGTTTTCTGTTGAACCCTTTACGTTGAACCGTTCGTGAGACGCTCTGTTACCGAACATCGTTCAATGAGAGATTCGAATGTCGTTCGCACAGGGAGACTTATTAAAAGACCGATTGACTGAAAAAGTCATTGCAAACGGTCTTTTCCCGAATACAACTATACGAGGTAGTCCCGAAGGCTGCCTGATAGTTCGGCTTTTAGTCTGTTGACGTGCTTGGGCGATATCTCCCTTTCTCTCGCACGTACTATCAGTGTAGGTAAGAGTTTACTACCGGCGGGACTGCCTTGTAAAATTAACCTATGCACACACACATTCGCAAAAGACCTTTTGAATCGTCGTTCAGGAGCAATCGGTCTGTAAGCGAGCCGAACAAAAAAAAACCGAAAAAACTGCTCGTCGGCTGAGTGCGAGCAAATTGTTGTATGAACAGTTAAATCGGTTGCTCTCTGATTCTTTGCTCAAAATCTGAGAGAAAAACACTTATTTTGGGACCGCACGAATCGGTCAACAGTTATTTGCGAGCTATGCTAAAAACATATATAAGTGCAAATTTGCCGAATTACGAATGTATGTATGTGTGTGTATTCCATCAGTTTACTTCCCTCTCTTTTTATCCCGAAGATTTTAAATATGGTAGGATCTTTTTCTATAATTATATTAATTTTCAATTTTTTTAAAAAATACCGATCGCTATTATATAGAAGGACAAAAACAATAAAATGTTTATCAAAAACAATCTAAAATTAAGATTATTCATTGTTTCTATTCATATTAGAACTCTTTTTTTAATTATAATAGCAAAAATTACAAATTGAAATTAAAATTGAATTAATTAATTTATTAATCTTTATTTTTTTTTAAACTTAACTTAATTTTTTAAATTTTAATTTAAAAAATATGCAATTTTTTCAACATTTAAACCAAGCTATGTTTACTTTATTTGCTTGACAAATAATATTAATGTACTGTTACTATCAGAACCGAAGAATGTAGAAAAGGTAATTTTATGCACATTGGTAACTAAAGTGTTAATAAAAAATCACATACTCTTGACTTAGAAGAAGTTTAAAAGGGAAACCACAGTAAAGAACACTTGAAAGGAAAAAAAAAGTCAAAATCTACATTGGCAAGAACTTTGGTGGGTTTGAACCCATGACCTGCAGATCACATTGCTTTTAAATGCAATCTCAGACACCTGAGCTACATTACCACTTAAAAGCACTGCAGCAAATGGTCATTTAGTGATACCTATAAATGTATGCAAGGGAAAAGACTACATGCTTTCTGTACAAGAGGCGCGTTTGCTTTTTAATTCCACGTTTGTAGGTAGCCGAGATAAAATGAAACACATGCACGTCGGTTCGAGGTTTGGGCAAAAGTTAAACCGGCTTTTAATGGCCGCCGGAAAAGCTGGCTTTTGAGGAGACCGCATATTCTTATCGTTAGGGATTTGATACAATCTAGTATTTTTGTATAAACTTAAATTATGCTGTGTTTCCATTGTAGCGTTTCTTTTTAAGGTGTAAACTAAGTATAAGTCTTCAGTTTTTGTCTTAACTAATTAATTGTACGATGTGGCTTCCTCGCAATTTAAAGGTTTAAATCCGAGTTCTTAAATCCGAGTTCTTACCAATAATAGAGTTCAGTTACAAAGTAAAAAAAAAAAGTCCAAATCTACATTGGCAAGAACTTAAGTGGGCTTGAACCCACAACCTGCACATAACATTCCATTTAGAAGCAACCTCAAACACCTGAGCTACATTACCCCTTAAACGCACTGCAGCAAATGGTCATTTAGTGGTACGTATAAAAAGCACAAATATCACATATTTTGTGTTATTTTTTAAAGTAAATGTCTACGACCTGACAGTGGACATATTTTTTGAACCATTAGGTTGACAATAACAAAATCAAAAGAGAAGCAAATATTTATGAATATCTATTTATAGAACATCAAGAAAATTAATTCGCATTTAAGAATTATTTTTTGGTTTTAAGTATTTTGTTTTTATTAATTTTTCACCTTGATTAGGAATTTATTAACAAATTAATTTTTCACCTTGATTAGGAATTTATTAACAATGTCAGAAAGGCAGGTGGGTGGAGAAGCCGTGAATGAAATTGTTTAAACCTTTTCATTTGTTTAAACAATATGAGGCAAGTGTAGGATATAGCAAAAGAATTAATTGATTTGAATATTTATGTTTTTTAATATTATCAATGCACTTTGAATTTTAAAACACAAAAATCGGTTTGAAAATGTCTTAAACCTGTTGTGGAAATGAAAATGATATTCTTTTAGCAAAAGGATATCGGTATTATCATGAATTTGAACTTAAGCAAATCTCACTTCCTTAGTCAGCTGAAATGCACACACACACACGCACACTTGCACATATCTAATGGTTGGGGGTCTAAATACGCATTTTAGCGTGCGTGTGTGTGTACGCAACGGGGCCAATTTATGTTTTTATTTTGTTTTTACAAATCCACAGTTTGTCAATAATTCAACATTTGAAAGGTAATAAGTAGTTTGGAAACATTTTGTCTTAGCTTAACGGGTTTTTGAATTTAATAGCTCCACCGATAATTTAAAATTTAACGTTAATGTTAAAAGAATGAAGCAAATAAAAAAGATTTTTATGTCAATCCGTTCTAGGTGAATTTCCACACTGACTTTTTTAATAGTCTTCAATTATATTAATTTAGATAACTCCGTGGTTTTAAATTCCGTTAGCTGCGGAATGAGGCCTTGTCAACATCTATTGTGTGTCACGCTTAAGCACAAACATTGAGTCATTTTATCCAACCTGACTCAGCGTTAACTTCGTTCCCCGAAAAGGACCCGTAATAGCGTCTACCACCAAGTAAGCTGCGCTATTGGCTTTAACACCCATAAGGACCGCGATCCTTATGGCACATACCTTGATCCACAGTGCACTCGTGTGATCAAACATTGGTGACCCCGACGTGATCCTTACGTATTTAAGGATCACATTCACAAGAAATCTCTAGCTAATTCAGTTTATTTACAAGCCCTTCCAAGCAATGCACCCGCTACAAGTCCTTTCAAGCAAAGCACCCGCTACAAGCGCTTCTAAATAGGGCACCCGCTACAAGCCCTTTCAAGTATGGCTCACCGCTACTAGCCCTTCCGAGTAAGGCACACCGCTCCCAGAATTAACAGCCCAAACGACTTGGCCGCTCCAACCTCGGAACACTTCTTGATAGGTAAGGTACTGACAGCATCACCGCAAGAACACGGACTAAAAATACGCTCAGGTTTAGTCACGCGGTGGAAACAAGTGGACAAGATCAGACAACATTTCCGGGATCGGTATAGTCTGGAATATCTGCATCAAGACATGTCAAAGTGATCTTTTACCAACAAAGGATCACGCCCTGCAACCCCCTTCAAACTCGACACCCAGTTCATCCAGCTTCACAGGATACCCGCAAAGCTTATCCAGCTTCATAGGATACGTGCATAGCCTATCCAGCTTCACAGGATACGCAGCTTCACAGAACCGCATAGTTATCCAGCTTCACAGGACCGCATAGTTAGCCAGCTTCACAAGATACGCAGCTTCACAGGACCGCATAGCTATCCAGCTTAACAAGATACACAGCTTCACAGGACCGCATATTTATCCAGCTTCACAGGATACGCAGCTTCACAGGACTTATTACAGGACCGCATAGTTACCCAGCTTCACAGGATACGCAGCTTCACAGAACACCCGCATAGCTTATCCAGCTTCACAGGACCGCATAGTTGTCCAGCTTCACAGGATACGCAGCTTCACAGGATACCCGCATAGCTTATCCAGCTTCACAGGACCGCATAGTTATCCGTTTCACAGGACCGCATAGTTATCCAGCTTCACGGGATACTCAGCTTCACAGGACCGCATAGGTATCCAGCTTCACAGGATACCCAGCTCATCCAGCTCCACAGGATACACAGCTTGAGCCAGCTTCACAGGATCGACCATCCAATTCGGGGACAGCAGTTTATCCAGTTTATCGTTCTTAATGTTGCTCAACATAGCCAACGATCAACAAATCAAGCAGTACTACAGTTGGTAACAGTACCAGGCGCCCAGTTGCTGATCCGCATATTCTACATAGTCAATGTCAACGATTGACTCGATGTCTATCCGACCCGCCAAGCGGTCAGCATATTCTGCAGTGTCAGCCGACCCAACTACGTTAAGCGCTACCATAATCAAAACTTACTGACCTACTCCAGAATGCAACCCACTCCACTATTATGTACACTTAACTTCTGTTCTCCAAGTAGAATATAAGCTTTCGTCCAATTCAGAATAATTCAGTTATCACTTCATCTTAAAACTCCGTGGTTTTATATTCCGCCAGCTCCGAAATGACAACATCTATTGTGCTACATGTCACGCTTAAGCACAAACATTGAGTCATTTTATCCAACTAGACTCCGCGTTTACTTTCTTCCCCAGAAAGGAACTGTAATCGCGCCCTACCACCAAGTAAGCTGCGCTCTATAGGCTTAAACACCCATAAGGACCGGGATCCTTATGGCTCAGACCTTGATCCACAGTGCACTCGTGTCATTAAACAGAAAACTTGATAAACAAAGGGTATTTCAGAGAAAATTCAGTGCAAAAAAAATGTGAACGTCCCAAGTGTTTATATGGTGAACATCATGTGGGGGAAGTAGCTGTGCTTGTGTCCACAAAAGACAGTACTCTTTTTGAGAATACAAGAGCCAAAAGTGGCTTATTTCTATTTGAAACAAGAGGGAATGCTATAGTCGAGTGCCTCGACTATCAAATACCCGTTACTCAGCTAAAGTCAGCAGTCTCAAGCAGGGCAAACCAAGCAGCCGCTTCAAAAAATTAAAAAAAATTCTTCTACATTTCTGTAGGCGTTAATAACCCAAACAAAATTGCGTTTAGACTTTTGCTCTAGCTTTAAAACTATGGGCGCCACAGCTTTTCGCGGTTTGTGGGCGTTAGGGGGGGGGGGGTTTCCAACTTTGGTCTATCAATATGTATTGATGAAACGAATACACATTGCTTTTCCCGTTAATATAGCTTCAAAACTGTGGGTGCCACAGTTTTTCGCGGTTTGTGGGCGTTAGAGGGGGCGTGGCATATCGGCGTGAAAAACTCGCGCTGCATATTAACCCCTAGAATCTGCGTGCCAAATCCCAATCTTCTAGCTTTTATAGTTTCCGAGATCTCAGCGTTCATACAGACGGGTGCCACTGTTTTTTGCGGTTTGTGGGCGTTAGGGGGGAGGGGGGTTTCCCACTTTGGTCTATCAATATGTATTGATAAAACAAATACACATTTCTTTTCCCGTTAATATAGCTTCAAAACTGTGGGTGCCACAGTTTTTCGCGGTTTGTGGGTGTTAGAGGGGGCGTGGCACATCGGCGTGAAAAACTTGCGCTGCGTAATAACCCCTAGAATCCGCATGCCAAATCCCAATCTTCTAGCTTTTATAGTTTCCGAGTTCTCAGCGTTCATACAGAACGGGTCACAGCTTTTCACGGTTTGTGGGCGTTAGAGAGGGCGTGGCACATCGGCGTGAAAAACTTGCGCTGCGTATTAACCCCTAGAATCTGCATGCCAAATCTCAATCTTCTAGCTTTTATAGTTTCCGAGATCTCAGCGTTCATACAGACGGACAGACGGACAGACAGACGGACAGACAGACGGACAGACGGACATGGCTATATCGACTCGGCTAGTGATCCTGATCAAGAATATATATACTTTATATGGTCGGAAACGCTTCCTTCTGCCTGTTACATACTTTTGCACGAATCTAATATACCCTTTTACTCTACGAGTAACGGGTATAAAAATTAGACACCTGAAGATTAATGGGTTTAAAGAAATAGTATCACATTCGCCAAAATTATATAACATTTATCAAATAAAAATACCTCTTAACGAGGTAAAAAACTAGTGACGACCGCACATTCAACATACGAAAGTTCTGATATCAACATTTGTGACGAAAAATGATTACACACATTAAATACACTTTTTAAAATTCACATTTTCGGCACGCTGCAATACAAAATGCCTATAAAGGGAAAAAGGCTGAACTATTTTTTAAAATTTTAGCGTGCCGAAAAAGTGAATTTTAAAAAGTGTATTTAATCATGTGTGTAATCATTTTTCGTCACAAATGTTGATATCAGAACTTTTGTATGTTGAATGTGCGGTCGTCACTAGTTTTTTACCTCGTTAGGAGGTGTTTTTATTTGATATCAGAACTTTTTGTTTAACATGAGTCATATCAAATATATCTACTACTCTTTTCCTTATACTTTTGCTGACATAGGGTTTAATATTAACGTTTTCATCTCGCTAAACTAGCGGGTTTTTTTTTAATTCGTAAAACAAAAGACTTCTTATGGAACGGCTTGAAACAATTTTAACGATTCCTTGACCCTAAAATACAGTTTGTATCCATCCAAACATACGAAATGCAATATTTAAGCAGCGTATGTTTTTTTGGGCTGGCAAAAGTGGCTATTTTCGTTTCTGAATAACTTTTAAATATGACATTACAGTAATGTGTTAAATGCAAAAATTTAAGAATTCTCCTTGAGATTCCTTAAATTTTTGTTTAAAGTTTTAAAGAAAATCGTTAGAGTCGTTTTTGAGAAAAATGAAAAAAAAATCTAAAAATAAAGCTAAAAAAACTTTTCAAGGAACTTAAATTAAATATGAAAGTTAGACTTGTACCTTGAAAATGTCTAATAAGAATTTTTTCTCATCACATTGGTTTTTGGGCATTCAAGTAAGCGTGAAGTTTTTTCCATACTAATCTGAAACGGGTGGCACATTTCATCGCTCAATTACATCCAAACGCGCATTTTTATAAGAAAATGTCTTATATACTAAAAGTTGAGAAATCTCAAGAGCTATATAGTTTTAAGTTTAAAAAGAAATCGTTAGAGCCGTTTTGGAGAAAATAGCCAAAAAGTTATTTAAAAAAACAACTTTTAGCCCTAAATTTTAAACTATTTCTTTTAGCTAATTGTACCGAAGGCAACGCGATTAGCATATTAAATTACCTTTTTAACAAGGTATAGCACGAGTCTGTAGCTTTAGTCGTATAGAAACTATAAGTCGTTTAAATCTAGATTTTTTTAATGATTTCCCGCCAAACTAGCAGGTTTTTCCAAAAGTCGTAGAACCAACCTTTTTATTATATCCCGCTGTTGAACACAGTAAAATTTATTTCAGGATCCTAAAACCACGATTTGATGCATACAAACAAAGGGACAAATTATTTCATTTTGGGAAGAAGAAGAAAATCTTGTTTTCGGTATAACTTTTGAACGGAGCGTCGGATTTTATGATATGACCCCTAATATTAGGCGCATTTTCAGTAAAAATACAACGAGCATATTGCGAGGGGTCATTTATTTCCACTGGCCCCAAAAGATCCAAATTTCTACATTTTCACTTTTACACTTTCACCGCTCTCTCTCCCAAACCAAGTGATTTTCTTAAGGTCTTGGTATGCAATCCTTTTAGATTTTGCAATACCTTTAAATTGGTGTATCACTCGCTAAAATCGGACCCATACAGCAGATTTTCAATTCTGCGGCTATATAATAGTAGTCGCCTTCGCACACTCTCCTTGTGCGCTTCGTCACTACACGGACTGCCGTCCATAGTGATTTTAAGAAAGCCAAGGGTGCGAACGATTTTGTGAACAATGAGGAATTAAAGAAGATGAATATAGTTGCGTTTATTCCAAGAAATTTTGTTGAAACATTAGGAATTATCAAGGGTATTCCCACTGGTTTTTCTGACGATGAAATTGTGGAAAATGTAGATTCTTCCATTAAAATACATTTTATTGAACGGCTTCTTAGGCGGGACAGATCCACAAACCTAGATAAAGCCACGACCACTACATTAATACCAACTGAGACTGTAAAAATAGGCTTTGATGGGGCTGACCTACCTGAAAAGGTTTCTCTTTTCGGCGTTTGCTCATTAAAATCAATCACTACGTTCCTAAAGTGCGTCAGTGCTACAACTGTGGGCGACTGGGACACACTTCTGAAAGATGCAGGTCGAAAGTGTGGGGTCCGGGATTGTACTGGAACATGCTTCATTTTGAAATGTATTTTTTGCAACGCCAAAAACCATTCTGCTAAAGACAGATGAAACTGTCCAGTCTGAGAGAAGGAAATAGACATCACTAAAATCATGACAATTAAAAAATAGCCAGAAAGGAGGTTTTGAGTTCCTTTTCAGTACAACAAAATTATTCCCATCTTGAAAATTACGATACAAATTTCCCTGCTTTAAACAAAAAAGATGAAAACACAAAACAAAGGTTCAAAAGTTAGCGAGGTATTAAAGAAACACAGTTATGCTAGTCGGTTAGTACAGACACCTGTAGCTCCCTACAAAAAGCTGCACTTTCATTTAGAGCCCTACACAAACGATTCAAGTGATCATGTACCAGTCTTTCCCAAAATCACTACCAATGACAAAATTGATCAAATTATTAGCTTGTTGTCTCAAATTGGCAACATAAATTCGGATATGTCTATCTTTACACAGGACAGAGACAATACAACCGAATATACAAAGAAAAAATTTATGGAAAGGAGAATGCCGGTAGACACAATAGAAAGACAATCACTTGAAAAGTCTAAATGACTTTAAAAATATAACAGCACAACATAAAATCAATCTAAAACAACAAAAACGATTTAGAATTTTTTCTATTGGCGTAGCCTTTTTACAAGAAGTTTTTTCACACGATTTATCTTTTAGAAAAATAGCGAACTTTAAACTTTTAGAAAAATACAGAGAAGATGAGGGGTAGCCATGGCTTTTAAAAATGACCTAAACGTGAAAAAATGTTGTCATGATACAAACTGCGACATCATCATTGCAAACATTTCAAAACAAAATCTAAACATTAAATTAGCCTCAATATATTTAGAGCCACAGATAACGTTATCCGTATTTAAGGATTAACAATCTTACAGATAAACTGGATTCTTTTGAGACAATCATCGTGGCTAGCGATTTTAATCCAGTGACCTATTGAAACGTGTAAGCAGCAGCAAAGGATCCTTTCTAACGCAGGCAATGCTAAACGCTAGATACAAGCTGGTAAATACCAGGGGTCCCACGTTTAGAAGGAACATTGTCTTTAAGGAATATATAACTTAGTGGTAACCTAGAAAACCTTACAAAAACACGAAGGATAAAATCAAGGCAGCCACCTATAAAATAGAGGTGAACAAAGTTTCCAAGTATTGGTGGGTTTGGTCTCCGACATATCGCAACTATGTTGAGGTGGTAAACTGCAAAAGCATTTAGAAAAAGGCCGTGAATATAGCGAAAAAACAAGTTTCCTTAGAAAAATGAATGAGCTTTATACGAAACTCAACACAACCGCAGTCTTCTAAAAAGTATTAAGAATTGCCAAGAGGAAAACCCTGGCAAATTTGATCCAGTACAGTGAATTCTTGGAATTTTTAAGGGATCAAGTTTGAACAGAAAGCATGGCAGTAGATGAAAGTCTAGTTGCCACGAAAAACAACGAAAACCCATGTTTAAGGTTGGAGGATCTTGAAGTGGTTCTTAACCAAAATCGACAGGATAACATACGTAATGTTAAATTCCTTGAGCAATACTACCAAAAATCAGCCAGTTTCAATCTTAAACTCCAAGGTAGCCAGGTGTGATTTTCCGGCAGAATGGAGGCAAATCAAAATTGTTCCCATTCCTAAGAAAAACAAGGACCTGAGCAATGTGCAAAACTTCAGACCCATCTTACTTATCTCCGTGCTGGCCAAAACGGTAAAAGCCATGGTCAAAAGCAGACTAGAACCATTTATTAAAGACAATGAAATACTACCATACAGCTCATACGCATACCAGAAGGGTTGTTTTCCAAAGGTCAAAGAGTACGGACGCGTTTCTTTCGCGCTCCGCGTTGTTTTGATTTTTTGACACACCTGCAAAAACAACAAAGTCTCAGACCTGTACAACTTGGCCAGGCTATAGTTTACCTGCATTTACACATAGTCAGTAAACCGCACAGGCTGTTATTTCTGGAAAAACTGCGTTTTTGTCACCGGAATAATTGAAAACACTCAATTTCGGCGAAGCGTGAGAAGGGGAGGTAATTAGGCGCGAAATCGTTTTCTTCATTCCTTTCTGAGTGATAAACGTGTGGAAACTACAAACAACATCATGTCATGACAGATGTCAGCTGATTGGGACACCCATCGATACTGCCATTCACACTACTGAATCTTTAAACAGTGCATCTGTGAACAATGAGGAATTAAAGGAGATGAATATAGTTGCGTTTATTCCAAGAAATTTTGTTGAAACATTAGGAATTATCAAGGGTATTCCCACTGGTTTTCTGACGATGAAATTGTGGAAAATGTAGATTCTTCCATTAAAATACATTTTATTGAACGGCTTCTTAGGCGGGACAGATCCACAAACCTAGATAAAGCCACGACCACTACATTAATACCAACTGAGACTGTAAAAATAGGCTTTGATGGGGCTGACCTACCTGAAAAGGTTTCTCTTTTCGGCGTTTGCTCATTAAAATCAATCACTACGTTCCTAAAGTGCGTCAGTGCTACAACTGTGGGCGACTGGGACACACTTCTGAAAGATGCAGGTCGATGCAGGTACTGGAACATTCTTCATTTTGAATTGTATTTTTTGCAACGCCAAAAACCATTCTGCTAGAGACAGATGAAACTGTCCAGTCTGAGAGAAGGAAATAGACATCACTAAAATCATGACAATTAAAAAATAGCCAGAAAGGAGGTTTTGAGTTCCTTTTCAGTACAACAAAATTATTCCCATCTTGAAAATTACGATACAAATTTCCCTGCTTTAAACAAAAAAGATGAAAACACAAAACAAAGGTTCAAAAGTTAGCGAGGTATTAAAGAAACACAGTTATGCTAGTCGGTTAGTACAGACACCTGTAGCTCCCTACAAAAAGCTGCACTTTCATTTAGAGCCCTACACAAACGATTCAAGTGATCATGTACCAGTCTTTCCCAAAATCACTACCAATGACAAAATTGATCAAATTATTAGCTTGTTGTCTCAAATTGGCAACATAAATTCGGATATGTCTATCTTTACACAGGACAGAGACAATACAACCGAATATACAAAGAAAAAATTTATGGAAAGGAGAATGCCGGTAGACACAATAGAAAGACAATCACTTGAAAAGTCTAAATGACTTTAAAAATATAACAGCACAACATAAAATCAATCTAAAACAACAAAAACGATTTAGAATTTTTTCTATTGGCGTAGCCTTTTTACAAGAAGTTTTTTCACACGATTTATCTTTTAGAAAAATAGCGAACTTTAAACTTTTAGAAAAATACAGAGAAGATCAGGGGTAGGCATGGCTTTTAAAAATGACCTAAACGTGAAAAAATGTTGTCATGATACAAACTGCGACATCATCATTGCAAACATTTCAAAACAAAATCTAAACATTAAATTAGCCTCAATATATTTAGAGCCACAGATAACGTTATCCGTATTTAAGCATAAGATTAACAATCTTATAGATAAACTGGATTCTTTTGAGACAATCATCGTGGCTAGCGATTTTAATGAAAGATCCAGTGACCTATTGAAACGTGTAAGCAGCAGCAAAGGATCCTTTCTAACGCAGGCAATGCTAAACGCTGGATACAAGCTGGTAAATACCAGGGGTCCCACATTTAGAAGGAACATTGTCTTTAAGGAATATATAACTTGGTGGCAACCTAGAAAACCTCACAAAAAACACGAAGGATAAAATCAAGGCAGCCACCTATAAAATAGAGGTGAACAAAGTTTCCAAGTATTGGTGGGTTTGGTCTCCGACATATCGCAACTATGTTGAGGTGGTAAACTGCAAAAGCATTTAGAAAAAGGCCGTGAATATAGCGAAAAAACAAGTTTCCTTAGAAAAATGAATGAGCTTTATACGAAACTCAACACAACCGCAGTCTTCTAAAAAGTATTAAGAATTGCCAAGAGGAAAACCCTGGCAAATTTGATCCAGTACAGTGAATTCTTGGAATTTTTAAGGGATCAAGTTTGAACAGAAAGCATGGCAGTAGATGAAAGTCTAGTTGCCACGAAAAACAACGAAAACCCATGTTTAAGGTTGGAGGATCTTGAAGTGGTTCTTAACCAAAATCGACAGGATAACATACGTAATGTTAAATTCCTTGAGCAATACTACCAAAAATCAGCCAGTTTCAATCTTAAACTCCAAGGTAGCCAGGTGTGATTTTCCGGCAGAATGGAGGCAAATCAAAATTGTTCCCATTCCTAAGAAAAACAAGGACCTGGGCAATGTGCAAAACTTCAGACCCATCTTACTTATCTCCGTGCTGGCCAAAACGGTAAAAGCCATGGTCAAAAGCAGACTAGAACAATTTATTAAAGACAATGAAATACTACCATACAGCTCATACGCATACCAGAAGGGTTGTTTTCCAAAGGTCAAAGAGTACGGACGCGTTTCTTTCGCGCTCCGCGTTGTTTTGATTTTTTGACACACCTGCAAAAACAACAAAGTCTCAGACCTGTACAACTTGGCCAGGCTATAGTTTACCTGCATTTACACATAGTCAGTAAACCGCACAGGCTGTTATTTCTGGAAAAACTGCGTTTTTGTCACCGGAATAATTTAAAACACTTAATTTCGGCGAAGCGTGAGAAGGGGAGGTAATTAGGCGCGAAATCGTTTTCTTCATTCCTTTCTGAGTGATAAACGTGTGGAAACTACAAACAACATCATGTCATGACTGATGTCAGCTGATTGGGACACCCATCGATACTGCCATTCACACTACTGAATCTTTAAACAGTGCATCTAAAACTGTCTGAACTTGAAACTATAGGAATCTACGTTAAGTTTTAAAAATGCCAACGTTGCAGCCCAAGACAAAACGCTTGCGGGAAAACACAAGCACTGATCTTAGTCGCACCTAGGATGTCCCTATGGATAAAATGCTTGTTGTGCTGAACCAACGTCTCCTAAAGCAGGCAGAAGCTATGGTATCCAATATGCGTGAAGCCGAAAAACGCATTGTAGAAGTTGTTACTGAGCGCCTTTTTGCTTTCATTGGTGATTTTAAACAGCTGGTTTGTCGAACTGACACCCTGGAGAAGGATGTGGAGGACCTGCGTTCACGAGTTGAACTATAAAATAACTTGGAGCGCATGGATCGCGAGATGGCTCGGCTGCGTGAGCCTAGGATCTCAGAAATCTTCCGAGCTCGTAAGACACAGCGCAGTAATGTGGATCCTGTAATAATCCTAAAAATGGAAAATCTACGGGACAAAATATTGCTATTCAGGACCCTGGGAATGCATCGCCACGAAAGGGAAGAGCCTCTTCAGTTTAACCTAATGGGATTTGACTCTCAGGTGCCGTTCTATATTAATGAACAGCTATCCAAGGAGCAAAATAAAATTTTTAAAAAAGCTATACACCTAAAGAGGATGAAAAAGGTGACTGCAGTATTTACGAGACGCGGCCTGGTGGATGTTAAGCATGCTGGAGATGATTTATTTCATTTCTTTGAAGGAATGCAGCAGTTCACGGATGACTTTCCATCAACTGAATTGTCATTTTTACCCGTTACTCGTAGAGTAAAAGGGTATGTTCGCGCCAAAGCGGCGCCCCCAGCCCCGGCCAATTTTCACTTCAAGCGCCCCTGGAGCCTTGACAGTCGAGAGAGCAGTTCTTCCAGATCGCTCGCATCTCGCTCTCTCGCACTGTTAAGTGTCTCCCCTCCGCTCTCCAAGCGGCTCTTGGAGCTTCCACTCTGTAGTTTTAAGTTAGTTCTAATTTACCAGTGTAAACGAACCGTACGCAAGTGAAGTCAATAAATCGTGGAGTATTATTTTATAAAGTGAAACGAAAACATTTCGGCCGTCTTACATTGACTTCTCGGGATCGGTATCACCACCACGCACCCCCAATTGGAAAAGCCCGCCCCCCGACAGTACATGGTCCTTCGAGCCGGATAATTCTAGAAGAGGAGACGAAGTTCCAGCACCAGCGTTCAACCAGGCGGATTTTTCCCTGATTTCTTTTCCATCAATTTAAGATAAGTACGACCGTTCTTATTTCTACGTATTTCTGCCGACCAGCCAGATATTTCCAATTTTTCCAATCCAATTTCGTATATCTGTCTGATCGGCCATTCCATTGTGCATACGATCGCCATATTCCGGCTTCTTTTTTCGTATTGCTATTTCCATTTTCATACGACCGCCATTTTCCGGCTTCTTTTTTCGTATTGCTATTTCCATTTTCATACGACCGCCATTTTCCGGCTTCTTTTTTCGTATTTCCTCATTTCCATATTCGGGTTCATACGGACATACAATCCAGATGCACACTTTTTAATGTACGTACATACATATGCCTGACCAGCGCAACATATGTACGTAAGCTAACATACACGTACCTCCATTCGCGTTACACCCTGCGACATTTACCATACAGTCCACATTATCTCCAATTTCCAAATTTATTAAAAATTACAATTTTAAAATACAATTTATATACATACATTTCCGAGTTCCCACAAACACACATATCCATACCCCCATACACGCACACGCACATATACATAAAATGCATGCTTATTAATGTACGTACATATCTACATATCCATTGCAACGTATGTACATAAGGGAAAAGTCACGTAACGTAACGTAAGGCAACGTAAGCACGATAACACGTACGTTCCTTCGCGGTACACCCTACAAACATTTCCAAATCGACATTTTAAAATACAGTCCACAGCATTTATAATTTCCGAATATAAAATATACAATTTATACACATATTTCCGAGCTCCCACAAACACATATATACACAAATTAAAAACATATAATTCTGATGCCTGCGAATTAATAAGTACATATGCCCGTCCTCCGCAACATATGTACATAAAGGAGAAACGCACATACGTTCACCCAGCACACCCTACAAAAAATTGCAACATCCATTTATTATTATATTATACATTGGCAAAATAACCTGTTTCCACCGAACCCATCACCACGAGACGCCTTTCCAAATTTTGCATGATATTTATTTCAGCAGCGCACACACCGTCGGCTAACATCCATTAAAAAATAAAAATAAATAAATACTTTTTTTGTGAAAGCCGTGACGGTGCGCGTTATAGATATATATTTTCCGCTCATTTTCACAACCAATTGCAAATATCTTGCAGAACATTTGTTCCAAATCAGCGTTATTTTCCTCGCACATAAAAATAATTGTTCCGAAAACATTGAAATTTATGCTGGTGTTCCGTTTCCACATATTCCAAAAGTAAACCGGACCTGCAACACTAATAGGAAACACAAGCGGACCGCTTGCAGTCTATACCGAGGAATCTAAAGCGCCACTGCGATATATTAATTTTTTTTTTTTTTTTTTAAACAAAATCAAACTAATTCCATACGATTTTTTGTCGCGTCGCTCCACTATACATTGACATTGTTGACATTCAGCTATTAGGATTTTCGAATAATTTTGAGGCGTCTCCATACTCCATCCATATTTGTGGGACCTCTCCATACTCCATCCATATTTTTGGGACGTCTTCATACTCCATCCATATTTTTTGGGACGTTTTCATACTCCATCCAGGCATACATGTGAATTGCAGTACCACAAAAATACTAAATACTAAACATAAAAAATACTACATCAAGTACAGTATTTTTAGTATTTTTCTAGTATCTTTTGGTATTTTTGGTATTTTTTGAAACAACTTTTTTGTAATTTTTCTCTGATTAAAAAAAAATCAGCACAGCCACATTCCAGGACAGACCAGGGCGGGTCTAATTTCTACAAATCCATCCAGGGTGCCAGTCAATTGATTGTGGAATGCCAGGAGACAAAACAAAATTTCATTCCGTCTGCAAATAAAACCCATCTATATTGCGCTATCCCTCCAACAGTTCCGTCTGCAAATAAAACGCGATCGCTATCCGCATCTCCTCGCGCGCGCACCCCAAGCCCAGTAGCCCCAAGACCGATATCGAAGGCAAAAAGCGAGACTTCACTAGCCAGCCAAGCAGGCGACAAGAAGTTGTCTGTTCCTACGATCGACCAGAAACGATTGTCTCTGAGTCCGCTCACGTCTAAGGTTAGGTCACAAATCCAGACCAAGTCCGTAAAGTCGCTAGCAACTCGTTCTCAGGCAAAAATGAGTAACGAAATTGCAGTTGCAGCCCTCGCGCGGTTTATCACGGTGTCCGACCGTATGAGCCATTTCAGAGCGACCATAGAAACTCCAGGAGCAGCAGCTCCGTCCGTCCACACCTGCAAAGTCCGAAAAGAACAAGTCCGTTCACTCTGGGACAAAGCCGAGAAGGAATTTGAAGCGTGTCTAGACACGATTTCCAGCCTTACGACTGACGAGGCGGCGGATATTTTGGCGACTCTACACCGAAAATATGAATATTGCTATTCGGTGTACGAGGAGCTATCGGTTCAGCTCAGCGAGTTAATTGACCGAGCCAGTTCACAGCAACCGTTGTCGAGCACCGACAATCAGTCCGCGTACATTCCGTCTGGGTGCCGGTTGCCTCCATGTGATACAGAAGTATTCGAGGGAGACTATCTCAAATGGCCAACATTCAGGGACCTTTTCACTGCCGTCTACGTCAACAACACACGGTTGACGCCGGTCGAGAAGTTATTCCATCTCAACGCGAAAACGAGCGGTGAGGCAAAGGCAATTGTTGCCAAGTCCCCGCTCACTAATGATGGTTTCGCTTCCGCTTGGGAGGCGCTTCGAGACCGTTTCGAAAACAAAAGACTTTTAGTGAACAGTCAGCTCAAGCTCCTATTTAACTTGAGTTCCGTTAATGCCGAAACTGGCCACTCCATAAAAGAGCTTCAGAGCACCATCCAAGGGTGCCTGACAGCATTAGCCCACTCCAAAATATCAACCGAAAATTGGGATTGCTTGCTGGTCTACCTGTGCGCCAGTAAGTTGCCCAGATTGACCCTTTCCTTGTGGGAACAATCCCTTACATCAAAGTCTGATATTCCTACATGGGATGAGATGAACGCGTTCCTTAGCGATAGGTATAGAACCTTAGAAGCCATTGAGGACATGAAGCAGAGTCTTGGTGGTCCGTCAACTTCCAAAAATTCCCAAGTTACGAAGAAGCTTAACTCCTTTGAAGCCAAAGTGAGTGTCAAACCAAAGAGCTGCGATTTGTGCTCTAAGGAGAGTCACCCAGTGCGGTTGTGCCCTCGCTTCATTCAGATGGCAATCGAGGCGCGGGAAAGCTACATAAAAAAGAAGCAGTTATGCTTGAATTGCTTCGCGAGAGGCCATCAGCTCCGGGATTGTTCCAGTACGCACAGCTGCTTCGTATGCCGAGGGAGACATCACACGCTTTTGCATCGAGGCAACCCATTTTCCAACAATCCAAGTTCCTCTGGACATGCGAGACCTAGATCCGATCCTCCGTCGGGAGGCTCAGACATTCCCGATGAACACTCAAATGTACAAGTCTGTTTTGCCTCAGGCTCAAAGGCAGTTCTGTTGGGCACGGCAATGATTGATATTTGCCACCTCGGCACCCACTTCCGAGCACGCGCTTTGATCGACTCGGGATCTGAAGCGACGTTCATAACGGAGCGTCTTTTCAAGTTGGTCAATCTGCCGTTCCGCCCCATTCAAGCTCAAGTGTCTGGTTTAAATCAGACCGTTTCTGCCCAGTCAACAAGGCTTTGCCATTTCACCATTCGTTCTCCTACTAAGCCGGGCCTGCAGTTAGACACCGCAGCGTATGTTCTGCCAGAACTAGCAGGCAGATTACCCTCACATTCCATTCCACAAGATATCCTGAGAGATTTGCCAAACCTTCAATGGGCAGATCCCACATTTCTCCAGAGTTCCCAGATAGACGTTCTTATCGGAGCTGATATTCTTCCATCCGTGCTGCTGAGTGGCACAAAGACCAACATCTGCGGATCTCTTTTTGGGCAAGAGACCATCTTCGGGTGGGTGCTCACTGGTCCAGTGTCCATGTCCACGAGCAACCGAGTCTCAGCCTTTACGACTCAAATTACAAAAACAAGTGAGGCGTCCTTAGACAAACTTCTTACAAAGTTTTGGGAGGTGGAAGATCTACCATCAAAAATGGTAAAAGAGTCCGATTCCGTCTGCGAAAGTAATTTTCTACGAACCACAACTAGAGACGCGAGCGGGAAGTACGTAGTGACGTTACCGTTCTGCGACCCCGATCATTGTGGATCTGAGTTGGGTTACTCAAGGTCTATAGCACTTGCTCAGTTTCTGAGAAACGAGAATCGTTTACGAAGAGACACTCCATTAAATGAGCAGTACAACTCCGTGATTCAAGAATATTTGGATTTAGGCCATATGAGAGAGGTTTCGCCCACTCACAATTCTCCAAACTACTACCTCCCACACCATGCGGTTATAAAACCCGAAAGCACGACCACGAAACTCCGGGTGGTATTCAACGCTTCCAGCCCTTCAGCAAATGGGACTAGCTTGAACGATGTGCTTCATGCCGGTCCAGTCCTCCAATCTGACTTAACAATTCAGATTTTAAAGTGGCGCTATTTCAAGTATGTTTTTAGTGCAGACATCACGAAAATGTATAGGCAGATCTGGGTCGATCCAAAGCACACGCCCTTTCAAAGGATTCTTTTCCGAAACAAGGAAGGTGACATTCGAGATTACGAGCTGAAAACCGTGACATTCGGTGTCAATTGCGCGCCCTATCTCGCCATCCGAGTGCTGAAACAGCTGGCTGATGACGTCGATCAGCAGTTTCCAAAAGCCAGTCACATAATCCGCAACTTCATGTATGTTGATGACGTTTTAGCAGGATCGAATTCTCAACAAGAAGCTCAACTTGCCATCCAGGAGTTAGTAACCGCTTTGAATTCGGCCGGTTTTCCGCTTAGAAAGTGGACTTCCAACCACAAGGGGGTTTTAAAGGACATTCCAAATGAGCATCTTCTCCATTCTGAGTTCCTAAATATTGATGCCGAAAGCACAGCCAAAACCCTCGGCATTCGTTGGAGAGCAACCACCGACGAGTTCTACTTCGTGCCCCCAGAAATATCCGTCAAGTCCTCCTATACTAAAAGAGAAGTTCTCTCCCAGATCGCAAAGCTATTCGATCCCGCTGGATGGCTTGCTCCGTTCATCGTCCGGGCCAAAATTTTTATGCAGGAGATCTGGCTGCAAGAGTTAGGCTGGGATGACAACCTTCCCGACGAAATGAGCCATAGATGGCAAGTGTTCCTGCAAAGTTATTCCGATCTCGATCAAATCCGTATTCCGAGATGGGTCGGTTACCAGCCCCAGGTAAAAATCGAGCTTCACGGTTTCTGTGACGCTTCCCAAAAAGCCTATGGGGCTGCGCTGTATGTCAGGGTTGAAGTCGGTCAGCAGATATTGACTAATCTGCTAACGGCAAAGACCCGGGTTGCCCCTGTGAAAACTGTATCTCTCCCCCGACTCGAGCTATGTGGTGCCCTATTGCTGGCAGATATGGCATCTACCATCCTTCCAAATATGCTGTCAAAAAGCTCTGAGATTTTCTGCTGGACAGATTCTACCATTGTCCTGGCATGGTTAAAGAAACCAGCCTGCTCCTGGACCACATTCGTAGCCAACCGCGTAACCAAAATAGCTCAAGCTACAAAGATTGAGAATTGGTCACATGTGCGGTCAGAACACAATTCTGCCGACCTAGCTAGTCGCGGCGTGTCCCTGCAAGAGCTGGGCGATAGCAACCTCTGGTGGCATGGGCCCCAGTGGTTACAATTGCCCAAACTTCAATGGCCAGAAACTTCGGATCCACACCCAGTCACTGAATTAGAGCAGCGCGCGGTGAAGGTTCATTTCGTAAAGCTCCCCGCTGATGATTTCCTTGACCGTTTTTCCAGACTAGACCAGGCTTTACGAGTCCTAGCTTACGTCCAAAGGTTCCTAAATCGCTGTCGTAAGGCTCCGGTAAGTCCGGATAAGCAGCTCAGTAATCGGGAGATCCGGGAGGCTGAGAGGACCTACATAATACTTGCCCAGCGTGAAGAGTACGCGCTCGAGCTTCGATTGTTACGAAGCAAAAGATCCATACCCGCATCAAGCCCAATTGCTAATTTGTTTCCATTTATAGACCAACATGGACTCTTAAGAGCATGTGGTCGCTTAACTGCCTCCAAGGTCCTGCAGTATGACGAGCGCCATCCTGTATTACTCCCGTACAGCTGTCGGTTATCTCGTCTTCTTGTCCAATTCACGCACCAGATTACGCTTCATGGCGGCAACCAATTGATAGTGCGCCTGATGCGATCCAAATATTGGATTCCTAAAGTCAAGAATCTGGTAAAGGGCGTGGTGAATTCATGCAAGGTGTGCACCATTTATAAAAAAAGACTGCAGACCCAATTGATGGGCGATTTTCCGACTGATCGAGCCTCTTTTTCCAGGCCATTTACTTACACCGGCGTCGATTACGCCGGCCCCTTTGAGGTAAAAAACTATACAGGGAGAGCTTGTCTCATCACTAAGGGATATGTTTGTGTGTTTGTGTGCTTTTCTACGAAGGCCATCCATTTGGAACCCACCTCCGACCTTACAACTGAGAAGTTTCTAGCAGCGTTTGCGCGTTTTGTAGCTAGAAGAGGTTGTCCTCAGCGGGTCCATTCCGACAACGGCAAAACCTTTGTTGGCGCCTCAAGTCTTATTTCCCGTGACTTTACGCAAGCACTAAAGGAGTCAGTGACTGATGCGTATAGCCATCAGGGACTCGTGTGGCGTTTCATACCCCCAGGAGCTCCTCATATGGGAGGCCTGTGGGAGGCAGGAGTAAAGAGTTTTAAAACGCTGTTTTACAAATCCACGTCCGCTCGCAAGTATACATTCGAAGAGCTTTCCACGCTTCTGGCAAAGATTGAAGCCTGCCTTAATTCCAGACCACTCTCTCCAATGTCAGAGGACCCGACAGACTTGCTGGCACTGACGCCAGGCCATTTTCTGATCGGGGGTCCGTTGCTTTCCACGGCGGAGCCTGAAATTAAAGGCGAAGCCAAGTCAATTATAAATCGATGGCAACATCTCAAGGCCCAGCATCAACAATTTAGTTCGCGATGGAAAGAAGAGTATCTAAAGGAACTCCACAAGCGCAACAAGTGGCTGAGTCCATCCAGAAATCTGCAAGTCGACGATATGGTAGTCATCAAGGACGATAATTTGCCATCAAATGACTGGCGGCTCGGCAGGATCGTAGCTGCTATCCCAGGAGCTGATACTAGAGTACGCGTCGTAGATATTCTTACTTCTCGTGGAACCATCCAACGTCCGGTCCACAAACTAGTACTTCTTCCTATGGAGGACAAGGCAATCTCCGCACTTCCGCAATAATAACTTCTGTCCTCATTCTAGTACTTCTTCCTATGGAGGCCAAGGCAACCTCCGCTTTCCAAAAATAGTGCCTTCTGTCCTTATGTTTCAAAATCCGTTCACAATGGATACTAAAATTCGCTTATCATTTTTTATTAAAGCATCAAAACCATGGCTCCACGTCCTCGCAGCGCCCAAACTTTGGACGACAGACGTTCACGAGGTACTCGATCCTACCGTTGCCGAGTCTGTCGGGGAATCCATCCTCTACGGAAGTGCACCCGCTTCCTCAGGCTCAGCACGGAGAAGCGGCTCCGCGCCGTCCTTATTAACAAATATTGTGCGAATTGCCTGGCTCATCAACACTCCGGGGGTCAATGTCGCAGTGGCGACACGTGCAAAAAGTGCGGGCAGAGCCATCACACGCTGCTCCACCTGCACGAGATGTCCGGGACTACTCGTCAACCGCCCACCCAGCAGCGTCGTCAGCCGCCGTCCACGCCACGTCGCCAATCGCCGTCCCCGCCACGTCGCCAATCGCCGTCCTCGCAACATCGCGGATCGGCCGCTCGGCTGTCAAGGGCAGTCTCGCGATCTCCTTCGCCATCGGCAAGGGAAGCACGGACATCGGTCCGACGTCCAGCGTCAGCAGCAACTCCATCAGTGGCGGCTCTCCTGCAGCATCAGAGCCTCCACATCCTTCCGACGGCCATCGTGTTGCTGGAGTCTGGGGCCACCACCTTCGAGACGGCCGCGTTGATTGACCCTTGCACTCCCGTCAGCACCATCGACAGCTCCCTGGCAACTGCGTTCAAGTTGCCCACGACGACAGTGAGAGGCGAGGAAGTCTGCTCGACGACAATCCGGTCAAGAACGGGTGATTTCCAGATCGACGTGCTGCTGAAGATCAGCCCAAGTCTGCGCATCCGTACCCCGATCCGCGCGCTAAGCGATTCCATGGGAGCTCAATTCGATGACATCCGTCTGGCCGATGAGCAGTTCCATCGCCCAGCAACAGTCTCGCTGGTGTTGGGCTCGGACGTTTACCCCGACGTAATCAGGCCCGGGTTCCTAAACATACGTGATGGGCTGCCCGTCGCACAGGGCACGGTCTTTGGATGGGTCGTGTCTGGAGCATGCAGACACGCCTAAGGATTAATCCTTTGCTACGTTCGCCCTCGCAAGGGGGGGGAGAATGTTCGCGCCAAAGCGGCGCCCCCAGCCCCGGCCAATTTTCCCTTCAAGCGCCCCTGGAGCCTTGACAGTCGAGAGAGCAGTTCTTCCAGATCGCTCGCATCTCGCTCTCTCGCACTGTTAAGTGTCTCCACTCCGCTCTCCAAGCGGCTCTTGGAGCTTCCACTCTGTAGTTTTAAGTTAGTTCTAATTTACCAGTGTAAACGAACCGTACGCAAGTGAAGTCAATAAATCGTGGAGTATTATTTTATAAAGTGAAACGAAAACATTTCGGCCGTCTTACATTGACTTCTCGGGATCGGTATCACCACCACGCACACCCAATCGGGGGGCGCCCCGACAATACAGGGTATATTAGATTCGTGCAAATTTATGTAATAGGTAGAAGGAAGCGTTTCCATATAAAGTGTATATATTCTTGATCAGGGTATCTAGCCGAGTCGATCTAGCCATGTCCGTCCGTCTGTCCGTCTGTATGAACGCTGAGATCACGGAAACTATAAAAGCTAGAAGATATCATGCAGATTCTAGGGGTTAATCGCAGCATAAGTTTTCCACGACGATGTGCCACGCCCCTTCTAACGCCCACAAACCACGAAAAACGGTGTCGCCCACAGTTTTGAAGCGAGACTAACGGGAAAAGGAATACGTATTAGTTTCTTGAATACCTATTGATTGACCAAAATGGGATCTCTTGTTCTCTTGTTTTTTGATCTATTCGAGCCAAATGCTCCAGCAGATAAGTGCAACTTATTAATTTCTTATTAACTGTCAGTTAGTTAAATTTTCCATTCCATTTTCTTTCTTCGTTCTTTTTCAACGTGCGGCTTTATTGCCTATTTTCCAATTCCTTCTCTGTCCGTCTGTCCGTCCGTCCGTTTGTATGAACGCTGAGTTCTCGGAAACTATAAAAGCTAGAAGATTGAGATTTGGCATGCAGATTCTAGGGTTTAATACGCAGCGCAAGTTTTTCACGCCGATGTGCCACGCCATCTCTAACGCCCACAAACCGCGAAAAACTGTGTCAAGCTCCATCTTGACTTAAATAACCTTAAATCCTGGTGCCAAGTCAATAAGATACTCCTTAATCCTAATCAATGTAAATCCATGTAATTTTTTCGATCGAATCCAGCTGTGTCTACTTACTCCATTGGCCAATCCGCGCATTGAAAACGTCCTAGATCTTGGATTCCTATTTGACCATAAGATATGCTTCAATCGCCATGTCAGCACTATCTCCAATAAAGCTAAAGCCTTAGCTTTTATCAAACGTTGGTCCAAGGAATTCGATGATCCGTATATCACAAAGCTCCTGTATGTTTACTTAGTTCGTCCAACGCTGGATTACTGCTCATGCGTATGGTACCTACCGTATGAGCACTATCAAGACATGATTGAGTCGGTTCAGAAGCAGTTTCTCCTATTTGCTTTACGTGCTTTGAACTGGGACCCTAGAAGCCGACTACCTTCCTACAGAGACAGGCTGCGTCTTTTGTATCTGCCAACTTTAAAGCACCGTCGAATATGTACTGGCGTGATCTTCCTTCACAAGCTCCTTACTGGCGGTGTGGACTCACTTCACCGGATAACGTCCATAAATTGGAATGTTCCTTCTAGACCAACTCGTCGATTTCGGCCTGGAAATTGTCAAACTACTCCCGTTTTGATCCATTCCGAGTTTTATGCGAAAACTATAATGAATTGTACCACTTATTATCCTATGAGTGTTCCTAAGATGTGAATTCAACCACAGTCACTGCATTCCTGTCATCCGCAAATAATCAATCATATTGAAAATTTCTTGTATATTTATACCCTTTACTCGTGGAGTAAAAGGGTATATTAGATTCGTGCAAAAGTATGTAACAGGTAGAAGGAAGCGTTTCCGACCATATAAAGTATATATATTCTTAATCAGGATCACTAGCCGAGTCGATCTAGCCATGTCCGTCTGTCCGTCCGTCTGTCCGTCTGTCCGTCTGTCTGTCCGTCTGTCCATCTGTACGTCTTTCTGTTGTAACGAACTGATTCTTTAGGTCTGCTCTCTACGAGATTCGTGCGGCTAGCTCAGTATGGTTGTGTGTTCGTCCCACCAAATTTATATAAACGTGACCGCCCAGTAGATCAGTTAGAAAGCACAGAATTTTCGGGTACTCAGTGGATTTTATTGCGAATGAGAGGGTATGCTGGCACGGAAACCTTGCCGTCGCCGCTTCTGGCCGTTGCTGACTTCGGGTCGCCTTGACGATCCAGCGCTCCCCTTGTGGACTGCGGGCTCCGGTTCCGTAAACTTCCTGAAGATGCTTGTAGCTCCCTGAAGATCCTTGTAGCTCCCTGAAGAGGCTCGACACCGCTCGCCGCTGATGCGCAGAAACGACGACTACTCGTCGCGCCTTAGACTCGCCAGGAGATCGGCTGCACGGGTTTAGGGAAGCGTCACCGTTCTCAGACTAGGGTGAACAGAGGCCGCGATCTCCAGGAATCACTCCTTTCGACACACCACCGCCTGTCCCTGGCTCTGTCCCGGATGGTCCCGCTAGGGTTTAACTCAGATCGCACTGGCAATCCAAGTTACGCAAGGATGCTGCCGAGCGCTTCACTTTGCTTCAACGCCTAGTGTAAACGAACGTTCCGCCCTAGCTTCACCCCTTGGCTTATCGTCCGACGTTTCCTCGTAGCTCGCTCTGTCGAGGTGTAGTGGCTGGCCCGTTGTTGATGCTCCTGGATATGCTGGCTGCGTGGCTGGACGTTGCGTGGCTTCTGGTACTCGGGATCTTGGTCGAACGCCGATCCGGGACTACACGACTTGACCGCGGGGCTCTACTGGAGTTCTCCACTCGAGGCCACCAACGATAGACCGATCTCCCCTCTGGCTCGTTTCACTCGGGATTCGGACGCACGCCGCTCCGGGAATACACGACTCAAACCGTATGGCTCTCCTGGAGTACTCCACTAAAGACCACAACGACTGATCGATCTCCCTTCTGGCCTATAAGCTTCTCCCTGAGTTCACGATTTCATGTCGCAGGCTTACACCGCTCAAACTCTGTTCGACTCTCCGGCGAGGAGCGTGGATTTAGTTGAGACAGAAGTGAAACGGATCGCCTTGACCTAGCCGTGTGATGCCCTCTGGACCTCACCTATCTGCGTCTCAATTCGGAGATTCCTGGCGATCTTGCTCCTTGTAGGCTCCCACGGCGCTGCTTCCGGCGATTCGACTTGTTGTTGTTCACTGGTAGTTCACTATACTGGCTGACTTGTTCACTTTTGTATCTGGACTGATCTTGATAGATTGACTCTTCGTGATCGACAGATCCGTTATTTCCCCTTTTGCACACGGCACTCTGGCTCTGCCTGCGAAGTCTCCACTGTCTCACTCTCCGCTTCTCGCTTTCCAAACTCTCTTTGGCAGAGTTCTCTCTCCTACCCTCGAAGTCTCCAAACTCTCATTCTCCACTTCCCGGTCTCCAAACTCTCTTTGGCAGAGTTTTCTCTCCTACCCTCGAAGTCTCCAAACTCTCTACTTGCAAGTGTCTCTCCACTTGCTCTTCGCCGCGCCTCTACCCCGCTAATTCGCCGAGTAACTGGTAAGCGGCCGGCCATCAGTAGTTATGCTGCGGGAATTTGTGGGGAGTTATTCAACTCCTCACATTCCCCCCTTACTTCGGAAAACTTTTAAGAACTCGCTTCTACTTTCCGGCGTTTCCTCGTGTATCCTAGCCGTTGAGTCTTCGCGGTGCTCTTTTCGATTCCCTCGGCGCTCCCTCGTCGCTCCATCGTTGCTCCCTCGACGCTTCCCCGACGCTTTCAACTCCGAGAGTTTCTACGGCGTCGGTCGTCGTCGTTGCAGCAATTTGAAACTCCCGCGCCGATCCTCCATCTGGTCCCACTGGTCATCGATACCCATCAGCTATCGATACCCAGCGGGCCTTCGTTCAAGTTTCCCGCGCTGTTTTTCTCGTCTGGTCCCACTGGTCATCGATACCCATCAGCTATCGATAGCCCAGCGGAACTCCCCACGATATCGACACCCATCAGCTATCGATATCGCTGGGGCGGCTTTGCCACTTGATCGTTCGCGATATTTACTTCACCATGATTTTGCCATATATCGTGTGCCCATCGATCGCACTATCGTTCGTGCCAATCGACCGCCCTATCGAGGCGCCCCCGTCCCTACTTCATGGTGATTTTGCATTTTTGGGTAACTTTCTTCAACTTTTCTTTATTCTTTTTCCTTCCTCTCATCCTTCTCTCTTCTTTCCAGGCTCCTTCGCCCTTCATTCGCCCTCGGCTAGTTGCTCTTGGTTGGCAACGTTGACATCGAGTTCAGAGCGGAATTCGACTTAGCTTCGTACCCAGCTAATTCCTTTTTTTTTCCTTTTCAGACGCTGATCAAACCATGTATGCTCCTTCTTGTCTCCCCTGTTTTCAGGTGCGTTGTTCCCAGCCATACACCGACCTTCGTCTTTTGTGTTTTTTTTCTTTTTTTATGTGTTTATTGTTCAACGCTGCTCCTCAAACAGCCTCATGCCCGCGGGACCCAACCTCACGCGGAACGCGCGTCGGTCGATCCTCACGCGCATGCTTCGCCTGCCTCCCAGAACGCGTGCTTCCCTTACCGGCTGTACCTACGCGATTCCTTCGAGCCACTCGTCCTTCTCGATCTCGCGCCACCGCTGTCCTTCGGGTGCCGACGTCTGCCGCATTAATTTCGGCCTCGCGACTTCCTCGATGACCTCCGGCGCGGAATGTTGCCGCTTCCACGGTGGCCGTCGACTGGCCAGCGGTTCCGGCCACACCCACAGACCCTTCTCCAGCGGCTCGTCCTCCTTCGCCACGTCGTTTGCTGCTGCTCCTGGGTTCGGCGACGCTGGTGTCCCCGGCCCGGTGCTTGGAGTTGGCGGGGTCCATGGCTCCGCTGCGGCTGGTGTTGGCGTCGTCGTAGTCGTTGCAGTCCGGGGCTCTGTTGCTGCTGGCGTGGACGTCGTCGGTGCATCGGGTCAGCCGCGTACCCTCGGATCCCTCGGGCTCACCCGCGGTTCCTCCTCCTCCCAAATCTGCGGTTCCTCCCTCGCCGTCGTGTCCTCCGCGGGCCCCTCCGGCCATGTCCACGTGAACGTCTGTTGCCGCCACCGCACACCGTCGACCACGAAAGTGCGCGAGCTGTGGCTCACGTGCGCTGCAGGGATGTCCTTGCGGACATGGTGCTCCTCGTGATTCGCCCGTGGTGGTTCGGTGTGTGGCGGCGGAGGCATCTCGGGCTGCTGCGGCTTCGGTGACTCAGCTTGTGGCGGCGGCGGCGGCATCTCGGGCTGCGGTGGCTCGGGGTGCTGCTGTTGCGATGGCTCGGGCTGCTGCTGCTGCGTCGGCTCGAAACGTGGCGTGGGTGGTCGTGCGGGCCTCCACCTGGGTGACCCCTCATACAGCGGCGTCGGCGGGATTTCGGGCAGCCACCGCGACGGCGATGGTGCCCATTCCGACGTGATTTCGAGCTGCTGGATGCGGGGCTCGTGAATGTACCGCGGCGTGGGCGGGTACCCAGTGTTCTCCCACAGCTGCTGCTCCTCCTTCTCGGCCGCCCGCAACCGAGCTTGCCATTCTGGCGACTCCTCCATTTGCTGCCGCCGCCGTTCCTCGCTCCTGCGCCGCTCCACGCCGCGGAGTTCGGGTGGGCCGGGATGTCGACCGTCCTTGCCCCGGGCTGGATCCTTCGGAGAGGTGATTGGTCGCCAGGATGCGACGCGCTTCGCTGCGTGTAATGCGTGTACTTATTTTGCTTTTTGATTTCAGATTATCCAACTGGAGCCGCGCTCCCTTTAACGATACCTCGGTTTCTCGTCTTCCTTTTTCTTCGATACCGCTATTTCCTTCGCCTTCCTTATCCTATGCGGACAATACGGTACAGTTGTCTGTGCCGTCTTCTCCCTTCCTTCCGCAGACATTTGAAACGCGTGCTCTGGTCAGTTCCAAACGAGACTTTGGATGCTTCGGTTCGTTCTCCTGACGAGCTTCCCAATCGGAATTTGTTGTAGTGTCCTTGGAGTTTCGTAGTATCCTTGCGGTCTTGTAGTATCCTTGGAGTTCCGTTGTATCCTTGGAGTTCCGTAGTATCCTTGGAGTCTTGTAGTATCCTTGGAGTTCCGTAGTATCCTTGGAGTCCTGTAGTATCCTTTGGAGTTCCGAAGTATCCTTGGAGTCTTATAGTATCCTTGGAATTTCGTAGTATCCTTGGAGTCTTGTAGTATCCTTGGAGTTCCGTAGTATCCTTGGAGACTTGTAGTATCCTTGGAGTTCCGTAGTATCCTTGGATAGTCCTTGTAGTTATCTTGTGGTATCCTCGGATAGTCCTTTGAGTTATCTTGTAGTATCCTTGGATAGGACTTGGAATTATCCTGTAGTATCCTTGGATATTCCTTGGAGTTATCTTGTAGTATCCTTGGATAGTCCTTGGAGTTATCTTGTAGTATCCTTGGAGAGTCCTTGGAGTTATCTTGTAGTATCCTTGGATAGTCCTTGGAGTTATCTTGTAGTATCCTTGGATAGTCCTTGGAGTTATCTTGTAGTATACTTGGAGAGTCCTTGGAATTATCTTGTAGTACCCTTTGATAGTCCTTGGAGTTAACTTGTAGTATCCTTGGTGTTGCTGGAGAAAATAAATTTTGAATTTAACCGCCCTAATTTGAATGCGTTACACTTGAGTTACCCTGTATGCCAATTTCAGCTCACTTGTCTATAAATATGTTGCCCAACACTTTTTCTATTATTCCTTCATTGTCGCTAATTCGTTGATGTGAGCAGAAATACAATTTAATAAACGCAACGATTTGCAAAATAGCCTGTGGAGAACAATTTCTCATAAATATATATATAGTCGCCGATCGCAAACAGAAGTGTTTTATTAAAGTATTTTAAGTTTCGTGGCTGGCACGTAACATTTTTATTAAATTTTAAAGTTGCTTATGTCGCATATTATATTGAAATCTTGCAAAAAGTTGTGAAATTAACTTTGCAATAGTGTGCAAATGAGAGCATACAGTGGCACTCTTCACTCTTTCGTGACGCCTAAATGGTATTGACTCGTGCGAAAAGAAAACTGATGAAAAATATGGATCAAACCCATAATTCGACGCCAAGACCAGGTGGGAAACCAGACACCGATGAGGACCACATGGATCCACTAAGTGACAATGAGGATGACACTGTAATAGAAAAGGACAAGGAAATTCCAATAATGACCATGCAGGATTTCATGGAGAAGATGTTGGTGGAGCAGCAATTGCAGACGGATCGAACTATGCAAAAATTTAATGCCATGACCGAAGAGTTTACTGTGTATAAGAAGAAAGTAAATTCTTTGGTTTCTGAAGCTGATAAACAGGGCAGTGAACCACCCGCTAATGGAGCACAGGGCGGTATTCATGGCCTGGTGTCTTCACACGGAGGACCGCATCATGGAGCAGCTTCATCACATTCAGGTGTCACACAGGGCGGCATCTATGGCCAAGCTTCCTCATATGGGGGATTGCATTCTGGAATTGCTTCTACAACCAGCAGTTCATCGTATCCGGATGACGCACAGCGTGGCATCTTTGGGCTGGCTTCCTCATATGCAGAATTGCAGCCTAGCGTTACCTCATACAATGGCAGCGCACTGACTTCTGGAGCCGCACAGGGCGGCATTCATGGCCTGGTGTCCTCACACGGAGGACTGCGTCCCGATGCTGCTGCCTTTAGCAGCTATACATCTACTTCTGGAGCCGCACAAGGCGGCATTCATGGCCTGGTGTCCTCACACGGAGGACTGCGTCCCGATGCTGCTGCCTTTAGCAGCTATACATCGACTTCTGGAGCCGCACAGGGCGGCATTCATGGCCTGGTGTCCTCACACGGAGGACTGCGTCCCGATGCTGCTGCTTTTAGCAGCTATACATCGACTTCTGGAGCCGCACAGGGCGGCATTCATGGCCTGGTGTCCTCACACGGAGGACTGCGTCCCGATGCTGCTACTCCTAGCAGCTATACATCGACTTCTGGAGCCGCACAGGGCGGCATTCATGGCCTGGAGTCCTCACATGGAGGACTGCGTCCCGATGCTGCTACTCTTAGCAGCTATACTTTGACTTCTGATGCCGTACAGAGCGGCATACATGGCCTGAATTTTTCACAAGGAGGATTTCATCCCGCTGATACATCCGGCACCACACAGGGTGGTCGACAACTCAATTTTCAAAATGACGCGATAAAAGGTGAGTCTGTTTTTGGATATGCTGGGTCTCGGGGTTGTGGCGCATTCGAGATGGGTGATAGTCAGAATTTTTCGAAGGGAAGAATAATAGATTTGCCTAATTTCTATGGACTGCCAGAAGACTGGCCAATATTTAGAAGTATGTTTGTTGAGACAACTCTCGCATACAAGTACTCCGATTTGGAAAATTTACTCCGACTGCAGAAGAGTTTAAAAGGTGTTGCCAGGGAAGAGGTGGCGGTAATGTTAATAAATCCAGTTAACGTCGATCACATTATGAATATAATTAAATGTTATGAATGCAAGGGCCAACACATTTTTGAAGAGTGTGAAAAATTTACAAAGAGTGACGTAAATAATAGGTGGTTAATGGTCAAAAAACTGAAAGTATGCTTTGGATGTCTTCGGCAGGGGCATAACCTAAACGTGTGCAAGAAGAAACGTATTTGTAAGGACGAAAACTGTAAATCGTTTCACAACTACATGCTACATCAGGATAAGAAGCTTGTGGCTGTAAATAGTTCGACAGAAACAGTTCAGAAACAACAAGAATGTAGCCCAGCAAATATTCTCACAGTCAGGAACAGCACATCGATGCTTTTATTTAAGGTGCTGCCAATTGAGGTTACTGGACCAAACAATACGATCCTTAAAGTATTTGCCTTTATAGACGAAGGATCCTCTGCATCATTAATAGATGCAGATTTGGCAGAAAAGCTTGGTGTGACTGGAGACACACAAAAAATGACTCTCAACTGGATAGGAAATCACAAAAAAGTAATTCCATCGATAAAATGTCAGCTTAAAGTTCGAACAACAGAAGGCACAAAAAATTGGTTGCCATTAACAGGTAGCACAGTTCCATCTTTGGAACTGCCTGTACAATCACTTGGCATTAAATCTCTTAATGAAAAATATACCAAATTAAGGAGTTTGCCAATTAAGGGGTATGGAGATGCCAAGCCAAGTATTCTAATTGGAGTAGAAAATTGCCATTTGACCAAAACACTTCGAAGTGTTTATTTGGAAAACAGTCTAATAGCCGTTAAGACAGTCTTAGGGTGGCTAGCATATGGATCCACACAACCTCAGCAAGAAAATCCTTATAATGGTATAAACACCGTTTTTCATACGATCGATCCCAATGAAAACGAATTAAATGATTTAATGGCCGAATATTTTAATACACAAAACCTTCTCGTTAAGTTACCAAATAATCCATTAGAGTCGACTAAAATTGTCAGGGCTCGAAAAATATTGAAAGAAAGTACGCTACGTGTTGACCAGAGTTACGAGACAGCTCTTTTGTGGAGTCATGATAATATAATCCTTCCTAATAGCTTTGAGCCATATCAAAACGACTTCACACGACTGAGCGAAAAATATTCGATTCTGACAAGCAGGAGGAATATAAAAAGGCTATAATGGATTTCGTACATAAAGGATATGCCCGAAAATGGACAAAAGAAGAAGCAGAAAAGGTCGGCCCAAGAACCTGGTATCTCCCTCACTTTGGTGTGCATAACATTAATAAGCCAAACAAAATGAGGCTTGTTTTTGATGCGGCAGCCAAAGTCAATGGAATTTCTTTAAACAGTCAATTGCTAAAAGGACCAGATGAAAACCCTTCACTACTTAAAATCCTGTTCCAATTTGCGCTGACATCAGAGAAATGTTCTTGCAAGTAAAGGTCAAAGAATCAGATCAAGACTCCTTCAGATTCCTATGGAGGGATTCCGATGGCAACATTGAGGTGTATAAGATACAAGTACTAATATTCGGAGCTACATGTTCACCTTGCTGTGCGCAGTACGTAAAAAAAATCAAAATGCCTTAAATGCAACGAACAGGAACGGTTCAGACAGCTCGCCAAACGTTACAATTCCTTCATCGATAAATCTCGACTCCAGTTCCGTCGATAAAATCCTTGGTATGTTTTGGGATAGCGGAAAGGACGCATTCTTGTTCGATATTAAAATGAACAGAGTTGATAATGAAATAAAGCAAGCAATAAAAGTTCCAAACAAGAGACAACTTCTTAGTATCATAATGTCAGTTTACGACCCGTTTGGTATGCTAGCTGATCTTATGATAATTGGCAAAGTTTTAATGCAGGATATCTGGCGCACAGGAATTACCTGGAATGACTTAATAGACAATAATATATACAAGCGCTTCAAGGAATGGATCGGTCTATTGGATAGAGTGAAGCATTTTCAAATTAGTCGTTGCTATTCTCCAAAGTTCTTAGATTCAAGTATCACGAGGTAACTTCACATATTCGTCGACGCAAGTGAGCAGGCGTTTGCTGCAGTGGCTTATTGGCGAATCATATCTGGCGACAATATTGAGACTTTCTTTGTAGCAGGAAAAACTAAATGTGCTCCCCTGAAGTTGTTGTCGGTGCCCAGGCTAGAACTCCAAGCCGCAGTACTAGGAACGCGATTGAGAAACTTGATATTAGAAAGTCATGATATTGCCATTGAAAGATCTGTCTTCTGGTCAGATTCAAGGACAGTGCTCGCCTGGATTTGTTCTGACCACAGGCAATACAAACAGTTTGTGGCATATCGGATAGCTGAAATTCTGGACACAACAAAGGAAAATGAATGGCGTTGGGTTCCAACTCTCTTAAACCCAGCTGATAACGCGACAAGAACCACCAAGTGTCAAGAGTATTATCCGCAAACTGTTTGGACACTAGGCCCATTATTCCTGAAAGAACATGAATCCGCCTGGCCAACAACCGATAAAACGATCCCATTACCAGATGACTCTGACGAAAGGCGCAAAATTGTCCTGACAATAGCGATAGACCCACCAATAGACATTGGTCGGTTTTCAAACTTTATGCGCCTAAAGCGAACAATGGGATGGCTGCTCAGGTTCATAGGAAATATGAAAAAAGACAAAAAGAAGGTTGAAGGAGAAATTTCCTTCAAAGAATTGGTCAATGCTGAGAAAGCATTATGCAAGGTAGCTCAGCAACACACATATTGCGAAGAAATAATCGCTCTTCGGCAAAATGATTTGATTTCCAAAAGTAGCCCAATATATTCATTGTCACCTGGTCTAAATGAAGATGGCTTGTTGGTCGTTCCGGGCAGGCTAAACAATGCATCTATATTGGCTGTAAGTACTCGGCAGCCAATAATACTTCCAAAGAGACATCCACTTACCGACCTAATTATAATGTACTATCATAAAATATATCACCATCAAAATGACAAACTAATAAGAAGCGAAATACGTCGTAAGTTCTGGGTGATCAATATACGTACAGCAGTCAAACGCGCCAAATCGTCCTGTCAGTTCTGTAAAAACAAAAACGTAAAGCCAGTGCCCACGCTTATGGGACAATTGCCTAAAGATAGGGTTACGCCGTACAATCGACCGTTTACTTACACAGGACTTGACTATTTTGGCCCTTTATTTGTGACAATAGGGCGTCGTCATGAAAAGCGTTGGGTCGCCTTGTTTACATGTTTAACGGTCAGAGCTATACACCTAGAACTAGCGGAGAATCTATCATCTGATGCATGCATTGTAGCCATCAGAAATTTCGTAAACAGACGTGGCGTTCCTAACACTATTCGCTCTGATATGGGCACAAACTTTGTTGGTGTCGACAATATTCTAAAGAAAACTAACGACATCTTCGATTTGGAATACATAAAGGCAACGCTGGCGACTAAGGACATCAATTGGGAGTTCAACTGTCCAGCCAACCCTATTTCAGGAGGATGTTGGGAAAGCTTGGTTCAATCAACAAAGCGTGTCCTAGCAGTAACTTTAAAGGAGCAAGCACCAAGAGTAGAAACGCTACGCTGTCTTCTGATAGAGGCCGAAAATATTATAAACAGCAGACCTCTAACACATGTACCAGTTACTATAGACGATCGTGAACCACTCACCCCGAATCACTTTCTACTGGGAACTGTAAACTCTACACAAACTCCTGGAGAAATTGATAATTACTGCCATCAAAAACAGTATCGTATTGCTCAGCAGCTAAAGGATGTATTTTGGAGACGTTGGATAAGAGGGTACCTTCCTACTTTAACAAAACGCACCAAGTGGTTTGCACCTACCAAGCCACTTCAAATCGGAGATATAGTATTGATCTGTGATAAAAATCAACCGAGAGGAGGCTGGAAGAAGGGCCTTGTTACCCAAACGTTTAAGGCAAAAGATGGTCTAATGTGAACTGCGGAGGTGCAGACATCAACTGGTCCCCTTAAATGCCCCATCTCTAAGCTAGCAGTTTTTGATGTTTTAGGTAAAACGAATTAAGCGTTTTACGGTGACGGGAATGTTGCTGGAGAAAATAAATTTTGAATTTAACCGCCCTAATTTGAATGCGTTACACTTGAGTTACCCTGTATGCCAATTTTAGCTCACTTGTCTATAAATATGTTGTCCAACACTTTTTCTATTATTCCTTCATTGTCGCTAATTCGTTGATGTGAGCAGAAATACAATTTAATAAACGCAACGATTTGCAAAATAGCCTGTGAAGAACAATTTCTCATAAATATATATATAGTCGCCGATCGCAAACAGAAGTGTTTTATTAAAGTATTTTAAGTTTCGTGGCTGGCACGTAACACTTGGAGAGTCCTTGGAGTTATCTTGTAGTATCCTTGGAGAGTCCTTGGAGTTATCTTGTAGTTACTCGTCTGTTGTTTCCGCCTGATGCTGTTGCTTGTTTGTATCTTGTATTTGTTGTTGTTTAAGCTCGCTTATATGTATGGATCGCTTTTTATTTGTATTTACATGGCGTATTTTGCATATTACAGGCGAAACGAATTCCACGACCTGGTATGGCCCGTCGTACCTAGGAGCCAACTTTGCTGCGTATCCTTCGGCCGCTTTCGATAAGTGGTGTTCTTTGGCCCACACCACGTCGCCCATCGCTGGTGTCCATTGCCTTCTCCTTAGATTATAATGCCTGGCCTGATCTTGGGAGGCTTTTTCCATGTTTCGCCTTACGATCTCAAAGATCTCATTTAGTTTGCTTGCATTTTCATCTGGGGTTTCAGCCGTACGTCCTGTCCCTAACGTTTCTCGATCGTATAGGGCGCTTGGTAGTCTGGGCTCTCTGCCTTGGGTAAGAAATGCCGGGGTGTAGCCAGTGGATTCCGAAACGCTGGTGTTCACTGCAAGTATGATTTCTGGCCATTTCTCGTCCCAATTTCTCTGGTCCTGCCCGGCGAACTGCGCAATCATTGTTTTTACAGTTCTATTGTCTCGCTGGGTCGGGTTCTCTTGTGGGGTGTATGGAGCTGTGAACTGTTGTTTGATACCCATATCGGCTAGGAAAACCTTGAAGATTTGGCTGGCAAATTGTACTCCGTTGTCCGTTATGACCACCTTCGTTAGCATTTTGCCGGCCGCCTGCATTTGATTCGTCTTGAATTTCATGCACGTCTCGCATTTTCTTACATGGGCTCGGGCGTCTCTGTGCATACCTGGCCAGTAATTTCGGGCTGCCAGGCGTGCAATCGTCCTTCGGCTTCCTACGTGACCCGCTGAAGGCTCGTCGTGGTTTTCCTTCAGCACCGTTTCTCGTAGGGCCTTTGGGACACACATCTTCCACATCGCGACATCTTCGCTGCCTGCTCTATGGGGTATACTTCGATATAGCGTGTCACCTTCCATCACGTAGTTCGGGTACTTTTGCGGTTGGGTCTTAATCTTCTCGCGCATTCCTTGAGTCCAGCTGCATGCTGCAGATGCTTCCGCCGCCGATATCTCCTTGATGCCTCGAAGCGTCTCTGGTAGTGGCTGTCTTGACAGGGCGTCCGCCACCACGTTGAGCTGTCCCTTCCGGTATGTTATCTCGAAGTCGTACTGCTGTAACTCTAGAGCCCATCTGGCGATCCTTCCTGAAGGGCTCTCGATGCTGTTGAGCCACTTCAGGGCCACTTCAGGACTACTACTTTAAAATGGTAACCTTCCAGATATGGTTTTAGCTTTCGGATCGCCCAGACGATTGCCAAGCATTCCTTCTCGGTTGTCGAGTAATTCTACTCGGCGCCGTTGAGCGTTCGGCTTGAGTACGAGATTACCTTTTCGCCTTTCTCCGTTTCCTGGGTCAGTATTGCTCCGATGCCGTAGTCGCTTGCGTTCGTTTGCAGAATGAACCGTTTGTGGAAGTCCGGGCATGCCAGTACGGGGTCAGCAACGAGTCTTGCCTTAACCTCTTTGAACGCCATCTGATGTTCCGGTGTCCATACCCACTTGTTGCCTTTACGTAGCAAATCGTTGAGTGGCTTGACTATTTTTGCGAAATCAGGTACGAATCGGCGGTACCATGATGCTACGCCCAGGTACTGCCGGAGTTCTCTTACTGTGGATGGTGGTTCTAGTTCGGCGATGGCTGCTACCTTTTCCGGATCCGTTCCTATTCCTTCGCTAGTCACACGGTGACCTAGATACAATAGCTCCTTCTTGAAGAATTGGCATTTATCAGGGTTTAGCCTCAGATTTGCTTCTTTTAGCCGCCGAAACACTTCTCTCAGGTTCGCTTTGTGTTCTTCCAGCGTGCGTCCGATAACTATTATGTCGTCCTGGTAGGGGAAAGCGTGGGGTGACATTTCCGGACCAATTACTTGGTCCAAGACTCGTTGAAAAGCCGCGGATGCCGAATGGAGACCGAAAGGCATAACCCTCCACTGGAACAAACCTTTTCCGGGCACCGTGAAAGCCGTGTATTGCCTGCTACTTTCCTCCAGTGGGATTTGCCAGTAACCATCCTTCAGGTCAAAACTGCTGATGTACCTCGCTTCTCGCAGTTGGTCGAGGATATAATTTATGCGCGGCATTGGGTAGGCATGGTGTTGAAGTCGGCTAGCTGTGCCTCTAGGAATTCCGCTGGGTCGTTATCCTCGCTTGTGTGTTGAGCGACTGACACCGATAGCTTTTCCTCGAGCCACCCATTGTGTCGGTTCCTGGCCGGTATTGTGATCTCGTGTCCGGCGCACTTTATTTCGGTTCCGACTTGCGTGAGGAAATTCCATCCTAACACCAACGAAACCACTACCCCTGGTAGTATCAGCAGGCTCATGGTCAATCGCTTGTTGCCGAATGCGAATTCTACCTCCAGCTGTGCATCGATTTCACCTCATCTCCCGTCTGCCAACCTAACTTGCCGTCTTGTCCTCGTGATCTTTCCGAGGTCAGCCAAGTTGTCCGCCACTTCCTCGCTTATGAAGCTCGCTGTTGCCCCGGTGTCGATTGTGGCTTTATATGTGCCTCCACCAATCGTTACCGCTGCGGACAACTGCTGCTCCTCCTCAATCAGCTTGCCAGTTAGTTTGGAGAGGTAGCATTTTGCGATCCCCGCCCGCCTCTCTGCGGCTGAGATCGCTGACCATTTCCCGCTCGATTGCTGCACTCGACGCTCCTGATACCCACATTGCCGCACACCCAGCAGAACAACAAGCGCTGGTTTCGACAGCCACGTTCCCAGTGTCACTGACCGCCGCACTTTCGGCAGGCCTCCTGGGGGTCTGTGATGTGGGTACTCTCCCGTGGTCTCTGCGTGGTGATTGGTGGCCTCCACAAGGGGTTTGTTGGCTGCCTCTGTTGGTGTTGTATTGGTGCGTATTGCTGGCGTTCATACGGTGGGTTGGTTGCTTGCTGCCGGTGGTCTTGTAGGTGCGGGGTCCATTGACTGTTCCCATGAGGTTCCTGGTCGCCAGTGTCCTCGCACCGTCTGCACATGATTTGCGCCTGAGCTGCTGGTTTTGCCCTGGCGAATTTGTTCTCCTGGGCAAATGTCTCCCGTTCCTTCTCCAGTTCCTCAAACTCGTCGGCTAGGTCCATTAGTGTATCCAGGTCCGCCACTGTGTATGCTCTGAGGGCGATCTTTAGGTTCGGTGTGCAGTTCTGCCGGATGATGTTGAGGGACTCTGTCGGCGAATAATTAAGTGGCCTCATCATTGCTTGTATGTCGATCATGTAGTCCTTGAACGCCTCCCCGTAGCCTTGCTTCCTCTGCCTGACTTTGTCCGAAAGCTTGAAGAAAAAGTCTCTCGGCAGGAAGTATGTGTTAAAACTCTCGATGAATTCTGCCCATGTTTTCCATTGTTTATTGTTGAACCACTTCAATGCCCACCCTTTAAGTAATTCTGGCATGGCGCGGGGAATTATATCCAACTCCAGGCCGTATGTGTTTGCGGACCACTCCACTTGTTCCGGAAACTCGAACGGTTTCTCAATGCCGTCGAACTTAAAGGACCATTCGCGGACTTGTTTCGCAACCTTGGCATAATCTGGCCGACTGGGATTAGGAATCTGCGCTGCCGTTTTTCTATCCTGGCTTACGTCTCTCCTTTGCGCCTCCTTTTGTATGTTGCTGATACTTAGGCTTGCCAATAGGTCTTCCCCTTCGGCGTTTGTTACCTTTATGCTGGGACCTGGTTTATCGGCGTATGTTGCTTCCAGCTTGGCCCAGATATCGACGAGGTCTGGGTCGTTCTCCGTCTGTGTGTAATATTCAGACAATGCCTTTCTGATGTCTTCCGATCTGCCCTCCAAAACCATGTTTAACTTTTGTGAGACATAGGCAAAGTCCTCTTTTTTGAGGCGGTAAATCCAACTCTTCCCCATTCTGCTTTATGTTGCTTTCACTGCTGGGACAATCACGTTTTGGGCGCCAGATGTAACGAACTGATTCTTTAGGTCTGCTCGCTACGAGATTCGTGCGGCTAGCTACTGAGCTGGTTGTGTGTTCGTCCCACCAAATTTATATAAACGTGACCGCCCAGTAGATCAGTTAGAAAGCACAGAATTTTCGGGTACTCAGTGGATTTTATTACGAATGAGAGGGTATGCTGGCACGGCAACCTTGCCGTCGCCGCTCGTGGCCGTTGCTGAATCCGGGTCGCCTTGTCGATCCGGCGCTCCCCTTGTGGACTTCCTGCAGATGCTTGTAGCTCCCTGAAGATCCTTGTAGCTCCCTGAAGAGGCTCGACACCGCTCGCCGCTGATGCGCAGAAACGACGACTACTCGTCGCGCCTTAGACTCGCCAGGAGATCGGCTGCACGGGTTTAGGGAAGCGTCACCGTTCACAGACTAGGGTGAACAGAGGCCGCGATCTCCAGGAATCACTCCTTTCGACACACCACCGCCTGTCCCTGGCTCTGTCCCGGATGGTCCCACTAGGGTTTAACTCAGATCGCACTGGCAGTCCAAGTTACGCAAGGATGCTGCCGAGCGCTTCACTTTGCCTCAACGCCTAGTGTAAACGAACGTTCCGCCCTAGCTTCTCCCCTTGGCTTATCGTCCGACGTTTCCTCGTAGCTCGCTCTGTCGAGGTGTAGTGGCTGGCCCGTTGTTGATGCTCCTGGATATGCTGGCTGCGTGGCTGGACGTTGCGTGGCTTCTGGTACTCGGGATCTTGGTCGAACGCCGATCCGGGACTACACGACTTGACCGCGGGGCTCTACTGGAGTTCTCCACTCGAGGCCACCAACGATAGACCGATCTCCCCTCTGGCTCGTTTCACTCGGGATTCGGACGCACGCCGCTCCGGGAATACACGACTCAAACCGTATGGCTCTCCTGGAGTACTCCACTCAAGACCACAACGACTGATCGATCTCCCTTCTGGCCTATAGGCTTCTCCCTCAGTTCACGATTTCTTGTCGCAGGCTTACACCGCTCAAACTCTGTTCGACTCTCCGGCGAGGAGCGTGGATTTAGTTGAGACAGAATTGAAACGGATCGCCTTGACCTAGCCGTGTGATGCCCTCTGGACCTCAGCTACCTGCGTCTCAATTCGGAGATTCCTGGCGGTTCAATCCCGAACGTCTCGACGTAGCGATCTTGCTCCTTGTAGGCTCCCACGGCGCTGCTTCCGGCGATTCGACTTGTTGTTGTTCACTGGTAGTTCACTGTACTGGCTGACTTGTTCACTTTTGTATCTGGACTGATCTTGATAGATTGACTCTTCGTGATCGACTGATCCTGCTGCCAGCGCCCGGCGGCTTTATATAGGGCCTCCGGGTACCGTTATTCCCCTTTTGTGCTCTGGCCGCGGCATCTCTCCACTCCGGGTCCAAAGTCCGTGGATCCTGTTTGACCCACTTGCCTTTCAAATTCTGCGTGTTGCTGCTGCTCTGCTTAATCTTTTGGTGCCTGCGGCACGCCTGTACGTCGCTCCGCTGCTGAGATGTGGCACTTGTCCTCCTGGACCAAAGTCCACGGCAGAGTCCAAAGTTATTTCCCCTTTTGCACACGGCACTCTGGCTCTGCCTGCGAAGTCTCCACTCTCTCACTCTCCGCTTCTCGCTCTCCAAACACTCTTTGGAGAGTTCTCTCTCCTATCCTCGAAGTCTCCAAACTCTCATTCTCCACTTCCCGGTCTCCAAACTCTCTTTGGCAGAATTCTCTCTCCTACCCTCGAAGTCTCCAAACTCTCTACTTGCAAGTGTCTCTCCACTTGCTCTTCGCCGCGCCGCTACCCCGCTAATTCGCCGAGTAACTGGTAAGCGGCCGGCCATCAGTAGTTATGCTGCGGGAATTTGTAGGGAGTTATTCAACTCCTCACACTGTCCGTCTGAATGAACGCTGAGATCTCGGAAACTATAAAAGCTAGAACGATGATATTTGGCATGCAGATTCCAGGGGTTAATACGCAGCGCAAGTTTTTCACGTCGATGTGCCACGTCCTCTCTAACGCCCACAAACCGCAAAAAACTGTGACCCGTTCTGTGTGAGCGCTGAGATCTCGGAAACTATAAAAGCTAGAAGATTGGGATCTGGCATGCAGATTCTAGGGGTTAATACGCAGCGCAAGTTTTTCACGCCGATGTGGCACGCCCCCTCTAATGCCCACAAACCGCGAAAAACTGTGGCACCCACAGTTTTGAAGCTAGATTAACGGGATAAGGAATGTGTATTCGTTTCTTCAATACATATTGATTGATCAAAATGGGTTTGTTTGGGTTATTAATGCCTACCGAAATGTAGAAGAAATTTTTTAAATCGGCCCGCTCAGTAATAAATTATAAGCAAATAATGATATGTCCGGTAGATTTAAGCGGCTGCTTGCTTTGCCCTGCTTGAGACTGCTTGCCTTAGCGGAGTAACGGGTCTTTGAAACTCGAGGCACTCGACTATAGAGTTCTCTCTTGTTTTTAAGTCCAATGAGCTGTCCATAGATTTATATTAAATAAGTATATATATTTTTTCACCTGTTGCAGTTGGAGTCGGATTATTAGATAGATTTTATCGATAGGTCAGGACGATAGGGCGATGGTTTCGGTGGCGCCCCCCTGTGGGGAATCTGGAGGACGATCTGGCCATTTGATGTAATCCCGGTTCGCTCAGGGATTACTCTCCTGAGGCCTTGAATCTGTCCGATGACCCAGTTTTGGGAGAGGCAATGGAATATGGCGATATCGCCGTGATGATGGGCAAATGAGAATAGTCGCAGCCATATTGTCCCAAAAGCTGGACGCAGCGGGAGTTACTTAAATAAGTGTTTGTGCAAAAAAACAGAAAGAAGGCATCCGGGGTCCCAACACCAAGGGCCCTGGAAGATTTATTTTGGAAACTTATTTTGGAAGTTGAGTTTGGAAATTCTCCTATAAACCCTACGCCCCTTAAAGCGGATCCGAGAGCCTGATGTGGTGATGTCCCTGAAGCCGTTTGGACTCAGCTAGACGTACTCGACCCAGCCTGCCCTGCCTTTCTCATACGCCGCCAACGCCAGGCAAACGATCTCCGGTGAGTCCGTTCCGGGGTATCATTCCCACTCGCCTTCGGGACCAACGGCGTCAATTTGCGAGGAAGTTAACCGCCACGCCATTTTATAAACCATCACCAATCCTCGGGGCTTTCCAGGCTTTAACGGTCGCTGGCCACCTGCGGAATAGCCCTCGTCCGGGATAGAATCTCGCCATTTATCTGGCCTAGAAGGGGCTGAAAATTGTAATAATTAGTTATATGTATATCCTTGTAAATCCCAATCGGAATACTTTCCGTGGTTACTTGCTAATTTGTCCAGATTCAGACCCTAAAACCATAGTTGTCCTCAGTGTTGCCTATTAAAAGGGTCGCGAGCCTTGGTTTTCGGTGGGGGAGATTGCATATTTGGCCTGTCCCACACAGATAGTGTGTCTTATTTGCGCCTTGTTTTTAGTGTGAGCTCCACCAACAAATGACTGGTGGAGCATAGTTCCGCGGCGCCTGTAGACTTTTCCCAGGGAAGCAAGTTCCTCTGCTTTGACCGCCTAAGTTTTAAAACGGCGGCCAACTGTGATATTGAAGGCTGAAAGAAAGATAAATGAGTTAATGCAAGAACAACAATAATTATGTTAAACTTAAACACTTGTACTTACCGCAGATATTAATGTATAATTGTCGAGGCGACGACCATTGATGGCCCTGACTCCCCCCGTCATTCCCAACGGTGGCTTGCAAAATTGGTTGCAATTGCATCGGAAGTGATGACGGGGAAGTCAAACGGCGTACCGAAAAATTCACGGATTGGGAGGCTTGGTCAGCAAATTTTGCACACAAATTGCTCCGGGTCCCAGGTTTTCCAGTAAACCAGTCATGGCATCCCGGCAGAAGCCAGGTTTTGCATCACGGGGTACATTGTGTAATAGCGAGTACACTAAAAGAAATCTGTGATAAATTCTGTGATATAGTAGGTTAAAAAGCGTGTTTTTTGTTATTTTTGTGTTATTTAGAATGTGTTAAATTCCTGGGTTTTTCTCCCCGTCCTGAATTTCTAATTTTATGTCGGTTGTAAACTTAAATAGTAATCGTGACCCGTAGCAGCCCTACGCGCTGCAGGTTACCGCGATTAAAAGAAGAAAATGCCGATGGGAAGGAAAAGCCAGCAGGAGTGAAACCAGCCAAAGTCCTTAACTGGCGGCTATCACCACGAGTGAAGTTGAGTTTTGGAGAAAGCCCAGGACAAGTTAGGTCGGAAGTCCACCGGCGAGGGTCAGTTCCATCTCCCCATGTCCAAATCTGAAAGGAAAAGAGGAGAAAAATTTGAATTGGTAGTTTGTGAAGGCAGGTGTTTGTGATTAGGAAAGTTTGAGTAGTTGTTATATAATTTCACGTTTATTTATTATTGTAGTTGTTCATTCTTATTTATTTATTTATATTATATTATTTATTTATTTATTTATATTATATCAATTATTGGGTTCGGGTTATTAATTAGTTAGGGAAGAAATGGATGGAAATCCGGGCAATAGGCACGGCCACCAGCTGAGGTCGATGGGTCCTCCCAACGATGAAGAAGACGCACTCTGGTCCACTGACGGAGAGGGCGCTGCAGGGTTGCCGTGGATGCTTGAGGAATGGGATAGCCAGGTTTGTCTACGCGATGGATGTACTCACGGTGGACAAACTTCGGGAGGAGTGCGTCGAAGTGGAGAAGACATTCGGTCGTCGCGGACGCGCTGCGTACGCGCAGCTAAACAAGTTGAGGGTCAGCGAAGCGCGCATACCGGACGAAGTCCAAGAGCAGCAGATCCTCGAAGTGGACGAGATCCGTGGACGGCCTAGAAACCCATTCAAGCCAGGCTGCTGGAATTGCCCGAGGCAAGGGAATATGGCGATATCGTCATGATGATAAGCAGATGAGAATAGTCGCAGCCATATTGTCTCAGAAGCTGGACGCAGCGGGAGTTACTTAAATAAGTGTTTGTGCAAAAAAACAGAAAGAAGGCAACCGGGGTCCCAACACCAAGGGCCCCGGAAGATTTATTTTGGAAATTTATTTTGGAAGTTGAGTTTGGAAATTCTCTTATAACCCTACGCACCTTAAAGCAGATCCGAGAGCCTGATGTGGTGATGTCCCTGAAGCCGTTTGGACTCAGCTAGACGTACTCGAGCCAGCCTACCCTGCCTTTCTCATAGCCGCCAACGCCAGGCAAACGATCTCCGGTGAGTCCGTTCCGGGGTATCAGTCCCACTCGCCTTCGGGACCAACGGCGTCAATTTGCGCGGCGGTTAACCACCACGCCATTTTATAAACCATCACCATTCCTCGGGGCTTTCCAGGCTTTAACGGCCGCTGGCCACCGGCGGAATAGCCCTCGTCCGGGATAGAATCTCGCCATTTATCTAGCCTAGAAGGGGCTGAAAATTGTAATAATTAATTATATGTATATCCTTGTAAATCTTAATCGGAATACTTCCCGTGGTTATTTGTTAATTTGTCCAGATTCAGACCCTAAAACCATAGTTGTCCTCAGTGTTGCCTATTAAAAGGGTCGCGAGCCTTGGTTTTCGGTGGGGGAGATTGCAGCCCGCAATTACATATTTGGCCTGTCCCTTCTTTTCCCCAGGAGCTCCTTTTGATCAGGTGACCCAACACACAGATAGTGTTATTTGCGCCTCGTTTTTAGTGTGAGCTCCACCAACAAATGACTGGTGGAGCATAGTTCCGCGGCGACTGTAGACTTTTCCCAGGAAAGCAAGTTCCTCTGCTTTGACCGCCTAAGTTTGAAAAACGGCTGCCAACTGTGATATTGAAGGCTGAAAGAAAGATAAATGAGTTAATGCAAGAACAACAATAATTATGTTAAACTTAAACACTTGTACTTACCGCAGATATTAAATGTAATTGAAGACCGAAATGTGTGAGTGATTTGTCGCTGTGGGGGAGATGGACCTGTCGTAGGCACGAGGAGTGACTCCGGCTGACCAAGAATGGGTGATGCCTCTGCGGAATCCTCCGGGGCAACCAAAACATTCAATATTTCCCGTCATTTTTTTTTTTTTTGGGGTTTAAGTTTCCGCGACACCCGTAAATGCCGTGAGATTATTTGGCCGCCCTCGTGAACGTGGAAATTGCCAAGTAGTATGTTTTAAATAATATGGTTTTAAGGGTGTTATTTATATATTTATTTTAATTTCTTCCAGAAAATGAATTATGCGTTGGTAAGCGTCTATATTTTCGCGTTTTAGGAACTGGTATACATCTTGGTATTTTTCCGGGGATGGAAAGCGCTGTCTGGCAGTGTTGTATTTGGAACAGCTGAAAATTATGTGCGAAGCGTTGTCGAAAACATTGCAACTATCACATCTGTTGTTGCTTACTACGTGCATTTTGTGAAGCGTATAATTGTCAAATGCGTTGCCGCTGAGTAGTCTATTTATTATTTTAATACTGTTTGGTTTTAGCTTTGAGCCTTGGTTGTTGAACCATGGTTTTTTTATTGTTGTAGGGAAGAGTTCACAGTAACCCCGCTGTTTTTCAGCAGCAAAGTTGGCGTAATCCTTCTCCCAGTCGTCCTGTATTAGCCGGTGGATTTCTGCAGTGGCATCTTTTACACTCCATCCTAGAACTGTGAAGGTTCCTTGGGAGGGGGCATTCTTGGCGGCCTGGTCCACGATCTCATTTTGCGGACTTCCGGTGTGACTGGGTGGTGTATTTCTACTAATATTAGCTTCTCGTTACTGGCAATTTTCTTTTGTATGTTATAGGTTAGGAAGTTGTCATGACTGGCCTTTTGTAATGCTATGGCGCTATTCCTGATGTCGGTTAGGATGGCTACTTGAGGTATGCCCACCGAGATGACATGATCAACCGCTTTGTCTATCGCTAGCAGTTCGGCCGACAGAGAAGATAGAGTCTTGTTTGTGTAACAACTTTCTAAGTAATTTGAACTATGTATCAGAAAAGCTGCGCTTGAATGACTTTGAGTGACTCCGTCAGTGAAAACTACCTCAAAGCCCCTGCTTCTTAGGTCTACCACTTTTCCCTTAAATATTTGCCTAATGCTTGCTACGTCTATATCACTTTTAGTTTTGGCTGTTCCCTTAAAGAAGACTAAATCTACCCTTATTTTGCTAGTGCGGATTGGCTCCGGATCACAGATTTTAACCTGGTCTAGTATGTGTTTATAGTCCTTGTACGACTTTGCGTAGCTGGCGTTAAGTTCGCTATTGGAGAGTAGAATTTCTTTGGCAGGTAGTTCATGTGCAAAGACTTTGATTAGTTCTTTAGCCGTTTGGAGCCGTATCCTATACTCCGGTGGAAGTTCAGCCGCCATATGGTATATGGTCCCAGTACACGCCTAAGGTTCAGGTTGGTATGAATTTTGATTTTGTCTGGAGGAACTCCATGAAACGTTAAGGTCTCTTGTGTTGCAGAACGTGAGATCGAGCACTGAGAATTGAGCAGGGCTGAGTGAGAATGTTGGGGAACCGTCGTTAAGACATACAAAGCCTGCGTCTAGTGCAGCTCGTTCAACTATATGACCCTTTTGATCGCTACTTATACTACCCCATGTTATTGACTTCGAGTTAAAGTCTCCACCGATTATGGTCGGGTTAGTCAGCGATGCAGCATAGCTAAATAAATTTCTAAGGCCCTGTTTCAGATTTTGAACTGTGGATGAGGGGGGAATGTATAAACTAAAGATATTAATATTTTTCTTAAGATTCAAGGTTTGTACTCCTAAATTTTCTAAGCCATCTACCGATTTTAGAATTCTAAACTTTATGTTGCATCGTATATAAACTCCAACACCACCATAGCCGTCCTCCTTGGGTTTACCAAAAAAATGATACTCTGGAATACTACAGTCGGTGTTATCCTTAACCCAGATTTCAGAGAGAACCGCTATGTCGATATCGTTGTTTATGAGATACATGTTTAGGAGATGTTTGTTGTATAGGTTGTTCAAGGTTTGTATGTTTAGTTGTAGAATTTTCATTGTTATGATATTGGTCGAGAGAGAGATTCAATGGTGTTCGAAATCTGTTGTGCATCTATATCTGCGTTACTTTGGTTTATAAAGTCTCTAATCTCCCCTAGAAAGTGTAACATTGACTCGTTTGTTGCGGAATTATTGTTGCTATTAGTAATGAATTCAGTGATTTTTTTCCCCAGTGTATTTAATTTGTCTATGGCTAAGTTCTGGTGCGTTTGTGCGATAATACCCTGTCTTTTGTTTCCCTTGGCTATGTTGGCATAGGAATTAATTGAATGAATCGATTTTGCTGATTCAGCTGAGCTGTTTGCTTGCTGGCTTACCCAACAAGGTGAGGGAAACGACTGATGGTCCTCTATCCCCGGAGCCTCCCTAGAGAATAGTGAAGGATACTTCTTACGCACTTCCTGTATGGTTAAGTTTTCTAAGACCTTGTTTTTTTGAATAGCGTAAGCTTTTTTCCTGCCCGGACATATGTGGGAGGTAGCTACGTGTTCCTGTTTGCAATTGGCGCATTCTATTTTGGAACATATTACTTCAGCTCCGTGTTCCAGCCCGCATTTAAAACACTTATTTTTTCCTTTGCAGTGTTTGGCAGTGTGCCCGAACCGGAAGCATCGGAATCATTGTGTAAAGTATATGTACGGCTGAACCTCCACCTTAGCATATAGAAATTTAATCTCTTTTGGGAGTTGTTGTCCTTTGAAATGGATCACTACTCTTCCTCTTGGAACAAGTTCCTTCTTGTTATTTTTATTTTTCCTCATAACTCTGTTAATTTCTACAATGGGAATGTCTGATTTAATATTGTCTGCTATTTCTTCAATGGAGAGATGTGTGGGAATGTTAAAAATGATTCCGGCTTTACTAATGAAGTGCTTAAAGATTAAGGCAGTATACCCTTCCTCTGCTAAATTGGTGTTATTCGCCAACTCATTTGCCCTATCAGCCGAGCTGCACGTGACTTTGCAGCGACCATAGCCAACTTTGGCGACTTCCTCAATCCCGCCAAAATTTAGCTTCTTCAGGCATGCCGATAGCTGGAATTGGTTAATTGCCTTTCTTTCGGCTGAATCGTTTATTTTGTCTATGCATACAATAAAAGGGCCCTTGTCTTCACAGTCATATATATTTTGCACAGTATTAGTATTATTGTTCTTCTTTTCACTCACATTCTTTGGTTTCGGTTTTGTTTGGATTTTACCGTTAGTTGGCTGATTGGATGTTTCCTTCTTCTTTTCCTCCTTTGTCTTCTGTTCCTGTGATCCCTGGCTTCTTGTCGAAATGGTTGATGCTGCGAAGGTTTTCGGTTTCGGGATTGTACCACTCGGTGGTAGCTTTCCCATTCCGATCGTATTCATTTCTGGTCCTTCCAAGAAAAACAAGATATTTCCAGTAATCCCAGTGGTTCTGAGAAATTTCTTCCGATCGGGAAATTGGCGGCAAAATGGCTTTCAATGACAGTAGTAGCACAACCTTCTCTTCTGACGGCTGAACGCGGAATGTTTCCCGTCATTTGTAATAATTTGCCTTTGTTTACGTTTTATATGTAGTGATGACCGATAGTTTAGTGATGTGAGACTGCGTAGTCGTCGATATTTATGTTGCGAGCTGTGGCATTAGGGGGACTCCGCCCTGAGGGAAAACTGAGCTAGCGGCACTGCCAAAGGGATTTAATATGAATTACAATTTTTTAGACGTAGCGGGCATCCCACAAACATACATACATTTATGCTATTTTTTTAAAATATATATTCGTGATCTATGTATAAAGCAGGCCATCCACAGTCGAATTTGTTCGACTAATATGTTAGTGTGTTCGTGTTTTCAAATTTAATAGAAATTTGTTCGACGTTTTGTTCGACAAAGATAGAAACGATTCATTTTGGCGAACACAGGCAAGAGTGTTCGCCAAAATGTTCGTCGAACAAATTCGACTGTGGAAAGCCTGCTTAAACTTCATTTTTCCTTGTGAAAAAAATATAAAATCCAGCCACAGTGAATATTTCAAAATCAAAGAGATCCGCCGAAATTGGCAGCTTTTGTGCTGCGCGCATTTACTTTTTCATAAATATTCCAAAATACAGTCCACTTCATCTACATATATTTCCGAGATAATTCTTCCAATTGTGTTCAATTCCCGCAAACATATTTTGGTGTCCAACGCTATTCCACACATACATACGCACATATAGCTAAGTACTCTCCAAGTATTCTGCTGCGCACAGTGGGTCAAGTGCTTACAATAATTTAAAAAACCTTAACAATCCGAATTTTTAATATTGTGAAACAATAAATATTTTTCCCTTTCCGTGCACCAGTGTGGCCATATTTTCCTAGTAGAAATTTTATAATTGTTTTTTGGGCACACATTTTACGTCTTCTTTTCGAAATAAGAGACATTTCCGAAAATTTCCTCCACACGCTCCAGTGTGGCCGTATATTCAATATAAAAAATATAAAAAATATTGGTTCCTAAAATTCAAAAAAATTCCCTGATCTTCACATTTACTTTCGTGTAAACCATTTTATTTGTTTATTTGTTTATTTAAAGCAATGTACTGCTCAATAGACTTAAAATTATATACATAGCATAAAAATAAAAATATCATATCTTTAAAAACAATAAAATAATAAACGTAGGAGAACTTTTTAAGTCGATGAAGAAAGGAACGCAATGACTTTTAGCGAATTAGCCTTGGCAGAGCACTCATAGGATATGAGGTGATAAAGTTCATTATAGTTATCACATTACAATTACAATAAAATTAAAATTTCTGTTCCAAATGGCTTCTCAAGCAAAATCCGCTCTTACTAAATTTATTGCTACAGCTGACTCTTTGAGCCATTTCGAAGCCACTTTAAACTTTCCGGATGCATACACACCAACCTTATCCACCTGTAAAATCCGAAGGGAGCATATCAGATCCTTAGGCCAAAAGGTCAATGGGGCATATGAGGCAGGCGAGAGCGCCGCAGATACAAAACCCATTCTCAAGTCTAACGCCCGATGAAACATTTTTTTTATATTCCTAAACTAGTGTCGAAGCTCACTCCATAGTTTCCAAGTCCCCACTCACCAACGTTGGCTTCCGCTCAGATTGGAAAGATCTAACTGAGCGTTTCAAAAACAAGCGGTTTTAGGCGAACAGCCACATAAGAACATTGTTTAATGTGCAATCCATAGCACAAGAGTCTGGGGAAGCCTTGAGCAGTCTTCAAAACACCATTCAAGGATGTTTAACTGCCTTAGAACTTTCCGGCTTTAAGATTGAGACTTGGGACCCCATCGTGGTTTATAAGTGCTCTACGAAACTGCCAAACCTGACGCTCTCATTATGGGAGCAATCCATCAAAAATAAAGCCAAAATAATTCAAGTAATTCACTCCAAGTTCAATCTAAAGAAACAAATCGAATCCTAGAGCTGCCAAGCTACTGTACTTCCAATACCCAATGGCTGCGATCTGTGTTTAAAAGAAAACCACCCCGTGCGAATATGTCCACGCTTTCTCCAAATGATCGTTTAGCTTACATCCAAGGTAAACAGTTATGCTCCTACTGCTTTGCAAGTAGGCATAAATTGCAGGATTGCAAAAGCGCACAATTGTTTTTCTTGCCATAGTCGGCACTACACATTGTTGCATCCTGACAACACTTTTTCAACGACTTCAATATCTGCTACTACGCCATTGTCTGCCTCAATTCCACATAGAGTTGCAAAAAAAAAAAATTTCCTCTCCGCTTCCTAAGAAGTATGATTACTTGTTTCCATATCCCGCCTTGGATGACAGACGTTCCCGAGATATTAAATCCTACCAATGCCAAGTCTGCCGAAAAATCTATCCGCTACGGAAATGCCACCGTTTTCTGCGGCTTAGTGCCGAGAAACTGCTCCAGGAAGTACAAATCCACCAGTATTGATCCAACTGCTTGGCCCACGATCATTCCGAAGACTCCTGCAGTAGTGATGACCACTCCCACAAGCGCGGAAAGGGCCACCACACGGTACTACATAGGGACGACCGATCTTCGCTTCTATCATGTCCCTGAGTCTACTATCCTGTGGTTCTTGCTACGGATATCCTCGCAAGTGGTGGGGGGGGGGGCTGGGTAGAATGTGCACGCCAAATAGTAGACCTGCAAAAACATCGATGGTAGCCCCATCGATAGTTTTGATAGTTTGCGGACTAAAACTCGATACTATCGCGATAACATCGCTCATATATAAACATTACGGGTGTTCATGAAAAAAAAAATATAACAGGGGCCTTTAAAAAAATTATCATTAGCAGAAAAATTATGAAAATTTTCAATTATTTATAATTAAAAACGCAATTAGTTTAAATTCAAATGAAATCTTTTTAATACATATTTGGAAGGAGAAATCAAATCACATTTCTTTGGTTAAAAACCAATTATTGTTAACAAATAACAGTTTGTTGACGGTTTTTGGCTTCAGTGACGCCCGTCGATCAGTGATTGTTAGGAAAACATCCTTTCCGACTCTGTCGGAATGCGTCCCCTGCTTAGCAAAATGCAAAATGCGACGCAAAAGCTAAGAAAATGCAAAAAAATTCGCTAAAAATACTTTAATAGATGCTGGATATCTTAAAAATTAAACTTAAGCACTTAGGCCATAGAATAAACTATGATCCAAAAATCATCTTGATCGGGACAGCGGTTTTGATTTTTTAAATCCGATAGTAAGTTTTTAGAGGTGGAGAAACATCGATGCTAACATCGATGTTTTGGAAACATCGGTAACATCGATGTTTGGCAATTCTTTGATTTTCTTTGATTCTTCTACTAGTGAATAATAAAACGTTTCTCCTCCCAAGAATTGCTAAAAAAAAATAACGCGATTTCTTAAGAGTTTGCTAAAAAAATATTTTTAACTGACGAGAACGTGTTTAGCTTCGAACGAGAAACAAAGACTGTACTTTTGCTTATTGTAAATGTTTGACATGAGCTACTCGAGCCGAACTGTTTGAAAGGGCTCATGGAATCATGGGCTCATAGAATCATAGACTCATGGTTGATTCCATGATCCCAGGAGCTATGATTCCAAAGTCACAAGCAAACAGATCAAGCTCAAGCTCAGAGCTGATTTTAAACTCTACTCGTGCAGGGCTCTAGAATAAACCTTATTTTCAATTTTTATTATAAAAATCAAAAAATATTTATTATACCCTTGCAGAGGGTATTATAATTTTGGTCAGAAGTTTGTAACGCAGTGAAGGAGACGTTTCCGACGCCATAAAGTATATATAATCCGTCTGATTCAATACCGTTTGCGAGCTCAGTAGTTGAAAAGCTAGCGACTTAAAACTTTTAAAGTCGTCCTAAAACATGTGTACGCAAATAAAGATTGAAAATCGACCCGATAGGACGTCTATATCCTATAGCTCCCATAGGAACAATCGGATATATCTTGCAAAAACTGAAGATTTTTCGCGCAGTGTAAAAGCTATCTAACCAAATCGTATTTTTTACGCATACCTTGATCAGGGTAAAAGCGCGTGCCGATCGGACGTCTATATCCTATAGCTCCCATAGGAATAATAGGGTGAAATCGGTTAAAATTTGATGTTTTTAAATCTGTAAGAGTATTAAAACTTCAGCTTGCCGAGGTTAGCTTCCGTCCTCGTTTACTTTAAAATCAAAATAGAATGTATATTTTTAGTTACTTACTTCTCGCTACTAAATTTAGAAAGCAACTAGCAATAAAAAAAAACCTTTACATATTTTAAGATTCGTGAAAATTTTCAATAAATATTAGCGGTTTAAGAATTCAAGAGGATTCATTAAGGGTCTTTCCCTCAATTGCTAATAATTTCTGTTGAATTTTCAACTGAACAAAAACGGCCATTTAAATAAAATAAAACTGTGATTAAAAAAAATTTGTTTTTTCTAAACATCTTATAGCGTTTTTCCAATGAGATCCATCCACATCTACCATTCGTTAACGGATGGTCCAAACGGTTTTGCCGTTCCGAAAATTTCCGTTAGTTCCCAATATAAATTTGACGGACCTTGGCGGGCTCTTTTATGCGATAACTGAACGATGTTTTCTGGAGTTCTGTTGAAACCCTCTTTAATTATTTTGACATGAGAAACTGCTTTTCAAGTCATCTGTTATTGGGTTTTGATGGAAGCGTTTAGTAGTCAACAATCCAATTTTCACAGTCAAGCCTAGTACTCAGTACGACGAAAACTACTAGCTAACCATAGGAGCAAGCGAGAGGCAAATAGTTAGCTAACGCTAACGCAGTACTCAGATGAGCTAAGAATATCATAAGGAAATACCAAAAATATACCAGATATAGCGGATGAATATCGATGAACGCCCTTAGCCGCCGACCAAAGAATGCCAGACTTGATTTTTAGCTGTGTTTGTACAGAAGCGGTGTGGCAATAACAAATTACAAATGGAAGAAAACACAAAAACCACTGAAAAATCACCTGCAGGAATTGCGACAATACAAATGGTCATGCCAACAGCAAATTTAAAGTTTTGCGACCTGGGTGTTCAACATTTTGTAATATTTTAAAATTGGAGACAATTGATTTCATTTCTCTGTGCGGGTCAACTCTAAAAACTTCGATCACACTACAAATATTAAAATTGTTCGACTAGTGAAACTCTTATAGCCTCTTCCCATAGAGTCCATCCGTGTGAAACGGTTGGGATTTTTGACAAATGTGAAACTCGTATTCCCACAGAGCTTCCATCCACCATCCACCTTCCACCATCCGATAACAGCTGACTTGAAGAGCAGTTGCTCATGTCAAAATTATTAAAGGGGGGTCTTAACTCGGGAAAACAGTTGTATAGTGTTGTTCTCCTAATCTTATTGTAGAATAAAACAAAATAAATAGCATACGATAATAGTTTAAATATATATCCAATGTTAGAGCATATCCTACAACAAATCTGCATACAAATTGCTGACGGGGGGGAGCCTAACCTCTAAAACCCCCACACTCCGTTCTTACTACGCCACTGTCAAGCCAATATTTCTACTGAAAAAATGTAAACAAAACCAATTGTGTGCTGTTTGGTCATTTAAAGCAATATTAAACTTTAAAGTAGTATATACTACACTTGTAACTAAAATTAGTGATTATTTAAGTATTGCACAATATGTTTTGAATCTTCTCAGCAAAAAATAATGTTTTCGCCCCCAGAATAGCTTAAATTTTGGCCCACACATAATAATTGACTTGCAATGCCCTTTTCGCTTACAACAAACTAAATATTAATAATGAATTTCCAAAAATCAACAAGCCTAAACATTTTTAAATTTTTTCCCGCCATTGGTTTGAATATGATTTCGTAGTCAACGTTCCAATTTTCACAGTCAGGAGAAAAAATTCAGAGTTGCACCGAAAAATCATCGGCTAACTATCGCATAAAAGAGCCCGTCAAAGTCCGTCAAATTTTAACGGGGAACTAACTGGAAAATTTTCGGAACGGCAAAACCTTATGGACCATCCGTTCAACGGATGGTGGATGGCTCTCTTTTTCAGTTAGTTCCCCGTTAAAATTTGACGGGCTCTTTTATGCGATAGTTCGCCGATGATTTTTCGGTGCAACTCTGAATTCTTCCTCCTGACTGTTAAGGCATTTTTCCACTATGCGGTTTTTTCGGTATTTTCAATTGGCAACGCGATACGCGGACGTGAGTTGTTTCCATTGGCAAATGCGTCTGAAACAGCTGTTCTGCTATTGTCATTTGCGATATTGTCATTAAGAATGGATTTAAATAATTTATTACTAATAAATACAATTTCAGAACAGCATTCGAACACAATAAATATGTGTGGACAAATTGCTCAAATGCTGGAAGCAAGCACCACATCCCACGCTCTGCTGCTAAAGGCAATATCGTCAAGGAGAGTTTGGACATACGTAAGCTGGAAAACAAAGAAGTATTATTATTGTTAAATTAACATTTATATACATATGTATGCCTAGAATCGAAATGGGACCTTTTGGGAGACTGACGTGCAGCAAAATTCAGACGAGTTCTTTAAGGAGTCCTTTCGCGTAGACAGGAACTCATTTCAGAAGTTGGTGAAGCTGCTACCAGGCCTGGCAAGCAAAGACACAGTCTTTCGACGAGCCATTCCTTTGGATAAAAGGATTGCCCTTTATACGCTTGGGTCATCCGCAGAATAAAGGACTATTGACAGATTATTCGGCATATCAACCACCATGGTATGCAAAATAGTCAACGAATTCTGTGCTGAAGTCATATCAGTAATGGCTCCCGAGTACTTGTCCCCAAACTGTTTGACCAAATGTGTGGAAGGATTTGAGAAACTAGGATTCCCACAATGTTTTGGAGCTATGGGTAAGGTCTATATACATAATTATTTAATGATTGCTTATTTCTTTTCAGATGGTTGTCTTATCGAAATACGGCCGAGAGCCAAGAATGCAACCGAATATTACAATTACAATACATCTCGTCTGCTATTTCCTTGTAAATTTAGAGAGAATTTTTTAATATAAACTATTAAAGAATTAAAAACAAACAAATTACCTGCTACATTTTCCATTTTGCCGGCTTTTATGTTGACAATCAGCTGTTTTTGGGCATCCCTAGTCATTAGTGCTGGTAAATGGTGGAGGAAAATACCACAAAATTTCACTTTCCAGCCCTGGAACGCGACAATTTTCCACCCTCCCCTTCCCTCCCCAACCCTCGCCTTCAAGTTTTGTATGGGATTTGGGCGCGTTAAACGGTAAATGGATGCAAACGCGACGCGTCCATAATGAGCAGAGGGCATTAGGCCTTCTCCCGTCAACAATTTATATGCAGATATGTTGTGGGATATGTTCTTTTATTTATTTTTATTATTCTACAATAAGATTAGGAGAACAACATTGTACAACTGTTTCCCCGAGTTGAGACCCCCTTTAATTATTTTGACATGAGCAACTGCTCTTCAAGTCATCTGTTATCGGATGGTGGATGGAAGCTCTGTGGGAACACGAATTTCACATTTATCAAAAATACCAACCGTTTCACACGGATGGACTCTATGGGAAGAGGCTATTACGTACATCAATGCACCCAACCGTTTGGTTGGATTTGTATTACGAGTAAAAACGGAAAATTTAAAATAAAATACAACTTTTTTTTTTCATAAAACTGGTAATTCTTAAATTAGTGGAACTAAAGTTCAAAGAAAAGTTCAAGTCTAGCGCATACGTAATTCATTTTCTGGAATTTTTCTAGCCGGCATTTAAACTATATAAAACAGGGGGCACACCAGAGATCAAAATTAATTTTTTCATTGCATCAGTTTCTTTGAACATACATACATAGTAAGTAATTTTTATATTGTTTGCTTTAGGATCTATTTACTCAAAAATCATGTTGTCGATCAGCATAGCAACAGCAGATATAAATATGCAAATGGTTATTTATTTGTTTATTTATCAATAATTATTTAAATAGCCGTCTAATGTAACTCATAAGACGTTAATTCTTTAAGTCATTTAGACAGTTTACGATAATAGTGTATTTATCATTTGTAGACACAACTATGTTATCGCGGTTAAAATTGCTGAGGTCTGCACATCCCCAGGTCGTGCGCGCTCAATTAATAACATCAAGTATCAATTCTGTATCAAAATGTAACAAATCTGGAGCCGAATTATCTTGCCATAGTATGCCATCTGTAATACATAAACGTGAATACAGGTATATAGAAGGAAAAGTTTATCATGGCTTTCTATGCGAACGTGTGGAGCACATTTCTGAATTTGAGCTTACGTCCTATACGTTGCGTCATGAGGGCACTGGTACAGAACTATGGCATATCGACCGAAATGATGCTAACAACGTGTTTTCCATAAATTTTCGAACAACACCTTTTGATTCTACTGGCCTTCCACATATATTAGAGCATTTATCGTTATGCGGCTCAAAAAAATATCCCGTAAGGGATCCTTTCTTTAAAATGCTTAACCGCTCTGTAGCAACGTTTATGAATGCAATGACTGGTCCGGATTATACGATTTATCCATTTTCGACTATGAATGAGATGGACTTTAGGAATTTGCAGCGAATTTACTTGGATGCTGTATTCAGGTAAGATCCTGATAAATTAATAAAAATGGTAACTTATAAATCATGCTATTATTACTTAGGCCAAATCTTGCCTATTTGGATTTTCTTCAAGAAGGCTGGAGGCTAGAGAACAAGGATATAAATGATTCAAAATCACCAATTGTGATCAAAGGAGTGGTTTATAACGAAATGAAAGGAGCCTTTTCGGAAAATGCGCAGATTTTTGGTCAGAGTCTACTAAATAATGTTTTTCCTGACCATACATATGGTCATGTGTCTGGAGGGAATCCATTGGAGATACCCAAATTAACACACCCTGATTTAGTTGATTTCCACAAAAAATATTATCATCCAAGTAACTCTCGTATATACTCTTACGGATTATTTGATCCAAGTAAAACGCTTGCACTTCTCGATGTAGAGTATTTATCAAACCAAAGTTGGATTGACAACTCGTATAGTCTAATACCTCAGCAAGATCGATGGATACAACCCCGCAACGTACACATTTCCTGTAGACTAGATAATATGGGTGCGACAATTGATAGACAGAACCAAATTGCTATCGCACTGCTAATGTGTGATGCGACAAATATTCAAGAGAGTTTTGACTTACACGTTCTATCTGAGGTATTAATACGTGGACCCAACTCTGCGTTTTACAAGAACTTAATTGAACCAAACTTTTCGGGTGGCTACAACCAAGGCACGGGATATTCATCGGACACTAGGGACACAGCTTTCGTCGTTGGATTACAAGACCTTAGAGTTGAAGACTTTACAAAATTCATCAAACTTTTTGATAAAACCATTTCCGAGGCTATTGTGGATGGTTTTCAGCCAGAGCATCTCGAAAGCATTTTGCACAATCTTGAGTTGTCACTAAAACATCAGAGCCCCAATTTCGGAATTACATTGTTGCTTAATTCCACAGCCTTGTGGAATCATGATGGGGACGTAGTAAGCAACCTTCGCGTATCAGATATGATATTACGGCTGCGGACAAGTTTAAGTCAGAACAATAACTATTTCCAAGACAAAATGGAACAATATTTTGTCAATAACAATCATAGACTAACACTGACAATGTCGCCTGATGAGTTATATGAGGAGAACTTCAAAAAGGCTGAATTGGAGTTGTTAAGGCACAAAGTAAAAGACCTTGGCAAAGACAATATAAACCAAATATATGAGAGTGGGTTGATATTGGATGCATTTCAAAAAGCCAAATCAGATACCGAAGTATTGCCATGTCTTACAATGAAAGATGTGAGCGAGTCACTAAAATGGCCAAAAGTATTTATTCAAAACATAAAAAATGTACCCACTCATATTTGCAAAGTTTCGACAAACGATGTTACTTATTGTAAGTGTTTGTTTAATATAACTGATTTGACAAAAGAAGAAATACACCTTATGCCCCTATTTTGCAATGTCATAAGTGCAATGGGCACCACCAAGTTTAATTATCGGGAGTTCGATAAGCTCGTTCTTTCAAAAACCGGTGGTATAAATTTTTCGTTAAATTTAATTGAAGACGTAAATGATGCCAATAGTTACAGGCTCAGCATATTAATGACTACACATGCACTTGAAAAAAATGTTTCAAACATGTTTGGCTTGTGCCAGGAGTTGTTACAAAACTTTATGTTCAACGATTTGGACCGTCTTAAAATGCTTATTGAAAATTATGTATCTAATATATCAGTAGGAGTGGCGAGCTCGGGTCATTTGTACGCTATGTTGGGAGCGACTTCATTAGTTAGTGATGCCGGTAAACTTAAGTGCATTTTATCAGGCGTAAGTCATATTAATTTTATGAAAAATTTCGTAAATGAAACTACTCCACTGGAAATGCGTGATAAGCTGGCATTGATTGGTGCCAAAGTCTTTAATAAGAGTAATATGCGTGGGGCCATTAACAGCACACAATCTAACTTGCCATTGGCTATTAAACATTACAGCGGATTTTTGGAGACATTACCAGCATTAGAAAAAAGGAAAACATGTAGAAAGATTCATTATTTTAACCCTAGCTGTCAACAATATTCGATGAATATACCAGTTAATTATTGTTCTAAATCCTTTTTCGCAGCTCCATATCTGCACAAAGACCATCCAACACTCAGAGTTTTGGCGAAAGTAGTATCAGCCAAATATCTACTGCCTGTCGTTCGTGAGCAAAATGGAGCTTATGGTGCTGGTGCAAGGATCAGCTCAGACGGCATTTTTAGCTTTTACAGTTATCGAGACCCACATTCAATCAAAACGTTGGACGCGTTCGATAGAACATATCAATGGCTACGATCGGATAAAAATGTTATAGATCAACAATCCCTTTTTGAGGCAAAGCTTGGTGTGCTGCAGCAATTAGACTCGCCCGTAGCACCTGGAAATATTGGCATTGATAACTTTATATATGAGTTATCACAGGAATGTTATGAAGAGTACCGCACTCGAATGCTATCAGTAACTATTAATGACTTGCAGGATAGCATAGAAAAATACTTTCGAAATCAATCAAAACATTATGGAAAATGCATTTTAGGTCCAGTCAATAAACAATTGGAGTTAAAAACTGGTCAAAAATGGAAAATAAATAACTAGATCAAAATCCAATGCTTGTGTAGTTTTAATTAATAATACTTAAACATTTTTTAAGTTTCTTTAGTTTGACAATTTTCGGATAAGTAAAATATAAAAACAATTGTGCCCAAAATTTTAAAACTCTCAAGACAATCTTAGGTAAAAGTAAACCCTTTTTTTAAGGAATAACCGTGCTTCACCGAAAATATCTATTAAAGGCTGTTCCTTTTGAACAAATAGTGAATACGGGGATGTCACAGAAATCTTTTCCAACCGAAGAGAAAAAATTTCTGTGATTCCCGATAGGAACCATAGAAAACTTTTTAAAAGGTTTTCAGTTTCAAAAGATTTTTCTTAACAAGCAATCGCTTGCTTTTGAACGGTAAAACCTTAATGATTTTCACGAATATTTTTGAGCTACATATGTAAATGTTCTAAATATCACATCCTTTTTAAAATATTTTAGAGCTGGTTACAATTTTAAAGTTCATTTTTGCATAAAAAAATGTTTTTATTTCTTTATAAAATCATAAACAAAAAGATTAAAATTTGGTTATTTCAGCTTACAATGTACAAAACATTTGCATAGCATACTACAGTGCCGAAAAAAATAATAGCACCACTTCGTCCCAGGTTCTTAATTTCCAAAAAATGGAAAACGTAGATTTTTATATAAGCAGTGTTTCTTATTATCTTAATTAGTATTCCACTTATTTGAAACAATTGGAACGGATATCAAAATTATGTTCTACATATCATTTTTTCAGATTTATAAAAAAGGCAAAAAATGGACGAACAAAATAATAGCACCACTTTCGTTGTCTTTAAGTAAAACGTATGATTCGCTGATATTCTTAAAAACGAAGGATATATTTTATGAGATTTGATTAAAACTAACATTTCCTGATATGATAAAAAAAATTAAAAAAAAGACATATTGGATGGAAAACGGTCAAGCAAACTGTCAAGGGATAACACAGAAAACTCGAGTCCTTGCCCATATTTCCTTCCGAAATGATATATCACAAAGCACAAAGAATCTTATAAAGGCCAACACTAAACTAAAACATGTGCTTAAAAAATTAGGGAGTATTTTAATAATTGGATAATGTTTCAATAAAGAAATTTATATACCATGGACTTTTAAAAAAATCCTATTCTAAATGCGAAACATTTACAGGCTCATCAAAGAAATTGACTTGCGTACTCGCTTAACCATAACGCAACCAAAAATCTTCGAGTTTTTATACCCGTTACTCGTAGAGTAAAAGGGTATATTAGATTCGTGAAAAAGTATGTAACAGGTAGAAGGAAGCGTTTCCGACCATATAAAGTATATATATTCTTGATCAGGACCATGTCCGTCTGTCCGTCTGTATGAACGCTGAGATCTCGGAAACTATAAAAGCTAGAAGATTGGGATTTGGCATGCAGATTCTAGGGGTTAATACGCAGCGCAAGGGGTTAATAACGCCCACAAACCGCGAAAAACTGTGGCGCCCACAGTTTTGAAGCTATATTAACGGGAAAAGGAATGTGTATTCGTTTCATCAATACATATTGAGTGACCAAATGGGAAAGTTATAAGCAAATAATAAAATGTCCGGTAGATGGCGCCACTTTTAAGCGGCTGATTGGTTTGCCCTGCTTGAGACCGCTTGCCTTAGCTGAGTAACGGATATTTGAAAGTCGAGGCACTCGACTATAGCGTTCTCTCTTGTTTTTTAAGACAGTTTATTCAGTTAATCTAAAACGTCTTAAATCATTTCTGAATAAATTTGCAAATATATCATGAGTTTTGGGACCCAATTCTTGTATAGGTAGGGGCTTGATTTGTTTAATCGTTAGTAAGTCAATATAACCAATAATTTTAAAGGATATTTAGACTTTAAACTTAAATTTAATTGTTAATTACCGTCAACTAAAGATTAAGTTACCAGTTTGTAATTTTTCTACCTTTTATTCTATTTTTAGAGAAGTGGTGCTATTATTTTTTTCATAGTTTTTTGAGTTTGAGTATATTTTTTTTGAATAAGTCAAAATGTTCTATAAATCTATTTATTTAAAACCCGTTTTGAAAAATTAAAAAGTTAAAAAATGTTAGTAGGGTAACTAGTTAAAATTTTTTTCTTTGAGTGGGGCTTTTTTTTCGCAGCTGTAAATCCTTAGAAAAGGTCCTTACATGGTAGTCCATGGGGATTTAACTCATTGGCCTTCCATGCAGTGCTCACAAGAACGCGGCCGCCCTGACTAAATCCTTGGGCAATGTTGATATTTTCGCGAATGAATCGCAAGAACACGGCATCTTGTGCTGCTGACCAATGTTTACCCCTGAAAATAAGCAACGTTTATATGTTTAAATTAATAATAAACAAGAATTGTTTACTTTTGCTCACATGTCTTCTTCTTCTCCACAGCCGGCTTCTTATCCGGCAAAAAATAGGATATTTTTCACGACAGCGCTGCCACCTTTTCGCAAAGGCGGCATGTTTTTATTAATTTCTCAATAACTACTACAAAACTAAGTACCGTTTTATAAATAATTCGCTAACACAACACTTTTTTAATTTTTACCTTTGCACACGGCTTATAAAATGCTTATTTTTAATTATAACCAGAAATAAATATACAAATTGTAGTATGCAAATAGTTCGTCGATTTCATTAGTGTTGTCTCAAATAATGTTTAATTCTTGTCAAGCATTTGTAAGTTGGTTTATCAAAACGTCTGTGAAAAACGGGGAATTTAGAAACCGTCAAAAAAGACGACTGACACCGAGATTTGCTTTTCTGGGGAAATCGGGTTGGAATAGATTTCTGTTATACCCCGTAAAGCAGGGGTGCTCAGTCCTATGGCACACGGGTACATTTGTTTTTGTTTTGGCACATAGCATACGGAGCGGCACATCCCATACTTTCCTAGGGCACACGCAAGTTCTTCTTTGTGTCGCTGTCCGTAACGAGCCAAGCCAACAACAATTCCAATGAACTTTTTTTTCGTCTCAACTCACAATGCAAATTGTTCTTGTCTTTTTCATGACTGTGTGTAAATCGTTACTCGCGTGCGTGTGATTTTTTTTTAATTGTGTTTGTAAATGCACGGCTATAAGGCAATTTTGAGCACCCCTGCCGTAAAGGATACAATTCCTCGAAAGAAGGTACCGTTATTGAGGCAAATTCTCCATATTTTGTAGAGTTGACCTTTTCCTTGCAGTTTAGAACATTTAAAATAGTTTCCAATCTTTTAACGATTTCACTGTTAATTCCAGTGATTCGAGTTACTACTTCATGTTCTTAAACAAATTTTCTCGAAGTATTTCCATCATTTGATTTCCCGTATCCGTATTTGGGAAAATCTACTTTTAATCCAACTTCCTTGAAAAAAGAATTCTGTATTTTCTTCTTTCTTATGCTTTCCTTTTCGTTACCCTCATCCTTTATTATAAATCGGAAGACATATCGCTACTTATTGATACTGCCTATGTATACCTGTACATGAATACATTTTTAATTTGGCCTAGGCTCTCAGATAAACTCGATTTTTCAATGTTTTACCTAGCTAGCAGTCGTCAGCTAGCTTTCAATGCGTTTGGACGTGCTTATCATTCGCTATGTCTATTCCAAATTGCTCAGAGTGCAATTCATCGGTCACTGCAGCCCAGCTTCTATGTTTTGATGCTGTCCGCTGCTCTTCGTTGTGCCGTCGCGCCTTCCAGACTTCGTGTGTAAACATTTCGCCAGACGTGGCTAAATTGCTGACCAATTTGCCGAATTTATTGTGGCAATGTGACAACTGTCTTGTCGCTAATAATTCCCACTTAAAAACTGATGAACTCAACGATAAAATCAATAAGCTGGAAATATTTTTTTCGGATCTCAATAACAAATTCCTAAGTGCGGTCGCCCATAAACCTGGAGCCATTCATTCTCAGCCTCAACCATAGCCGCAGCTAAGTGCTAACAACATGAACAACGTTAGTACCAGGCCGCGGACCCTTAGACCTTTGGAAGTGTCCGCCAATGGTGAGGTGCATGTTGCGGAACCGCTAACTGTGGTTAAAGAGGATGATTGGAACATCGTACGTAAGAAGAGGAGGAATATTCGGAAAAACAACAAAAAGCGTTTAGTTGGTAAGGCCCCCAGCTATAACGAATTGACAGTAATGCAAAGCAAGAAATATTTGTATGTCGGAAAATTTTCAGTTGCATATGTGGCTGATAAGCTTAATGTGGCCACTGAACATTTTACATGCTTTAAGCTTGTCAAAATGGATGCTGACTTGTCAGCGCTTAAGTTTATTAAAACGGATCACGTTAATCCTTGAAATCCAACAGCCGATGAATCTTCTACGCCCATATACTCCCCTTCAAAAAACTCCCAATAATCGGCGTCACTGGCATTGACGTCTTTTGCGGTTCCTTCTTTTCTTATCGCCGCAATTCTCAACTATATTACCAACAACAACGGCTGAAGCTAGCGGTGAATCCGCTCGCTCTCTGCATCGGCCTCTCTCATCAACTCACGTAGCAACAGCTGTATTCGCAACAACAACAACTCCAGCTCATTTTGCTGTCTGCTTTAAGCACCCGCGAACTAGAGCTGGATGCGCTCCCACACAGCGCTCTCCTTGGATTTACGCTGTCTTTTCATCGTGCAGCTCTATACATTCAGTTGTTTACGTCTGCTGATGTTCCAAGTTCTCCCGCATGCGAGGCGCATACTAGCAACGTGGTCTTCGGAGTGGCGCTCTCTTCACCTCCCGTTGCCTGAACGCAGCCTCCAGTATCTCGCAGCGTGCTCTTCGGAGTGGCGCTCTCTTCACCTCCCGCTGCCTGGATGCATCATCCAGTACCTCGCAGAGTGCTCTTCGGAGTGGCGCTCTCTTCACCTCCCGCTGCTAAAACGCAGCATCCATTGTCCCGCAGCGTGCTCTTCGGAGTGGCGCTCTCTTCTCATCCCGCTGAATTGGCGCATTATCCAACTGCTCACAGCGTGCTCTTCGGAGTGGCGCTCTCTTCGCCTCACACTTCCCTGGAGCTGTGGCCGACACCTGGATGGCTCAGCGATTTTAATGGAGTATCGCTCTCTGCTACACCGTTGCCAACGTTGGATCGTAATACCATATATGATCTTTGTGATTATGATCTCAACCTGCCAATACGTATTCGTACGGAATCGCTGCGCAGTGTTTTTAATGGATCCTACGGCTGTGGAGTGCAGACTAGTAATGGGTTGCTCATGAGTGAGTGAACAAAAAAGAGTTGTTCACTAAACTGAGTGAGTGAACATTCATTATTGTTCACTTGTTCATTTTTGCTCACTTGCTCAGTTTTGCTCTTCTACTTGCTCTTTTTTGTTCACTTGTCCAGTTTTGCTCTCTTTTTTGATATTTTTAGTTCACTTGCTCAGTTGCTCTCTTGCTGTTTTTGGCTCAAAAAATAGTTATTTTTACTTTTTGGATGCATTTTGCATACGGTTTTATAGTCAATCAGCTATTTTCTCAGAACCAGTGAGAAAGTTAAGGTGTTCTGTGAGCCAGTGATCAAGTGAGCAAGTGAGCAAATGAGCAAGTGAGCAAGTGAGCAAATGAGCAAATGAGCAAGTGAGCAAGTGAACAAGTGAACAAGTGAGCAAACTGAGTGAGTTGACTCATTAAGAAAAAAAGAACAAGTGAACATGTTCACCCAAATGAGCAGTTTTTAACCAACACTAGTGCAGACGACTGTTGCTGCTGCTGCTGATTTCACTCTCCCTGATTACCGCCAGGCATCTATGGCAAGAGTTCTAGGAAATTCACCTAGCCTTAGAATTGTAAACAACATCTTAAAATTTTCTTTCAAAATATCTCTGGAATGAGGACCAAAACCCAATCTGTCTACATGAACACATCCAATAGTGATTATGACGTACTCATATTGGTGGAAACCTGGCTCAACCCTAACTTTAGCGTTAGAGAGTTCTTCGATGCAAATCGGTTCAACGTCTATCGTAAGGACAGAGACTTCAGCAGAATGCAGTGCGATAGAGGTGGGGTGACATTGTGGCTGTATGCCGTACTTTCTGCTGCATAGCCGTTAAGCTTGAAAACGAAGACTCACTTCTGGACCAGTTAGCTGTCGAAAGACTGTAATAGTTGCTTCCTACATTCCCCCTGGTAGCGATCTTACGCTATATTAGGCACATATGACGGTGTGGGTATCTGTGTGACAGGAGATTTTAATTTAGGATCTGTTGTATGGACATGTGACCCGCAATCGCTCTTTATGGTGCCTGGTAATGTTCACCAGCCACATGAAATTATTGTCATTGACGATTGTTATAGTATGGGCCTCACCCAAATAAATAATATCTTTAATGATTTGCATAGGCTACTAGATCTAATTTTCGTCAACTCCATTGTTCATTCCTCGGTATGCCTTGCTAAATATACTATTTCTAATTGGGATTCTCATCATAAGCCAATTTGCTTTAATATTTAATTTTATAATTTTTTACCAACAGTTAATGTAGTTCCTATGTATAACTTTGGTGACTCCAGCCTGGCTGCCGTTAGTTATTGCCTCATATCTATTAATTGGGTTTCTTTACTATCAGATGCTTGCATTGAGACCAATTATAATAATTTTCTAGTTGCACTCAAAAATACTCTGGATAGTGCGGGGTTCTATAGGCTTCCGTGGTACCCTAAGTCCTCCAGAAGTATACAAATTTAAGGAATAAGTTCTATAAAAGGTTCTTGAGATGGGGTAATCCTGTGGATGGCGATAGATATAGGCAAACAAATTTATCTACAATCAGTACATTTCTGATATTGAAAATAGCTTAAAGTCCAATCATAATTCGTTCAGTCATCGTCATCCATACCTTCAACTATGACATACAAAAATATGGTCGCTAACTCTGGGGCTGATATTGCCAACTAATTTGCTTCCTTTTTTTCTGCTAACTATGAGCCCGCTTTAGTTGGTATAGCCAGGAAGTTTTAAGCAACATTCCAGAATTCAGTAGTATCGGTTCCCTGGATATAACTGATGGAGACATCTCTGAAGCTATAGTTCACTTTGACGATTCCAAGAAGCCTGACGTTGATGGAGTATCTTCGTTCTTTCTAAAACATTGCTATACTGGTCTTCATGAACCTCTTAAAATCATTTTTTCTGCCTCTCTAGCTCGAGGAAATTTTATATCTAGATGGAAAATGGCTACAATTATACCGGTTCATAAATGCGGATGTAAGTCTGAAATCGCCAACTACAGGCCTATTGCCAAAATAAGCAATATCGCCAAGCTGTTCGAGAGAATAGTAGTTTAAAAGTTATCTTTCCATCTAAATGCCTATATTGACCCGAATCAGCATGGGTTTATGCCCGGTCGTTCTACGACCACGAATCTTGCTATTTTTACAAAACATTGTTTACAATCCTTTGAGTCCCATTCGCAGGTGGATGCAGTTTATACTGACTTTGCCAGGGCTTTTGATAAGGTCTGTCACTCTGCCTTACAAGCAAAGCTTTCCAAGCTGGGCTTTCACTCTTCGCTTTTAAAATGGATTTCATCTTTCATGGTAAACCGATCCTATCAGGTTGAAGTCAGTGGTTCAGTTTCAAAATCATATAAAGCGTCTTCTGGGCTTCCTCAGTTCAGTCAGCCAAATATCTTCTCTATGCAGACGACTTTAAGCTTTACCTTTCAATGAATTCGTTAAGTGATACTTATTTGCTGCAGTCTGATTTAAGCAAAATTAGTTTATGGTGTACTCGGAACAAATTACCACTTAATTAAAACAAATGTCATGTGGTCCGCTATGGTAAATGCTCATTATCTTTTACTTCAACGTATTATATTTACGATCACCCACTCCTTGCGCTGAACGAAATTATGGATCTTGGGGTCCTCTTCGATAGCAAATTCATTTTCAATCACCACATTAATTACATTCTGCTCAAAGCGTATGCTATGTTCGGATTTGTCAAACGAAATACTGTACTGTTTAGGGACCCGTACTCAAGACTGTCAGTGTTTTCTGCATCTGTTCGCTCAAGGGTGGAATATGCTTAATTTATTTGGAATCCCTCAAGCACAGTGCATAGCAATAGGGTTGAGCGGCTCCAGCCAATGTCGCCTACTACACACCTGCAGTCTTTAAGACAGGCGTTCAATAGCGGGTCTACTTTTGTGAATCACTTAATTATTGGTAAAATTGATAGTCCTTTCCTCTTGAGCTTAATTACCGTTAATGCCCCAGCCAGGAATCTCCGTACCATGGTCCCTTTCTTTGAAAGTGCTGCCAGGACCAATTATGCTCGGAATGAGCCACTTTTAAGGGCTTTGCGATTGTTTAACTCCCTACCAGCTAGCATCCGGTTATGTTGGGGATCCAAGAAGGATATGCTTATGCAATCGCTTAGGGAATATTTTTTATGTAGTTCTTAGTCTTAGATTTAAGTTTATAACCTACTAGCCAGATAAGAAACTAATCTATTGGCGGAATAAATAAATAAATAATTGCCATTCAAAACATTTTGAAATTTTTAAAGAAATCCGTATTTTTTAATCAATAATAACATTGAAAAGGGTTGTAACGAACTGATTTGTTAGGTCTGCTCGCTACGAGATTCGTGCGGCTAGCTCAGTATAGTTGTGCGTTCGTCCCACCAAATTTATATAAACGTGACCGCCCAGTAGATCAGTGAGAAAGCACAGAATTTTCGGGTACTCAGTGGATTTTATTGCGAGCGAGAGGGTATGATAGCACGGCAACCTTGCCGTCGCCGCTCGTGGCCGTTGCTGACTCCGGGTCGCCTTGTCGATCCGGCGCTCCCCTTGTGGCCTGCGGGCTCCGGTTCCGTGAACTCCCTGAAGATGCTTGTAGCTCCCTGAACATCCTTGTAGCTCCCTGAAGAGGCACGAAGCTCCCTGGAGATCCTTTGCGCTCCCTGAAGATGCTCGACACCGCTCGCCGCTGATGCGCAGAAACGACGACTACTCGTCGCGCCTTAAACTCGCCAGGAGATCGACTGCACGGGTTTAGGGAAGCGTCACCGTTCTCAGACTAGGGCGAACAGAGGCCGCGATCTCCAGGAATCACTCCTTTCGACACACCACCGCCTGTCCCTGGCTCTGTCCCGGATGGTCCCACTAGGGTTTAACTCAGATCGCACCTGCAGTCCAAGTTACGCAAGGATGCTGCCGAGCGCTTCACTTTGCTTCAACGCCTAGTGTAAACGAACGTTCCGCCCTAGTTTCACCCCTTGGCTTATCATCCGACGTTTCCTTGTAGCTCGCTCTGTCGTGGTGTAGTGGCTGGCCCGTTGCTGATGCTCCTGGATATGCTGACTGCGTGGCTGGACGTTGCGTGGCTTCTGGTACTCGGGATCTTGGTCAACGCCGAACCGGGACTACACGACTTAACCGCGGGGCTCTACTGGAGTTCTCCACTCGAGGCCACCAACGATAGACCGATCTCCCTTCTGGCTCGTTCCACTCGGGGTTCGGACGCACGCCGCTCCGGGAATACACGACTCAAACCGTATGGCTCTCCTGGAGTACTCCACTCAAGACCACAACGACTGATCGATCTCCTTTCTGGCCTAATGGCTTCTCCCTGAGTTCACGATTTCTTGTCGCAGGCTTACACCGCTCAAACTCTGTTCGACTCTACGGCGAGGAGCGTGGATTTAGTTGAGACAGAATTGAAACGGATCGCCTTGACCTAGACGTGTGATGCCCTCTGGACCTCAGCTACCTGCGTCTCAATTCGGAGATTCCTGGCGGTTCAATCCCGAACGTCTCGACGTAGCGATCTTGTTCCTTGTAGGCTCCCACGGCGCTGCTTCCGGCGATTCGACTTGTTGTTGTTCACTGGTATTTCACTGTACTGGCTGACTTGTTCACTTTGTATCTGGACTGATCGTGATAGATTGACTCTTCGTGATCGACTGATCCTGTTGCCAGCGCCCGGCGGCATTATATAGGGCCTCTGGGAACCGTTATTTCCCTCTTTTTTGCTGCCCGCCGCATCTCTCCACTCCGGGTCCTGCTTGACCCACTTGCCTTTCACGTACGGCCGTAAATTGTGTTTCTGCGTGTTGCCGCTGCTCCGTTCATGCTTTTAGTGCCTGTGGCACGTCTGTGCGTCGCTCCGCCGCTGAGATGTGGCACTTGTCCTCCTGGACCAAAGTCCACGGCAGAGTCCAAAGTCCGGTGCAGATCCGTTATTTCCCCTTTTGCACACGGCACTCTGGCTCTGCCTGCCAAGTCTCCACTCTCTCACTCTCCGCTTCTCGCTCTCCAAACTCTCTTTGGCAGAGTTCCCTCTGTCAACCTCGAAGTCTCCAAACTCTCATTCTCCACTTCTCGGTCTCCAAACTCTCACTCTCCAAACTCTCATTTGCAAGTGTCTCTCCACTTGCTCTTCGCCGCGCCGCTACCCCGCTAATTCGCCGAGTAACTGGTAAGCGGCCGGCCATCGGTGGTTTTGCTGCGGGAATTTGTGGGGAGTTATTCAACTCCTCACAGGGTTCCCATTAATAGAAATCTTGGTTTTACCAGGGTTGCGCAATACACAATTTCTGGGACAATGACTTTTGAACTTCTTTGGCCTCAAACAACTGACGCAACTGGAACTTTCCAAATATCAATAAGAATTTTCAAAAAAACGTTTAAGGAAAGTATAAGAAATATATTATGATATATTTTTTTTATCTCCATCAAAAGTTGAAAAATTGTAAAAAAAAATTGACCTTTTGCAAATAGCGAATATCCATTAGAATCGGATATCGAACTGTAAGTTGTTTTTACGTAGTTTGTACTTAATGAAAACACCAATTAGAGAAACCAAACATCAAGATCGTTTGATACTTCGTTTTTAAGATATTCCACCTAGAAGTGACCTAAATTGGGTAAAAATGTTTTTTTAATCGAAAAATAGGCCAACTAGATACGCCCCTTGTATCTTTAAAAAAAAAATCGGATATTTATGGGGGTCCATACTTGAAAAGAGGGATAAATTATCTGTCGATGGTGTGGTACGGTTTTGATGGGTTGGTTTCCAAACCAACAGTAACCAAATCCGTCGCCGGTTTCTGTGTCACCCCTGTATATTCCGGAGTAGAAGAGTCTACAATAGAAATTAACGATGCTAAAATTTTTCCTATAAATTTCCCATTATTTTTCCGATATGGAAGCTATATGAGTTAGTCTCCGATTTATCTAAAATTTAATTCGAAATTCAGAACAGTTTAAACAAGAAGGGAAGCTAACTTAGGGTAACTGAAGTTTATATACCCTTGCAGATCTTTTCTATTCGATTACAAATACCAAAATGTTAAATTTCGTTTTTTTGCGTATTTGCGTATTTTTACAGCAGTTTTGGTTATTGGGGAAATTATTTTGACATTATTCGATCGATCCTTCTTGGGGCAGCTATATTATATAGTCATTCGATTTATATTAAATTTATATAGTCGTCCGATTTTTCAGAAATTTTAGTCGAAATGCAGAACGGTTTAACTAATAATATTCCCAAAAAACACCGAAGCTATCATTTTTTACTATTATTTTTCCGATCTTTCCTATAGGAGCTATAAGTTATAATTGTCCGATCCGGCTGGTTCCGACTTATATACTACCTGCAATAGAAAGACGACTTTTGGTAAAGTTAATCTCGATAGTTTTAAAACTGAGGGACTAATTTGCGTAGAAACGGACGGACATGGCTAGATCGACTTGTCTGGTCATGCTGATCAAAAATATATATACTTTATAAGGTCAAAAACGTCTCCTTCACTGCGTTGCAAAGTTCTGACTGAAATCATAATACCCTCTGCAAGGGTATAAAAATAATATTCCCAAAAGCATTAGGTCGTATGTTATTAGAGATTTGGTGACCTGGTGACGAACTCATGGTCATATATATAAATAAATAAATTATAAATAGCTAACAATTTTTTGTTTATGGTTATGGTCATGGGTTCACTCCCCAAGTGAAGTGTGATAGGTTAGGTTACACGGACGGCCCTAACGGACGGGACCACGCATAGGCCCATATGGCCCTTAGTTGTCCGACGGATCTGTATGAACCTCGAGATATTTTACGAGGTTTTTATGTCCACAAGGATCGAGGTGTATTTCGCGAAGGCAAGAAGTTCGCTTGGTTCCCTGCTGAAGGCGTCTTCTAGTAATGCTCGTGAGAGAGCCGGGCAGTTGCAGATAAGATGTTTCAGGGTTTCGATAGCTCCCGGTTTATCCGCACTGATTTCGTCGTGCTAAAGTTTTCTAGTGAAACTGACCGTTGACGACTGCATGGATCTTATCGTCGCTTGGCTGTCCACGAACAGGTAGACCACATCGTATGATTGGTTTAGATTTTGAGCCACTTCTGCCGCTTTCCTTATGGCAAAGTCTTCTGGCTGGAATATGCTGCAGTCGGTGGGTAGCTATATATATATATATATATATATTTTAACGTTATATTTTATTTATCGAATCTTCTCTCGTAGAGATTAACGAAAAGTAGGCATATCTTAATCTAGTTTATATAATTAAATTAATTAAAAATTAATTGTTTAGAATAACGGCCCTAACTATTGTTGTTGGATGGGGTGGTCTCTTCGCTGGAGTTGTGTATAGCTGGTTTTCCAGATTAGAGAGAGATTATACTTTGCTTTCGCCTTGTCAAGTTCGTCTTTAACTACGTTTAATTCTTTATGAATATTTTCATTCCGTGTATACCACGGTGCTCCTGTTATAGGTTTCAATATCTTTGACTGAGCTCTCTGGATTATTTCTAAGTTCCTGGCACATGCGTTTCCCCATAGTTCGGAGCCGTATGTCCAAATTGGTTTTTTACTCCAGTTTTTGTGGCGAGCGGGCGTTAATAAACCAATGTAGATTACTAGTTTTAAACTTCAATTGAGATGTTTCCGCCAAGTGAGTTGTCTATCCATGTGGTATGTTACTTCAGTAGTTTGTGGCATAATAATGTTATTGAGGGATAGTGGAGGGCAAGTTTGCCTGTTTAGGGTAGATGTAACGTGTTTGCATTTTTGTTCATTAACGCGCATTCGCCAGTCTTCTAGCCATTGTTCTAGAAGCACGAGGTGATCTACTAAGTGTTCCGCTGCTTTAAGAGGACATTTAGAACGATTTAAGATGGTAAAAGCATCAGTAAAGTTTCAGGTTGTTGTAAGAGTGGTTGTCAATAGTTTTTTTTTTTGTTTTTTTAATGAATTTTGCTTTTATTTATTGAATTTTCTCTTAATTTTGAGACTAACAATAAGTTTACAAATCTTAACATTAAAATTTAACTAACAGTTTACTAAGACTGCATTCTGGTTGCGCGTTCCTCAAGTCGGTCTCTGGGTAGATAAGTCTTTGCGACGAACACGTGATTGGTTGCTCAACCTGGTTAGACCTCTCGCAAGGTGGTTAGGGTGCAACAATAGCTTGGTAAAGTACTTTTACTTTTGTTCTGCGATCACTTTGACTGGTAGAATGTTTAAGTCGGGATGTATGTTTTCGTTGCGAACGTTCCACGGTGCCCCGGTGATTGTTTTCAAGATCTTCGATTGAACTCGCTGGACTATGTCAATATTGCTATTGCTGGCGTTCCCCCATAACTGGGAGCCGTACATCCATATAGGTTTTAGTACCGAGTTGTACAGCAGGACTTTGTATTCAAGGCTAAGGGGAGACCGAGCGTTGATAAGCCAGTGGAGGCTACTGGCTTTTAGCTTCAGGTGCGTTCTTTTGGCTTCAATGTGCCGACGTCATGTTAGCCTTCTGTACTCCTAGATATGTTTCTTCCTTTGCGTGCAGGAGTAAGGTGTTGTTTAGCGTAAACGGCGGGCAGTTTTCCCTGTTCAGGGTGAACGTAACGTGCTTGCATTTTTGTTCGTTCACTTTAATTCGCCAATCTGAAAGCCATTTTTCAACATCGGCCAGATGAGAAGCTAGCTAAGCAGTTGCTTGCATCGGGCATTTTGAGCGGCTAAGAATAGCTGTATCATCAGCAAACGTTGATGTTGTTAGTCGTGTGCTTGTCGGGATGTCTGCTGTGTAGAGGACATATAATGTTGGCCCTAGCACGCTGCCTTGAGGAACTCCAGCCCCAACAGTGAAATCATCAGATATAGCAGTGTTGCACCTCACAACAAATTTTCTGTCGTAAAGGTAAGACTCTAGAAGCTTGTGGGTGTTGTAGGGGAGCATTGTCTTAATCTTGTACATTAGACCTACTAGCCAGACTCTATCAAATGCTTGAGAGTCATCTAAAAATATGGCAGTACAGTACTCTCGTTTTTCGAACGCGTTCCGAATTTCTGATGTTATCCGGTTGACCTGCTCAATTTTTCAGTGCTTTTTAAGAAACTCTAATTGATGCGACGGGATTCCTTCCTGCAGTCTTAGGTATGTGTTTATCCAATACGCATTTTTCAAAGAGTTTAGATAAGCACGAAAGTTGGCTTATAGGTCTATACGACGTGGGGACTGTGTGGTCTTTTCCCGGCTTTGCTATAATTATTATAATTGACTTTTTCCATCTCGCTGGATAGTGGCCAAGTTTTGCGATGGCATTGAAAAGCTGGGTGATAGTGCAAGCGGCGCAATATGGGAGCTCAATAATCATTTTGGGAGTTATGAGGTCGCAGCCCGGGGATTTTTTCGGATTCAATTGATTTTTGATGATGTTAACGATTTCGTTTGGGCGGATTTCATGTTGAGGCTGAGGCTCATATGGTAAAGTCGGCAATGTAAACTCACTAGTGGCAGGATTTGGTTGGAAGGCATTTTTAAGGTTGTTGGCGAACGTGCTGGCTCTGTTTGCATCGCTGCGCGCCCAGCCGCCTGTGGGATTTCTAATAGGCATCACGGTTTCTTTCGGTGAGCTCAGAGTTGGGTGAGCTCTCCATAAAGAGTGTTTTTTACTAGAAGCTGACAATTGCTCTATGTAGCGGCAGTGAACATATTCTTCTTGCTTTGGGGCTTTAGTAAGTTGACGTGATGCATGTCTTAAGCTTTGCTTTGCAGATGGCGATCTGTAGAATTGCCACTCTCGACGTAAGCGTCGCTTTTCGAGGACGAGCTGTTCGATTTGTCTTCTTTTGATTACATTGTTTATTTATAGTTTTAGGTGTTGAAGCTCGAGCTGCAGAGACGAGCACAGACTCCAGTGAATTAAAAAAGCTGTCTACATCGGCTTCATTATTGAGATGAGGACTTAGCTCAATATGTGAGCTAATGTACTTTCTGTACATAACCCAATTGGTTTTCTGTGAGGTCAATTTTAATGATTGTTCCAAAGTTCCAGGATGTCGGAGTAGAATAAACAGGACAGGCGAGGGTTCAGATGAGAGATCCGGAAGGCATTCGGCGCTTATCGTATTCTTAGGAATGTTTTTGGTAATAGCAAAGTCTATTAAATCGGGTAGTTTCTTTGGGTCTGCCGGCCAGTATGTCGGTGTGCCAGAAGAAACATAGACGAGCTTTTTCTTGGCTTTGATAATTGCATTATAGAGCTGCTTTCCTTTTGGGGTCACGAGACGAGATCCCCAGTGTGTGTGCTTGGCATTGTTTAACTCAAGTTTATGCTGCGAAACGTCGTTAGCGTTCCACGTAGATATCCGTAGGGGAGTCATTATTTGAATTGTTGTGAAACCAGCATTTGAATCAGTAGATTTTGTTTTCGCATTAAATCTTGCATAGTTGTTCGCATAAACGACATAAATCCCGTAAGGCTTTGTTGTAGGCTGCATATCATAGCTTCAAAGTTGCTTTTTGGCTGCTCCGGCGATTGATGCTGCTGAGCCGTGTTCGGTTCTTGATATGCTGATTGCAGAAATGAATTTTTTAAGGGGGTAGCCAGTCCTGATTTTAGAGCGCTTGCGTATGTCACATTTTTGTCAGAGGTTAGGGGTCATTGTGAGGATCTGGCTGCAGCCGAGAAGAAGACTTCAGCGTTTGATCTGGAAGCTGTAAATTGTTAACTTTGGGTGCGGGCAGTAATTCCTCTCTGGTGGATGCGACTTTTCAGCTCTTTATAAACTGGGAAACATCTGTAGTTAGCAGTGTGATTGCCACCGCAGTTGCCCCACTTTTTCGAGTTGCAGTCATTTTCGCTCGCTGGGCAGTGTGCGGAGTCATGAAGCTCTCCACAAACTACACAGACCGGGCGCAGTTTACAATATGACCTTGTATGGCCATATTCTTGGCAGTTCGCAAATTGTACCGGCCATTGCGTTTGTGCCGTTCCTCTAATATAATTCGGCGGTGATTCTATCCTTGTTAAGGATATTGAAGACTGTTTCAACGCTAAATCCCTTCTCTTGTAGCGCCTTTGTTATCTCTGCAGGCGTTACATCGGACTCTATGCCCCTAAGTACGACTTGCAGGCCCTTGCTGCTTTTTAGCTAATACGTGTATAAGTTCTTTTTATTCTCGGTAAGATATTTCGATAATACTCTGTAATTATCTTCAGACTTCATTTGGACTTTTGTTTCCTGAATGTTGCCCCTTACAAGGGGAATTATGTGGAAGTTATCCTTACCAACAAGCTCAATAATTTTATTGACAAGAACGTTGGAACTTTTTTTTCGTATATGAATAGGCGGAGGCTTTGACTTCCTTTTCTCGACTTCAGTAGATTCGGCCGCCTTATCCTCGTGGGCGTCTGCCAAGATTTTAAATCGGTTAGAGTTCCCATGGTTATTTTGCGCTGGGAATTTAGGGGGCTCAGCTTCCTCTTGATTCGGATGTAGCGATCCATACCAGTCTTCACAGCCGGCTTGGGATGTTCATTGTTTTGGTTCTGTTTTTCGGCCGGCGCAGGGATTAGCAGTATTAATATTTGCGCTGCTGTCGTTAAACTGCAACTGTATCGACAAGTTGCAGTTGTTGTTGTTGTTACGGTTGACGTTGTCAAAGAAATTGCGGTGCTAGTTACTGCGCTTTTCGGCTGCAGAGACATCGATGGGAGCGAGGGGGAGCAAGATCGCGCTCTCGCGCTCTCTACGTTCAAGAACTCTGTCAAGTTGGGGGTAATTGACCGTGCTTGATCAGAGCTTGCATTATTATCGGCTGCTTTAAAAGAGAAGTACGCGATGTTTCTTTGTACTGAAAGCCGTCTCTCGTCTTGCTCCCGTTGACGTTGTGTGCGAAAGTCGTTTAGACTCATTGTAATTGAGGTTGATTTAGTTAGAGTTTTAAGTGTTATGTTTAATATTAATTAATTATTTAATATAAACATTAGCGATTTCATCGCGAAGAGCGTCTTTTCGCGCTATAGTAGATTTATTGAACCCGTCACTTTAATGATTTTATTTTTTCCCGGAGCACAATGAATACAAGTCTGCATGCGACGACGGTTGCAACGGCGTATAAATATAATATTCAATGTCAACCCAAGCACACTTCCTTGGGGTACTCCTGCTTTTATTGAAGGATATTCAAAAAGGAAATCTTTGCATCGCACTGCAAAGCTTCTTTTCTGTAGGTAAGACTCCAAAATTGCATGTGTGCTTTGTGGAAGTAATCATTTGATTTTATGAATTAAGCTGTCCAGCCACACGCGGTCGAAAGCCTCCGCGACATCCAGAAAGACAGCAGAGCAATATTCTCGCCTTTCAAATGCATTTCGTATCTCGGAGGTTATCCGGTTCACTTGTTTAATAGTCCCGTGTTTTTCACGAAATCTGAATTGGTGCATTGGTATTACATTGTGGGTTTTTAGGTAATGCTTGATGCGATTGAGGAGCAGCTTTTTAAATACTTTTGATAGGCACGGCAGAAGGCTGATTGGCCTATATGACGATGGCCGGGACTTGTCCTTTCCGGCTGTATGGATCATTATGATGAAAGACTTCCTCCATTGTTTAGGATAATATCCCCAATCATGCTGTTAAATATTATGGTTAGAAGATGTATTGCACAGTTTCGCAGGTTTCAAATCATTGTTAGGGTGATGAGATCGTGACCCGGCGCTTTCTTTTTGTCTTGGGACTTTATGACTCTTGTAACTTCCTTTAGATGAAATATAATTTGCGGGCTAGCTTCAGGATTGGTGATTATTGGCAGCACAAACTATTCGTTGCCGGAAGTGGTTTGAAGACATTTTGTAGATGGATGGCAAATGTATTCGCCTCTCTTCGTTGCTGCGGACCCAGGTTCCTGTTTGTGTATATAGGGGATACTCACTTTCTATTGATGGACTTATGCCTGATTTAGCATTTTACAATGGATATAGTTTGCTGTATGCGAAGTATGTAATTGGCTTTCTTTAGGCGCTCCTTGGAGGCTGGTGATCTATAGGCTTGCAACTCTCGACGAAGCCTTCTCTTATTGTACAAAAGTTCTTCGATGTGCCTAGAAGCACGTTTGCTGTTAAATGGTTTCTTAAATGTTGTATGTCAAGGTTTTCTTCACAGAAAATGTTTGGGAAGTCATCAATACTGTTGTTGCTTGGATATAAGTCGTAGCAAATGATGGCAAATCGAATTACCTAATGCGATTTTTTATCAGAATTTCAGTGCCTCCATGAGCCTTCCCATCAGGATGATTTTACGCATGGCGTCAATGTCATAATGATCAAGGAACTGCATGAGCTCGTATTTGTGATGTGAAATGCCATTCGCATTCCAGAAAGATAATTTAAGAGTAATCATCTAAGCAGATTTTTGTTTGATTAGAAGCTCCAGGAGGGGATTTTGAGTGCGCACAAGCTCCGGCAGCATTTGCTGTATTGCTCCCATTGTCTTGGTTATAGCTGCCAGCATTAATTCTATACCACTAGGTAATTGGGATGTGTTTAACGAAAAACTTTCCGAAGTATGATTCGATGCCTGCTGATCCAACAATCCTGGAGTGGTATGTTCAAATGTCGGTTTTGGAATTGAGGCGTATGACCCGTTGTTGTAGCTTAGCGCCTGAGCAAAAGAGACTCCCGGAGTCGTTGTTGAACATACTTTGGAAGATTTTGACGGGTGGCTGCGTTTCTAGCTGCAGTTATTTTTTGGGTTAGGTGGTCTTTCATCTCCTTATAAATACGGCAACCTCTGAAGTTTGCCATGTGGTTTCCCCACAGTTGCTACATCTTTTGGCAGATTGGTTCTCCTTATTTAGTGGACAGTGCATATTTACTGCGGGAAGTTTGCAGTATTTTCTCGTATGATTATATTCTTGACAATTCGCATATTGGACGGGTCCATTCCGTTTGTGGGGTTCTTCAACCGTAATTCTGCGGTGCAATAGATATTGAAGCTTCTAGATTGGATTAACTTCATTTTTATTTAAGTGCATATTTTCAGGCGTCAGTTCTATCTTGAAAATTGGCTGTGGAACTTTGTTTCGGTTTATTATGTTTACAGTTTCACATTAAAGTACATTACAGCCCTTTTCGTTAAGCCCATCTATTATTTCAATGGTTGGTACTGTTGATTCAGTTCCTTTTATGACTACTTGTAGCTCTTTGCTACTTTTCAGTTGGTATGTATAATAATTTATTTTTCCCTCATCTAGGTAATTGGCCACCGATCGATAATCTTGTTCGTCGTTTATCTGAATTTTTCTTTCATTTATGTTACCTCTTTTTATAAAAGTGACATAGAACTTGTTATCTCCAATTTGGTCAGTTATGTCATCGGGGTAACATTGGACGTTTTAAGGATTATCTTACAATCCCTATTGAGAATGACGAATCTGCTGATCTGAACTGTCCTCTGGATATTGATACAGCTGACTCTAAACCTGACTGTAAACATTTAATCTGTCGCTTACGCATCCACTGCTAACGGTAATTACTTTGCTGATCCACAGCAAAATATTGCCCTTTTAAACAGTCGAGTAACGACGCTGGTTGGGCAGAAGAGATCACATGGCAATTTAAAAAAAAAATGATTAAGAAAAGCACTTTATGATGCTAAGTATGGAAACTTAATGCTATATTGTTTTAAGTGATCATCAAAAAATTTTATATATGTTTTGGTAGGTATTACTAAAGCCAACAAACCTGCATTTATACTTTTTCAGCGTCTGTTAAGACTTGGGCGCCAGGATTATTTTAGGGCCCTTTAAGGCAATTGTGGGAGCTAAAGTGGGAGTGGCTCTCGGCTAAAATGAACTTGTTTTGTAGGAACCCAAGAAATCTGTGTGGTGAATTTCATGCTTTTGTAGTTTCCGAGATCTCAGCGTTCATACAGACGGAATCTACGAATCTACGGAATCTACGAATCTGCGGAATCTACGACGGAATCACTCTACGAGTAACGGGTAAAAAAGGGGGACGAAAATTATTTCCATCTCAAAACAACGGCGTTCATAAAAAGAGGAGCTTTTTTATTAATACTTTTGGAATTTATAAAGACTAGTTTTAGCTTTTTATTACATAATTTAAATGTTTAATTTAATTTTATTTCTTTTATAGATATGTCTATGCCCAGCTGGTTTCAAAATTCGGAGGCTTATTTTGACTCCGTTATGGAATTTCTGTGCACATACTCGTGGATTTATCGTAAAGCTAATATAGACTGTATAGCTACTATGGACAAAATGCCAATTGAATTCAAAAAATATTTTCTTGAGATTTCAAATGACATGTTAAACGAATTTCCTTTCATTGTTGAACATTTTGACGATTGTCCGCCAACAGTTTTGAGTTTCAAAAAAAAATTGGATTTTTTGACACCAAAGTTTAGTTTGCCTAAGACGTTTGAGGTAGCTAAAATGCCAAGAAACCAAACAGGGATATCAACAAAGAAAATGCAGGAGATCAAACAATTTGCCGCTCACATATATGACCATTGTGCAAACGCCCAAATCATAGTTGATTTGGGGGCGGGCTTGGGTTATTTAAGCCAAGCATTTTACGAATTGAAACCAAATTGCATTATACTTGGCTTGGAAGTGGATATGGCTCGTGTAGAAAGGGCACGTCAACGATGTCTTCGCTGTTTGCCACCGAATTCCTCAAAGTCAATAAGATACCAACAAAAATGTATTGACGGGGACTCTGAAGCTTATATAAATGAAAAAACGTCAGAAATTGCTGAAAAGAATGGCTGTCGTGAAGTGAAAATAATTTCAATGATTGGTTTGCACGCTTGTGCGGATTTAAGTATAAATGCTATGCGATTATTTTTGAAAATGCCTCGCGTTCAGTGTCTTCACATTATGCCCTGTTGCTATCATAAACTTGACGTTGTTAGCCAAGATAAAGACACCGATACAATAGTATTTGCCAACTTTCCATTGAGTGCTGTTCTTCGCAAGTCAGTTAAAAAATGTCGTACAAACCCATTCTTGAATCGACCATTTCTTAGACTTGCTTGTCAGCGATCAAGCTCTCACTGGTGGCGTAACTGTACTGAGTGTGCACACAAAGAAAACGGAGACCGCTTGTACATGCGAGCAATGGCAGAGGCTATTCATGAGTCAACAGAATTTGTAAAACCTAAGAAAAATATTTTACCCATGCCCAAAAGCCGAATCAATTTTTTCGAAATAAAAAGAAGGTTTCAGTTGCTTTTAAAGGAGACTGGGCTGCCAGTGGAGTGGAATACATCACACGAAGTTAGATTTTTGGAGATAAGCGCTAAGTACACCCACAGAGATGGTCCTAAGCTGGCCGAGGGACTAACATGCTTGCAAGTAGCCATGCAGGTAATTTTTCAGAAAATGATGAACGGTTTAGCTTCAAAATAATTTTCATTTTTATTTTTGTCGTTGCCAAGCTGCTGTGCGAAAACGTGGTATTATTCGACCGTTTGTGTTACTTGCAGGAAGCGGCAGAAAACGAGAAAGTGTCTGTTAAAGTGCGATATGATGTACTGTTTGATAAGAAGGTATCTCCGCGATGCCACGTTATGGTTGCCGAAAAGTTAAGTTGACGATGGCATAAATATAATTTCATAAAATAATAATATTAAGATAAAAAAATAATTTAAAAGTTAACGTATTTTTTTAGGAATAAATAAAATTATATGTACTCTATTAGAGGGAGATGCGCCCTGCATAATCAGAAAAAAATATTCAAAGTGCCTGTCAAAAATAACATACTTCATCTTGTTTATCTGTTATCTGACTAAGCTGCCCCAAACAATCTGATCCCCTAATGTCAATGTCGTTCGTCAAGAATACGTGTCATTACTCTAAACCTACTTTAAACGTGAACCTAGCAATTCATGTTGAGCTTTTCTCTTACCCAAAGAGAAAAATTTTCGTTTGTGATACTAGCATTAGCAATCTTATTTATATGATGGACGTCGCACAGACGCCTTTGGCCAAAAAAACGTGTAATAAATCACTCCAATTGACAGGTAATTGATACACTACTACAAATATGTAACCCTTTTTCATATCAGTTTGTTTTTGTAAAAATTATGCCCCTTAAAGTTGACACGCAGTTTTTCGGTAATTTTATATTTTCTTTCGGGTATGTATCTTAAAAACTAGGTATCGAATCGATTTGTTTCTTGTTTGCACTGATTGGTATGTTAGGTAAGTGTAAAATGAGTTAACATACATATTGCAGTTTGCCAGCCGCATCTCTTAGTAGTGCGCTATTTCCTATGGGAGCTATAAGATATAGTTGTTCCGACTTTTGGTAAAGTTTCATCTCGATAGCTTTAAAACTGAGGGACTAGTTTGCGTAGAAACGGACGGCGGACGGACAAGTGGACGGACATGGCTAGATCGAATCGTCTCGTGATGCTGATCAAGAATATATATACTTTGTGGGGTCGGAAACCTCTCCGTTACTGCGTTGCAAACTTCTGACTGAAATCATAATACCCTCTGCAAGGGTATTGAAACGGATAAATATAATTGGAATAAAAACCACTCTTTTAGTTGGTTCCGTGTAAAAACTGAATTTTATTTTCCCTCCTTAGGAAACTCACGTGAAATTCTTATTCTGGTCTTATCTATGGGCTGCGCAGAGGCCGTGTTTGCCTGAGCGGAAGAGCTATCATTTGACCCCCGCACAGGAACCCTAGTTGCAGTGCGAGAAATATCTTAGGTGATTATTTTTGGTTAGGCTCAAGTGGCCTGCACTGACACCGCTACCTTGTAGGGTTTTAAAATTACAGATCATATTTTATGGCTTTAGATCGATTTACAACTGTCACCTGACATGCACAGAGCTTATAAAGTATTCTATTTATTTTCAAAAGCATTGCAATAAAAAATTAGTAGACTGTATTTATCGAGTATTACTATAAAGGAGTAGATGTCGATTTGCGTCATGTTCCCCCAGCCCAAACCATAAGACCTAAAATTCTGGAAAAAATTGGGTCTGAATCGTGTGTTAGAGGAGGTGTGCACTAAGAAAGGATTTTTTAAAATTCGGCTCCTAAGGACTCCCAGGACTCTCGAAAAATGCAAAATTTCTTGATTAAAACATTAACCATTCCCACAATTTTCAACCAAACAAGTTGACATTTTTATTTTAAGCTTTATTTGTGGAAATCTTTGAAACCCCAGAAAATGAGCTCCAACCGACTTCCGGTTGGGGCACTTAATTAATTTTTCCGCACCGATTATGCGATCGGATCCGTTTTTGGTTCAAAGTGTGGAGCTATGCCATACAATCAATAAGGTATTTTTTTGGTTTTTTTTTGACTCACGGTTGATTTTATATAATTTTTTTTTGTAAGATTGTGGGGGTTGCGGGGAGCCTTTTTAGCAGCACGTTGTTTTTGTTTTTTCTATGCTTCGGCAGTTAGCAGCACTCACGAACGAATTCCGAACACAGCTCTCACAAAAACAACGTCAGCAGAAGCAGAGCGAGAGAGTAAAGAGCAGAGAGAGTCATTTGAGGCGCACGAGAGGCGGCCAAAGTTTTTTGCTGGTTTAGAAACACCTGATCAAAATTTCACAATTTGGATACCAGAACGGATTATCTAATGAATGCAATTCTAAGTCAAAATGTGAAGCTAATCCGTTAAATCCATAAGGAATTTTCGGTTTGGCTTTAAATAATTTTTCAAATGGATTTCAAGGAGAAAGCAGTGCAAAATTTTCAGTGGTCAAAATTACATGTAAAAACGAAAACTCACACACACACATCGACAAGTCGGCATGTAAATACATATATGTATGTAAAATTATCTAAACACAAGTTTTGAAAGAATTGTTATAGAGGACGGGCGCACGAAGGAAATTGTTTGAAAGATGTGTATCCAAAAGACTCACAAGAAACCTTAAAAATTGCCCAATTTTGACTTTTAGATCGAATTACTCCCACAGTTTAAACCCAAAAGAGTGATTTAGGTACGCCATGTTTTAGTTTTCTTTTATTTCCGGAAATATTTTGATCGAGCTGGTGAGCCCCAACCGACATGGGGGCACTAAATGTTTTTAACCTACCGATCCTGCGTTCAAATCCGTTTTTCGCTTAAGCCATGTTGACCAACGTTCCATAGGTATTTGAGTGTTATTTTTTATATTTTGTTTTAAGTTTTGAAGGTTATTTGGGGTTAATTGGCAGCACGCTGTCTGGTTTTCCGTTTAGCTGGCAATTTAGCTGACACAAAATGGTAGATTAAAACCTTAATATTAAAGTTAATGTGGGAATAAGGTGAGGTTAATCGGGGTTAAAGTTTCGGTTAAGGCGTTATTACCCAGATTAGGGTGACGGTAAAAGTAATGTAAAGAAAGGGTGAATGTGAGTAAAGTAAGTTTTTTTTTTTACTTTTGCGAGGATCAGGTCGGTTAAGGTGACAAACCAGAAAAAGCAATGTTTAAGTGGAATTAATTAAGCAAGGAAATATTTTTTTCATGTAAGACTAGAGTGGGGTAACTGTTGGCTAAGGAAAGAAAAAATTGGTGTTATGGTAGAGAAAGTTGGTTAAAATAATAGTTTTTCGGCGTTAAGGCTGAGTACGGATGGTTAGGGGATAGGCGAGGAAATAGTGAAAACAGCATTACGGTGTTAAAAAATTGTTCCGGGGGTAAGAGACAGGTAGGGTTAAGGCACTGTAAAGGAAAGGTAAGTTATGGTTAGGGGTTATGGTAAAATATTAGGTGGGGTTTACTGTGGTAATAACCTGATCTTATCATATTTCAGAATTCTAATTAATATCCGAGCAAAATCCCGAAATATAAAAAAATCAGGTTACTATCTAAAGCATGAAATGATTTGCTAATAGTAGCGGACAACGTCGCTTCGGGTATTGCTAGTTTTATATATTTTATTTTGGTTCCAACTCCCAGCGTAGGAAAGGGCCGAATCGTAGAAGCGAGGGAGGGAAGACCAAGGCGCAATTCAAGGCAGCCCTCAAACGACGATCCGACAAGCAAATGGTTGACGCAAGCGATCAGCCATCTGAAGGCGTTGTGGGAGGGGGCCAAGCTAGAGGTGGTGGACAGAGAATTAATCCCATCACTGAATGCGAAAGTGGGATCCAAGGGGATCGGGGCTGGTTCTCCAAATCAACAAGATGGCGTGGGGCATGGGTAGTGTCTACCTGCGTCTCAAGAAGCGCTACCCCGAAGACAAGGGCGCACACATCCTGCACGTAGGCCAGATGGAAAAGGACATAGGTCCTGAAGCCATCGTGGATGCCGCCCAGGACCTCGCTCTGGATGACTCGGAAACGAAGAGGACAGTGACCTAACAGTTATAGCCAACCCGTAGAGCGGAGATGAACCACCCGCCCATGACTCTGAGGGTGCTGCAGATCAATCTTCATAAAAGCATAATCGCATCGGCGGAGCTCCTGATTGCCCTGGAGCAAGGACTCGTCGACCTAGCCTTGGTTCAGGAGCCATGGATTGCCTCGGGCAATATCGTGGCCGGACTAAGGTCCTCAAACTACAACACATTCTACTCACCAGCGGTATGCAGGAACAGAAGCGCCATACTTGTACGGAAGGGTATCCATGCTAACCTTATGCCTCCATACAGCTCTGACGACTTGACTACGGTGATGCTAGAAAGCGAGGAGAAGCGCCTCTTGGTAGCGTCCTGCTACATGGCACACGAAAGACCGGCGACACCAGAAGTACTGAGCAGCTTAGTGGAATTCGGTTCGAAGGATGACCAACTCCTCATTGGTGCAGATGCCAATGCACACCACAGCGTGTGGGGAAGCACCGACATCAACGACAGAGGTGAGTCACTCTTAGACTTTATTCTATCTACTAATTTATATATAGCAAACGTAGGAGAGGAACACACCTTCGTAGGTGAGCCACTCTTAGACTTTATTTTATCTACAAATTTATATATAGCAAACGTGGGGGAGGAGGCACCTCGTCAAACGTGCTAGATATAACACTAGTAAAGGGACAGAGTACTTTGATCTCCGAAAAGAAGGTCCTTAAAACGCCATTCTTCTCAGATAGTTCAGTTCAGATACAATTTTAAAAGTACTCCAAAGGTAACTGTCTATAGAAACGCCCGGTACTCGAACTGGGAAAATTTTACAAGGACAGTGACCTCAAAACTCGGGACTAGCCCGGGCGCAGTAAAATCCGTGAAAGACATAGAAACGTCCCTAAAGACCCTGTCCAAGGAATTACTGGGTGCATATCAAGCAGCATGCCCGACATCAAGAACAAGGAAGAAGACCAAGCCACCATGGGGAATCGGGAACTGACACTCAAAAGAAATAACCTCCGAAAATTCTTCAAAAGCGCCAAAAAGGCAGACAATGAGGTCATCAACGAGGAATTCAAAATCCTACTAAGGGATTAAAACAAGGAATCACGCATGGCACAAAGATTGTACTTAACGGCACGGGACCTAGAGCAGATCTCCAATGAATCATTTTTAATAGCTAATCCAGCTCTCTGTCAGAGGCTATCAGCGTTATAAATGTATTGAACCAACTTGTCCCCTCGGTGAATTTTTCGGATAATTAAGGTATCTTAAAAGACGGAAGCGGGACCGATCGCTGCGGACGAGCTACATATGTACTATTTAAGATTCAGTACCGCTAAAATTCTTCAGACTGCATAATACGTGAGCCTTAATTTCGCATTAAAGTTCCTCTACTGTGCAGTGATAATCAATTCCGCTTGCGTCGTCGTGAGCCTTAATTTCGCATTAAAGTTCCTCTACTGTGCAGTGATAATCAATTCCGCTTGCGTCGTCCGTCTCCTGCTCGATTCTGGCTTGAATGCACAACTGGCTGTAATTAGGTCCCACCAGGCTCATCTGTGCATCTAGTTCTGCAGGCGTGATTCTAACATTGTTTGCTGTAAGGTAACCTTTATTGCGTGGAAAGGAATTTACTAGACCAGTTCGAGCTGTTAGAGACTCATGCTCCTTCGATTTTTTAGGAGCCATATTTTCGGGAACGAATTTACAATGCTTTTAATACAGGCTTAAATTCAATCAAATTTCAATTTATTTGTATTAAAAATTAAATTGCTTCCTTAAATTCTTGTTAAATTCTCTTGTTGCTTAGCTTGGCAATGTTTTTATAAATTTCACTAAAAAGTTAACGTCAAGCACGTCACGTTCGTGAAGTATATAACCTACTGAGCTATGCGTATGTGTATATGTGGATTCGCAGTCCCCCTTTGCGTATATGCTTTAACTTGGGACCTACACTAACGTCCGATTTACACGTGATCGCTGTCTATGAAAATTGGGAGATTTTGGTCTTGCAGTCGACCTCTAGGAAGAAATGACGCCGACCGGAAAGATTCTCTGGGAGTTGCCTTTAACGTAACGTAAACGTTTTATTCTATATAAAATACATGTATCAGATATAACCTTATTTAACAATCAGTTTTACATACCGCAGTCTTGCTTCCCAGTCTCTTTGATCTCTCCAATCTGAATAAATCTGAGAGGGAGATTTTCAGCTTATAATATACCACAAAAAGGTGACCGCACTTAACTTTACAACATAATATCTCTAACGGGTTACAACATCGATAACAAATATTAAAATACTAGGCGCTACATTTAAATTTCCTAAACCTCGAGCGTTATGTTAATCCGTTCCACGGCAATAACCATCTGAGCTACACTTCGACTTGCTGACATTAAAGCAAACGGCCAATAGATAAGAAGTAAAAGTGTAATCATGATCACTTTCAATTTCACTAAAGATGAGCAAAAGAAGAATAAAAAGTCAAATAAAGTTCAATTCTTTTAACAAAAAGCAAATATGTTGAGCTAAGTCGAAAACGTACTTCTTGACCCATCGTTTCCAGAAATGGTCAACGAATAGTTGAACCGATTGCGACATTCCGTTTGCTGACCCCAGTAGCAAATGGTTGGGTGGGCAGATGGCGGACAGGACCCTTTTTATGGAGCCTATAAGGCGCACCTATGCTCCCCCAGATGGAGCGCTGCTGGTGGATTGAAGTTCCACTTAATTGTGTCGAACGATCCGCAAACTTCGTCGAAGTTAACCATTGAAAGCTCCTCGCAGATCACCCACTTTTGATGGACGTTGATGCACTTCGAGCAGTACAAACAAGTGGGCCAACGATACCAAGCACGTGCTTGTTACGCGCGGGACCCTTTATCAATTCGGGCAAAAATGCGAGTTCGAGAGGAAAATACATGAAACAAATACGGGTCACATAAAGATTATAATGGCTACAACTATGATTTAAGCAAATAAGATACAATTTTAGTTTTTAATACAGGGATGACAGTTGCTTATGTTGCATGACTTCCTTGAAAGGCACTGGCTTCGGTGCTTGTTGGGGCAGTTGATGTACAAGTGATGGGTGCGGGACACGTCCCATCTTTCTGCTAATAAAGCTTTCACACACATTAGAAGTTCAAGCGGCGAATTTGAAGTATCACACAGCCCTAGAAGTATGTAATTCTCAAGGGCATATTCCTAAGATGTGTAATATATGTATATACACTGGTCGGCATATTTATTTTGACAGGTTTGAAAGTGAAATCTACTCATATTTTAAACTTATAATATAAACTTTTGGCACCTATATAAAAAGAACACCACAACTCCGTTTAAATGACACAAAAATGTTCTTAACCCATTAAGCACCCTTTGAATAGTTAAAAAATTTTGTGAGAGTCAAATTTTAAACTTTTTTCCTGGGGCTTAAAACAAAAATGTTTTGATGCAATGTTGTTCCCCACTCAAAATTAATAAAACCTGCCACAATTTTTCAAAATCTCTTTCCTTGTATTTTTTATAATTTTTTGAAAATAGCTAAAAAATGGCAATTTTAGCCGCTTTTTCCTCCTTTTCATACAAAATTTTATTAAGATCTTTCCATTCAAAAAATCATAAAAAAAAGAGATTTTGAAATTTTTTTTAAGTTATTATTAATTTTGATTGGGAAACACCTTTGAATCAAAACATTTTTGTTTTAAGCCCCAGGAAAAAAGTTTAAAATTTGACTCTCACAAAATTGTTTAGCAATTCAAAGGGTGCTTAATGGGTTAAGAACATTTTTGTGTCATTTAAACGAAATTGTGGTGTTTTTTTTATATACATAGGTGCCAAAAGTTTATATTATAAGTTCAAAATATGAGTAGATTTCACTTTCAAACTTGTCAAAATAAATATGCCGACCAGTGTAGAAGTTTCGACGCTCAGCTCACATCCCCCACTCCGGCCAAAGAGATAGCGTTGACGACCTACCGAAATTTGCAAATCCCGGAAAGTCATGGGTTCACTCCCCAAGTGAAGTGTGTTGAAATGCTTAAAATTGTTGGATATAACAACAAAATTGTTGGTTATATCCAATAATGACCTCGTGTTTTGTAGATATTTAATTGTTATTCTTGATAACGGATCAGCTACATAATCTTTTCCCTTTAGGTATTCAACTGTAAAATCATACCCTTTTAACTCAAGCCTCATACGTGTCAGTTTAGAACTCGGATTTATCATTGAAAATAGATATATTAATGTTCTGTGATCTGTTTTAATTGTAAAGTGATTTCCATAATTGTAAAGTGATTTCTCCAGTGTATTGCAGCTAATTCCTGCTCAGTGGTACACTTATTACTTTCTCCCTTAGTGAAAGCTCTTGATGCATTTGCAATGGGAAGTTGGAGTCCGTTATGGTTTTGAGTTAAAATTGCAATTAATTGCAAAATGCTACAAATCGTCTAGCGCTGTCCGCATTGTGCGGCGCTGGGTAATTTATTAGAAGACATATTTCTTGTCGTCTTGAAGTAATCCCTTATCTGTGCATTTATGACCGAGAAAAGTCACTTCATACATAAAAAATGAAAATTTTTTTGGATATAACTTTAGATTGTATTTTCTGCATTTCTTAAAAAGTCTTAAGTTTTTAAGCATATGTTTCTCGGAACAACCTATAACTTTTAAGTCATCCATATAAAGGAATGCTTGTTTGTAAAGAGAATGCAATAGTCATCATTCTCTGAAATGAATTAGGCGCTACGAGCCATTGCTCGTTCGAAATGACGTTACATCTCTGGAACTTTTTTCGAGTTCAATTTGATGAAATCCTGACATTAAGTCAAGGCATGAAAAATATTTTGTTCGTCCCAGTTGATCCAAAATATCACTATGGACGGCAGTCCATGTAGTGACAAAGCGCACCAGGAATTTTCCATTCTGCCGCGATGCCTCATATGTATATCCCAGGCACCCTAAAACTTTAAACGCGTTTTTCTCGAAACCACTCGAACAAATCTTAATCGATCGATCTGAAATTTTCACAGTATATTCAAAATACTTATGTCTATCGACACACGTAGGAGTTTTTTTTTATATTGCGTACTCTTTTTTATTAACACTTTTGTGACGTTTTTTCCATCACTTTTATTTAATCTCTCACCATTTTGCAAAAAATCAATATATCGAAAAAATCCTACGTGTGTCGATAGCCGTTGATGTATAGAAACTAAACAAATTTCCTCTAGATCAAAAATTACGGGCGATAGCTTTCCGGCCATGGACCCCCTTCAACCAAAAAAGGCCTACGAAGAAATGCTGCAGACCCGCCATTTTGTTTTTGATTTTTTTGAAAAAAATTTATTTTGTTTTTCGAACCTAATATTATTAAACCTAGTTTACAAATTTTCGATTGGCCTTTTCATTTGGCCAAAAAAAAACCTGAAAATCCGCTTTTTTTTGCCTTTTTACTCAGTTGTCCCCCCTTAACGATAGTCGATCACTAATCGACATTTCTTTTTTTCTGAACCTAGAGATGGTTTTTTAGGAACAAGTAATAATGGGCTATTATATTAAGATACAGATGGTTCAACAATCCCATCGGTGATCAATTTTCCGACTTGTTTCTGTATTTTATTCATCTGGCTGTGTGGGCTTCTGTAATTTTTTGTATACACTGGTTCATGATCTTTTAACCTCAGTTTTAGTTTATAAAAAATAATTGTGCTTATTGGTTCGGTTTCCAATCCGAATATATCATTATATTGGGTGCATAGGCTTGAAAGATGTGATTTGAATTGTGAAGGAAAGTTTTTTGAAAGTTGAGATAATACAGATTGTTTACGCCGCTCCCCCTGCTCTTAAATCACCCGCTCTTCCAGTGCCTCTCTTCCCTCGTTGGATTGTCTAATCGCCCGCTCGCGAGTCCAAGCACTGGACGCTTGCGGTTTTCCAGGCTCTCCCGCCTTCCCGCTTCCGAACAACTTTCCGCTGCGCTTTGAAGCGCATCGCTCAATTAGCATTAGATAGTTATCTTTGTACAAGTGAATTAAATACACGCCCGGCCGGTCCGCGCTAACACCGAAAAGTGAATCGTGGTTCTCTTCACCGCGATCGCATGTGTTTCTATCTCTCCCATAGCTTACCATGGCTACATGCAACAAGCCGCAACGCCCGCCCAGAAGCTGCCTCCGTTCGAGAACGACTTTACGACGCCCCCATCTTCATTTTTTGATCCATCGAGCCAGATAAGTGCCAGAAACTTATGATTGTTTTCATTCGAAAAACATAATTCGTTTGACTTTCTGTTTGATTTGTCTAAAATCCAAGTCCGATTTAATCCGACAACGGCAGTTAGTGAATTACATTCCAATTCCGTATTTCATTTCTTCGTCTCCTTTAACGTGCAGCCATATTTCCTATTTTCCTATCCCTCTTTGTGTGCATATTGATGTACAAATTTCATATTCGCATTATTAAAATACATACATTAAATACATCCACTAAAATACATCCAACATCAAATCGAAGAAAATTAAAATTTAATTCCAAATACAAATTAAAGTGTGCAAATAAAAAAAGTCAAGCGTACAGTGTAAAAGTAAATTAATTTCAAAATTAAATCCAGTAAACAGTGAAAAAAATAAATTAATTCCAAAATTAAATCCAAATCAATTTCACGCAAAAAAAAGGAAAAAAAATTAAGTGTTCCGCCAGTTTTCGGCCCACAACAATTTTTTGATATTAATTTCTTTTATTGTACATCCGCTGTGACAATTTTGCATACATTATTAAAAATCAAATACAGTCCACAATAAATCGAAAATTACAACACATACTCGCCGGCAAAATTTACAATAAAAATTTTCCGCCATATATATTACATATACATATATTCCATACACCATATATATATATTACATACACCTTATATTACATATATACATTATACACATATTTTATCATCACACCCAATCCCGAACATAGAATTATTCCCGTCGGTTCTCCATAAAAATATTAAATAAAATCCTACCAGCCGACGTGGAATAATTTTCTCAGTGTGTTTTTCTTCTCAACATATTTTGGGGCCCTCTCAAACTCGATTCATATTTTTTTGGGACCTCTCATACTCCATCCATACATACATGCGAATTGCAGTACCGCAAAAAGCTCGATATTCCCGCGCATTCCAGCGTCACCAATACTCAGCCCGCAAAAGTTCGGGCATTTGCTTTCAATCATCCCAAAATTAAAAAAATACCAAGTTCAACTCCAATAAAATTAAATCAATACTGAGAATAGAATTAATGCCTGTTCCAAATAAAATACTGTCGCCATCCTTTGGGGATAAAAAGGAAAACTTTAAAAATATACCATCTGCATACCAGTGCAAGTATTTTTGCTTGTCTCCGAATATTTTTAAAAAATATAGAACAAAATACTAACAAGCTCCATCCATTGCCGGGACATCCAATCCCATCCTAATTTGGCCAAGAACCCCCTATTAAATACTATACAAATACTTCATCCAGTGCAGTATTTTTCAGTATTTCATTTTTAGTAATTTTGGTATTTTTCCATTCTTGTTCCATCCAGTACAGTATTTCTCAGTATTTTTTTAAAAAATATTTTTTAAAAGTATTTTTCTATTCTTGTCCCATCGTTCCACCAAAGGCCTGGGAAATATTTTAACAATAAATTAGCCACACATCGACTATTTTTGCTGGTCGAACCCCATTTCAGCCATTCCATAAGTGGGTCCGTAATTTTTTCTCTGATTTTTTGTCCGATATATCAGCGCGCACATTCAAAATCTGAACAGCATCCTAGTTAGGTATGGTATGTTTGGTATGAAAGTTCTAACAAGCTATCACCTGTTCCGACACCAAAAATACCAAAAATTAGTGTAAGGTCGCCCTCACCTAATAAGGTAACGAAAGAGTAACGCGAGCTAGCACAAAAATGAGTGCCACTGCTGCCGAACTCGCTCTAAGCCAGTTCATCGAAGTGTCAGATCGACTTTCTGAACTGGAAAGTAGAATGAACATTCCCTCGGCAGTCCCTCCTACGCTATCCGTCCTCAATATTCGCCGAGACGAAATCCGAGAGGTATGGGTCCGTATCTAAAAAGAGTACGATGCCTGCACCGCGTGCATTGTATCGGCCGGAGAAAGTGCAGCCGACAGCTTGCCAGTTTTCAAGTCCAAGTTCGGCTACTGCTACAGCGCGTACGAAAGGTACGGCGCCCAGATAGCAGACCAGATAGCGCAAACTCCGCAACTTCCGCAACCTTCCCCAGCGCCAGCTGATCCTTCCCAGACATATATTCCGCCAGACATATGCTCCGTGCGATACCGAGGTTTTCACCGGTGATTATCTTCGCTTGCCAACCTTTAGGGATCTGTTTACGGCCATTTATATTAACAATCCAAGGCGGACACCAATCGAAAAATTATTCCACCTTAACTCCAAAACAAGCGGCGATGAACACATTATAGTTTCCAAGGCGCCTCTTACTAACGATGGTTTTCGCTCAGCTTGGGCCAACCTAACTGAGCAAAACAACCGATTGTTAGTAAACAGCCAACTAAAAATATTGTTTAATGTGCAGTCTGTCACTCAGGAATCTGGGACAGCTGTAGGAGAGTTGCAAAGCACCATCCAAGGGTGCCTCGAGGCGCTAGAAATTTGCGGAATTGATATCGAGAATTGGGATTGTATTCTGGTTTACATGTGCTCCGCTAAACTTCCGAAGCTCACGCTTTCCTTATAAGAGCAGTCGCTATACGACAAGGCAAAATATACTTGGCACGAGCTGAACGTTTTCCTAACAGAACGTCACAGCACACTAGAAGCCATCGACGATGTTCGACCATAGGTTCTAGTCAGACTCAGTTCAGGGCACCCACATCCAACTCAGCGTCTCGGAGAATAAACTCATACGAGACAAGGGTGAGTCCTAAAAAATCTAAAGGGTGCGATCTCTGTAAGAGAGAAAATCATCGCCATAGGGGCTTAAACTATCAAGCGCGAGCCTTAATAGACTCCGGATCTGAGGCGACCTTTATTACTGAGCGCCTTTTCAACCTGATTAAACTGCTGTTCCAGGTGATCCAAGCACAGGTGTCAGGGCTTAATCAAACGGTCTCCGCCGAGACCAAAAAGCTCTGTCAATTTACGATCCGTTCTCCGACCCGGCCTAGTTGGCAGTTAAACACCACTGCCTACGTGCTTCCGCAAATAGCAGGAAATCTTCCTTCATGTCCGCAACATTTCCTCCCGAACTTCCACTAGCGGATCCAAAGTTTTATGAGGGGGCACAAATAGATCTTCTAATCGGGGCCGATATACTTCCATCCATTTCTCTAAGCAGTACCCGAGCGGACATCTGTGGTTCTCTTCTCGGTCAAGAAACCATTTTCGGCTGGATTCTAACAGGACCAGTACCCGCTCCGAGGCAAGATCGAATTTCATCCTTTTCTACGCAAGTTGCACACACATATGAAGCGTCCCTCGATAAACTCCTCACCAAATTCTGGGAGGTGGAGGATCTGCCAGTAAAGGTGGCAAAAGAATCCGACGTGATCTGTAAGGGCAATTTCCTTCGGACTACCACAAAAGACGATACCGGCAGGTATGTCGTGAGTCTTCCGTTTCGGGATCCTGAGAACATGAAATGCTCCCTAGGATATTCCAGATCCTTGGTGCTGGCTCAATTCTTAAGAAACGAGCAGCGGCTAAAAAGGAACAGTACGCTAAAATCCAAGTACGACTCAATAATTCAAGAATATCTCGACCTCAACCACATGAGAGAAGTCCTTCCTACTTACGATTCAGCGTGTTATTATCTTCCACACCACGCGGTGTTAAAACCGGAGATCACGACCACCAAACTTCGAGTGGTATTCAACGCCTCCAGCCTTCAGACAATGGGGTCAGCTTAAATGATATCCTTCATGCTGGCCCGGTCCGACAGTCCGATCTAACCATTCAGATCCTGAAGTGGCGATTTTTCCGATTTGTGTACAGTGCTGATATCGAGAAAATGTACCGACAGTTCTGGGTAGATCCGAAGCAGACAGCGTTCCAACGTAGAAGGATACATTCGAGATTTTGAGCTAAAAACGGTTACGTTTGGGTTCAATTGTGCACCGCTCCTGGCAATTCGGGTACTGCAACAGCTGGCGACCGATGTGCAACTAACCCATCCGAAAGCGAGTAAAGTTATTCGTGGTTGCATGCACGTCGATGATGTCCTTTCGGGAGTTGACTCACCATTCGCGAGTTGGAGAATGCCCTCGATTCGGCTGGTTTTCCATTAAGGAAATGGACCTCCAACCACAAAGAAGTTATGGCATATATCAAAACCGATCATCTTTTAAATGCCGATTTCCTCGAAATAGATACGGAAAGCACGGCGAAAACTCTCAGAGTCCATTGGAAAGCAACATCCGATGAATTTTTCATCCATATAAAGGAATGCTTGTTTGTAAAGAGAATGCAATAGTCATCATTCTCTGAAATGAATTAGGCGCTACGAGCCATTGCTCGTTCGAAATGACGTTACATCTCTGGAACTTTTTTCGAGTTCAATTTGATGAAATCCTGACATTAAGTCAAGGCATGAAAAATATTTTGTTCGTCCCAGTTGATCCTAAATATCACTATGGACGGCAGTCCATGTAGTGACAAAGCGCACCAGGAGAGTGTACGAATACTATATATACACGAAATAAATCTGCTATGATGGTCCGATCGTAATGAGTAATAGACAAAAATGAAAGGTATTGCTGGAACTTAAAGGATTGCATACCAGGTCCTCAAGAAAATCAATTGGCGGAGCGGTGAAAGTGTACAAGTGAAAATTTAGAAATTTGGATCTGTTGGGGCCGGTGGGGTGTAGCATATCACGAATGATTCTAACAGCAACGAAAGATGGTGGATGTAGCTTCAAGTGGGGCACGCGCTGGTTCCGGCTCTTGTTTTGTCGGTAAAGGGAGTGAGTTTCCAATTTGATCCACCGTGCTACTTGCTCGCATATTACAATACAAAATCCTATTTAAATTCGCGTGCGAACTGACTTTGAGGTTAATTGTAAGGGGACAGAACTAAGATTGGGGTAAAGTGAAAGGGAATACCTGAAAAGAAGGGTGCTGCCTAGATGGAATGGCAACAGCTGATGTGTGTGTGTCGGTGCAGCAGCGAAGATGTTGATTGCCGCTGACATTGCCCACCCTACCATGATCACCACAGCCGCATAACCTGACACAGGTTGGTGATCCCTTCGACACACGCCTAACTCCTAATCATCTTCATCGCTGCAAGCTTCCATTAGAAAATATTTAGCAATGCATGTTTATAATAGGTTTAATGTAAGACAATTAATACTAACAAAGGTGATCATAAAGGTTACAAAGTTGGATTTCATATAAAGTTTATGCTAAGCTCATATTAAATTAATATATTTAAGTGAAAGCAAGAAAATTTAATTTAAATTAAAAATTGATTTCAAAAAATATTAAATGTATTTGATTTCACTGAGCAAGTATTTTAGTCATGGTGGAATTTCGTTTTAAAATATAAAAATCATTGGAATATTATAGTAGACAGTCAATCAAAATATGTAGCATTACGACCGGAGCCGATCACTTACCCCAAAAATATCCAACGTTGAAAGCGCTTTCAATATGTTGTATTATTGGCTGTAATTTTGTTTATAAATTTGAAAACTGCATTTCAATTGACTGTAGGTAAAGATTAAGTAGGGAAAAACACTTCCAGGGGCTTAAACACTTGCTCTCATGACGAGATTTGCTTACTGCATATCGAATTCTTTGATTAGACTAGGATTTGAGTAATTTACGTTGATTGCTTATTAAATATTTATGTTATAATTAATTTAGCGATAAAGAAATTTAATTTAAATTACGAATAGGAATTTAGTTGATAAGAATTAATTTAAATTGTGTAGATGTACTGGACTGGATCAAAAATTGAGTGTTGCAGGCTTGGGCCTGCCCACTTGTGCACTTTCAGCAGAGGGCTGCACTTTGTATGTATGTGAGACACCAGGTGCACTATTTGGTTGGCACGGACATGCATGAATTTGTACAGAATTGTTTGGACCAGAATTCACAAGAATTTTTACCGTGCACGCTAGGTGGCAACACTGGTTGAAATTGTCAGTTTTATGTTCACTTTTTTTTTTTTTTTTGATTAAATTTTTTTTTGATGTTTTATGGTGAAATCCTGACGATCACGTGGGTGGCGCTGTATTAAATTTTCACAGAAAAACGGGAACCAATAGAAGAACCAATTTTCCACGATGCAGACGAATATCTGGACAGAGATTTTCCTGGGCTGTAAGCCACGTGAAGGAGTATATTCGACTTCAATTTTCCACGATGCCGGCGAAAATCTGGGAAGAAATTTTCCTAGGCTGTAAGCCACGTAAAGGAGTAAATTCGATTTCAATTTTCCACGATTCCAACGAAAATCTGGGCAAAAATTTCCCCTGGCCGTAAGCCACGTGAAGGAGTAAACTCGACTTCCAAGAATTTTCCTATAAAACGCATTACTTTATAAGAAGAGGGGTTTTTCCACGAAATAATAGTTAAACTTACTTCCTTTTATCAACAGGAACCCACTGGTAAAAGAAAACCTTATAAAAGGCTGAGGATGTCTGATATTTTCCACGATTTGGTTTCGGTTGAAGAAATATATAACACTTAGGAAAATATGTTCAGGAGAGAACGATCTTCTCACGGCCACGGTACAAAATGGAAAGACCGAATAATCGAAAGCCAGACTTGTTTATCGAAAAAGTATAGGACCAGAGTTACTCAAAAATGCTTATCGAACACGTCTTTTCAGTGTTGTAAAAAACAGAAATTATTTGAATTTTGATCTGCCATTTTATTTCCTGGCGGCAACTTCAAAACCTGGCGGGAGTTTTAAATTAAAGTGGGAAATTTAAAAACGACAAGCGCCCTACAAATACCCCCCCACCAAAATCACACTTTGGGGATGAAATCAACAAAGGGGGATCAGCGCTTGGAGAAGAAGTTGCAAAATGTTTACTGTTTTAAGTCCTTCGCGTGGAACTTTCCAACAAATCTACCTTGTAAGTCCTCTATATTGTTTCTTTAGCATATGGCCGATAGTCTCCTAATTTACCTACTATAGCTGATAGAAGGGCTTTCTTTTCTTCTCTGATCTGTTTCCGAAAGGCTTTTCGACGAATTTGAGAACGAAATGGTGTCAGTTTCGTGGTCTCACAGTGGTTATTTCTTGGCAAATCCGGTATGTAAGTCAAGTCTGGTTTATAATGGTTTGGGATATCGGGAGTGGATTCTAGTTGGAGGTGTCTTCTTGAGACGACCTCGGTCGGCGTGTACTTTTCGGCTGTACACGTGCCAAGTAGTTTTTTGCAGGCTTCGCCAAGCAAGTACTGCAACTTGGTTTGTAAGTGTTGGCTTTTCCACACCCATAACAAAAGACTTTTCTTTCTGCAATACACTCTTGGTAGCGATGTCCTTTAACTCCGCAATTCCAACAAGGGAAATCCAAAGCTGACACTTCAAACTCGTCCTCGAAGTCCTCATTTTCATAATTGTCTTCTTCGATCTGAGGATCGACCGCGCAAACTACTTTACGAGGAGCAGAGCGAGAAAAGTAATGTTGGGACTTAGGAAGAGATTTCATAAAGATTTCACGCTTGAGAACCAGTGCTCTTAATTGAACAACTGTACTTGTTGACTCGTATAGAATTTCATGCTGAATGTCTGGAAGGAGGTTAGCTCTGAGAATTTCGACCAAGGCTGTTTCAGACAATGGTTCTGTTAGTTTATCCGCTAGTGCAGAGATGACACCATAAAAGTCGTCGAAGGACTCACTAGAACGCTGTTTGCGTTGTTCAATTTCTGATCGTATATTCCTATCAGTCCTCGAATCTTTAAACTGAGATCCTCCAGTCGCTTAGTTTGTGATCGGGTCAAAACCGATATCGGAAGTACGGGGGTTTTACCTACTCCTTTTGAAGTAGATGCACCAGAACTATCGGATGGAATACCAGTTAAGTGAGTCAGGGACTCTCTGCACACAGGGCACAAGGTCCTTCCTGGTTTGTCTAGACACTTTTGATGGAAACTATGTCCACAATTGGTTATATAAAGATCAGACTCCGACTGAATAATATCAGAGCAACAGTGACAATGAAGATCGTCAGTGCGCGGTACTGGCATTTCAACACCGAAATTGTAAATGTAACTATAGAAAAATTATTTTAGCCTATCTAAAAAAAAAATTATAAAATATTATAAATGGAAGAAATTGAATAAAAATCTGGATATAAAAAAGGTAATCAATCATAAAAGTTTGGAAGCCATGCAAGCAATTCAAATAGTTAAGAGTCAAACATCAGCCAGGTATTACAAGGGATTTGAAAAGTAGAAAAGAAAAGTTTAGGGAATTCGATCACAATCCGTTGATCGGAAGGCGTAGAACTTGTCCACAGCCTACATCCAGATTCAATTTTCGACGATCTTATTCATAGTACAGTTGTTGAAGAATAGAAAGAGTAAAGGGGATTTGAACGAACGAAGTCAGTTGATCGGCATTGTCCACAATCCTGTATCCAGTATCAACTCTTCGAATGTCGCCTTCAAAGTATAGATTGTTGAGCAAATTAAGCAATCATACGCGGACACGAAGTTCAGCCGAAGAAGGCAAGAGACAACATCTTCCTGAAACTCACGATCGCAACGTCAATGAAAATTTTAAAATCCTCAAACGAAAGGGAGAAAAAAAAATTTACTTTAATGGACACGAAGCACAGCCAAAGCCAAAAAGGCAAACGGCAACAATTTAACTTTCTGCCACTCACGATCACAATAAAATAAACCTGTAGGGTATGCAAGCTAAATAAGTGTCAGTAGACGGGATGGCCGTAGCAATTACATCCACGTAAAAACCAATAAACAACGCTTGCTAATCACAATTTGCCTGCACACGATTATTTTTAAGTTAAATTTCGGAGTTATAAAATTAATTATAACACATCCAGATTATCTAACAAAAAAATTATGTTCAACTGCTAGTCTAGGCAATAAATAAATTATTGTATCCACGGAACTAAACAGCTAAACTAAAAAAAAGAGAAAAAATGAAAAACAATTAAAACTTCAAAGTCAGAAATAGAAACCTAGTCAGATGGAAGTGACTACCTTTACAAAATATTTGTAATCGGGCTATGCCGGTTTAGCCCCACGTTGGGCGCCAAAATAAGATTATTATATATAATATAATACTGTAGCATATCACGAATGATTCTAACAGCAACGAAAGATGGTGGATGTAGCTTCAAGTGGGGCACGCGCTGGTTCCGGCTCTTGTTTTGTCGGTAAAGGGAGTGAGTTTCCAATTTGATCCACCGTGCTACTTGCTCGCATATTACAATACAAAATCCTATTTAAATTCGCGTGCGAACTGACTTTGAGGTTAATTGTAAGGGGACAGAACTAAGATTGGGGTAAAGTGAAAGGGAATACCTGAAAAGAAGGGTGCTGCCTAGATGGAATGGCAACAGCTGATGTGTGTGTGTCGGTGCAGCAGCGAAGATGTTGATTGCCGCTGACATTGCCCACCCTACCATGATCACCACAGCCGCATAACCTGACACAGGTTGGTGATCCCTTCGACACACGCCTAACTCCTAATCATCTTCATCGCTGCAAGCTTCCATTAGAAAATATTTAGCAATGCATGTTTATAATAGGTTTAATGTAAGACAATTAATACTAACAAAGGTGATCATAAAGGTTACAAAGTTGGATTTCATATAAAGTTTATGCTAAGCTCATATTAAATTAATATATTTAAGTGAAAGCAAGAAAATTTAATTTAAATTAAAAATTGATTTCAAAAAATATTAAATGTATTTGATTTCACTGAGCAAGTATTTTAGTCATGGTGGAATTTCGTTTTAAAATATAAAAATCATTGGAATATTATAGTAGACAGTCAATCAAAATATGTAGCATTACGACCGGAGCCGATCACTTACCCCAAAAATATCCAACGTTGAAAGCGCTTTCAATATGTTGTATTATTGGCTGTAATTTTGTTTATAAATTTGAAAACTGCATTTCAATTGACTGTAGGTAAAGATTAAGTAGGGAAAAACACTTCCAGGGGCTTAAACACTTGCTCTCATGACGAGATTTGCTTACTGCATATCGAATTCTTTGATTAGACTAGGATTTGAGTAATTTACGTTGATTGCTTATTAAATATTTATGTTATAATTAATTTAGCGATAAAGAAATTTAATTTAAATTACGAATAGGAATTTAGTTGATAAGAATTAATTTAAATTGTGTAGATGTACTGGACTGGATAAAAAATTGAGTGTTGCAGGCTTGGGCCTGCCCACTTGTGCACTTTCAGCAGAGGGCTGCACTTTGTATGTATGTGAGACACCAGGTGCACTATTTGGTTGGCACGGACGTGCATGAATTTGTACAGAATTGTTTGGACCAGAATTCACAAGAATTTTTACCGTGCACGCTAGGTGGCAACACTGGTTGAAATTGTCAGTTTTATGTTCACTTTTTTTTTTTTTTTTGATTAAATTTTTGTTTGATGTTTTATGGTGAAATCCTGACGATCACGTGGGTGACGCTGTATTAAATTTTCACAGAAAAACGGGAACCAATAGAAGAACCAATTTTCCACGATGCAGACGAATATCTGGACAGAGATTTTCCTGGGCTGTAAGCCACGTGAAGGAGTATATTCGACTTCAATTTTCCACGATGCCGGCGAAAATCTGGGAAGAAATTTTCCTAGGCTGTAAGCCACGTGAAGCAGTAAATTCGATTTCAATTTTCCACGATTCCAACGAAAATCTGGGCAAAAATTTCCCCTGGCCGTAAGCCACGTGAAGGAGTAAACTCGACTTCCAAGAATTTTCCTATAAAACGCATTACTTTATAAGAAGAGGGGTTTTTCCACGAAATAATAGTTAAACTTACTTCCTTTTATCAACAGGAACCACCTGGTAAAAGAAAACCTTATAAAAGGCTGAGGATGTCTGATATTTTCCACGATTTGGTTTCGGTTGAAGAAATATATAACACTTAGGAAAATATGTTCAGGAGAGAACGATCTTTTCACGGCCACGGTACAAAATGGAAAGACCGAATAATCGAAAGCCAGACTTGTTTATCGAAAAAGTATAGGACCAGAGTTACTCAAAAATGCTTATCGAACACGTCTTTTCAGTGTTGTAAAAAACAGAAATTATTTGAATTTTGATCTGCCATTTTATTTCCTGGTGGCAACTTCAAAGCCTGGCGGGAGTTTTAAATTAAAGTGGGAAACTTAAAAACGACAAGCGCCCTACAGGGGATAATTGGCCCCTCGCATTTAGTTACTTTTATTCCTACTGAAAATGCGCTTAATTTGAGGGTCATACCGTCGTGCCGAAGCAATAAATGTTAAAAAGTGTATTTAATCATGTGTGCAATCATCTTTCGTCACAAATGTTGATATCAGAACTTTTGTATGTTGAAGGTGCGATCTTCACTAGTTTTTTACCTCGTTAAGAGGTGTTTTGGTTTGATCATCAATTCGTGGAAATTTATCGGACAGTAATTTTTTATTAATTTAAGGGGGGACATCTGAGTAAAATTTTTAAAAAATCCAAAAAAAAATTTTTTTTGTTTAAAATATTCTTCAGGGTCTTAAAAATAACATACCAAAAGATAGAGTCTGGGAAATGTATCTAAGTATCGAAATTTTCCATTCTGCCGCGATGCCTCATATGTATATCCCAGGCACCCTAAAACTTTAAACGCGTTTTTCTCGAAACCACTCGAACAAATCTTAATCGATCGATCTGAAATTTTCACAGTATATTCAAAATACTTATGTCTATCGACACACGTAGGAGTTTTTTTTATATTGCGTACTCTTTTTATACCCTTGCAGAGGGTATAATGATTTCAGTCAGAAGTTTGCAACGCAGTGAAGGAGACGTTTCCGACCCCATAAAGTATATATATTCTTGATCAGCATGACTAGACGAGTCGATCTAGCCATGTCCGTCTGTCCGTCCGTCTGTCCGTCTGTCCGTCCGTCCGTTTCTACGCAAACTAGTCTCTCAGTTTTAAAGCTATCGAGCTGAAACTTTACCAAAAGTCGTCTTTCTATTGCAGGTAGTATATAAGTCGGAACGGGCGGGATCGGACAACTATATCTTATAGCTCCCATAGGAAAAATCGGAAAAATAATTGAAAAAAAATTATAACTTCTGTGTTTTTTGACATATTACCTTATGCTCTTGGAAATATCATTTTTCTAACAGTTCTGAATTTCGAATTAAATTTTATAAAAATCGGACGACTATATCATATAGCTGCCATAGGAACTATCAGAAAATTAATGGCAAATTAATATGAACAAAATTATAGCTTCGGTGTCTTTTGACACATTTCCTTCTACTCTTCGGAATATCGTTTTTTTAATACTTCTGATTTTCAAATTAAATTTTATAAAAATCGGACGACTATATCATATAGCTCCCATAGGAATGATCGGAAAATTAATGGGAAATTAATAGGAAAAAAATTATAGCTTTGTTAATTTTTATTGTATTCTCTTCTACTCTTGAATATAACTTTATTTCATTATTTCAGAATTTCGAAATAAATTTTACATAAATCGGACGACTATATTATATAGCTCCCATAGGAATGATCAATCAATTATTGTCAAAATTGCTATAATTCGGTTTGTTCCAAATCGAAATTCAGATTTTTGTAATTTGTAATTAAAAAGGAATTAACTGCAAGGGTATATAGACTTCGGCTGGCCGAAGTTAGCTTCCTTTCTTGTTTTTATTAACACTTTTGTGACGTTTTTTCCATCACTTCTATTTAATCTCTCACCATTTTGCAAAAAATCAATATATCGAAAAAATCCTACGTGTGTCGATAGCCGTTGATGTATAGAAACTAACAAAATTGGAATTTTTCCTCTAGATCAAAAATTACGGGCGATAGCTTTCCGGCCATGGACCCCCTTCAACCAAAAAAGGCCTACGAAGAAATGCTGCAGACCCGCCATTTTGTTTTTGATTTTTTTGAAAAAAATTTATTTTGTTTTTCGAACCTAATATTATTAAACCTAGTTTACAAATTTTCGATTGGCCTTTTCATTTGGCCAAAAAAAAACCTGAAAATCCGTTTTTTTGTTCCCTTTTACTCAGTTGTCCCCCCTTAACGATAGTCGATCACTAATCGACATTTCTTTTTTTCTGAACCTAGAGATGGTTTTTTAGGAACAAGTAATAATGGGCTATTATATTAAGATACAGATGGTTCAACAATCCCATCGGTGATCAATTTTCCGACTTGTTTCTGTATTTTATTCATCTGGCTGTGTGGGCTTCTGTAATTTTTTGTATACACTGGTTCATGATCTTTTAACCTCAGTTTTAGTTTATAAAAAATAATTGTGCTTATTGGTTCGGTTTCCAATCCGAATATATCATTATATTGGGTGCATAGGCTTGAAAGATGTGATTTGAATTGTGAAGGAAAGTTTTTTGAAAGTTGAGATAATACAGATTGTTTACGCCGCTCCCCCTGCTCTTAAATCCCCCGCTCTTCCAGTGCCTCTATTCCCTCGTTGGATTGTCTAATCGCCCGCTCGCGAGTCCAAGCTCTCAGGCTCTCCCGCTCTTCCGCACTGGACGCTTGCGGTTTTCCAGGCTCTCCCGCCTTCCCGCTTCCGAACAACTTTCCGCTGCGCTTTGAAGCGCAACGCTCAATTAGCATTAGATAGTTATCTTTGTACAAGTGAATTAAATACACGCCCGGCCGGTCCGCGCTAACACTGAAAAGTACATCGTGTTTCTCTTCCTGCTTTTTCGCACCGCGATCGCATGTGTTTCTATCTCTCCCATATCTTACCATGGCTACATGCAACAAGCCGCAACGCCCGCCCAGAAGCTGCCTCCGATCGAGAACGACTTTGCGACGCCCCCATCTTCATTTTTTGATCCATCGAGCCAGATAAGTGCCAGAAACTTATGATTGTTTTCATTCGAAAAACATAATTCGTTTGACTTTCTGTTTGATTTGTCTAAAATCCAAGTCCGATTTAATCCGACAACGGCAGTTAGTGAATTACATTCCAATTCCGTATTTCATTTCTTCGTCTCCTTTAACGTGCAGCCATATTTCCTATTTTCCTATCCCTCTTTGTGTGCATATTGATGTACAAATTTCATATTCGCATTATTAAAATACATACATTAAATACATCCACTAAAATACATCCAACATCAAATCGAAGAAAATTAAAATTTAATTCCAAATACAAATTAAAGTGTGCAAATAAAAAAAGTCAAGCGTACAGTGTAAAAGTAAATTAATTTCAAAATTAAATCCAGTAAACAGTGAAAAAAAAAATAAATTAATTCCAAAATTAAATCCAAATCAATTTCACGCAAAAAAAAGGAAAAAAAAATTAAGTGTTCCGCCAGTTTTCGGCCCACAACAATTTTTTGATATTAATTTCTTTTATTGTACATCCGCTGTGACAATTTTGCATACATTATTAAAAATCAAATACAGTCCACAATAAATCGAAAATTACAACACATACTCGCCGGCAAAATTTACAATAAAAATTTTCCGCCATATATATTACATATACATATATTCCATACACCATATATATATATTACATACACCTTATATTACATATATACATTATACACATATTTTATCATCACACCCAATCCCGAACATAGAATTATTCCCGTCGGTTCTCCATAAAAATATTAAATAAAATCCTACCAGCCGACGTGGAATAATTTTCTCAGTGTGTTTTTCTTCTCAACATATTTTGGGGCCCTCTCAAACTCGATTCATATTTTTTTGGGACCTCTCATACTCCATCCATACATACATGCGAATTGCAGTACCGCAAAAAGCTCGATATTCCCGCGCATTCCAGCGTCACCAATACTCAGCCCGCAAAAGTTCGGGCATTTGCTTTCAATCATCCCAAAATTAAAAAAATACCAAGTTCAACTCCAATAAAATTAAATCAATACTGAGAATAGAATTAATGCCTGTTCCAAATAAAATACTGTCGCCATCCTTTGGGGATAAAAAGGAAAACTTTAAAAATATACCATCTGCATACCAGTGCAAGTATTTTTGCTTGTCTCCGAATATTTTTAAAAAATATAGAACAAAATACTAACAAGCTCCATCCATTGCCGGGACATCCAATCCCATCCTAATTTGGCCAAGAACCCCCTATTAAATACTATACAAATACTTCATCCAGTGCAGTATTTTTCAGTATTTCATTTTTAGTATTTTTGGTATTTTTCCATTCTTGTTCCATCCAGTACAGTATTTCTCAGTATTTTTTTAAAAAATATTTTTTAAAAGTATTTTTCTATTCTTGTCCCATCGTTCCACCAAAGGCCTGGGAAATATTTTAACAATAAATTAGCCACACATCGACTATTTTTGCTGGTCGAACCCCATTTCAGCCATTCCATAAGTGGGTCCGTAATTTTTTCTCTGATTTTTTGTCCGATATATCAGCGCGCACATTCAAAATCTGAACAGCATCCTAGTTAGGTATGGTATGTTTGGTATGAAAGTTCAAGAACAAGCTATCACCTGTTCCGACACCAAAAATACCAAAAATTAGTGTAAGGTCGCCCTCACCTAATAAGGTAACGAAAGAGTAACGCGAGCTAGCACAAAAATGAGTGCCACTGCTGCCGAACTCGCTCTAAGCCAGTTCATCGAAGTGTCAGATCGACTTTCTGAACTGAAAAGTAGAATGAACATTCCCTCGGCAGTCCCTCCTACGCTATCCGTCCTCAATATTCGCCGAGACGAAATCCGAGAGGTATGGGTCCGTATCTAAAAAGAGTACGATGCCTGCACCGCGTGCATTGTATCGGCCGGAGAAAGTGTAGCCGACAGCTTGCCAGTTTTCAAGTCCAAGTTCGGCTACTGCTACAGCGCGTACGAAAGGTACGGCGCCCAGATAGCAGACCAGATAGCGCAAACTCCGCAACTTCCGCAACCTTCCCCAGCGCCAGCTGATCCTTCCCAGACATATATTCCGCCAGACATATGCTCCGTGCGATACCGAGGTTTTCACCGGTGATTATCTTCGCTTGCCAACCTTTAGGGATCTGTTTACGGCCATTTATATTAACAATCCAAGGCGGACACCAATCGAAAAATTATTCCACCTTAACTCCAAAACAAGCGGCGATGCACACATTATAGTTTCCAAGGCGCCTGTTACTAACGATGGTTTTCGCTCAGCTTGGGCCAACCTAACTGAGCAAAACAACCGATTGTTAGTAAACAGCCATCTAAAAATATTGTTTATTGTGCAGTCTGTCACTCAGGAATCTGGGACAGCTGTAGGAGAGTTGCAAAGCACCATCCAAGGGTGCCTCGAGGCGCTAGAAATATGCGGAATTGATATCGAGAATTGGGATTGTATTCTGGTTTACATGTGCTCCGCTAAACTTCCGAAGCTCACGCTTTCCTTATAAGAGCAGTCGCTATACGACAAGGCAAAATATACTTGGCACGAGCTGAACGTTTTCCTAACAGAACGTCACAGCACACTAGAAGCCATCGACGATGTTCGACCATAGGTTCTAGTCAGACTCAGTTCAGGGCACCCACATCCAACTCAGCGTCTCGGAGAATAAACTCATACGAGACAAGGGTGAGTCCTAAAAAATCTAAAGGGTGCGATCTCTGTAAGAGAGAAAATCATCGCCATAGGGGCTTAAACTATCAAGCGCGAGCGTCAATAGACTCCGGATCTGAGGCGACCTTTATTACTGAGCGCCTTTTCAACCTGATTAAACTGCTGTTCCAGGTGATCCAAGCACAGGTGTCAGGGCTTAATCAAACGGTCTCCGCCGAGACCAAAAAGCTCTGTCAATTTACGATCCGTTCTCCGACCCGGCCTAGTTGGCAGTTAAACACCACTGCCTACGTGCTTCCGCAAATAGCAGGAAATCTTCCTTCATGTCCGCAACATTTCCTCCCGAACTTCCACTAGCGGATCCAAAGTTTTATGAGGGGGCACAAATAGATCTTCTAATCGGGGCCGATATACTTCCATCCATTTCTCTAAGCAGTATCCGAGCGGACATCTGTGGCTCTCTTCTCGGTCAAGAAACCATTTTCGGCTGGATTCTAACAGGACCAGTACCCGCTCCGAGGCAAGATCGAATTTCATCCTTTTCTACGCAAGTTGCACACACATATGAAGTTTTTAAATTCTGGGAGGTGGAGGATCTGCCAGTAAAGGTGGCAAAAGAATCCGACGTGATCTGTAAGGGCAATTTCCTTCGGACTACCACAAAAGACGATACCGGCAGGTATGTCGTGAGTCTTCCGTTTCGGGATCCTGAGAACATGAAATGCTCCCTAGGATATTCCAGATCCTTGGTGCTGGCTCAATTCTTAAGAAACGAGCAGCGGCTAAAAAGGAACAGTACGCTAAAATCCAAGTACGACTCAGTAATTCAAGAATATCTCGACCTCAACCACATGAGAGAAGTCCTTCCTACTTACGATTCAGCGTGTTATTATCTTCCACACCACGCGGTGTTAAAACCGGAGATCACGACCACCAAACTTCGAGTGGTATTCAACGCCTCCAGCCTTCAGACAATGGGGTCAGCTTAAATGATATCCTTCATGCTGGCCCGGTCCGACAGTCCGATCTAACCATTCAGATCCTGAAGTGGCGATTTTTCCGATTTGTGTACAGTGCTGATATCGAGAAAATGTACCGACAGTTCTGGGTAGATCCGAAGCAGACAGCGTTCCAACGTAGAAGGATACATTCGAGATTTTGAGCTAAAAACGGTTACGTTTGGGTTCAATTGTGCACCGCTCCTGGCAATTCGGGTACTGCAACAGCTGGCTGGTTTTCCATTAAGGAAATGGACCTCCAACCACAAAGAAGTTATGGCATATATCAAAACCGATAATCTTTTAAATGCCGATTTCCTCGAAATAGATACGGAAAGCACGGCTAAAACTCTCGGAGTCCATTGGAAAGCAACATCCGATGAATTTTTCTTAAAAAGTCTTAAGTTTTTAAGCATATGTTTCTCGGAACAACCTATAACTTTTAAGTCATCCATATAAAGGAATGCTTGTTTGTAAAGAGAATGCAATAGTCATCATTCTCTGAAATGAATTAGGCGCTACGAGCCATTGCTCGTTCGAAATGACGTTATATCTCTGGAACTTTTTATACCCGTTACTCATAGAGTAAAAGGGTATATTAGATTCGTGCAAAAGTATGTATGAACGCTGAGATCTCGGAAACTATAAAAGCTAAAAGATTGGGATTTGACATGCAGATTCTAGGGGTTAATACGCAGCGCAAGTTTTTCACGCCGATGTGCCACGCCCCCTCTAACGCCCACAAACCGCTAAAAACTGTGGCACCCGTCTGTATGAACGCTGAGATCTCGGAAACTATAAAAGCTAGAAGATTGGGATTTGGCATGCAGATTCTAGGGGTTAATACGCAGCGCAAGTTTTTCACGCCGATGTGCCACGCCCCTTTAACGCCCACAAACCGCGAAAAACTGTGGCGCCCACAGTTTTGAACCTAGACTAACGCGAAAAGAAATGTGTATTCGTTTCTTCAATACCTATTGATTGACCAAAATGGGAAACCCCCTCCCCCCTAACGCCCACAAACCGCGAAAAGCTGTGGCGCCCGTCTGTATGAACGCTGAGATCTCGGTAACTATAAGAGCTAGAAGATTGGGATTTGGCAGGCAGATTCTAGGGGTTAATACGCAGCGCAAGTTTTTCAAGCCGATGTGCCACGCCCCTCTAACGCCCACAAACCGCGAAAAACTGTGGCGCCCACAGTTTTGAACCTAGACTAACGCGAAAAGAAATGTGTATTCGTTTCTTCAATACCTATTGATTGACCAAAATGGGAAACCCCCCCTCCCCCCTAACGCCCACAAACCGCGAAAAGCTGTGGCGCCCGTCTGTATGAACGCTGAGATCTCGGAAACTATAAGAGCTAGAAGATTGGGATTTGGCAGGCAGATTCTAGGGGTTAATACGCAGCGCAAGTTTTTCAAGCCGATGTGCCACGCCCCTCTAACGCCCACAAACCGCGAAAAACTGTGGCGCCCACAGTTTTGAACCTAGACTAACGCGAAAAGAATTGTGTATTCGTTTCTTCTATACCTATTGATTGACCAAAATGACCCACCCCCTCTCCCCCCTAACGCCCGCAAACCGCGAAAAACTGTGGCACCCACAGTTTTGAAGCTAGATTAACGTAAAAAGGAATATTCATTAATTTCTTAAATACCTTTTGATTGACAAAAAAAAATGTTTCCACGCCCACTCTAACGCCCACAATCCCATTATCGCAAAAACCTGGCTAGCGCCTACATTTCCGCCTTTAATAGCCAGTGGTATTAATATCTTGCGGTAGATGCGCATTTAAATTTTTAAATTTTAAATAAAATTGCCGCACTTATAGCTCCAAGGCCATCAACGGGATATGCGTTAATTCCCGTTAAGGATTTCTTTATAGGCAATTGCGATTGTTTTCATTTGTCAATACCTAATAAAATGCCAAAAACTATGCAAATTACAAAATTTGTAAAAAAAGTTAGCCAAATTCAAGGTCAGAGTCAGACAATAGCATATATATGTGTGTATGTATGTAATACAGTTGCAATAGCCCATCAAAGATAACTCCTTTCAAACAAAGCTATTCGCTATACCCGTTACTCGTTTTTTTAAAGAGCCAATACAAACATTTAGATTTTAATATACATAACACGTTTTAACAATGTTTATGTTTAGCTAATATAATTATACATGTCTTATTGAAGTATGTTTATTGCTCTCTCTTTCTTGGCACTGGCTATAACAGATCGCCGAATTCTAATGTAAAATTTGAACTTTTTGTCCCTTTCCTATTTTCCTGTGGTCATTTTTCAAAAGTGCATTCACCTGCGCTAGAGAGAGGCGGAACGCAGTTCGCTGTTAGTAAAAAGCGCGGGAAGCCGTGCAAGTAAATCTAGCTGTTAGAACTTTGCAGTGCTGTAAACTATTCTGCACTCGCTTCAGTCTACGACTAACTCTCGTATGCGAACTTTTACCCGTCTGCCGATTGCGAATTTTTGACGATCTTAAAGCGATTTATCTTAACGTAAACTATCCCGAACCCATTTCTACTTGCAAGCACTTTAACGTAAAATCATTAAATTCATTTCTCTTTGCTTAAAAGTTAACGTAAATTTTGTCAACAAATTCATACGCGGTCGCGAGTTGTTGCTGCTTCTGCCGATTTGCTGCCGACGTCGCTGCTGGGCTGTTTGCTGCACTCGCTGCTAAGTACCCCTTTTAACGTATTTTTGTTAATAATAGTGTAAGATTAAGTCTTTTTCAAGACTTATTTTTAAATTATTATTATACATAATATATTTAATCTCTCTTTGCTTAAAAATATCGTAAATATTGTCGAAAAATTTTTGCGCGGTCGCAAGTTGTTGTTGCTTCTGCCGACGTCGCTGCCGTTCTTTTTTTTGGGCCGGTTGCTGCGCTCGCTGCCAAGGACCGGCATACCCCTTTTAACGTAGCGTTTTTAATAATAGTATAAGGCTAAGTCTTTTTCAAGACTTATTCTTAAATTATTATTATACATACATATATTTAATCTCTCTTTGCTTAATAAATATCGTAAATATTGTCGACAAATTTTTGCGCGGTCGCGAATTGTTGCTGCTTCTGCCGACGTCGCTGCCGTTCTTTTTCTGGGCCGGTTGCTGCACTCGCTACTAAGGACCGCGTACCCCATTTAACGTAGTTTTGTTAATAATAGTATAAGATTAAGTCTTTTTCAAGACCTAATCTTAAATTATTATTATTCATTTAATTCAATTTATACTCAATTTCCTATCGTTCAATTATATTCAATTTCCTATCGTTCTGCCTCTTTTTCCCTTATATAAATAAAAGAATACAGCCTTTTTAAAAGATTTGTCTTATATTTCTATCAATTTAGCTCAGTAATATTGCTATAAAACTAAGACTTTTTACATTTATAATTCAATTCATTTATATTACCTATTATATTATACATTTTTAATATATTTATATTATATATTATATTATATTAGTTTATATTAACTAATATATTATACAGTTTTATTATATTTATTATATAAATATAAGAATTTATCTTTTATAGAGACTTATTCTTATATTTTTATCAATATACGTAATCAGCGTATATAATCGTAGTAATCATAATAAAATGCCTCGTATGAGAAGACCCACTGCCTCTCAGCGGGCTAGGAACCAATTGTTGAGAAATAGGGCCAATAGGGAAATGCAGAGTATGCCGAGATGGAGAGAGAAGAAAATGCACAGTCTCAGCGTACGAGAAGGCAAAATGAAGTAGCCAGAAATATAGAGCAGAGCGTTGATAGAGCGTCTCGGAGATTAAGACGCTTGAATCCGTACACTCGTAAGGTGGAGCAGTCTCAAAATACTGCTGACCATAGGTTAAGGCGATGGATCCTGACTCTCGTGCGGGTGAACAAGCTGCTGATACTCGCCGTCGCTTTATTAGGCGACAAAATAGCGAAGTCCGAACCACAGAGCAGATCCAAAATACTGCAGACCATTCGGAAAGGCGCCTTTATCCCGTTTTCCGTGCGGGTGTCCGAATAAAAGTCCGAACCACAGAGCAGATCCGAAATACTGCTGACCATTCGGAAAGGCGCCTGGATCCCGTTTTCCGTGCGGCTGAGCAGGCAGCCGATACTCGCCGTCGCTCTGTTAGGCGACGAAATAGCCAAGTCCGAACTCTAGAGCAGATCCAAAATACTGCTGACCATTCGGAAAGGCGCCTGGATCCCGTTTTCCGTGCGGCTGAGCAGGCAGCCGATACTCGCCGTCGCTCTGTTAGGCGACGAAATAGCCAAGTCCGAACTACAGAGCAGATCCAAAATACTGCTGACCATTCGGAAAGGCGCCTGGATCCCGTTTTCCGTGCGGGTGAGCAGGCAGCCGATACCCGGCGGCGTTCAATAAGGCGGTTGGATCCTACGTATCGTGCGGGTGAGCGAGAAGCAAATACCCTGCAACGAGCGCAGGCGAGATCAACTCAGGATCGCTTATTGCAAAGAGCGCTGGACAGGGTTAGGAGAGCTAGAGCTAGGAGTTTTAGGGATCGTAGGGTCGTCGAGCAGGCGAGAAATACACTGGCTCGACGAAGTTCTCGTATAGCGGCTCGACAAGCAACTATCGATGCCATTAGAAATATTTGTCAGAGAGTTAGTCAGTATAGAAGCCTTAGTGGAAATAGGGAAGTAGAGAACCTTCGGAATGCAAACCAAAGTCAGGAGATTCGACTTAGTTTATCCCAACAAAATAGGACTCCTAGAAACATACCTGTTGGATTAGATGCTCACATAGCCAAATTCAATTCAATTTGCTTTTGCTGCAAAGGATTGTGGTTTCCCAAGCAAATACGTAAGCTTTCTAGAGCCTATTTGGAAGAGCATTGCGAGTTTAGGGAAGAGATTTGCCAGAATGCAAGCCAGCTTGCTTTCACTGGGGAATCTTTTAAGTTCTGTGGAACTTGCCACAGCAATATTAAAGCCGGAAGAAAGCCCAAAGGTGCCATTTCCAACGGCCTAGACTTCCCAGAAATTCCTCATTCCTTGAAAGGGCTTACTCCCTTGGAGGAACGATTAATTTCACCTCGCCTTCCATTTATGATAATTAAGTCGATAGGGCATGAGCGTCAGAGTGCAATCAAAGGAGCTGTTGTAAATGTTCCCATTCCGGTTAGCAATATCGTGACGTCCCTTCCACGAGCTTTCAACGAAGCAGAGGTTGTACAGCTCCACCTCAAGCGAAGAATGGAGTACGGACATGATTTCATGGCAGAGACCATTAGGCCTTCCAAAATTGCTGACGCCATTAGGTATTTAGTTAATACAGAGCTTTACAGAAAGCACAATGTGTCAGTAAACGAGCAGTGGATATCTGATTTCACATCCGAAACTGTTCCATTCGTAGCTTCTCAAGCAGATTTAGCCTTAGTAGAGAGACAACCAGCCATCCAGCAGGAGGATGAAAACTTGGAGGCGGGAAATTCCGATGAGAATACAGAAGCCGAAGAGCTAAATCCTGGAGGACAGGAAACTCTGCTTGAGAATAACCATGCACACAATGTAGGAATTCCGAGAATTACAATGGCTCCAGGTGAAGGCCAAAAGCCTCTCGACATGGTTCTCGATGTCGACTCTGAAGAATTGGCGTTCCCAAGCATTTATGCGGGCGTCAAAAGAACAGCGTCGGAAAGTTATACAACCATAGTTAGATCTGAACTTAGGAACGTAGATAGAAGAGGTTGTAGAACTGACAAATTATTCTTCAATTATAAAAAGATGGAATTGTTGAAAATTCGAAACAATATTTCAACTTGTCTACGTAAGCGGAGTGCCTCGAGCGCGATAACAGCCGCCAACGTACTTGATGAAGAATTCATGGGAAACCTAATCTCCCATGATGACGGATATCGAATACTGAAGGATATACGCACGTCTCCTGCTCACTGGGAAGATGAGAAGATGAAAGTCATGGCTATGATTCGCCAATTTGGTTTGCCAACTTTTTTCATAACTCTGTCGGCCGCTGAAACTAGGTGGCCAGAGCTGCTAGTACTGCTCAAGCGCAATGTAGACCGGGTTGACATTAGTGAGGAGGAGGCCTTAAACTTACAGTTTAGAGAAAAGGCGCGGTTGATCAGAACTGACCCAGTGACGTGTGCTAGGTATTTCGATTATAGGTATAGGGAAGTTCTAAAGCTCATGAAGAAACCGGGTGGGATCTTTGGAAGTAACTTTGTCACTACATATTATTGGCGAGTTGAGTTTCAACAGAGAGGTTCCCCTCACATTCACGGCATGTTTTGGCTGAAAGACGCCCCGGAAGTGGACTTCAACAATGAAGAATCTATTGCTAATGTAATAGCCTTCATTGATCAGTTTGTAACTGTGGATGTTACAAACACAGATTTGTGTCCGTATATTGAATACCAAAAGCATAAGCACGGGCATTCGTGCCTTAAAAAGGTGCGCGGACAATCTGTTTGTCGATTCGGTATTCCATACCCCCCAATGCCCCAAACGGAAATATTGAAGCCACTTTCTGAAGAAACTCCAAATTTGTCTCTTCATCACGGTCTAGTTAGGTCTAGTTTGAAAAAACCACAGATTTTTCTGAAGAGAACATTTGCAGAAATTCAAGTTAACGCTTATAATAAACACATTCTTTCTATGCAAAGGGCAAATATGGATATCCAGTTAATTTTGGACCCTTATGCGTGCTGTAGCTATATAATTAATTACATTAACAAATCCCAAAGGGGTATTTCGAAGTTAATGCGCGAAGCAGCTAATGAAATTCGAAGAGGCAATTCAAGCATTCGTCAAAAGCTACAGTATCTCGGTCACAAGTTTATTTCGGGCACTGAGATCTCTGCTCAGGAAGCCGTATATTGTTGTCTGGGATTGGCGTTGTCAGAAGCAAGCAATAAATGCGTGTTCATAAACACCTTCCCTCCAGAACAACGAGTTCGTATGCTTAGACCTACAAGCGTCTTGCAAAATATGCCTCAGGACTCCACTGACATCTTTCAGAAAGGTTTGCTGGACAGATACGAACAAAGACCAGATTCTCATGAAGGCCTGTGTTTAGCCGATTTTGCTGCAAATTTTGAGTATTCTAAAACCCGTGGAAGAACTCGCTTAGGGGCAAATAGTGACAATGAGGCTGAAGAAGAAAATGAGGTCTTAGTAGTTTATTTTGCACTTCGCGATGGTAGTGGATTTATTAGAGAAAGAAACCAGCCTAGTATTATTAGATATAGCCCCTTCAGTATTAATTCAGATAGACCCAACTATTTTAGATCATTAGTTATGTTATATTTTCCATGGAGAGATGAACAGGTAGAATTGATTCAGAGAAATTGTGAGGAGTTTTATCATGAGCACGAGGGGGATATTAAGGCCAACTTTGAGAGATATAATGCCATAGACAGTTTAGAAGACGCGCTTAGAAGGGCCATGGAGGCTGGGGAGAGTAGCGAAGAAAATGTAGATGAGGAGGCCGCAGTTAATGAGGAGTTCAGGGCCTTAGCTTTTCCAGAAATATCTTCTCAAATCAATGTTTTAAACTTAGACAACCGTGTTCAAGAAGTAGATCCGGATAGCAATATCCGAATAATAAAGCTCCCGCCACTTATATCCCCCGAAAATTTAGCCACTTTAGTTAGATCTCTTAATTTAAAGCAAAAAACTTTCCTTACGCATGTATTGCAAGATGCAAGAAGAAATGCTAGTTTCCACGAGTTTGTTGGTGGCGGAGCAGGAGTCGGCAAAAGTAGACTTATATCCACATTATTTCAGTCCCTTTCCAAGGAGTACAATGGTAGAGTAGGATGCGACCCAACTTCTGTAAAAATATTGCTGTGTGCTCCCACAGGCAAAGCTGCTTTTGGAATCGGAGGCTCCACTCTCCATTCCATGTTCTCTCTCCCTGTAAATCAGGCTGGGTCTGCATTTAGGAGTTTAAGCCCTGATCTGTTAAATACCCTGCGTTCAAGATTAATTGATCTTAAAGTTCTTATAATAGACGAAATTTCTATGGTCGGCGCAACAATGTTTTCCCATCTGGACTCTCGCCTTAAGCAAATTTTTTCCAACGTTGATACTCCCTTCGGAGGCATATCGGTTATCGTGTTCGGCGATCTTAGGCAATTGCGGCCAGTTTGTGATCGTTGGATTTTCCAGCCGCCGTCGCATGATCCATACAGCGCTATATTTGGATCCCACCTCTGGAGTCCTTTTAGGTTTTTCGAACTCACAGAGATAATGCGACAGCGAGACGACCAGCCGTTTGCAATAGCACTCAATAACATGGCGTCCGGCCAAATGTCGTCTGAAGATATTAACCTACTTAGCAGTCGCATTTCTCAAGAAAGTCAAATTCCAAATGACGCCATTCACCTTTTTTTAAGCAATCAGGACACAGACCGATACAATAGGGAGAAGCTCGCCTCGATTCCCACTGATCAGTTCATTTCGGAAGCCATAGACTCTGTAAAATCTGCACATATTAGCTCAGAGCAGGGGAACAGATGTCTGGAACAAGCCAGGACACTAAAAACATCTGAGACACAAGGCTTGTGTACCTCGCTCATTTTAAAAACCACTGCTAAATACATGATGACGGTCAATGTAGACACATCAGATGGCCTTGTAAACGGAGCCACTGGTGTCCTTAGGGAGATAGGTTTCAACACGTCCAACTCTCCGAATATTCTTTGGATACAATTTTTAGATGACAGTGTAGGAGTAGCTGCGCGATCAAAGTGCAGTCATCGCCAAGAGGCTTCATGGACCCCAGTAGTTAAAATCATAAAGAGCTTTCAGATCAATTCTAACCAGGCCACAACCATTGACCGAAAGCAGTTTCCAGTGGTACCTGCAGAAGCCATAACTATTCACAAGAGTCAAGGTGCTACGTACAGCAAAGTGGTGGTTCACACTAGTCCTGGCATGCAGAGAGCTGCACTGTACGTAGCCTGTAGCAGAGCCACAAGTGCAGCAGGTCTCTATATTATTGGACACTTCGTCCCCCCAAGATCCGCTCAAGGATCGGCTTCCGAGGAAGAGCTCCGAGAATTGCGTTCCACTAAGTTACTGAATACCCATTTCGATTGTTTACTCAATAGTCCGAACATTCATGTCTTTTTCCATAATACGGAAAGCTTGCACTGCCACATTTGCGATGTATGTTCCGATCAGCTAATGCTTAAATCTTCTATTTTGTGCTTCGTTGAGGCTTCCACATACTCAAATGAAGCCTACGACATTCCTGGCTTTGCCACAGCAGTGCGACTAGATTGCCAGTCAGTAGCTAGCGGAGCTCGACCAAAAAGAGGCATTCTCGTATTCGTTCGAAACGAACTCTTTGAGAATGTTAGTCTTTGTTCAAGTGGTCGCTTTCTGGCTAACTCCACAAATTTAGCCTCTCCAGTGTTCGAGTTTGCCATCTTTAAGTACCGGTCTTTAGGGATTTTAGTTATTTATAAAAGTCCGACATATCCGTTGTTAAAGTTTGAAACAGAGTTTAAGGAGTTATTTCAGCGGCACACATTTTTAAGTAGTAATAGTATAGTGTTGGGGGATTTTAATTTATGCCTTCACTCCATCTCTGGCTGCTGTGGGAGAATTTTCGATTTTTTAGTAAATACAAATAGTTTTAGTTCGTTGTTAGATTTGAATTCGTCGACAACCAATTGCAATACGCATATTGATTGGGCGTTTTTAAATATTTTCGATAATAGGGCCACTGCGCGCACTTTTGAGACTACGTATAGCTACCACAGTGGTATATTAGTTAGCGTTAGGGAGGCTGAATAAGTAAAATAAATTGTATATATTATATATATATTCTATTCTATTATATTCTATAATTCTACATCAATTGTACACCAATTCTACATCGTTTCTACACCAATTCTACATCGTTTCTACACTAATTCTACACCAATTCTACATCGTTTCTACACCAATTCTACATCAATTCTACACCAATTATACATCAATTATACATCAATTCTAATCAATTGTACATCAATTCTACATCAATTCTACATCAATTGTACATAAATTGTACATCAATTCTACATCAATTCTACATCAATTCTTCATCAATTCTACATCAATTCTACATCAATTCTACACCAATTCTACATCAATTCTTTACCAATTCTTCACCAATTCTACACCAATTCTACATCGTTTCTACACCAATTCTACACCAATTCTACATCAATTCTACACCAATTCTACATCAATTCTACATCAATTGTACAGCCATTGTACATCAATTATACATCAATTATACATCAATTCTACACCAATTCTACACCAATTCTACATCGTTTTTACACCAATTCTACATCGTTTCTACACCAATTCTACATCAACTCTACACCAATTCTACACCAATTCTACATTAATTCTACATCAATTCTACATCAATTGTACATCAATTCTACATCAATTCTACATCAATTCTACATCAATTCTACATCAATTATACATTAATTATACATCAATTCTTCATCAATTCTAAATCACTTCTACATCAATTCTACATAAATTCTACACCAATTCTACACCAATTCTACATCAATTCTACATCAATTCTACATCAATTGTACAGCCATTGTACATCAATTATACATCAATTATACATCAATTCTACACCAATTCTACACCAATTCTACACCAATTCTACACCAATTCTACATCGTTTTTACACCAATTCTACACCAATTCTACATCAATTGTACATCAATTCTACATCAATTGTACATCAATTCTCCATCAATTCTACATCAATTGTACATCAATTGTACTTCAATTCTACATCAATTGTACATCAATTGTACATCAATTGTACATCAATTCTAATATAAGCTCATAGTAGACAATGTTTGTACATCAATTCTACATTAATTCTTCATCAATTCTACATCAATTGTACATCAATTCTACATCAATTGTACATCAATTCTACATCAATTCTAATATAAGCTCATAGTAGACAATGTTTGTACATAAATGGTACATCAATTCTACATCAATTCTACATCAATTCTTCATCAATTCTACATCAATTCTACATCAATTCTACACCAATTCTACACCAATTCTACATCAATTCTTCACCAATTCTTCACCAATTCTACACCAATTCTTTACCAGTTCTACATCAATTCTACACCAATTCTACATCAATTGTACAGCCATTGCACATCAATTATATATCAATTCTAAACCAATTCTACACCAATTCTACATTAATTCTACATCAATTGTACATCAATTCTACATCAATCGTACATCAATTGTACATCAATTCTATATCAAATCTACATCAATTCTACATCAATTTTACATAAATTGTACATCAATTCTACATCAATTTTACATCAATTCTACATCAATTCTACATCAATTCTACATCAATTCTACAACGTTTCTGCATTCCCTACATTTGTGCATCATATCTACATCGTTTCTACTATAAATATTCATGATTACAGGGTTATTTGTACATGAATACTTGGGTAGAATTATATTCATGAATACAGTGTTATTTGTACACGAATAGTTACACGTACTATTCGTGTACAAATAACCCTGTATTCATGAATATAATTATATCCAAGTATTTTTAGTATGGAAATCAATTATTTATTAATAAAAAAAAAAAACAAAAAAAACTAATTAATTAGAATTATTTATTAAAAAAAACTTTACAAATCCAAAAAAAAATTCTAGGTTATATTATATATTATATAAGTATGCCTTCCGTATGTTACGGATAAGCAAAATTTTTGGGGAACATGGGGATTCCAAACTTGAATAAAGTTTGGTAACTCAAGTCGACTCGTAGGTCCCCAAATTTTATTTTGGTTTGAAAGACCCCGTTGCAATGCAACGGCCTCCACGTGGTGTTCCCTGGGTATCGATTTTATCATTAAAATCGAAAGCTAATTCGAGCGGCGAAAAACATACAAGAAGGCATATTTATATTAAAGTTGTTTGGATGAGTAACGGGTATCTAATAGTCGAGGCACTCGACTATAGCGTTCTCTCTTGTTTCGAGTTCAATTTGATGAAATCCTGACATTAAGTCAAGGCATGAAAAATATTTTGTTCGTCCCAGTTGATCCAAAATATCACTATGGACGGCAGTCCATGTAGTGACAAAGCGCACCAGGAGAGTGTGCGAATACTATATATACACGAAATAAATCTGCTATGATGGTCCGATCGTAATGAGTAATAGACAAAAATGAAAGGTATTGCTGGAACTTAAAGGATTGCATACCAGGTCCTCAAGAAAATCAATTGGCGGAGCGGTGAAAGTGTACAAGTGAAAATTTAGAAATTTGGATCTGTTGGGGCCGGTGGGGATAATTGGCCCCTCGCATTTAGTTACTTTTATTCCTACTGAAAATGCGCTTAATTTGAGGGTCATACCGTCGTGCCGAAGCAATAAATTTTAAAAAGTGTATTTAATCATGTGTGCAATCATCTTTCGTCACAAATGTTGATATCAGAACTTTTGTATGTTGAAGGTGCGATCTTCACTAGTTTTTTACCTCGTTAAGAGGTGTTTTGGTTTGATCATCAATTCGTGGAAATTTATCGGACAGTAATTTTTTATTAATTTAAGGGGGGACATCTGAGTAAAATTTTTAAAAAATCCAAAACAATTTTTTTTGTTTAAAATATTCTTTAGGGTCTTAAAAATAACATACCAAAAGATAGAGTCTGGGAAATGTATCTTAGTATCGAAATTTTCCATTCTGCCGCGATGCCTCATATGTATATCCCAGGCACCCTAAAACTTTAAACGCGTTTTTCTCGAAACCACTCGAACAAATCTTAATCGATCGATCTGAAATTTTCACAGTATATTCAAAATACTTATGTCTATCGACACACGTAGGAGTTTTTTTTTATATTGCGTACTCTTTTTTATTAACACTTTTGTGACGTTTTTTCCATCACTTTTATTTAATCTCTCACCATTTTACAAAAAATCAATATATCGAAAAAATCCTACGTGTGTCGATAGCCGTTGATGTATAGAAACTAAACAAATTTCCTCTAGATCAAAAATTACGGGCGATAGCTTTCCGGCCATGGACCCCCTTCAACCAAAAAAGGCCTACGAAGAAATGCTGCAGACCCGCCATTTTGTTTTTGATTTTTTTGAAAAAAATTTATTTTGTTTTTCGAACCTAATATTATTAAACCTAGTTTACAAATTTTCGATTGGCCTTTTCATTTAGCCAAAAAAAAAACCTGAAAATCCGCTTTTTTTTTGCCCGTTTACTCAGTTGTCCCCCCTTAACGATAGTCGATCACTAATCGACATTTCTTTTTTTCTGAACCTAGAGATGGTTTTTTAGGAACAAGTAATAATGGGCTATTATATTAAGATACAGATGGTTCAACAATCCCATCGGTGATCAATTTTCCGACTTGTTTCTGTATTTTATTCATCTGGCTGTGTGGGCTTCTGTAATTTTTTGTATACACTGGTTCATGATCTTTTAACCTCAGTTTTAGTTTATAAAAAATAATTGTGCTTATTGGTTCGGTTTCCAATCCGAATATATCATTATATTGGGTGCATAGGCTTGAAAGATGTGATTTGAATTGTGAAGGAAAGTTTTTTGAAAGTTGAGATAATACAGATTGTTTACGCCGCTCCCCCTGCTCTTAAATCACCCGCTCTTCCAGTGCCTCTCTTCCCTCGTTGGATTGTCTAATCGCCCGCTCGCGAGTCCAAGCTCTCCGGCTCTCCCGCTCTTCCGCACTGGACGCTTGCGGTTTTCCAGGCTCTCCCGCCTTCCCGCTTCCGAACAACTTTCCGCTGCGCTTTGAAGCGCATCGCTCAATTAGCATTAGATAGTTATCTTTGTACAAGTGAATTAAATACACGCCCGGCCGGTCCGCGCTAACACCGAAAAGTGAATCGTGGTTCTCTTCACCGCGATCGCATGTGTTTCTATCTCTCCCATAGCTTACCATGGCTACATGCAACAAGCCGCAACGCCCGCCCAGAAGCTGCCTCCGTTCGAGAACGACTTTGCGACGCCCCCATCTTCATTTTTTGATCCATCGAGCCAGATAAGTGCCAGAAACTTATGATTGTTTTCATTCGAAAAACATAATTCGTTTGACTTTCTGTTTGATTTGTCTAAAATCCAAGTCCGATTTAATCCGACAACGGCAGTTAGTGAATTACATTCCAATTCCGTATTTCATTTCTTCGTCTCCTTTAACGTGCAGCCATATTTCCTATTTTCCTATCCCTCTTTGTGTGCATATTGATGTACAAATTTCATATTCGCATTATTAAAATACATCCATTAAATACATCCACTAAAATACATCCAACATCAAATCGAAGAAAATTAAAATTTAATTCCAAATACAAATTAAAGTGTGCAAATAAAAAAAGTCAAGCGTACAGTGTAAAAGTAAATTAATTTCAAAATTAAATCCAGTAAACAGTGAAAAAAAAAAATAAATTAATTCCAAAATTAAATCCAAATCAATTTCACGCAAAAAAAAGGAAAAAAAAAATTAAGTGTTCCGCCAGTTTTCGGCCCACAACAATTTTTTGATATTAATTTCTTTTATTGTACATCCGCTGTGACAATTTTGCATACATTATTAAAAATCAAATACAGTCCACAATAAATCGAAAATTACAACACATACTCGCCGGCAAAATTTACAATAAAAATTTTCCGCCATATATATTACATATACATATATTCCATACACCATATATATATATTACATACACCTTATATTACATATATACATTATACACATATTTTATCATCACACCCAATCCCGAACATAGAATTATTCCCGTCGGTTCTCCATAAAAATATTAAATAAAATCCTACCAGCCGACGTGGAATAATTTTCTCAGTGTGTTTTTCTTCTCAACATATTTTGGGGCCCTCTCAAACTCGATTCATATTTTTTTGGGACCTCTCATACTCCATCCATACATACATGCGAATTGCAGTACCGCAAAAAGCTCGATATTCCCGCGCATTCCAGCGTCACCAATACTCAGCCCGCAAAAGTTCGGGCATTTGTTTTCAATCATCCCAAAATTAAAAAAATACCAAGTTCAACTCCAATAAAATTAAATCAATACTGAGAATAGAATTAATGCCTGTTCCAAATAAAATACTGTCGCCATCCTTTGGGGATAAAAAGGAAAACTTTAAAAATATACCATCTGCATACCAGTGCAAGTATTTTTGCTTGTCTCCGAATATTTTTAAAAAATATAGAACAAAATACTAACAAGCTCCATCCATTGCCGGGACATCCAATCCCATCCTAATTTGGCCAAGCACCCCCTATTAAATACTATACAAATACTTCATCCAGTGCAGTATTTTTCAGTATTTTATTTTTAGTATTTTTGGTATTTTTCCATTCTTGTTCCATCCAGTACAGTATTTCTCAGTATTTTTTTTTAAAATATTTTTTAAAAGTATTTTTCTATTCTTGTCCCATCGTTCCACCAAAGGCCTGGGAAATATTTTAACAATAAATTAGCCACACATCGACTATTTTTGCTGGTCGAACCCCATTTCAGCCATTCCATAAGTGGGTCCGTAATTTTTTCTCTGATTTTTTGTCCGATATATCAGCGCGCACATTCAAAATCTGAACAGCATTCTAGTTAGGTATGGTATGTTTGGTATGAAAGTTCTAACAAGCTATCACCTGTTCCGACACCAAAAATACCAAAAATTAGTGTAAGGTCGCCCTCACCTAATAAGGTAACGAAAGAGTAACGCGAGCTAACACAAAAATGAGTGCCACTGCTGCCGAACTCGCTCTAAGCCAGTTCATCGAAGTGTCAGATCGACTTTCTGAACTGGAAAGTAGAATGAACATTCCCTCGGCAGTCCCTCCTACGCTATCCGTCCTCAATATTCGCCGAGACGAAATCCGAGAGGTATGGGTCCGTATCTAAAAAGAGTACGATGCCTGCACCGCGTGCATTGTATCGGCCGGAGAAAGTGCAGCCGACAGCTTGCCAGTTTTCAAGTCCAAGTTCGGCTACTGCTACAGCGCGTACGAAAGGTACGGCGCCCAGATAGCAGACCAGATAGCGCAAACTCCGCAACTTCCGCAACCTTCCCCAGCGCCAGCTGATCCTTCCCAGACATATATTCCGCCAGACATATGCTCCGTGCGATACCGAGGTTTTCACCGGTGATTATCTTCGCTTGCCAACCTTTAGGGATCTGTTTACGGCCATTTATATTAACAATCCAAGGCGGACACCAATCGAAAAATTATTCCACCTTAACTCCAAAACAAGCGGCGATGCACACATTATAGTTTCCAAGGCGCCTCTTACTAACGATGGTTTTCGCTCAGCTTGGGCCAACCTAACTGAGCAAAACAACCGATTGTTAGTAAACAGCCAACTAAAAATATTGTTTAATGTGCAGTCTGTCACTCAGGAATCTGGGACAGTCGCTACACGACAAGGCAAAATATACTTGGCACGAGCTGAACGTTTTCCTAACAGAACGTCACAGCACACTAGAAGCCATCGACGATGTTCGACCATAGGTTCTAGTCAGACTCAGTTCAGGGCACCCACATCCAACTCAGCGTCTCGGAGAATAAACTCATACGAGACAAGGGTGAGTCCTAAAAAATCTAAAGGGTGCGATCTCTGTAAGAGAGAAAATCATCGCCATAGGGGCTTAAACTATCAAGCGCGAGCCTTAATAGACTCCGGATCTGAGGCGACCTTTATTACTGAGCGCCTTTTCAACCTGATTAAACTGCCGTTCCAGGTGATCCAAGCACAGGTGTCAGGGCTTAATCAAACGGTCTCCGCCGAGACCAAAAAGCTTTGTCAATTTACGATCCGTTCTCCGACCCGGCCTAGTTGGCAGTTAAACACCACTGCCTACGTGCTTCCGCAAATAGCAGGAAATCTTCCTTCATGTCCGCAACATTTCCTCCCGAACTTCCACTAGCGGATCCAAAGTTTTATGAGGGGGCACAAATAGATCTTCTAATCGGGGCCGATATACTTCCATCCATTTCTCTAAGCAGTATCCGAGCGGACATCTGTGGCTCTCTTCTCGGTCAAGAAACCATTTTCGGCTGGATTCTAACAGGACCAGTACCCGCTCCGAGGCAAGATCGAATTTCATCCTTTTCTACGCAAGTTGCACACACATATGAAGCGTCCCTCGATAAACTCCTCACCAAATTCTGGGAGGTGGAGGATCTGCCACTAAAGGTGGCAAATGAATCCGACGTGATCTGTAAGGGCCATTTCCTTCGGACTACCACAAAAGACGATACCGGCAGGTATGTCGTGAGTCTTCCGTTTCGGGATCCTGAGAACATGAAATGCTCCCTAGGATATTCCAGATCCTTGGTGCTGGCTCAATTCTTAAGAAACGAGCAGCGGCTAAAAAGGAACAGTACGCTAAAATCCAAGTACGACTCAGTAATTCAAGAATATCTCGACCTCAACCACATGAGAGAAGTCCTTCCTACTTACAATTCAGCGTGTTATTATCTTCCACACCACGCGGTGTTAAAACCGGAGATCACGACCACCAAACTTCGAGTGGTATTCAACGCCTCCAGCCTTCAGACAATGGGGTCAGCTTAAATGATATCCTTCATGCTGGCCCTGTCCGACAGTCCGATCTAACCATTCAGATCCTGAAGTGGCGATTTTTCCGATTTGTGTACAGTGCTGATATCGAGAAAATGTACCGACAGTTCTGGGTAGATCCGAAGCAGACAGCGTTCCAACGTAGAAGGATACATTCGAGATTTTTAGCTAAAAACGGTTACGTTTGGGTTCAATTGTGCACCGCTCCTGGCAATTCGGGTACTGCAACAGCTGGCGACCGATGTGCAACTAACCCATCCGAAAGCGAGTAAAGTTATTCGTGGTTGCATGTACGTCGATGATGTCCTTTCGGGAGTTGACTCTGCATCCATCCATCTAGAGCCTCCATCCGATCTAACGACCGAGAAATTTCTCGCAGCTTTCGCTCGGTTCGTATCCAGAAGAGGTTGTCCTCGTCAAGTCCAGTCCGACAATAAGAAAAGCTTTCTCGGCGCAGCCACCCTGCTCTCCCGGGATTTTTTACAAGCCGTAAAAGAGTCTGTGACTGATGCGTACAGTCATCAGCAGCTCAACTGGCAATTCATTCCTCCGGGAGCACCCCACATGGGGGGCTATGGGAAGCTGGTGTCAAGAGCTTCAAAACCTTGTTCTACAAGTCCACCGCTACGCGAAAGTATACTTTTGAAGAGCTTTCAACCCTCCTAGCGTTGACACCAGGGCATTTTCTAATCGGCGGACCTCTTCTATCCATAGTGGAACCCGAAGTAAATCCATTGTTAATCGGTGGCAACACTTAAAGGCGCTCCATCAACAATTCCAAGCTCGATGGAAAGAGGAGTATCTGAAAGAGCTCCACAAGCGTAACAAGTGGCAGTCCCCGACCGCAAATCTCCGCGCTGGCGACATGGTAGTCGTCAAGGATGACAATCTGCCCTCGAATAAGTGGCGCCTTGGCTGAATCGATTCTGAATTTCCGGGAGCCGATGGCAATGTCCGCGTCGTCAGTATTCTTACAGCACGCGGGCTTGTCAAGTGTTCCGTGGCCAAGGTGGTTCTTCTGCCAGGAGAACATTCCAATCGTCTTCTCCAACCGACATTATCCACATGATTCCCCATCTATCCTCGTCATCTAAACAGTTTAAATCATCTCCATATGTTTTTCCTTTTTGTCCATTACTCACTACCAGATCATATCATGGTTCCTCGTCCGCGCAGCGCTCAGGAATTGGAGAGCAGACGTAGGTAGGTAGGTAAAAGTGGTGAGGTCCCCTCTGAGGACCTCCAAGTAGAGCTGAACTCCGTTTTGATCCACACGCTCGTAAATTGTTGTCTCCGCGTTCTTTTCAGTACCAGCCTGCGTCATTTACAAAACCTAGTATTGCAGTTATCCTCTGCTTTCCTATTTCTCCCAATGATTCCAGCTAGTATGATTGTTTGTTGCTAGTATGCTAAGGGTCGACTTACAATCGGCTACTAGTGTCGAGTTGGTTCTTGCTGCTGCGAGAGATTTGATAGCCGCTTGGCTATCAGAGTAAATCCTTACATTGGTATTCCTGAGGCATTACTAAATCGACAGCTTGGCTGCTTCTAAAATAGCAAGTACCTCAGCCTGAAAAACTGTCGCTGATTCTGGGAGGTGGAATTTCGATTCTATCCCCCAGCTTTCAGCGAAAATTCCAGCCCCTACACCACAGTCCATCTTGGAGCCGTCAGTGTAGAGTAATACCTCATCTTGTCCGGTTAAATCCGTTTCCAAATCTTATCTCCGCTGTCATATAATCCGTTTTGTTCTTTGCCAGATAGTTGCTGTCCTCTAAAATGCGGCAGTGCCCTGTGTGGTAGCCTTTCCAGCATTTACTTGCCTTCAGTCTGGTCGCACTCTGCGCTGCCGTATCCTTTATGAAAAGTTCTATCGGCATAATATCCAGAATAGTGTTCAACGGGGCAGCCGGGCATGATCTTAATGCCCCTGTAGCTCCTGCGCAAGCTGATCTCTGTATTCTTGTCAGCTTGGTAGTATTGTATGCTTTTGTCACCAGACTAGTGCCCCGTGTATAGGGTGTATACCCCAGTTCTTGCCGAACATTTTCCTGCACGAGTAGAATGCTATGCTGGCCTTTCTTACTCGTTCCGTGATGTTCAGTTTCCAAGAGAGCTTCGGGGGTAGTATCACTCCTAGATACTTAGCTTTATCCGATAGCTCGAGTTCGATTCCATCTATTTTTGGTTTACTGTATGTTGGGATTTTTGTTCTTCACGTGAAGAGCATTAGTTCGGTTTTACTCGGGTTTATACCTAGTCCGCAGGTTTTTGCCCATTCATTGAGTCGGGTAAGGGCCCCTGTCATTATGTTACTAATGACATCTGGGAATGGTCCTGATACTAGCAACACTACGTCGTCTGCTTAGGCTAGTACTTTTACTCCTCCGCTATATGTCGTCTCTCAATATGTCGTTCATGTTAATAAGCCAGAGCAGTGGTGATAGAACCCCGCCCTGAGGTGTGCCTCTCTTCACCAAGCGTGTGAGGTAAGTGCCACTCATTTCGGCTGTTATCGTCCTGCTCGTGAGCATAACTCCGATCCAAGCTCTGATGTCTCCTTCTATGCCGATCGAGTTAAGGGAGCTCAGTATGGATTCGGCGTTTACATTATTGAACGCACCTTCTATATCTAAGAAGGTGGCCATTGTATATTGTTTAAAATGTAGCGATTTTTCTATGTGGCAGACTACTTCGTGTAGTGCCGTTTCTGTCGATCTGTCCTTTCTTTCCTTATATGCATTGTTTAGAATGTTTGTTATGTCCTCTACTTCCTTGTCCAGGGTCGTCGTAGGGGTTTGTACCCGTATTCGCCTGTTACTAACTTTCGAGTAGACTATCTCACCGAATTTGTCCCAGTTTGTTCTATGGGGGTTACGTTTCAGTTCCGGTTTGCTAATCGGAATCGAAATTTCGAAGAAAATGTACCTGTGATCTGAAAAGGAATTTGGTTTCGACACTATCCACTTTTCAACCTTATATTTACTAAATTCTGTCTGTAAAGTGAGGTCTAACACCTCTTCCCATCCCTGAAATTCCCTAGTGCTTGGGAATATAAAGGTGGGTGTGTTACCTCTATTACATATGGTGATGTTGCGGCAAATAATATTATCAAAAAGAGACTCACCCCTTTCGTAAGTTTCCGAGCTTCCCCATAGTGTGTGCCTCGCGTTAGCGTCGCATCGTAGCACCAGGGTCTTAGTGTCTTCCGCCCATTGCAGCAGCTTGATGACTGGCTCAGGTGGAGCTGGTACATCATGGGCCATGTAGGATGTGGCTATCACCATCGATGTCTCATCCGCATCCACGAATCTGGCAACTTCTAGATCCGGTGTACTAAGATTGTTATTCTTTATAATAATACCTGCTCTCGGCCTACCTGTCGAGTTAGTATAAAAGAGTGTATATCCTTTTTGTGTTAGACCCGAGATTTTTTCGACTCGGGTCCATGGTTCTTGAACGATGCCTATGTCAATGTTCCTCTCACTGAGAAGAACTGCAAGATTGGCTGAAGCATTCGTGCTGTGCTTCAGGTTAATCTGCACGACTTTAGGCATCGGTGTTGGGTGTTACGTATAGGGTCTTGTCGTCGATGACCAGGTCATCCAATAGCTTGTTGGTGTCATCGACCTCCTCGAGAACATCATCCGGCTCTGCCAGGAAGACCTTGATCTTGGCCTTCCGTAGGCCGTACCGGATTGTGTAGTCGGCCTTCTCAAGCTGCGGCAGGCAGCGCTTGTTGATGAGGAAGAGGAACGGCTGGCTCGTCTTCATCTCCTTCTCTACCTTGAGTATCGCCCAGTCCTCTGTGTGCACTTCTGGGTTCTGAGCCGTCAGCAGTGACAGCACCTTTCCTTGGTCAGTCTGCTCCTTTGGCAACCAAATGCAAGCCCGCTTCCTCCATGGAATCTCCCTGGCGTGGACGAGCCTAATGCTAAGGCCGTCCCATGCATTTTCAATCTTGGATATGCATTCCGCCAGGAAGGACCTCGAGAACGAGTCATCGCACTTGATCACCCGGTGCCCTCTGACCATCTCCGACGAGTCGAAGGAGGGGATCGGACCATTCGGCACGGCTGATAGCCTTTCAGCTATCATGTCGGCCACCTTGACCTCGATTTCCTCCCAGTTCTCCGACAGCAGGCGTCCGTCGTCGTGCAGGTCGTCCACCAGTGCCATCGCGAAGCTGTCTCTGGTTACGTCGCCGAATTTCTTGGCCTTTTTCACAAAGGAGGTCGGTCTTGGCTTCCCCTGAGCGTCCTTTGCCCGTTAGGGTGCGCTCTCGCTTGCCTCGTGCGAGCGGTCCCTCTTCGTGTTGGCTTGGATGGCCTCCTGGCGCGTCCTCATGTATTCCTCGAAGTCTGCGATCTCCGCAAGGCATCGAGTCTTGTCCTCCGCATCGCGCTGGTCGGTCTTGCCCTCTGCCTCATTCTTGGCAATCTTGCCGAGAATGAAACGGGCCCGACTGACCTTGGCCTTGCGCTGCTGATACGTAGCAGTGGCTGCCTTGCTGGTACCCAGCTGGGTTCCGTTGTTGTGTGGGTGGGTGTTTTTGTTGTCTAAAGGGGTGCTGATCCTAGCAGCCCCTTCCGTTCCCATCGGAGCCGGAGCACCCTGGCTGGGTGTTCGCGGCCCCTCCTCGATGGTAGAGGAATCGGTGTGGGGTTTAACCTCCCCCGTGAGGTCCGAAGCTACGGTGTTAGGTTTCATTTATCAATACATAGTCGCCCGCGTTGCACGACCAGGCAAACGCGGTGGGCCTGAGGGTTATTGGGGCTCTATAAAAAGGTCGACCGTGGCTCCGCCCCAAAGCCACGGCAAGGCCACTTCCGACCCATGGAAAGATCCGTTAAGACACAGCTGGATTTACCCCTCAGCTGCGAACCTGAAAGTCAGTGGGCACGGGTCGCTTGACACGCCTAAATTGAGGGTAGGCACCTTAAAGACCTACCCAGGTTTGCCCGACTACGATTCGTCAACATCCATAGTCATAGCTAGACTGTGGACCTGCTTCCGGCCGCCCTCACGGGGAGAGTATAGTCGCACTACCATCGGTGCACACAGTTACGACAGAGGACGAGTCCCCCGTTGGTCCCCCTGTGTACCCGACGGCTGACATACTCGATGTTTAAATTCCTACCGATGCCGAGTCTGCCGTGGAATCCATCCGCTTCGAAAGTGTCAGAGGTTCCCAAAGCTGAGCGCTGAGCGTTCGCGCCGGCAGAATCCGCCAACTCGCAAAGCGCTTGCCTCTATACCGCGCTCTGCCTCCTGGACAACGGCACTGTCACTGTCGTCCCTCCCGAGAGCTCGCTGACACCGTGGTCAGCAAATACGGCGTCCTCCCGCTGGCCGACGAACGTTTTTTATTTACCGGCAACCATCTCCGTGGTCCTGGGTGCGAATGTCTACGCCAAGGTCATCCGGCCTGGATTCCATTTGAGCGACGAGGGACCTCCAGTAGCCCAGAGGACGGCATTCGGGTGGATACTGTCCGGAGCCTGCAACCAGTCCTAGTGTTTACTTCGTTGTAACGCTAGCGATTGCAAGGGGGCGGAATGTTTACGCCGCTCCCCCTGCTCTTAAATCCACCGCTCTTCCAGTGCCTCTCTTCCCTCGTTGGAATGCCTAATCGCCCGCTCGCGAGTCCAGGCTCTCCCGCACTGGACGCTTGCGGTTTTCCAGGCTCTCCCGCCTTCCCTCTCCCGAAAAACTCTCCGCTGCGCTTTGAAGCGCATCGCTCAATCAGCATTAGATCAGTTCTCTGTGTACAAGTGAATTAAATACACGCCCGCCCGGTCCGCGCTAACACCAAAAATCACATCGTGTATCTCTTCCTCCTTTTTCGCACCGCGATCGCAAGTGTTTCTATCTCTCACACAGCTTACCACGGCTACATGCAAAAAGCCGCAACGCCCGCCCAGAGGCTGCCTCCGTTCGAGAACGACTTTGCGACGCCCCCCACATCTTCACAGAATTTTCCCTATTTTCCAGATTAAAGTGATTCACAAGCTAAATTATTTGTACTGACTACTTGATCTTTATTCGTGGTATTAAGTAGTCTTATGAAAGCGTTTTTATATGTTGCTAAGGTACTTGCTATATAACCATAACCATGCTTAATTTCTTGATTTGGAATCAATACACTATCTTATTTTGAATTTAGTTGAATTTTTCTAATTACTTGGGATCTTGCTGGCAGAAGTATTGAGTTGTTGCCAGAACTGTATGTTATTGGAACATAAATTGAAAATTTTAAGTTAATAAATCTAATTATAAGCCAATCTTCAGATGACTTGAAGTCTAATTGAAAGTTGTATTTTTTTAGAAAATGGATTCCTAAAATGCCATCACTAGGGATGGCGAAATGTAAGTCCACGATATGGAAATCGTATTTGATTATGTACTTAGTGGTCTGTATCTTAATAGAAGTTAACCCCTTGGAATTGGCTTACCTCGTCATGAAAGACATCAGAATTTTCTACTGTCTACTGTGTCTAATTTTTAAAATATAGGAAAGTGTTTGGCTGTCCGGTTGCTTCTGTGCAACTGATTACAAACTTTCATATGGCATCATTCATAGTAATAGATTTGACTGCGTGCTGAATGTAAGAACTTCTGGTTAACTCTAGGGGTAAGCCATCTGTTATATATGCACCGTCTAAAAATTCAACTCAACCTCTTTTCTGTACTGGTTGGTAGTTTTATTGCCGTTGCTGTAGATTCCTCAGTTTTGCTGACAACACTTCTACAGTTTCGCCTTTGACGTTGCTTTTTGGAAATGACTTCAGTTATTGCTGTTTCATTTCCGATAAGATTTCTGGCGACACCTTTTAGCTTTGTTTTTATTATGGATACTGCTAATTGTTCGTGGTCGCCTTTTATTGATTTCATTATTTGTAATGCATCAATGAAACTTGTTAAATTTTCAGCTTTACTATCGAAAACTGAAATAAGCTTGGATGCTGTATTAATAAAATCAATATTAGATTGTGCCATTGTGATATTGTTTCTTACCTTATTTTCTATTATGCTTGAACTATCATCAAAATCTGTAGAATTATCTAGATCTAACATTAAAACAGCTGGAATAGAAAGATTATTTAAATCTTGCTCTTCTATTTTAGGATTTCTTCCAGTAAGGTCTTCAGATTCTATTTGGTCAATGTCAGTTTGTTTTATTGATTCCACATGTTTTTTAGTGGTATTTTATTTTGAATTGGCTTGTTTTGAGTAAGTGACTTATATGATTTATCAAAGTCAACTTTTATGTTTTTTATTAGCTTATATAATTCATTCCATTCCATAATATTATGCAGACTAATAATTTCTTAAGGACCGTCATTACTATTGATCTACCTAGTATTGGGTGTTCGTCTACTACTGATCTAACTTGTACACCTGGAATGGCGGATAATACAATTCCCTTTTGGGTGCTTGTGCAATGTATTAGTGGAGAAGTATCAAAATTAAATGTTTCAATATATAAATGTTCTAAGTCATAAATGCTCACTGAAGTTGCTGAAACTAATTGTAGAATTCTTTCTTTAAAATGAATGTCCCTATCATATGTGTCTTTTATTGCCATTTTTAGTTAATATATTTTTATTTATTTATTTTTATTTTATTCCATTTTCTTCATGTTGTTGTGCTATATATTTTTTTAAATTTTGGCCAGATCATTTGCTTGGCTTATATATATCTTCTTAAGACATTTATTATACAATTTATAAAGTTTATAGAAACAATTCGCGCACACTATAACAACAATTATTATTAACAATATATGGATTAATTCAAAGTCATTGTTATTTGCTCTACTTCATTAATAACATTTGCAGTGGAGTCCATTGACTTAACGTCTACTTTAGCTATTTTCGGCGTATATACTTTTAAATTACTTATTGCTTTACTTTGCATCTATTTTTACAAGTTTTCTACCTATTTTGTGTATGGATTAGAGGACACACTCCAATCGGGCAACTGTTATGTCGCTCAATTTTAAACATTTGTTTTATGTAATTAATAAAAAAATATGCATCGCAGTGCAATAAAAAAATTTTGCAACCCAGTGCAGAGGAAAAAAAATTATGCGGTCTGGCTTGGTGCGCCCGACGGTGCTGCACAGGCTGTACTTCTACTTATGGTGGGGCACCGGTGCTGGCTGCACAGGTTGTTACTTCTTTGGTCGGGCGCCGGTGGTGGCTGCGCAGGTGTACTAGCAATGGGGTGAGCACAGTAGTCCCTCGCAGTAATTCGGGCATGTCTTCTTCAGCTTTGGAATGGCAATTTTTTTGTGTGAGGCAATGTGTTTATAGTTTTGGCAATATTTTCAATTACAGGGTATTTTTTTTGTATTCCTTTATTAACAACAATGATTATCTAAACTAACAATATTGACTATGCGTGATTGGGGGCGACATCGCACGGTACCGCCGCAAGGCATTGTTTCGCGCGAAAATTGGCCACCTAAATCCGCTGCTCCTCTCCTTTCCCTCTCCAGCGATCGCAGAGTCCGCAAAACGCTTGTTGCGAATGCTGCTGCTGCCTCCCACGTCCTTTGATTCCCTATCATCGGGGGAACGAGGGTTTCAGGTAGGACTCTTGCCCCGACTATCTCTTCCAGCACTGGGCGCTCGTGGTTGAACCAGTGGCACTCAAACAGGACGTGCTGAACGTCCTCCGCAGCCCCGCTACCGCAATCTGGGCAACCATTCTCCGTCTCGTGTCTGTACTGCTTTAGGTAGCTCCGGAAGCAGCCGTGACCTGCGTTAGGTAGTAGTCCACCTGGCCATGCTTGCGGTTCACCCACGGCTCGATGCAGGGGATTAGCTTGTGGGTCCACCGTCCTTTGCTCGAGGTATCCCATGCTTTCTGCCAGTTGCTGACGCTCTGCATTCTGGAGCGGGCCCTGGCCTCGGCTTTGGCCCTCGGATCTTCCTGGATGAGACTCAGGGTGGTGCGGATATCCTTGGATTCCCGTACCAGTTCTCCCAGCGGGACTTGGCCAGCGATAACTAGAACCGCATCATCAGAGATGGTTCTAAAGGCGCACGATATTCTTAGTCGTGGCCTCAGCCCACACCGGTGAAGCGTACAGTAATTGTGACTTCACCACGCTCGCGAGGAGTATCCTCTTGTCCTATTTCGGCCCTCTCGTGCTCAGCAGGATCCTGCAAAGTGATCTTGTCGCCTCCCTCGCTTTCTTGTTCGCGTAATCGAGGTGCACGCGGAACGACAGGCGTTTGTCTCGCATCACTCCCAGATACTTCAGGGCTGAGACTGAATTGTAGTCCCGCCGACCAGGATCTCCGCCGTCTCTACCACTTTCCTGCTCGAGATTAGGACAGCCCGCCACAGAAAGCCACGCCTCCACCGCTTGGATCGCCCTGTTGGCAACCGCGACTATAGTTGGCACATGCTTGGAAACCACTACCAGCGCCACGTCATCGGAGAAGCCGACTATGCTGGTGTTGCTTGGCATTGGGAGCTTGAGAACACCGTCGTACATAGTGTTCCACAGCAAAGGCCCGAGCACCGAACCCTGTGGAACTCCGACAGTGACCTCGTAGATCCTGGGTCCGGATGAGGTGTCGACGGACAGCTGCCTTTTGCTGAGGTAGCTGTAGACTTCGTTCAGCAAGTACCCGGGGATGTTGAAGGACCTTAGTGACTCCAGCGTCCTTCCCCAATCCGTCATGTTGAACGTATTCCCGATGACTAGGGTGACTACAAGGCAATACTGTTTCGTCCCTCCCTTCCATCTTGTGCCTGCGATGGCTTCAGCAATCCTGGTTACTTTACCAATCGCATCTAGGGTTGATCTTCCCTTTCGGAACCCATATTGGCTGGGAGAAAGTCCTCCTGCGCTCTCAAGGGCGGCGTTCAGCCTTGCTGCTATGACCCTCTCGAAGACCTTCCCGATGGAATTACAGGGTAGGTGGTTGTGTGTGTGGCTGTGACTTGATTTTTACGTACTGTGTTTTCCTTTTGCATTGCCGCTGTTCAGCAGCTTCAGTAGTTTAGCCTTTCTGGCTTTTAATCTATTTACCACGCCACTACGTTTGGCACACATCACACTCTACTCACTGCGTTTCTTCTGTTTGTTTTTGTTTTTGTTATTGTAGTGTAAGCTGCCGTTGTTGCCGATGTTTCTTAGTGTAGTGTGAGGTCCAGATCCAGGTCCAGATCCTTTTGGACCAAAGTCACGGTCGCCATGTGGTGTGAACGCAGCTTTTATATTATTTTTAATATTCTTAACTTAAATCTGAAGCAGCATTAATGCCGCTACCAACGTCAAGTAGTTTCTGATCCTGACAATTTTCCTTAGGTTCTAAGTAAGCTCAAGTCCTGTAGCTGCGCTGCCTACAGTTCGACGGCAGAGATACGGCTATGCATATCTTATATATATCATGTGTATTTAATTATGCTCTCTTTAGCTGGAGCGCGAGGGTATATGCATATACTTGAGTTTGGTAGAGCGGCCGGCGTGTGTAACAGAATGCTGACACTTGCACTTTCTGTGTGCTCGCCGATCGACTCATGTTTCGGCCACTTAGGTTTTTGACTGGGCCTATGTTTATAAGAACACTGCAACAAAGTGTTACAGTGTGTTTGCTTCAAGTACTCTTGGTACATGTAGTGGCGCTTGTATCTCTTATATAAATTGCAGCCTAGAAGTATGCATATGGTACATATAGTAGTAGAACTGGCCTTCATGCAGTTTTAGTAGTAGCATGAAAGGAAAATTTAAGTCAATGCTAATTTATAAATATTAATACATTTTAATACAGAGATTAAAAAATCAGTGAAATTTATTGAAGTTGTTATAAATGCTTAGAAAAATATTGTTCGAATTTAGTATTTTTCGTTAGGGTAGTCCCCAAAGTATCGGGAAGGGTTAAGTTTGATCTCGATATTGAAAAGGTTCGAAAGGTCAAAAAACTATGTTATAGCTTCCGAATCTGGGCAAGCTATACCCACCATATTCTACCCTCATTCTTTTCCGATTTGACCGTCAAGCTGTACAGACGTGTTTTTAAAAAACTTCTCTCCACAAAAGTCGTATATATAAACCACGTGTAAGTGGCAAGAAAAGTGAAAATACTTATTTCAATAATAAGTGGTGCAATGAATTTGCAAAACAAAGCTTATACTATCTCGGTGCCAGTTCTGAAAAGCGTAATTTAAATTTTAGAATTTTCTCTCACGTGCAACTCTAACCTCCGGCTTTCACATTAGATTGGCACCAAATGCATAATTGCATGCCATTGAAGCAGTCGCTAACTCAACGAGGAAAAATTCAGGCAATTTAGACGAGAAAACCCCCAGCGCAGGCTTACTCCAAATGTGTTGGCCTACCATAAGAGAAATTTTCATAACCTGCAACGAATATACAGAAATCATCTGAGGCGTATACGTGGTCCACAGCGGGAAGAAGCTGCCATCCGCGTCAACAATAAATTTTCTACTAATCAACCACCCACTTGGGCCGAAAATCGCGGCGGCTTAAAGTTTTAAAAAGATAGTCATAGTCTGCCAGAGAGAGCTTTGGTAAAAGCATCGCAAGGCGCTTCTCACAGCAGCGAAAGTCTCCCACTTCCAATACTTTCATTAGAGAGTTTAATGTAAATGCCTAGGTAACGAATAGCAGTTGTCCCTGCGTCTTTGTAAAGCACTGATATACGAAGGTCCCCCGAATCCCGGCTAAAATCTCGAGAAATTAAGTAAAAACCGTAGATCGCGTTAGTGGCAGGAGCATGTGGCTCAAAGGCCGTTAAAAATATAAGTTAGGCCCGCCTTAGTTATAATTTTTATACCCTTGCAGAGGGTATAATGATTTCAGTCAGAAGTTTGCAACGCAGTGAAGGAGACGTTTCCGACCCCATAAAGTATATATATTCTTGGTCAGCATGACTAGACGAGTCGATCTAGCCATGTCCGTCTGTCCGTCCGTTTCTACGCAAACTAGTCCCTCAGTTTTAAAGCTATCGAGCTGAAACTTTAGTATATAAGTCGGAGCAGCTCGGCCTGAAGAACTGGTGAGATGGTTCCGAAGCCGCCTAGCTGGGGCTACCGAGCGGGTCGCAGGTTGCGAATAGCGAACGACCTCTACTTCCAGAGGTTAGCTGTGAATAAACTGGTGGCAGAAGTCAATCACGGAACCGTGGACGGAAGCCCCAGCAAATAATCAGCCCCGGACAACCAGCGGGTACCCTGCAATGGCGCAGTACCGACGATGCGAGTTGTTCAGCCGCATCTAAATAGTTGCTCTACACAAACCCAAAACCCCTACACACTACCTACCCCCTCCTCTCCCAAACAACATCTCACTCCGGGCCGGACTAAGGTGTAATTCGGACCGTGCCGAGAGTCAGCCTGGCTGGGGGCCCGGATCAAAAACTAGCCCAGTCTTGAACGGTGAGCTCAGGGAGACGGCGACCCCCTGTTCTAACTATCGCCCTACCCGGGCATCGCGGATCTCTGCCCGGGCGGACCTTTCCCCTTCTCCGCAACTCGTGGGATCTATTATGGACCAAACAAAGAACGCAAACAAACCAGAGACGGGAACTCTTAAAAAACCCACAGAAATGCTGAGCACTGGCTCCAACACCCACACCAGCAAGGCCCAGAAAGGGCCGCATCCCAAATTGGGGATGACGGGTGGCAGAAAGCCGGCCGCCGATACGTCCGCCAAAGATGCGATAGCACCAACGGCAACGGTAGGCACTGCCAAGGCGATCGGGCCAACCACTGGTGCTATAAAATACACGTACGCAGATAGGAGGACTGCCGCTCAGACTCTGCGCTCACACTCGAGAAGCAATATTGCCACACCTTCGCCAGAATGGCTGAAGAAGGTGGAGTGGGCAAGGCTGGTGCTTCCCAACTATGGGCGGGAGAAGCCCACACAAGAAGGTGCTCAGACAAAGCGGCAACGGTCCCTTGAGTTACCCGGACCTTCGGCGAAGAGACCAAAGGTCCAGCCCTCGGTCTCCTTCGCGGAGATCGCCAAAGATCGAGTCCTACTCGGTCTAATCGACAAGGGAAACCCGGAAGGACGGATACCCAGAAATAAATGGAAAGCCGTGGAATCTCACCTATCCATCATTTGCCTGCGCATGATCCGCGAAAACCCATGCTCTCCGCCTTGCTGCATGGATGCGGGTTGGTACCAGGGCAGCGTTAAAGTGGTGGCCTGCGATAGTCAGCGGTCGGCTGACCTTTACAAGCAGGCTGCAAGCAAGCTCGGTGCAGTCTACGAAGGGGCAAATATTGTCGCACTGGACTGGTGCGACGTCCCCAGTAGGCCCCGAGCCCGAATCTGGCTCCCAGCAGCTATGAAGGCCCCGGAGGACATCCTCTATATGCTGCAAGTCTGCAACCCGCACCTCCCAACAAAGGACTGGAGAGTCGTCAAGGTGGAGGAACACGAAGGGGACGTAAACCAGGCGGTTATGGTCCTGAACAAGGAGTCAGTAGCGCCAATAGAAGCGGCTCGGGGCAAACTGAACTTCGGCTTTAGCGCAGTGCAGATGAAAATCTACAAGGGCGACTCGAACGCTGCCGGAAACTCCGCGGGCAATCTTGCCGAACAGGTGCTTGCCGAGGAAGTGGAGGCGCCTGGGCTGGAAGACGGTTATTCCACCGATTCCTCGCTAAGCAGAGAAATGCGAGCGCTGGGACCGGCTATTGAGGACGTGGACCTGAGCGAAGAGGAGGCCGACGTTACCGTGGTGGAGGCTGCAAATGCAGATGTCACTGAGACTTCTGCAAATCAACCTCCACCACAGTAAGACAGCTTCGGCTGCACTGCAGCTTCGCCTGGCTGACGGCGGAGCCGATCTAGTCCTAGTACAGGAACCTTGGGTGGTAGGAGGCAAGGTTGCTGGACTAGGAACAAAAGAGTATAAGCTAATGCTTGACCCCAAAGAAGGTAAAATTCGAACCTGCATTCTGGCCAAAAGGCATCTCAATATATTTCTGCTTCGCAATTACAGCAACGGAGACAACACCGCAGTAAGCCTAGAGCTGCAAAATGGCTCCATAAGGCTGCTATCGGCCTACATGGCCTCAGAAAAGGAAGACCCCCCCGACGCGCTAGTCAAAGGACTGGCAAAGGAATGCGAAGAGCTCAAGACAGGTTTGGTAATAGGCTGCGACGCCAACGCCCATCACACCCAGTGGGGTTGCCCAAACAACAACGATAGAGGTGAGTCTCTCTTTGATTTCATTCTTAACTCGAACCTATTTTTATGCAATAGGGGAAATGCCCCTACCTTCATAACCAAAGTGTGCCAAACGATCATAGATCTAACGTTGGTATCAGATTCACTAGTAAGTGCAGTCAGTAACTGGTTCGTCTCCGACCAGCACTCTTTCTCAGACCATAGATTCATTGAAACAATACTGTCCCTTGATTCACCCTTGCCAGTCGGCTACTCAAACCCCAGAAGGGCTGACTGGCCCATGTACAAGGAAGTTCTGACGAATATCCTTCCCATGGAACCGCCAGAAAGCACAACTGATCCACATGAGCTGGATAAAACAGTAGACATATTCACAAATGCTTGCAACTCGGCTTTCAAAGTTGCATGCCCAATAGGGAAACCAAGAGGGAAGAAAAAACCCCCCTGGTGGACGCAACAACTATCAATCCTCAGATCCAGCTGCAGAGGCCTGTTTAACAGAGCAAAAGCAGGAAACAAGGAAACGAACTGGCAATGCTACAAGCGCGAATTAGCCTCGTACAAAAAGGCCCTTAGAAGAGCGAAACGAGCCGCATGGCACACTTTCTGCTCGGACATAGAAGAAACGACTGATGCTGCAAGGCTCAGGAAAATACTCTCCAAGACAGCCGCGCCCCTAGGCTATCTACAGAAAGCGGATGGATCCTGGTCAGACTCTAGCAACGAGTCCCTAGACCTACTCCTAGACGCTCACTTCCCAGGAAGCCAACAAACTGGGCAACCTCCAGAAAGAATTGGCGGAGAGGGGATCAATCTAGATCTCCTCATATCAGACCGCAATATCAAGTGGGCCATTCAGAGCTTCAAACCCTACAAATCACCGGGACCAGACGGCATAACACCGGCACACATCCAACAAGCTGGACAGCTAGCCATAAACTGGCTTAGTAAAATCTTCCGCACCATTTTGGCGGTAGGAGAGCTACCAACCGGATGGCGGGAAACGAAAGTGGTCTTCATTCCCAAGGCAGGAAAGGCCACCCACACCACAGCAAAGGACTTCAGGCCAATAAGCCTGACATCTTTCCTGCTTAAAAGCTTCGAGAGGCTGTTAAGCCTACATCTGAGAGCCATCATAAACCCGACACAACTGTCCGAGGCACAACACGCCTACACCAAGGGCAAGTCAACCGAATCGGCGCTACATGTCGTGGTGAGTAGCATCGAGAAATCACTCAACAATAAGGAGTACACACTGATCGCATTCCTAGACATAGAGGGAGCCTTCAACAACGTGCTACCTACAGCAATAACAAATTCACTCACAGAACTAGGGGTTGAGGCTCAAATAGTGGGGCTGATCCATAAATTGCTGATAAGCAGAATGGTCACGGCCACACTAGGTGCCTCAACTCAAACTAGACTAGTGAACAGAGGAACCCCACAAGGGGGCGTTTTATCCCCCCTTCTGTGGAACATCGCAGTAAATAAACTACTGCGAATTCTGGAAGGAGGAGGATGCAAAGTGGTGGCATACGCAGACGATGTCGCTATCATCTTCAATGGTAAGTATCCACAAACACTCTGCGATCTTATGACCGCAAAACTAAAAATACTATCGAAATGGACGATAGAAAACGGACTCGGGGTAAATCCCTCAAAAACGGAGCTTGTCCTATTTACGAATAAGTACAAGATCCCACAACTTAACCCACCCACATTAAATAATTGCAATCTCTCTTTTAGCGAACACGCCAGATACCTGGGGTTGGTATTAGATAAGCGCCTTAAATGGGGCTTAAACAACCAAGAGAGAACCAAAAAGGCAACCATTGCACTTTACTCCTGTAAAAAAGCAATTGGGCTAAGATGGGGTATGTCACCCAAAATTGTAAACTGGATCTACACAGCCACCCCCTATACGGGGTGGCTTTATGGTGGACCGCTCTACAAAAACAATGTATCCTTACTCCACTAAACAAAGTACAGCGGATGGCGGCTTTGTGTATTAGTGGAGCCCTTAGAACTACCCCAAACGAAGCGCTGAATGCGATCTTGAACCTCCCGAGCCTGGACTTGGCAGGCATAGAAAGGGCCAAGTCAACAGCCATTCGATTAAGGGATACTGGGCAGTGGAAACCCCAATTCTACGGTCATGCCAATATACTTCAGCATGATAAATCGATTCCGAAGATAACGGACCTATGCAAAGCTCACGAGTATAAACACACACCCTTCGAGGCCCTGATCCCGGATAGGGAGGAATGGCAGCAGGGCAGACCAGGCTCGCCAGACGCAATCTGCTTTTATACAGATGGCTCAAAACTGGACGGGCACGTTGGCGGAGGGGTATACTCCGAACAATTAGACATCAGGAAGTCATTCAGACTCCCGGACCACTGCAGCGTCTTCCAAGCGGAAGTACACGCTATAAAGGAGGCACTCAACTGCCTAGGGAACACCAGCCTAGGCAGACACCTTAATATATATAGTGATAGCCAGGCAGCTATTAAATCAATCTACTCGACAAACACAAACTCACGAACAATAGCAGACTGTCGCAAATCTCTCCACGAGATGGCTAGACAGTTTACTATCAGCCTAATATGGTTTCCGGGTCACCGGGACATCGTAGGCAACTGCATAGCGGATGAGTTAGCCAGACAGGGCACCATCATGCCTCTCCTTCCTGAAAAGGAGAGTGTCGGTATGCCCATGGCAACTTGTAAGCTAAACATTAGAAATCATTTCATCAAACAAGCCAACACTAGGTGGCAGAATGCACCAAAGTGCCGTATCACACATCAGACATGGCCGGTGATTAATAACAAAAGAACGTCAGCACTACTCAAACTCAGCCGCACAGAGTGTGGTATGTTAGTTCGAGCCCTTACAGGCCACTGGCTAGTCGGCACACATGCCGGAAGACTAAAATCCCCAAAAAATGACTTTTGTAGAAGCTGCAGGGACGAGGAAGAAGAAGAAACGGTGGAACACCTTCTCTGCTTCTGTCCAGCCCTCTGCAGACTTAGACTGAAACACTTAGGGTACCCCTTCCTTACCGATCTGACCGAAATATCGGAGATCAAGCTCAAGGATTTAAACTCCTTTGTAAAATCTTCAGGGTGGAAGACATGCTAATCATCATGAGATGCTCTATAGGCCTCTAGGACAAAGCATATAAAGACAGGGGTCCCGGAAAAGGGGATAAGACGAGATCACACGGTATCACAACGGACCCACAGAGGTCTAAGTGTGCCAGACGATAGTCTGGCAGCCGTTCGAACCTAACCTAACCTAAGTCGGAGCAGGCCGGATCGGACAACTATATCTTATATTTAATTGAAAGAAAATTATAACTTATGTGTTTTTTGACATATTAACTTCTGCTCTTGGGAATATAATTTTTGTAATTGTCCTGAATTTGGAATTAAATTTTATAAAAATCTGACGACTATATCATATAGCTCCCATAGTAACGATCGGAAAATTAATGAGAAATTAATAGGAAAAAAATTATAGCTTTGTTAATTTTTTATTCTATTGTCTTCTACTCTTGATTATAACTTTATATTATTATTTTAGAATTTCAAAATAAATTTTACATAAATCGGACGACTATATTATATAGATCCCATAGGAATGATCAATCAATTATTGTCAACATTGCTATAATTCGGTTTGTTCCAAATCGAAATTCAGATTTTAGTAATTTGTAATTAAATAGGAATTAACTGCGTGGTATTAAGTAGTCTTATGAAATCGTTTTTATATGTTGCTAAGGTACTTGCTATATAACCATAACCATGCTTAATTTCTTGATTTGGAATCAATACACTATCTTATTTTGAATTTAGTTGAATTTTTCTAATTACTTGGGATCTTGCTGGCAGAAGTATTGAGTTGTTGCCAGAACTGTATGTTATTGGAACATAAATTGAAAATTTTAAGTTAATAAATCTAATTATAAGCCAATCTTCAGATGACTTGAAGTCTAATTGAAAGTTGTATTTTGTTAGAAAATGGATTCCTAAAATGCCATCACTAGGGATGGCGAAATGTAAGTCCACGATATGGAAATCGTATTTGATTATGTACTTAGTGGCCTGTATCTTAATAGAAGTTAACCCCTTGGAATTGGCTTACCTCGTCATGAAAGACATCAGAATTTTCTTTAACTACTGAAATGTCAGCACCTGTGTCTACTGTGTCTAATTTTTAAAATATAGGAAAGTGTTTGGCTGTCCGGTTGCTTCTGTGCAACTGATTTCAAACTTTCATATGGCATCATTCATAGTAATAGATTTGACTGCGTGCTGAATGTAAGAACTTCTGGTTAACTCTAGGGGTAAGCCATCTGTTATATATGCACCGTCTAAAAATTCAACTCAACCTCTTTTCTGTACTGGTTGGTAGTTTTATTGCCGTTGCTGTAGATTCCTCAGTTTTGCTGACAACACTTCTAAAGTTTCGCCTTTGACGTTGCTTTTTGGAAATGACTTCAGTTATTGCTGTTTCATTTCCGATAAGATTTCTGGCGACACCTTTTAGCTTTGTTTTTATTATGGATATTGCTAATTGTTCGTGGTCGCCTTTTATTGATTCCATTATTTGTAATGCATCAATGAAACTTGTTAAATTTTCAGCTTTACTATCGAAAACTGAAATAAGCTTGGATGCTGTATTAATAAAATCAATATTAGATTGTGCCATTGTGATATTGTTTCTTACCTTATTTTCTATTATGCTTGAACTATCATCAAAATCTGTAGAATTATCTAGATCTAACATTAAAACAGCTGGAATAGAAAGATTATTAAAATCTTGCTCTTCTATTTTAGGATTTCTTCCAGTAAGGTCTTCAGATTCTATTTGGTCAATGTCAGTTTGTTTTATTGATTCCACATGTTTTTTAGTGGTATTTTATTTTGAATTGGCCTGTTTTGAGTAAGTGACTTATATGATTTATCAAAGTCAACTTTTATGTTTTTTATTAGCTTATATAATTCATTCCATTCCATAATATTATGCAGACTAATAATTTCTTAAGGACCGTCATTACTATTGATCTACCTAGTATTGGGTGTTCGTCTACTACTGATCTAACTTGTACACCTGGAATGGCGGATAATACAATTCCCTTTTGGGTGCTTGTGCAATGTATTAGTGGAGAAGTATCAAAATTAAATGTTTCAATATATAAATGTTCTAAATCATAAATGCTCACTGAAGTTGCTGAAACTAATTGTAGAATTCTTTCTTTAAAATGAATGTCCCTATCATATGTGTCTTTTATTGCCATTTTTAGTTAATATATTATTATTTATTTATTTTTATTTTATTCCATTTTCTTCATGTTGTTGTGCTATATATTTTTTTAAATTTTGTTCAGATCATTTGCTAGGCTTATATATATCTTCTTAAGACATTTATTATACAATTTATAAAGTTAATAGAAACAATTCGCGGACACTATAACAACAATTATTATTAACAATATATGGATTAATTCAAAGTCATTGTTATTTGCTCTACTTCATTAATAACATTTGCAGTGGAGTCCATTGACTTAACGTCTACTTTAGCTATTTTCGGCGTATATACTTTTAAATTATAATTAAAATAATCTGTTTCTGCAGAAAATTTACTTATTGCTTTACTTTGCATCTATTTTTAGAAGTTTTCTACCTATTTTGTGTATGGATTAGAGGACACACTCCAATCGGGCAACTGTTATGTCGCTCAATTTTAAACATTTGTTTTATGTAATTAATAAAAAAATATGCATCGCAGTGCAATAAAAAAATTTTGCAACGCAGTGCAGAGGAAAAAAAATTATGCGGTCTGGCTTGGTGCGCCCGACGGTGCTGCACAGGCTGTACTTCTACTTATGGTGGGGCACCGGTGCTGGCTGCACAGGTTGTTACTTCTTTGGTCGGGCGCCGGTGGTGGCTGCGCAGGTGTACTCGCAATGGGGTGAGCACAGTAGTCCCTCGCAGTAATTCGGGCATGTCTTCTTCAGCTTTGGAATGGCAATTTTTTTGTGTGAGGCAATGTGTTTATAGTTTTGGCAATATTTTCAATTACAGGGTATTTTTTTTGTATTCCTTTATTAACAACAATGATTATCTAAACTAACAATATTGACTATGCGTGATTAGGGGCGACATCGCACGGTACCGCCGCAAGGCATTGTTTCGCGCGAAAATTGGCCACCTAAATCCGCTGCTCCTCTCCTTTCCCTCTCCAGCGATCGCAGAGTCCGCAAAACGCTTGTTGCGAATGCTGCTGCTGCCTCCCACGTCCTTTGATTCCCTATCATCGGGGGAACGAGGGTTTCAGGTAGGACTCTTGCCCCGACTATCTCTTCCAGCACTGGGCGCTCGTGGTTGAACCAGTGGCACTCAAACAGGACGTGCTGAACGTCCTCCGCAGCCCCGCTACCGCAATCTGGGCAACCATTCTCCGTCTCGTGTCTGTACTGCTTTAGGTAGCTCCGGAAGCAGCCGTGACCTGCGTTAGGTAGTAGTCCACCTGGCCATGCTTGCGGTTCACCCACGGCTCGATGCAGGGGATTAGCTTGTGGGTCCACCGTCCTTTGCTCGAGGTATCCCATGCTTTCTGCCAGTTGCTGACGCTCTGCATTCTGGAGCGGGCCCTGGCCTCGGCTTTGGCCCTCGGATCTTCCTGGATGAGACTCAGGGTGGTGCGGATATCCTTGGATTCCCGTACCAGTTCTCCCAGCGGGACTTGGCCAGCGATAACTAGAACCGCATCATCAGAGATGGTTCTAAAGGCGCACGATATTCTTAGTCGTGGCCTCAGCCCACACCGGTGCAGCGTACAGTAATTGTGACTTCACCACGCTCGCGAGGAGTATCCTCTTGTCCTATTTCGGCCCTCTCGTGCTCAGCAGGATCCTGCAAAGTGATCTTGTCGCCTCCCTCGCTTTCTTGTTCGCGTAATCGAGGTGCACGCGGAACGACAGGCGTTTGTCTCGCATCACTCCCAGATACTTCAGGGCTGAGACTGAATTGTAGTCCCGCCGACCAGGATCTCCGCCGTCTCCACCACTTTCCTGCTCGAGATTAGGACAGCCCGCCACAGAAAGCCAAGCCTCCACCGCTTGGATCGCCCTGTTGGCAACGGCGACTATAGTTGGCACATGCTTGGAAACCACTACCAGCGCCACGTCATCGGAGAAGCCGACTATGCTGGTGTTGCTTGGCATTGGGAGCTTGAGAACACCGTCGTACATAGTGTTCCACAGCAAAGGCCCGAGCACCGAACCCTGTGGAACTCCGACAGTGACCTCGTAGATCCTGGGTCCGGATGAGGTGTCGACGGACAGCTGCCTTTTGCTGAGGTAGCTGTAGACTTCGTTCAGCAAGTACCCGGGGATGTTGAAGGACCTTAGTGACTCCAGCGTCCTTCCCCAATCCGTCGTGTTGAACGTATTCCCGATGACTAGGGTGACTACAAGGCAATACTGTTTCGTCCCTCCCTTCCATCTTGTGCCTGCGATGGCTTCAGCAATCCTGGTTACTTTACCAATCGCATCTAGGGTTGATCTTCCCTTTCGGAACCCATATTGGCTGGGAGAAAGTCCTCCTGCGCTCTCAAGGGCGGCGTTCAGCCTTGCTGCTATGACCCTCTCGAAGACCTTCCCGATGGAATTACAGGGTAGGTGGTTGTGTGTGTGGCTGTGACTTGATTTTTACGTACTGTGTTTTCCTTTTGCATTGCCGCTGTTCAGCAGCTTCAGTAGTTTAGCCTTTCTGGCTTTTAATCTATTTACCACGCCACTACGTTTGGCACACATCACACTCTACTCACTGCGTTTCTTCTGTTTGTTTTTGTTTTTGTTATTGTAGTGTAAGCTGCCGTTGTTGCCGATGTTTCTTAGTGTAGTGTGAGGTCCAGATCCAGGTCCAGATCCTTTTGGACCAAAGTCACGGTCGCCATGTGGTGTGAACGCAGCTTTTATATTATTTTTAATATTCTTAACTTAAATCTGAAGCAGCATTAATGCCGCTACCAACGTCAAGTAGTTTCTGATCCTGACAATTTTCCTTAGGTTCTAAGTAAGCTCAAGTCCTGTAGCTGCGCTGCCTACAGTTCGACGGCAGAGATACGGCTATGCATATCTTATATATATCATGTGTATTTAATTATGCTCTCTTTAGCTGGAGCGCGAGGGTATATGCATATACTTGAGTTTGGTAGAGCGGCCGGCGTGTGTAACAGAATGCTGACACTTGCACTTTCTGTGTGCTCGCCGATCGACTCATGTTTCGGCCACTTAGGTTTTTGACTGGGCCTATGTTTATAAGAACACTGCAACAAAGTGTTACAGTGTGTTTGCTTCAAGTACTCTTGGTACATGTAGTGGCGCTTGTATCTCTTATATAAATTGCAGCCTAGAAGTATGCATATGGTACATATAGTAGTAGAACTGGCCTTCATGCAGTTTTAGTAGTAGCATGAAAGGAAAATTTAAGTCAATGCTAATTTATAAATATTAATACATTTTAATACAGAGATTAAAAAATCAGTGAAATTTATTGAAGTTGTTATAAATGCTTAGAAAAATATTGTTCGAATTTAGTATTTTTCGTTAGGGTAGTCCCCAAAGTATCGGGAAGGGTTAAGGTTGATCTCGATATTGGAAAGGTTCGAAAGGTCAAAAAACTATGTTATAGCTTCCGAATCTGGGCAAGCTATACCCGCCATATTCTACCCTCATTCTTTTCCGATTTGACCGTCAAGCTGTACAGACGTGTTTTTAAAAAACTTCTCTCCACAAAAGTCGTATATATAAACCACGTGTAAGTGGCAAGAAAAGTGAAAATACTTATTTCAATAACAAGTGGTGCAATGAATTTGCAAAACAAAGCTTATACTATCTCGGTGCCAGTTCTGAAAAGCGTAATTTAAATTTTAGAATTTTCTCTCACGTGCAACTCTAACCTCCGGCTTTCACATTAGATTGGCACCAAATGCATAATTGCATGCCATTGAAGCAGTCGCTAACTCAACGAGGAAAAATTCAGGCAATTTAGACGATAAAACCCCCAGCGCAGGCTTACTCCAAATGTGTTGGCCTACCATAAGAGAAATTTTCATAACCTGCAACGAATATACAGAAATCATCTCAGGCGTATACGTGGTCCACAGCGGGAAGAAGCTGCCATCCGCGTCAACAATAAATTTTCTACTAATCAACCACCCACTTGGGCCGAAAATCGCGGCGGCTTAAAGTTTTAAAAAGATAGTCATAGTCTGCCAGAGAGAGCTTTGGTAAAAGCATCGCAAGGCGCTTCTCACAGCAGCGAAAGTCTCCCACTTCCAATACTTTCATTAGAGAGTTTAATGTAAATGCCTAGGTAACGAATAGCAGTTGTCCCTGCGTCTTTGTAAAGCACTGATATACGAAGGTCCCCCGAATCCCGGCTAAAATCTCGAGAAATTAAGTAAAAACCGTAGATCGCGTTAGTGGCAGGAGCATGTGGCTCAAAGGCCGTTAAAAATATAAGTTAGGCCCGCCTTAGTTATAATTTTTATACCCTTGCAGAGGGTATAATGATTTCAGTCAGAAGTTTGCAACGCAGTGAAGGAGACGTTTCCGACCCCATAAAGTATATATATTCTTGGTCAGCATGACTAGACGAGTCGATCTAGCCATGTCCGTCTGTCCGTCCGTTTCTACGCAAACTAGTCCCTCAGTTTTAAAGCTATCGAGCTGAAACTTTAGTATATAAGTCGGAGCAGGCCGGATCGGACAACTATATCTTATATTTAATTGAAAAAAAATTATAACTTATGTGTTTTTTGACATATTAACTTCTGCTCTTGGGAATATAATTTTTGTAATTGTCCTGAATTTGGAATTAAATTTTATAAAAATCGGACGACTATATCATATAGCTCCCATAGTAACGATCGGAAAATTAATGAGAAATTAATAGGAAAAAAATTATAGCTTTGTTAATTTTTTATTCTATTGTCTTCTACTCTTGATTATAACTTTATATTATTATTTTAGAATTTCAAAATAAATTTTACATAAATCGGACGACTATATTATATAGATCCCATAGGAATGATCAATCAATTATTGTCAACATTGCTATAATTCGGTTTGTTCCAAATCGAAATTCAGATTTTAGTAATTTGTAATTAAATAGGAATTAACTGCGTGGTATTAAGTAGTCTTATGAAATCGTTTTTATATGTTGCTAAGGTACTTGCTATATAACCATAACCATGCTTAATTTCTTGATTTGGAATCAATACCCTATCTTATTTTGAATTTAGTTGAATTTTTCTAATTACTTGGGATCTTGCTGGCAGAAGTATTGAGTTGTTGCCAGAACTGTATGTTATTGGAACATAAATTGAAAATTTTAAGTTAATAAATCTAATTATAAGCCAATCTTCAGATGACTTGAAGTCTAATTGAAAGTTGTATTTTTTTAGAAAATGGATTCCTAAAATGCCATCACTAGGGATGGCGAAATGTAAGTCCACGATATGGAAATCGTATTTGATTATGTACTTAGTGGTCTGTATCTTAATAGAAGTTAACCCCTTGGAATTGGCTTACCTCGTCATGAAAGACATCAGAATTTTCTACTGTCTACTGTGTCTAATTTTTAAAATATAGGAAAGTGTTTGGCTGTCCGGTTGCTTCTGTGCAACTGATTACAAACTTTCATATGGCATCATTCATAGTAATAGATTTGACTGCGTGCTGAATGTAAGAACTTCTGGTTAACTCTAGGGGTAAGCCATCTGTTATATATGCACCGTCTAAAAATTCAACTCAACCTCTTTTCTGTACTGGTTGGTAGTTTTATTGCCGTTGCTGTAGATTCCTCAGTTTTGCTGACAACACTTCTACAGTTTCGCCTTTGACGTTGCTTTTTGGAAATGACTTCAGTTATTGCTGTTTCATTTCCGATAAGATTTCTGGCGACACCTTTTAGCTTTGTTTTTATTATGGATACTGCTAATTGTTCGTGGTCGCCTTTTATTGATTCCATTATTTGTAATGCATCAATGAAACTTGTTAAATTTTCAGCTTTACTATCGAAAACTGAAATAAGCTTGGATGCTGTATTAATAAAATCAATATTAGATTGTGCCATTGTGATATTGTTTCTTACCTTATTTTCTATTATGCTTGAACTATCATCAAAATCTGTAGAATTATCTAGATCTAACATTAAAACAGCTGGAATAGAAAGATTATTTAAATCTTGCTCTTCTATTTTAGGATTTCTTCCAGTAAGGTCTTCAGATTCTATTTGGTCAATGTCAGTTTGTTTTATTGATTCCACATGTTTTTTAGTGGTATTTTATTTTGAATTGGCTTGTTTTGAGTAAGTGACTTATATGATTTATCAAAGTCAACTTTTATGTTTTTTATTAGCTTATATAATTCATTCCATTCCATAATATTATGCAGACTAATAATTTCTTAAGGACCGTCATTACTATTGATCTACCTAGTATTGGGTGTTCGTCTACTACTGATCTAACTTGTACACCTGGAATGGCGGATAATACAATTCCCTTTTGGGTGCTTGTGCAATGTATTAGTGGAGAAGTATCAAAATTAAATGTTTCAATATATAAATGTTCTAAGTCATAAATGCTCACTGAAGTTGCTGAAACTAATTGTAGAATTCTTTCTTTAAAATGAATGTCCCTATCATATGTGTCTTTTATTGCCATTTTTAGTTAATATATTTTTATTTATTTATTTTTATTTTATTCCATTTTCTTCATGTTGTTGTGCTATATATTTTTTTAAATTTTGGCCAGATCATTTGCTTGGCTTATATATATCTTCTTAAGACATTTATTATACAATTTATAAAGTTTATAGAAACAATTCGCGCACACTATAACAACAATTATTATTAACAATATATGGATTAATTCAAAGTCATTGTTATTTGCTCTACTTCATTAATAACATTTGCAGTGGAGTCCATTGACTTAACGTCTACTTTAGCTATTTTCGGCGTATATACTTTTAAATTACTTATTGCTTATGTCGCTCAATTTTAAACATTTGTTTTATGTAATTAATAAAAAAATATGCATCGCAGTGCAATAAAAAAATTTTGCAACCCAGTGCAGAGGAAAAAAAATTATGCGGTCTGGCTTGGTGCGCCCGACGGTGCTGCACAGGCTGTACTTCTACTTATGGTGGGGCACCGGTGCTGGCTGCACAGGTTGTTACTTCTTTGGTCGGGCGCCGGTGGTGGCTGCGCAGGTGTACTAGCAATGGGGTGAGCACAGTAGTCCCTCGCAGTAATTCGGGCATGTCTTCTTCAGCTTTGGAATGGCAATTTTTTTGTGTGAGGCAATGTGTTTATAGTTTTGGCAATATTTTCAATTACAGGGTATTTTTTTTGTATTCCTTTATTAACAACAATGATTATCTAAACTAACAATATTGACTATGCGTGATTGGGGGCGACATCGCACGGTACCGCCGCAAGGCATTGTTTCGCGCGAAAATTGGCCACCTAAATCCGCTGCTCCTCTCCTTTCCCTCTCCAGCGATCGCAGAGTCCGCAAAACGCTTGTTGCGAATGCTGCTGCTGCCTCCCACGTCCTTTGATTCCCTATCATCGGGGGAACGAGGGTTTCAGGTAGGACTCTTGCCCCGACTATCTCTTCCAGCACTGGGCGCTCGTGGTTGAACCAGTGGCACTCAAACAGGACGTGCTGAACGTCCTCCGCAGCCCCGCTACCGCAATCTGGGCAACCATTCTCCGTCTCGTGTCTGTACTGCTTTAGGTAGCTCCGGAAGCAGCCGTGACCTGCGTTAGGTAGTAGTCCACCTGGCCATGCTTGCGGTTCACCCACGGCTCGATGCAGGGGATTAGCTTGTGGGTCCACCGTTCTTTGCTCGAGGTATCCCATGCTTTCTGCCAGTTGCTGACGCTCTGCATTCTGGAGCGGGCCCTGGCCTCGGCTTTGGCCCTCGGATCTTCCTGGATGAGACTCAGGGTGGTGCGGATATCCTTGGATTCCCGTACCAGTTCTCCCAGCGGGACTTGGCCAGCGATAACTAGAACCGCATCATCAGAGATGGTTCTAAAGGCGCACGATATTCTTAGTCGTGGCCTCAGCCCACACCGGTGAAGCGTACAGTAATTGTGACTTCACCACGCTCGCGAGGAGTATCCTCTTGTCCTATTTCGGCCCTCTCGTGCTCAGCAGGATCCTGCAAAGTGATCTTGTCGCCTCCCTCGCTTTCTTGTTCGCGTAATCGAGGTGCACGCGGAACGACAGGCGTATGTCTCGCATCACTCCCAGATACTTCAGGGCTGAGACTGAATTGTAGTCCCGCCGACCAGGATCTCCGCCGTCTCTACCACTTTCCTGCTCGAGATTAGGACAGCCCGCCACAGAAAGCCACGCCTCCACCGCTTGGATCGCCCTGTTGGCAACCGCGACTATAGTTGGCACATGCTTGGAAACCACTACCAGCGCCACGTCATCGGAGAAGCCGACTATGCTGGTGTTGCTTGGCATTGGGAGCTTGAGAACACCGTCGTACATAGTGTTCCACAGCAAAGGCCCGAGCACCGAACCCTGTGGAACTCCGACAGTGACCTCGTAGATCCTGGGTCCGGATGAGGTGTCGACGGACAGCTGCCTTTTGCTGAGGTAGCTGTAGACTTCGTTCAGCAAGTACCCGGGGATGTTGAAGGACCTTAGTGACTCCAGCGTCCTTCCCCAATCCGTCATGTTGAACGTATTCCCGATGACTAGGGTGACTACAAGGCAATACTGTTTCGTCCCTCCCTTCCATCTTGTGCCTGCGATGGCTTCAGCAATCCTGGTTACTTTACCAATCGCATCTAGGGTTGATCTTCCCTTTCGGAACCCATATTGGCTGGGAGAAAGTCCTCCTGCGCTCTCAAGGGCGGCGTTCAGCCTTGCTGCTATGACCCTCTCGAAGACCTTCCCGATGGAATTACAGGGTAGGTGGTTGTGTGTGTGGCTGTGACTTGATTTTTACGTACTGTGTTTTCCTTTTGCATTGCCGCTGTTCAGCAGCTTCAGTAGTTTAGCCTTTCTGGCTTTTAATCTATTTACCACGCCACTACGTTTGGCACACATCACACTCTACTCACTGCGTTTCTTCTGTTTGTTTTTGTTTTTGTTATTGTAGTGTAAGCTGCCGTTGTTGCCGATGTTTCTTAGTGTAGTGTGAGGTCCAGATCCAGGTCCAGATCCTTTTGGACCAAAGTCACGGTCGCCATGTGGTGTGAACGCAGCTTTTATATTATTTTTAATATTCTTAACTTAAATCTGAAGCAGCATTAATGCCGCTACCAACGTCAAGTAGTTTCTGATCCTGACAATTTTCCTTAGGTTCTAAGTAAGCTCAAGTCCTGTAGCTGCGCTGCCTACAGTTCGACGGCAGAGATACGGCTATGCATATCTTATATATATCATGTGTATTTAATTATGCTCTCTTTAGCTGGAGCGCGAGGGTATATGCATATACTTGAGTTTGGTAGAGCGGCCGGCGTGTGTAACAGAATGCTGACACTTGCACTTTCTGTGTGCTCGCCGATCGACTCATGTTTCGGCCACTTTATAAGAACACTGCAACAAAGTGTTACAGTGTGTTTGCTTCAAGTACTCTTGGTACATGTAGTGGCGCTTGTATCTCTTATATAAATTGCAGCCTAGAAGTATGCATATGGTACATATAGTAGTAGAACTGGCCTTCATGCAGTTTTAGTAGTAGCATGAAAGGAAAATTTAAGTCAATGCTAATTTATAAATATTAATACATTTTAATACAGAGATTAAAAAATCAGTGAAATTTATTGAAGTTGTTATAAATGCTTAGAAAAATATTGTTCGAATTTAGTATTTTTCGTTAGGGCAGTCCCCAAAGTATCGGGAAGGGTTAAGGTTGATCTCGATATTGGAAAGGTTCGAAAGGTCAAAAAACTATGTTATAGCTTCCGAATCTGGGCAAGCTATACCCGCCATATTCTACCCTCATTCTTTTCCGATTTGACCATCAAGCTGTACAGACGTGTTTTTAAAAAACTTCTCTCCACTAAAGTCGTATATATAAACCACGTGTAAGTGGCAAGAAAAGTAAAAATACTTATTTCAATAACAAGTGGTGCAATGAATTTGCAAAACAAAGCTTTTACTATCTCGGTGCCAGTTCTGAAAAGCGTAATTTAAATTTTAGAATTTTCTCTCACGTGCAACTCTAACCTCCGGCTTTCACATTAGATTGGCACCAAATGCATAATTGCATGCCATTGAAGCAGTCGCTAACTCAACGAGGAAAAATTCAGGCAATTTAGACGAGAAAACCCCCAGCGCAGGCTTACTCCAAATGTGTTGGCCTACCATAAGAGAAATTTTTATAACCTGCAACGAATATACAGAAATCATCTCAGGCGTATACGTGGTCCACAGCGGGAAGAAGCTGCCATCCGCGTCAACAATAAATTTTCTACTAATCAACCACCCACTTGGGCCGAAAATCGCGGCGGCTTAAAGTTTTAAAAAGATAGTCATAGTCTGCCAGAGAGAGCTTCGGTAAAAGCATCGCAAGGCGCTTCTCACAGCAGCGAAAGTCTCCCACTTCCAATACTTTCATTAGAGAGTTTAATGTAAATGCCGAGGTAACGAATAGCAGTTGTCCCTGCGTCTTTGTAAAGCACTGATATACGAAGGTCCCCCGAATCCCGGCTAAAATCTCGAGAAATTAAGTAAAACCGTAGATCGCGTTAGTGGCAGGAGCATGTGGCTCAAAGGCCGTTAAAAATATAAGTTAGGCCCGCCCTAGTTATAATTTTTATACCCTTGCAGAGGGTATAATGATTTCAGTCAGAAGTTTGCAACGCAGTGAAGGAGACGTTTCCGACCCTATAAAGTATATATATTCTTGGTCAGCATGACTAGACGAGTCGATCTAGCCATGTCCGTCTGTCCGTCCGTTTCTACGCAAACTAGTCCCTCAGTTTTAAAGCTATCGAGCTGAAACTTTAGTATATAAGTCGGAGCAGGCCGGATCGGACAACTATATCTTATAGCTCCCATAGGAATAATCGGAAAAATAATTGAAAAAAAATTATAACTTATGTGTTTTTTGACATATTAACTTCTGCTCTTGGGAATATAATTTTTGTAATTGTCCTGAATTTGGAATTAAATTTTATAAAAATCGGACGACTATATCATATAGCTCCCATAGTAACGATCGGAAAATTAATGAGAAATTAATAGGAAAAAAATTATAGCTTTGTTAATTTTTTATTCTATTGTCTTCTACTCTTGATTATAACTTTATATTATTATTTTAGAATTTCGAAATAAATTTTACATAAATCGGACGACTATATTATATAGATCCCATAGGAATGATCAATCAATTATTGTCAACATTACTATAATTCGGTTTGTTCCAAATCGAAATTCAGATTTTAGTAATTTGTAATTAAATAGGAATTAACTGCAAGGGTATATAGACTTCGGCAATGAGGCAAAGAAAGAGTAAATGGCTGCGAGAATGGTAATAAATGTGCGAAATTAAGTAAAGATCAGTGAGAAAAATAGTGTCAAATAAACATATTTGTTGGTTGCAAAATACAATGAAGTGCATGGGTCTTACATAATCATCATTGCCATTACATAATCATTAAATTACCTAATTCCGTGCGTTATCCAAATACCAATACACATAAAAATAATCAATGACACATACAAATAATCAATGACTGAAAAATAAGTTAAATATACATAATCGCGTCCGCAAACATAATGCTGAGATATAATACATAAAACATAAAGCCCCAATACCCAAAAATGTAAATTGTTATCCAGCGAAAGATTTTTCGACGATGGACCAGCAAAATCGTAAGTCTTAAGTCTCCCAAAAATTCCCCAAGTACATATTTGCCGTCGTAATACAGCCGCCTGCAAAATTTACGCTGCTGATTGCGAACGAGATTACATATTTAAATTTAAATTTCGTTTGTTTTTCTTTGTAATTAAACGGCTTTTCTATATTGGCCGTGATTCTGAATTTTGCTCGTTCCTTTTACGATGTATGTTTATGATAAAACAGAATCTTTTCTTTTAATTTTGGAAATAAATTCGTTACTGACGGCATACATCGAGAAATAATTATGGTAATTAAATATTAAAAGAAACAAAGCCACTCGTAATTATTATATCTATTAATTTGTTCAGGGTTTCTTAAAGAATAAAACTCAACCAAAATAATTGGAATTTTGATAACACCATTGAATAAAAATAAACTATTATGCCTATTGCCCCATTTCTTATTTAATACTGATATATCATTTGCATGTACATTTATATTTAATTAATTATTTCCACCCCCACAGCAGTGTATTTCCCTTTCTTTGCTCGTGCGTGATCATAATATTACAAATGTTATTGTGAAAGTAAATGATGAAATGAAAAAATAAATTATAAAATAAAATATTGAAATTAATTCGAATTACTACTAGCTAAAATGAATGTCGAGAATTGTGACTAAATATGAATTGTTTTATTAAAGTTACAAAAAGTAAAATAAACTATTTTGCAATTTTGGTGGGAAGCCATGCTTAACCCTAGGAAGCCCATGTCTTAAAAAGGAACAATTGACCAAGGGATCGCCAGCCTTGGGCTACGCGAAAGGCGATCATGGTATGGTGGGGATAAGGACACTGAATACCACCACAGTGTCCTCGAGCGTCCGTTGTCCTTGAGATCGTGCCTTAATTTCTACCATTTATTTTTCTCCTAATTCTTTTCTTCTCCCGGTCTTTCTTCCCCTTTTTCCCCTGGAAATCGCACGCGATATTTAGTCTAAATAAACATCCGCTCCATGCAAACGTTACATGCTACATATTATAGATTAAATGGCGCCCAACATAGGGCCAAATTCAGCTTGCCAGAATCAACCGATTCATTACGTCAACAACACCTAGACGATCAGTTCAATCATTTCTTTTTCTAGCTGGTATCGTCGCTCTGCATGACTTGCCATATGCATTAAAATGGTTACAACTAAAGAGTCCGAATAGGAGCATCGTAGCTGGTATTGAGATGTTTACTGCTGGAAGTGTTAAATCTGTGATTAAAGGATATAGTGGAAAATTTCTACGCCATTAACCAGATTCAGGCATGACCATAAGTAGACCGAATTTCTAGAATTTATTCGTTATTTGGAGACACTTGGAGAAAGTCTAAACGTGGATATAATCTACAACCTTGTCAGTGTTAAAACCCAATTATTAGTAGCAACCTAGACTATTGACACAGGTTGTTACGTGAATTAACTCTAGGGCCTGACTAGACAAAACGTAATGCTGAAGTGTCGCAATACCCCTTTCCTTGTTCTTATAAATTTATCTATTACTATCTTTAATTTCAATTTCATTTTCTCATGACACAATTGGGTTACGAAGGAAAGTAATGGCTATTATTTGGAAGTAGTTTCCGTTCGAATAATAATTTATTACCAAAGAATCAAAACAAAATATAAGAAAAGTAAAATAAAGTTTAATAATAATAAAGCGAAATAAATATATAGTTAGCTTATGTTTATTAAATTCGGTAGAACAAAATATATCGACTATCTCATACAATAGAAGCTAGTCTTCAGAGATTAGTTATGCGGCCTAAGGGCGAACAATCTTTGAATAGCCAAGAGGGCACTCATCAAAGCTTTGAGCAAGCCCCAACAGCTGGAATAAATCAAAGTAGGGGAAGAAACATCAACAGGGAATTATTTTCACAGTCAGAAGTTCAACCTCAATCAAATTTAAGACCCGATCGTATAGGACAATTAATTGCAAACTGGAAAGTACGTTTTTCAGGACATTTCTCAGTTCCAGTAGACGAGTTTATTTATGGTGTAGAAGCGCTGACGGGACAATCTTTGGATGGGAATCTAGCGATAGTCGCACGTTACGCAAGTAACTTTTTTGATGGAAGCGCTAGCGAGTGGTTTTGACGTAACCACACGACGGTTAAGGAAGTGACTTGGCAAGAATTAAAGACAGCTCTGCGAGCACAGTTTCAAGATGGCAGAAGTGATCTTGAGATTCGGTCGGCAATGGCTCAGAGGAAGCCAAAGTTCAATGAACCCTTTGACAGTTTGCACGAATCAATCATTTCATTAGCAGATAAGCTAGTAAATCCATTATCAGAATCAGCAATACTTGAAATACTGAGGGCAAATCTATTACCAGAGATACAACACGAAATACTATACGTTTCAATTACAAGCATTGCTCATCTCAGACATGTGGTCCGTACACGGGAAAGATTCTTTCAGTCCGTTACGAAATCCAACGGTTCAAATCCTCGACAACAGCCTAAGAGAGAAGTTCAGGAAATCCATGGCTTTAATGAGTCAGATAACGATTTGGAGGAGGGCAATGTAAATGAGGTAGAGTTAGCGGCTTTAAATGGGCCTTGTTGGAATTGTGGTGTCCCTGGACATCGATATCAGGAGTGCACAGGACGTAGGAAAATCTTACCAATTAAGCAGCGACATTACGCTGTATCCCCAGCAGTGTAAAAACTAATGTACGATGAATTAGATAGAATGCTAGCACTGGGAGTGATAGAAGAGTCAGACAGTGTCTAGTCTTCGACAGCGTTTACAGTACCGGGAAGACCTGTTTACCAGTTCACGGTCATGCCCTTTGGTCTATCTAATGCACCTCAGACCATGTCCAAACTCATGGACAAAGTAATTCCGCCAGATCTTCGAACTGAAATTTTCATTTACCTAGATGATTTGTTAGTCATTTCCGATACGTTCGCTAAACACATGCGTGTACTAACAGCCTTAGCGAAGCGTCTTTATGAGGCAGGTCTAACTATAAATGTGCAAAAGAGTAAATTCTGTCTCAAAGAAGTAAAATATCTAGGACGTTATTGGTCATGGAACCATCAAAGCCGATCCAGATAATGTTATAGCTATAGAAGAATTCCCTATACCCCGCTCAGTTAAACAAGTCCGTCGCTTTCTCGGCTTAACAGGCTGGTATCAGATACGCTAAAGCAAAAGCGTAAATTTATCTGGACTGACGAAGCACAATCTTCTTTTGAAAGCCGTAAGAAATCTATGATTGAAGCCCCAGTATTGCACAGCCCTGATTTTAAGTTACCTTTTGCTATTCATTGTGATGCGAGTCACACAGGTATTGGTGGCGTACTGATGCAGAAAGATCAGGAAGGCAATGACGTACCAATCGCATATATGTCCCGTAAGTTAAACCAATGTCAACGCAACTATTCCGTCACCGAAAAAGAATGCTTGGCAGCGGTCATGAGCGTGAAGAAATTTCGAGCATATATAGAAGGACAGGAGTTTTCAATAATAACCGACCATGCATCCTTAAAATGGCTGATGGCACAATCAGATTTAAGCTGTAGGCTGGCTGGTTAAGCGTTAACTACAAGGTTACGACTTTAAAATTCACCACCGAAAGGGATATCATAACATCGTGCCAGATGCGTTGTCCCGGGTCCACACTGAGGACTTGTCGGCTCTGGAGCAACAAAAATTCATAGATCTTCAATCGGAGCATTTCGCTTCAGGCGAGTATAATTCAATCAAGTCAAAAATATTACAAAATGCATCGCGAATACCGGACGTCAAGGTCTTGGATAAATACTGTAACGATCCCTGATCGCCCCGAGTTGGCAGAACTAGCTCAGGGGATTGGTTGGGTTCGGTCCACGAATAAGAACACAAGAATTTCCAATTCACAACAATGCCTTTATTTCTGCTTACTTCTTGCCATCCACACAACTTTCCGTTCCCCGGGTTTCCCGTCACTCCGCTCTTCCTCCAGGGGTCCACTCCCCGTGCGTCCGCTCAGACCGGTCCGCTAGGACTTCGTTCTAAGCTCCGATTGGGCTGTCTTCACCAACTCGATCGCCAGTGCCTCCGCTGGCTGGGACACTCGCCGGCCTCGTCGGCGGAACACGCCCGACTGGGCGGCTAGTGCGCACAGCTTGGTCATTGACCGGTCCCGTGGTTCGCCGGTCCAACTCGGCTGGGGTGAGGCCTTCGATTGCCGGATTGGGCTGACAGGTGTCCTCTGAGCAGGATTTGTTGGCCCCGTTGAATTACTAGTCTCCGGTGCTATTCCGCCTACTCCGTGGGTGCTTCCTCGGCTACGCCGTACCGCACTTGGTCTCCTTGTTTCCGCTGGGTCTCAGAACTCCTTGTCCTGATGATTTCCACTTCACTTCACCAACCATACACTGACTCGCCTGAGTTACCAGTCGTGGGTCGAACGTATGGTTGTAGATGGTAACGAAGTAGTTGATGTGAGGATGATGACGGTGAATCAGATGCGATAATAAACGAAAAGGTGAATTAGCACGTCTCTATTTATTGTAATTTGTTAAACAATATGTAGTTGCGATTTCACGAGGATCCGGTAAGGGGTCATCTCTCGTCGATGTCTTCAACCCTGTTCCAAAGAATCTCGCAGGGTTCTTCTCCAGTAATCAAGGCTTGTTGGGTTACTCTTCGGGTTTTTATGCAGGCAAATAAGTGGGTTTGAGTTTAGAATAGAAATAAGAAGTCTGGATGGTTTGGTTGTCAGAATCGAACTGCTTTGTAATATTTAAGAATGAGAATTCGTAACCTACGCTGCACACAGGCAGCACTTATATATAATACAATTCGTGTATGTGTTTCTTATGTATATGTATCTCAAGTATTTGTCGCTCAGTCGCCGCTTCTATATTCTGTCTACGCTGCATTTCTTCGGCCGCTGCCGCTTGTACCCGGATGCCAACTTGTTGGCTTGCATTTTATTATTCGGACAAACAACTGGCCTATTTTTAATGGAAGCGGGGTGCGGGGAGTTTGGCGGCAACCCGCTCCCAACTTATATTTGCTAGCTAGTGGACGACCTATACTTGAAGGGGTGCGGGGAGTTGGTTATCGGTAACTCCTCCCCCCCCAGACCGAAGTGACGGCCAAAGTGATTGACTTTTGGGCGGAACGACTACTTGTGGTAAGGTAGGTGTTACAATAATTTTTTGTTTTTTCTTAATTACTATTATGCCTAAGATTAACAAAATTATGATAATAAACATTGTATATGTAAAATAGTTATGCTTTTGTGTTCTTATTTGGAAATTTTGTAATTGTTTTTGATTTTCCAATCCGACAAATGGATTCTAGTTAAATTTGGGACGATATAGGTTTTATTTATAATTATATTGCTATCTTCAAAAGTCTGTATCTTCAATTGGCTATTAACGAACTTGTTTTCATTTTCGAATGTGAGGTTGTTTATTTTGACAGTACAATTTTCGTACCTAACTAACATTGACCCCTCAATAATTGGTTGCATCCCACAATCCGTTTGCAATTTTTCTTGGTGTGCATTAAATATAAATATATATCCCCTCTCTGGTTCAAAAACCTGTGTTTCTACCTCCGTTATTTCCACATTACAAGTGGGTTTCATTTCTTTTAATATATTATTGATGCATAAACTGTTGAACTGATTGGGCTGGTTACAATAAAAAATTAACCCTATTCTTATGCACTTATCTTTAAATTGATACACTTTATCTTCCCTAAATGCTATAAAACTAGGAGCGTCAATAAACATGGTACCATTTATTGGTAATGCGACAAACCTAGCATTTATTTCCACATCTTCCTCCTTTAATTCCTTATAGACTGCATTTTGAGCATACTTTATGTAATCATTTATTTCCTGCTGCTCCGTTTTAATAAACTTAGTTATGTTATTAAACCTATCTATTAAATTGTTGTTTACCATAACCTGTTCATTAGACATCTTAAAAAATGCCTCTTCCTTAGCCCTAATACTCTGTAACTCTCTTTCTATATTCCTTTGATCTTCCGCATCCATATTACCTGTTACCGTTTTTACCATACTACCCAATCCGTTAATCAAACCTCTCCTGTTTCTTTTCAAGGGCATCACTATTCTTATCCTATCTACAACTTCCTTTATTTTATTATCTAACATCCTCAGGGTTTGTTTAGTTTCAATATTCGCTTCCCGTTTTAATAACGCTACTGAATCGTTGAATTGTTGTATTGTCGCTGATATTTCCGTCAAATCGATGGTCTGGGTTATTTGATGATATGAATTAATTACTCTCGCTTCACCCAAGTCTATCTTGGTGACGAGTTGTCCATTTTTTAAGGTTTGGGTCATAATTGACTGAGTTATTACCCTCAGCGTCCTGTAAATATTAGTTCGCAACAAATTAATCGTTAGTATTTGTTAGTTTTCTAATTTTAGATTTGTGTATTTTTTGTTGCCTTTCGGTGATCAACGTTACCCCCTTATCTTCTTGCACTTTATGCTTAGTAAACCTTGGCGTTGTTTTGTCTCTTCTGTTCTCTTTCCTAAATATCGTATCTCCACTTCTAAGTTGAATTGGATCACTTCTTCCTTTATTCAGTCTTTCTGTTCGTTTCCTTTTTTCTTCTTCCAATTTTTCTTTTACCTGATCGTATAGTGTGGCTTGAAATTCATTTAATTTTTTGATATAGTCATGTTCATCTCTAAATTCCACCGTTTTACTAAATAAATGAGTCCTTCCCGTGAATAATTCAAATGGAGTCAACTTGGTGGCTGAATGAACGGCATTATTATATGTCAGTAGGGTTTCCGCTAATACTTCCTCGTGCTCATATGTCAATTTATTCTTTTTACGCACATTCAGTATTATCCTATATGTTTCAGTCAGTGTTGAATGAAGTCGTTCCACTGTGGAATTACTAGACGACTGCTGAAATGACGTGTAGTGGAGTTCTATACCGTATTGTTTACAAAATTCCTTCACTAACTTGTTAGCAAATTCCGCCCCCTGATCGCATACAATCTTTTTTGGTATGCCGTACAGAGACAAGTATGTCTTCAACGTCCTCGTTATACTTATAGCATCTCTCGCTACAATCGTAAACGGCGACGCAAACTTCGTCAGTTTGTCTATTAATGTCAACATAGTTTTGTTATTTATGAAGTACAAATCGATATGGACTACATCCAATGGGAATTTCGGAATGTCCGGTGTTTGATATTTGATCTTTTGAGGATTCCTATCGTATTTGAACATTTGGCAAATGTCACAAGCTTTAACCACCTCCGTCACTATTTCTCTTACCCTAGGGAAATAGACTTTTCTCTTTAAATGTAATATTGTTTCATCCACTCCCCTATGGTTCCCGTCTACATGATCCTGTTGTATTGCCTCCCTTTGTTCTATCAGACTCTTAATTTCCGGTAACACCTCTAATGCTCTCACCATTTTATAATTATTCTTTTCCCCATAGTACTTTTTAAAACAATCCCTTACTACTTTAAAAACCTCTTCTTCCGCTAGAATCGCGCATGTTTTCCCAGACTTTAAACATTGCCTCAATATCTTTACAATCACTTCCTCATTAAAAGTTGGCTCTATTATTATTCTTCTGCTTTTTCCTTTATAAGGTACTTCCTATGATTTCATATTCATATTCCGCTAATTGTAATCTCCATCTTACCAATTTCGACGATGGCTCCTTTACGCTATTCAACCAGACTAGCGGCCTATGATCTGTTACTATACTGAATTTCTTTCCAAACAAATATGGCCTAAAATACTTTACTGCCCATATTATTGCTAACATTTCCTTCTCTGTTGCTGAATAATTGATTTCCGAAGTATTCAACGTGCGACTCGCATACGAAATGGGTTTATCGCTACCAATAGGTCCTTGAGACAAAATCGCCCCCAATGCAAAATTACTCGCATCTGTCGTCAAAATGAATGTCTTCTGCATGTCCGGGTATTGCAAGATAGGGTCATTACATAATAATGATTTACAATGTTCAAAGCTGTCTCTATACTCCTGGATAATCTCTACATTTTTCTTCCTTTTCAGTTGGTTAGTTAACGGCTTCGTTATTCTTGCAAAGTCCTTAATGAATTTCCTGTAGTACCCCAATAACCCTAAAAAAGATTTAATTTGCTTCCGGGTCGTTGGCATCTGATATTTCTTGATCACCTCAATTTTCTTCTGGTTTGGTTTAATTCCCTCCGACGTCACTATATGTCCCAAGAATTCTATCTCCTTCTTCAGAAACTCAGATTTATCCTGCTGAACCTTAAAATTCGCTCCCCTCAATTTCTCGAATACTATTTTCAAATCATTAATGTGCTGTTGCAAAGACGGTGAATATATAATTATATCATCCATATAAACTAAACAGTTTCTTCCCACTGTCTCCCCCAATACTTTGTTAACTACTCTCTGAAACGTCGCTGGGGCATTCGTTAATCCGAACGGCATTCTTAAAAATTCATAATGCCCTCCTACTGCCGTAAAGGCTGTCTTCTGTACATCGTCCGGTGTCATCTCTATCTGATGATAACCGCTCTTTAAATCCAAACTCGAAAAATATCTGGCTCTGCCTATCGAGTCCAACACCTCGTTAATCAATGTTAAGGGGTATTTATCTTTGATTGTTTTGTCATTTAATTTTCGAAAATCCACTACCATTCTCCATTTCTTCTCCCCCGACGCGTCTAGTTTCTTAGGCACCAACCATACCGGTGCACTCCACGGGGAAAAACTATTCTGAATAATTTCCTGTTCTAGCAACTCATTTATTTGTCTCTTAATTTCCTTATTCTCCCCCTGGGAATATCGCAACGGCCTTACATATACTGGGTCCTGATCCGTTAACTTAATAGCATGCTTGATTTCGTTCGTAAATGACAACTTCTCCCCTTCGACATAAAATATGTCCTGATACTGCGAACACAATTTCTGTATGTGCTCCTTTTCTTCCCTATTAAGATGGTCGATCCTAATCTTTAACTTTCTTATTTTTTCATTCTCCTTTGGTTGCGAAATTGTGAAATTAAATACTTCGAATTGTTCCAGTTTGTCTCTGCCCGTTACTTCTAATGCTTTTTCGAAGTAAAATATTGCGTCCTCCTCTCCTTCGTTAATCAATTCCATCCTCGCTTTAAAGTCCTCTGCTTTATAAATTCCCCCTGACAGGTATAATTCGTCATGTAATTTAATTGTGTCTATAATAAATTCTCCCGTTTTTATCGATACTGGTACTTCAATCATCATTCTCGTCTTTCCCTGTATTTCTCGGACTCTCGGTCCTCCTCTCGGTTTCCTGATCATAGGAATTACTGCCTTTTCCGTTATTAACTTTCCGACTTTACAATCAACTCGCGCTCCTATTTTGCACAAAAAATCTATCCCCAACAACCCGTCGAACTGTGGAGAAATTCGAGCCAATAGAAATGTAAACGTTCCTTCCTGTTGAAATTCCTCAAACAATTCGTACTTCACTACTTTTTTAACCTTAAAAGTATCAATTACTCCTACAACATCAATACTTTTTGGTATATCCGTCTGGTGATCCACCGGTATAAGTTCCGGATCAATAAAAGAACATTGAGCGCCTGTGTCTACCAAGAATCTTAATGATCTACCGAACGGAGACTTAATTAGTATATACGGCAATTCTCCTCCTAATCCTGATCTGTCCTTTGCGTCGAGGCTTTTAAGCGAAAATTTTGAGTCTCTCCGCCCTGTCCATTTTCCCTTGTGTTAACGTTGTTAAGTCTCTGTGAACTCCCCGAGTTCGTCCTCGAGCTCTCCGAAGGTCCCGATGTAATCGCCCTATAGGTACTTGGTTGCGAGTTCCCATTATTCTGATTTCTATTAAAATTTCTGTTTCCAAAACCTCCATTGTTTTGTCCCCATCTTTGTCCATAATTATTAAAAGAATTTGTATAATTGTTATTTCTTCTATTCCCAAAATTTCCATTGAACCCTCTACTATATCCTTGGTTAAATCTGTTGTTGTTCGCTACTTGTGGTTTATCCACCGTCAGGTTCCTATCTCTCAAATATTTGTCCCTTAGCTGTTTCGCCACCTCATGGGCTTCCCTCAACGACTCAGGGTCTTTATTTTCCACTCTTAACTGTAACTGTCCTCTTAGGCCCGCAATAAACCTTTCAATACATTTTTTTTCTATTTTCTTCTCTTTCCTTACCCTTATTTCCTTATTCTTTTCTTCTTTCTTAACAATTCTCATCAATCCTGTCCTTATGTTTGCGATTTCCTCATATAGTTTTTCTAAAGTCAAACCTTTCCTGGACACTTCCCTCAAGTCATCCATTAAATCATCTTCATCCCTTTTATCCGAAAAGTGTTGAACTAACGACGCTTTCATATCGTCCCACACCAATGAAGTTGCGTCCCTTTCTAACATTGAATTAGCTTGTCCAAGAATTTTATTCCTAATTGCTCCCAATAGCACATCCCCATACGGTGTATTATCTTTATCCTTAATCAAAAGAATTACCCTCTCAACTTGCTCAATAAAATTATTTGGCTCCACCTCCCCGCTGTAAGTCGGCAAGGCTTTTATGATTCCGGGAATCTGCCATTCATTATCGCTTCCCTGAGACATTGTTCTTAACTCTTGCTCCTCCTGTTCCGGTGCTTCTAAGATCTGATCCAGTGCACCTCTTGACGCTGATCTCGTCAACCTATCTGTCAACGGAATTATTCTTTGTTTTGAAGACATATTTGACATTAATATTTCTTCTCGCCCACTTCCTCTTTTCTACTTCTCTGAATATTTATTTTAAAAAATATCAATAATAGTCCCTAATATTATCGGTTTCCGATACTCCCTACCGGGTCGTACCCTGATCCTTTTTCAAGTGGACTTTTATTGCCCCCTAGTCCCTAGTAATACTCAAGTCAAATTCAATCTCAAGTGCCTTTCTCTTTCTGTTTATGTCGTTCCCTACTTCAAGTGGGCCTCTCTTAGGGGTCATAAATGTGCGAAGAAATTTAATCTGGGTATTTCCCTTATGTCGTTTTCCGAATTCAAGTGTGTTTTTCTCTTATTCTAAGGTCATAAATGTGTATCGAGTTTGAGCTCAAGGGTTTCTTGCAGCTATGTATTCTACTTAAAATTACGGGTGGTCTTAAAATTAATGTCGTTTCGTAATGTTCGTTGGGTTCGTTTCTCAGGCGATTCAAAATGGGTTTCCGATATCGTTCTTTTGTTTGTGTGTATGTATTAAAAATGGGTTTCCGATATCGTTCTTTTGTTTGTGTGTATGTAATACTGGACTTTCTTGGACTTAATTTTTATGAGTATTCTGACTACTAGTGACAACGTGGAATCTAGTATGCGTAGTTTTTCTTTCCTCCTTTTATATCATTCAACTTTCTCTTCCTCTTAAATTTTCTTACTTGTTCGTTGTACAGGACCGCTCTGCCCAATGCAGTTGGAGAAAATACTATATTTCTAGCACGGTTTTCCCTTCTACCCACGATTCAAGTTAAATATCTTTTTTTTTTTCACTTTCTCCTCCACTAATCGTATTTCTGATGTATTTTCCGTTCTGCCCAATGCAGTAGGGGAAGTTTGGTTATCTTCCTGCACGGTTTACACCTCTTTAATTTGTCGTCTTTTCTTTTATTTCTCTTTTACTAAATAAACATTCAACATTCATGGATTTTTCCTACAAATTCCAGATTTGCGAACTATTCGACCGATATCCACTCGGCACCTCAGGCTACCTGCAAATCAAGTGCACTGAACGAATAGAACACTGCTAATCCGGTCTCTGCGTCCACAAAAATTGCTCTTTAAATCTTGAAGGCTTTTTTTTTTAACTAATTCTTTCTCTTTTTTATCTCCGGCTTTTGTTCTCTTATTTTTCCACTTCTTCTTTCCGCTTTAATTTTTTTTTCTTTGCTAACCACGCACATTAACTTCCACCTTGTCACTAAAGTACTCACATCATTAATAAAATAGCTCCTTGAAGGTTGAGTCCGGCTGCGCCAGTTACCAGTCGTGGGTCGAACGTATGGTTGTAGATGGTAACGAAGTAGTTGATGTGAGGATGATGACGGTGAATCAGATGCGATAATAAACGAAAAGGATAATTAGCACGTCTCTATTTATTGTAATTTGTTAAACAATATGTAGTTGCGATTTCACGAGGATCCGGTAAGGGGTCATCTCTCGTCGATGTCTTCAACCCTGTTCCAAAGAATCTCGCAGGGTTCTTCTCCAGTAATCAAGGCTTGCTGGGTTACTCTTCGGGTTTTTATGTAGGCAAATAAGTGGGTTTGAGTTTAGAATAGAAATAAGAAGTCTGGATGGTTTGGTTGTCAGAATCGAACTGCTTTGTAATATTTAAGAATGAGAATTCGTAACCTACGCTGCACACAGGCAGCACTTATATATAATACAATTCGTGTATGTGTTTCTTATGTATATGTATCTCAAGTATTTGTCGCTCAGTCGCCGCTTCTATATTCTGTCTACGCTGCATTTCTTCGGCCGCTGCCGCTTGTACCCGGATGCCAACTTGTTGGCTTGCATTTTATTATTCGGACAAACAACTGGCCTATTTTTAATGGAAGCGGGGTGCGGGGAGTTTGGCGGCAACCCGCTCCCAACTTATGTTTGCTAGCTAGTGGACGACCTATACTTGAAGGGGTGCGGGGAGTTGGTTATCGGTAACTACTGCGCACTAAGAGACCCTCCAGCCGCCGCGACCCTCCTTATATACCCGGTCCGCCGCCATCTTCTGTCGGGTAACTTTCTATCATGTGATCCTCTACCAATGGTCTCGCCGCTGGTCCCTATTAACGGGTCGCAATCGTCTTTGGCTTTATCATGACCAAATAAGGTAAAAAACTTGGGTCCGCCGCGCTTGGGCCCCCTTTCATGCCCTTATAAGGTAACAAATCTTGCCGACTCTCGACGCTGCTCTGCTCTTCGCTCCTTCACCATTCCTCGTAGTCCGCCAACCCACTTGGCTCTCATTTCCCCAGCGTCTTCTAACGGCCTTTCCCTCCATCCTCGGACTGGAACAATCAAACGGTTCCCCGTCTAGAGGTACCGCTTCGTCCCCTTAGGTTCTGTTCCCTGTATTTAGGTACCGTTCCCCGTATTTATTCTTGTGCGGTATTCCAATGCCTCACACTCCCCCTCTCTTTCCAGGGAAAATCCTCCCATTTTCCCTTCACCATCCATAATCATTTAAACTTCCCGCGCACGCGACGTCCGGCAACGCCGCCGTTTAAGCCCCGCGCTTCTCTGCTCGAGTGGCCAGATCACCACGGATGGTCCTCAATCTCACTTCGTGTCTTCGCTCGATATCTTTATCCGAGTTCCCCACCATTTAGTATTTAGTATTTTACATGGTGTGACCCTCCTACGGTATCGGTCCCCTATCGGCGTTTCTCCGATCTCCAGTTCCATCTTTAGCATTTTCTTGGCCTCGTGTTTTTTCCTGCTCCTGGTAAGTTTTGATATTTTCCCCAATTTTCCCAATCCGAAAAGTGTACATTTTGTGTCTTCTTTCCAGCTGCCGCTGTACTTTATTAGTCCTGCTCCTTCAGGACCCGGATTCCCCCTTGGATCCAGTGGACGCGGTAGCGCCGCCCCGCTGCCCACACCAGATGCGCCCACCGCGCTTCGCCCTGCCCCGCTGGCGTTGGACTGCCGCGTGGACCTCGTGTGGCCAATCCTCCAGCTGCACCTCCGTCCAACGCTGCCGGCCTGCTGGACACGACGCCTGCCGTTGCAGTGGTGACGGCCGCTGCACCGGCCGTTCGGGCATTGACTGTTGCCGCTGCAACGTCGGTCGTTGCTGGTCCGGATCCGGCCACTTCCACTCACCCCGCTCCAGGTTCTCCGCGGTGTCGTCGGCGGCAGCCCCCCCCCCGTGCATGGACGGTGGAGGGGGTGTCGGAGGTGGCCGCGGTTCCCCAGCCTGCTGCCCTGCGTCCACCGGTGGTTCGACGTCCGTCGGCGCTGTCGTCGCCGTCTTCCGGAGCCTTGGATCCCGTGGTTCCTCGGCCTCCTCCGCCGGTGTGGTCGTCGCGCCTGCTGGTGGCGGCCCGTCCCTCGTGGCTCCTTGATGGGGATCCGGCGTGCCTAGCGGGAATCTGTCCATCCACTGCACCAAAAACGCCTTCCTGTGGCACCCCACCGGCGTCAACGTCTGCCATTACAGGTATACGGGCTCCTGCCAGTGGCCTCGGGCTTCCTGATGCTGCTCCTCGCCTGCCCCTTGCTTGTCGTCTGAAGAGATGACGATCACATCTTCCTCCGACTCGCACAACGGGTGCCCCCGCGGTGTCGGCGCTCTCGGTGGCCGCCACGTGGATGGACCGTGCTCCTGGCCGTCATCTCCGCCGCCGGTCGACTCGCCGCCGGTTGCTGGTCCGCTTCCGCAGCTGGTCGCTTCGCCGTCTCCGCCGCCGGATGACTCGTCCGACCACGGTCCCTTGGCCCACCCTGTGGGGCACGCTACTAGCACCGGGCTGCCTAGCGGATCGTAGGTTTTCGGGCAACCTGCATCCCAGTCGGAAAACCCGCCGCCGCTGTCGACGCTATCCCACCCCACCGACGTCCGACTCGGGCCTAGTCCTGGTTGCCTCGGGTGAGACCAGCGGCGAAGCCAGCAGTTGCAGCACCGATGCCTGCGTGGTGGTGCCCTTCTGCGGACTCGGACGGCCCTCCTGGGGTATAGGAACGGCAGCCGCGTTCCTACACATGGTCCTCGACCACGTGCTGCTCGCTGCCGTCTCCCGTTGGCCGTCGCTGCTTTCACTTCCATTCTCGATACCTGTTCAAATTCAAGTGAGTGAGTTGGAAGCTCAGCAACGGCATTGAAGCTGTCGGTCGCCTCCTTCGTATGATCCCGTTACACGTAAGTTCGGCTTTTGTTTATTATCTTCTAACTTTGCGTACTTATCTTTGTTCTTTTCCCCACCCGCTCTCCCGTGCAGGCTCGTTTACGTGCAGGCTTCGTTCACCTGCATCTGTGTGGTGGCCAGTGATGCTCGCTGCCAATCTGTTCCTGCTACGGTACCATCCACTTCCTCCCAGTATTTTGACTGTGTACTAATTTTGACTTCGTTTTCTTTCAGGATTGGCTTGTCGTCTCGTTTCCCCTTTTGGATATCATTGTTTAATACATTCTGTATATGCCGGTCAGTGCTGCCATCACTCAGCTTAAACAAGAAAGAAAGCTAACTTCGGCCAGCCGAAGTTTATATACCCTTGCAGATCGTTCCTTTTCTATTTGAAATTACAAAAATGTTAAGTTTAGATCTGCAACAAACAAAATTATAGCAGTTTATGGAGTATTTTGACATTAATTGATCGATCCTTCCTATGGCAGCTATACAATATTGTCGTCTGATTTATGTTAAATTTATTTCGAGATTCAGAAATAATAAAATAAAGTTATATTCAAGAGTAGAAGAGAATACAATAAAAATTAACAAAGCTATAATTTTTTTCCTATTAATTTCCCATTAATTTTCCGATAGTTCCTATGGGAGCTATATGATATAGTCGTCCAATTTTTATAAAATTTAATTCGAAATTCAGGACAATTAAAGAAATTATATTCCCAAGAGCAGAAGTTAATATGTCAAAAAACACATAAGTTATAATTTTTTTTCAATTATTTTTCCGATTATTCCTATGGGAGCTATAAGATATAGTTGTCCGATCCGGCCGGCTCCGACTTATATACTACCTGCAACAGAAAGACGACTTTTGGTAAAGTTTCAGCTCGATAGCTTTAAAACTGAGGGACTAGTTTGCGTAGAAACGTACGGACGGACGGACAGACGGACAGACGGACATGGCTAGATCGACTCGTCTAGTCAGCTGACCAAGAATATATATACTTTATAGGGTCGGAAACGTCTCCTTCACTGCGTTGCAAACTTCTGACTGAAATCATTATACCCTCTGCAAGGGTATAAAAACAGGACAGATCAGCAAAAAAAAAAAACAAACAGGAAAAAAAGGACAAAAAAAATAAACAAGGAAAAAATAAAGAACAAAAATTAATTTGTACAAAATATAATGTTTTAATATATTAAAGTATTGAAATTATTTTAAATTAATTATTAATAGTACAGAAACTAAATTGGCAGAATCAATAATTTCGTCATCCTCGGTTGTCTGATCGGAGTATGCGGCTTTGGTACCAATCATTTTAAGGTACTTATCAGGTAAATTGTAATTGTGGCAGCATGATCCGTGTCGTCGTAAGCCAAATCTTTTAAAATAAAATAATTAAACTACTGTGGTCAAAGATAATTACAAATTTACCTTATTGACAGAATTGCGTTTAGGGTTTCTGTTTGCATCGAATTTGGCAACTTTGTCTTTACCAAAGTAACCTGGCTAAAAACTCGCTCCACCTCAGCATTAGACCACGGCAGTGTCAACAAATTAATGGCAAAGTTTGCCAGCTCAAAAAATTGGTTGTTTCCTGCAGCATCCTTGAAATTTATTACCTCCGTCCAGAATTGAACGGTATTCTGCATATGATCCCACTTAATGAGGTTGATACTATTATACTGTGATATAATCTTATCAATTTGGCTGGAGTCAAGTTGGAATAGTTCTCGGATATTGGAAATGCATGGCTTGTGCGCTTTTAATACGTTTTCCACAGAGAACAAATCTATATTTTGTAACATTTCAAAATTTTCCGGCAATCTAATGTGAAAAAAATGAATAAAACTATTTATGTAAAATATAAGAAGACGGTGTGTGGTGTTTTCCAAATATATTTTCAGGTTTTATTCTGTTAATCGTGAGTTCAAGTTTTGTGTGTGTGGTTTTTACAGAGTAGTAACAAAGAGTCATGGCCTTGATGAGACCAGACCTCAATTATAGAAAAAACTTAAATTTATCGTAAAGAAAAAAATTACTAAAAATAAGCTAGACCAGGCGTAGACATTCCGCCCGCCTTGCAATATACTTCAAATTGCAAAAGGAAGTCTTCAATGACTAGGAGCACCGTATGCATTATTGTGCACAGGTACCGGATAGCATCCATCCTAGCACAGAATTCTGCGCCACCAGACGCCCACGCGGACTCGGCAATAGTCCTGGCTGGATCAGATTAGGGTAGACGTCTGCACCCAGAACCACGGAGATTCCTGTTGGCCTGTAAAAATTGGGATCTGCCAGGACGATGTTGGCAAATTGTGTCCGGACTGTGTCGGGCAATTCCCTCGCAGGAGTACGCATCCGCAGCTGGTCTTCCACGCTGAAAACCACCTCCATCCTTGGTGTCTCTGCATTGATAGGGATCAGGGAAGCCTTGCAGACGCGCTCGCTTCCAACTCCCAGGATTGGGAGATTCATGGCTTCGGCCAGTGAATTGTCAATTCGGCTTACGCCCGAACAGGCATCCACCATGACTCGGACATCGAATTTCTTTGAGCCTACGTCGAACCGTAAATTTGCCGTGGGCAAAAAAGGAAAAAAAGTACTGAAGACTGAAGAAAAAAAAAACTAAAAGGATTGGATTAGCGGATGCGAAAAAAAGTTATTGACATTGAACACATAGACTCTGCACGTTGTTGTCTACGGGGAGGAACACCACCTTACTAATAGGTCTTTTAAGCAGTATTCCGCGAGTAGAGCGAATATCCACTACGCGAACGTTGTTATCAGAGCCAGGATAGACCTTCTCAATACGACCAAGTTTCCAATCACATGATGGCGTGTTGTCCTCCTTAACAACGACCAAGTCGCCTTCTGTCAAGTTTTTTGTTGGAGTCTGCCATTTGCTCCTTTTGTGGAGCTCTTGGAGATATTCTGTTTTCCATCTCCTCGAAAACAGTTGGCTCAGAGCCTTAAGTCGCTGCCATCTGTTCAGAATAGAACTGGCTTCGCCGGTCACAGGTGGTTCGGCAACCGATAGTAATGGTCCACCTGTTAGGAAATGCCCAGGAGTGAGCGCAAGGAGGTCAGAAGGATCATCAGACATTGCCGATATAGGTCTCGAATTGAGACACGCTTCGATGCGAACCAAGAGAGTGGATAACTCTTCAAATGTGTATTTAAAATGTCCCGTCGTCTTGTAAAAATGGGTTTTAAAACTCTTAACTCCCGCTTCCCACAAACCTCCCATATGAGGCGCACCGGGGGGGTTGAAATGCCAAGATAGGCTTTGATGGTTAAACGTCGAAGTGACCTTTGCCTTCAGGGTCTCAAGGAAGTCTTTGTTCAATAAATTTTCAGCTCCGACAAAGGTCTTTCCATTATCGGAGTAAAGGTGAAGAGGGCAGCCTCGCCTTGACACGAATCTAGAGAACGCACCAAGAAATTTTTCCGTTGTCAGGTCTGAAGTAGCTTCCAAATGTATCGCTTTGGTAGAGAAACACACGAGGACACAAACATATCCTTTAGTGATGCGGCGTAAAAGGCCGTGAGAATGTGCTCCTGGGTTTTGGCAGCCTTCCCATCAATTGTGACTGCACCTTCTTTCGATGAATAAGGCAAACTTTGCATGTGGTCGTCACCTTCTTAATAAGATTTCTAAGTTTCGGAATCCAAAACTTCGCTCGAATGAGACGCAACATGAGTTGGTTACCACCGTGAAGAGAAATACGGTGTGTAAAACGGACCAAAAGCTCAGCCATTCGGCAGTAGTATGGCAAAATAATCGGATGACTCTCATCGTAAGACAGCGAGACAGATGCCGTCAAACGACCACATGATCGGATGACGCCGTCGGAATCAAGGAACGGATTTAGGTTGAGGATACAACTTGAGGTAGGAAGTTTTTTCTTGGATTGAAGAAGTTTGTATTCCTCTTTATACTCATTTTGTTGTGTCTGAATGATTAGGATTCGTTGGACATTGGATATTTCATCTGCGCTTAAATCTGGCGGATAGGTGCTGCGAAAACGTCGGCATCGGTTTATAAAACGCTGCACGAACGCCATAACCCTTAACATGCGGTTGAAATCGGAGAATCTATCCAGAATGTCCCATATTGGACATGCAAAGTGGCAACGCACTGCCTTTTTCTAAAGATCACTTTCAGCAACTGCATCACAGAGCTTAGGCTATTCCTGCTGTGGGCGAACTAACCATGAGGGTCCATGCCACCATAAGTCACTGTCAGCCAATTCTTCAGAGGATACTCCTCGACTAGCCAGGTCTGCTGGATTGTGCTCTGAACGCACATGAGACCATTTGCTTCCTTGCGTAGCTAATGTGATCTTGGTCACTCGATTAGCCACAAATGTTGTCCATTGGCACGATGGCTTATTCAGCCAGGCCAAAACAATAGTGGAATCAGTCCAAAAGTAGGTATCCGTAACGGCAAGTGGGATTTGAGGAAGGACTGCGGCCCAAAGTTCTGTCAGAAGAACAGCTCCACAAAGCTCAAGGCGAGGCAGAGCCACTGTTTTCACTGGCGCAACCTTAGTTTTAGCTGTCAGAAGCTCAGAGGAAACGATACCGCCGCGTTGAACTCGAACATATATCGCTGCCCCAAAAGCCTTTTGGGAAGCATCGCAAAACCTGTGAACTTGGACGTTTGCGCCGGGTTGAAATTGTATCCAGCGCGGAGCGCGCACTTTCGGCAAGAAGTCGTGGCTGCGAAGGAAATCGTGCCACCTTTGAAGTAAATCATCGGGAAGAAAATAGTCCCAACCAATTTTCGCTAGCCAAATGTCCTGCATCAATAAGCTTTTGAGAGACTCCAGAACTGGCTTGGTTAAGCCCTGTGACTTTAGTCCTCACGTTTTGAAATGGAATTTTAATTCGATTAGCAAGTCTTTCGGAAATAAAAGTGCCTTCCGAACCTGAGTCGATCAGGGCTCGGGCTGAGTAGTTTTCTCCTAAATGGCATACATGGACGATGGCTGTCCCTAAAAGGACTCCTTGCTGATTGGAAACAAAATGGACAGAAGTAGACTGTATAGGGGTAGATTCTTGCATAGTTGTTTGATCCTGTGCAGAGCTATTTTGGTTTCCCTTGCAGGTAAAACAGTTGTGCCTACTTTTGCACTCACGCCGATGATGTCCTCTAGCGAAGCAATTTAAACACAAACGCTTTTGTTTAATATAAGTTTGTCGCTCTGGTTGAGACATCTGGAGAAAGCGAGGACAAATTCGAACTGGATGTGCCTCTTTGAAACAGAGATCACAGCTGCGCACTTTTGGAGCAACCTGGATCTCGAAGGAGTTCACTCTTTTGGGTACGGCACCGGTTTTGTGTTCCTTGGAATGAGAAGGAGCGCCCGAATTCACTCTGACATCCTCAATCGCCTCTAAGGTGCGAAACCTTTCCTCCAGAAAAGTGTTCATCTCTTTCCAAGTGGGAATCTCGGATTTTTTGGTTAAAGACGGCTCCCATAGTGAAAGAGTGACCTGTGGCAGCTTGGATGAGCAAAGAAAGACCAAAAGACAGTGTTCAAGCGCCAGCAAACACCCTTGAATGGTGCTTTGGATTTCCTTTAAAGCTGTCCCTGATTCAACACTTATCGTTGACAGATTAAAAAGGATTTTTAATTGGCTGTTGATGAGAAGTCGCTTATTCTCAAAACGTTCTATAAGCGCCGCCCATGCGGATTCAAAACCATCATTGGTAAGTGGAGATTTGGCAACAATGGCTTTGGCTTCGCCACTGGTTTTAGCATTCAAATGAAATAATTTTTCTACCTTAGTCAACCTGGAGTTATCGACGTAAATGGCTGTGAATAGGTCACGCAATGTTGGCCAACGCAAATAATCACCGTCAAACACCTCTGTATCACATGGCGGAAGATTACAGCCTTTAAAACTAAACTCAGGCCCAGGATTCGGCCGTGACAGTGCTGTAGAAGCCGAAATGAAAGCGATTTGCTCACTTAATTTCGATGCACATCTCTCGTAAACTGAGTAGCAATTGTCGTATTTACTTTGCAACGACGGACAGCTGCCGCCGCCTTCTTGAATGACCAACCTGGAACACAAATCAAATTCCCTCTCTACCCTTTCCCATAGGGATTGAATTTGGTCGAGACGGACCTTTAAAGTAAACGAGGTTGGTTCGATAGCTGACGGTGTGAAAATTTGTGCCTCATATCTGCTTAATCGATCGCTTGTGGCAATAAATTCCATCATTGCTGTGTCTCGATTGCCCTTTACATTGGATCTTAGATTGCCAGAAGGCCCTGTACCTTCATATTTCTTTCCTTCTTTGGCTAATCGATTTTCGGCCCCGTCTGGCATGTTTGCTGTTTGCCTTTGTTTAAACAAAAAAAAAATTAGTTTTGATATTAATCACGATAGATAGAAGTGGAGGCTGGAATTTATGCCAGTAAAAACCCCAATAAGTGGAAGTGTGAACGCGCTATTTGAAAACCATTCAAAAGTAAAAAACAATTAATTTCACTGTAAAGGCGTACACGGCCAACAAGGCGTTGTTCTCACTGGCAACTTGCTAAAAAAAACGGAAATGTAAGAAAATATGTGTACAGGTTGGATATGGACAATCGATATAACAGGATAGTATATTTATACCCTTGCAGAGGGTATAATGATTTCAGTCAGAAGTTTGCAACGCAGTGAAGGAGACGTTTCAGACCCTATAAAGTATATATATTCTTGGTCAGCATGACTAGACGAGTCTATCTAGCCATGTCCGTCTGTCCGTCCGTCTGTCCGTCCGTCTGTCCGTCCGTCTGTCCGTCCGTCCGTCCGTTTCTACGCAAACTAGTACCTCAGTTTTTAAGCTATCGAGCTGAAACTTTACCAAAAGTCGTATTTCTGTTGCAGGTAGTATATAAGTCGGAGCGGGCCGGATCGGACAACTATATCTTATAGCTCCCATAGGAATAATCGGAAAAATAATTGAAAAAAAATTATAACTTATGTGTTTTTTGACATATTACATTATGCTCTTGGAAATATCATTTTTTTAACAGTTCTGAATTTCGAATTAAATTTTGTAAAAATCAGACGATTATGTCATATAGCTGCCATAGGAACTATCAGAAAATTAATGGCAAATTAATATGAACAAAATTATAGCTTCGGTGTCTTTTGACATATTTCCTTCTACTCTTTGGAATATCGTTTTTTTAATACTTCTGATTTTCGATTTAAATTTTATAAAAATCGGACGACTATATCATATAGCTCCCATAGGAATGATCGGAAAATTAATGGGAAATTAATAGGAAAAAAATTATAGCTTTGTTAATTTGTATTGTATTCTCTTCTACTCTTGAATATAACTTTATTTTATTATTTCAGAATTTCGAAATAAATTTTATATAAATCGGACGACTATATTATATAGCTCCCATAGGAATGATCAATCAATTATTGTCAAAATTGCTATAATTCGGTTTGTTCCAAATCGAAATTCAGATTTTTGTAATTTGTAATTAAATAGGAATTAACTGCAAGGGTATATAGACTTCGGCTGGCCGAAGTTAGCTTCCTTTTTTGTTTAATTCCTTTTAGCTGTTGTTTTCTTTTTAAGTTGCTAATTAATTAGTTGAAAGGTGTCAATATAGTATTACCGGTTCAGCGCTACCTTAACGGATGCCCTGTGGAACTAAGGAACGTTTGGAATTGAAATGTAGATATATGAGCATATATGTTGAAATGTGTAATTTTTCACTTAGCACTTTCACCTAAATAAAACTGGGATCATGCACGCACACGGGGTATATGTATATGTGCTGCAATGTTTATATCACTTTTATATTACAGGAAAATATGTGCAATGATATGAACATATAAGACGGATGGCTCTGTACGTGTGTATATGTATGTATGTTCAAATGTATGTTGGGAACGTATGTTCAAAATGTAGTTGGAAATGTACGTTCAAATGTATGTGTCGAGGATTCACTGGAATCGTCCTCCGCTTCAGGCTGCTCTTCGTGGTCCGAACGGAAACGTTTTCTGGCGCGTGGCATGATCTTTGCAGTTTGGCTCTTCAAATACGAACGTTCTCTAAAACTGCTTGCGTCCCTTTTTGCAAGCGTCGCTCTCTACTTTATTCCGCTCTCGCTCTCACATTCCAATACACACACCATTGAGAACTTTCCGTAATTCCTTTTTGATGCAGACACCTGCATCCTTCTATCTCGCTCACACCAGTGCACAGACTAACGTTGACAACAGAATCAGTTGCCTCCATTCGGAGAGCCGAAGAAACAGCACAGAAGCACATGAAAACGAAGGAGAAGCGAAAGGAGAAATCAAAGCTAACAGTCGTTATAATTTGAATTGTCTAACCAATCCACGACATATGCAAAACACTTTCACACAAAAAAAAGAAATGAACTACGCATGCACATAGAATATATGTATGTATGAGGATTTGAGACGGATGGCACAAAAAAATGCGTGTATATGTACTTAGCTGGCTGGTATATAAAACCTGGCTCAATGAGGACCAAAAATGTATGTGTATAACTGAAGAGAAGACGGTGTGTGGTGTTTTCAAAATATATTTTCAGGTTTTATTCTGTTAATCGTGAGTTCAAGTTTTGTGTGTGTGGTTTTTACAGAGTAGTAACAAAGAGTCATGGCCTTGATGAGACCAGATCTCAATTATAGAAAAAACTTAAATTTATCGTAAAGAAAAAAAATACTAAAAATAAGCTAGACCAGGCGTAGACACCTTTGAATAAGTTGCTGTATGAGGCCTATTACAAAATCGATGCATTTGGTACGAATACGACACTTAGAGTCCCTTAGTTCTTGGACTTTCGATTCAAACTCGTAGCCTAAATACAGGTTCAGGTTTAAAAAGCGGACGAAATCATCTTTAAAAATATTCACATCGACATCTGGACCTATAACTTTTTGCTTTAAGGTATTAATCCCAAAAATTAGATCCCTCAAAAGTTTTGTCGGGTTAGAGTCACGGCTTTGGAAACCTTTGTTTATCCTCTGCATGTCTTCCAAAATAGGCCTAAGGAACACCAGATATGCTAAATTTTCGTCGTCGTTGTATAAATCTCGTAAAATTTCGGCCTTATGACATTTTTCATTATCAGCAGCGAGGATAAAATGATTTTTTAGCTCATCCCATTGTTGTAAAATTCGCTTAACTGCGCACTCAATCGATAGCCACCTAGTGTCGCAGACTCTAGGGATTTTTAGTGGAGCCTTTATAAATAATAATACGTTCTTATAAATTTTAAGTTAACAAAATATTCAATTGACTACTGGGACAAACACGTAAATAATTAGTACTAAAACGAGGACCTATTAGTTATCTGAAAAATATACACATTGGAATGTTAAAACATATATAAAATGTACTACCCACATCATTTAAGAGTTTTACCTCATCGTTATTAAGACTTGCGTATAGATTTTTATAAGCAAGTTGTCTACTTGAGCTCTTGCAAAACCAAGCGTATGTCTCACTCACGAGAAACTCAAGGGTTTGAGGCAATGTCTGCTTGCAAGCAGCGTTTACTGCTAGTTGTACGGAGTGACACACACACTGTATCAATATTAAAGTGGGAACCTCCTTTTTAAGCTCAGCGTAGACACCTCCTTTCTTCCCGATCATAACATTGGCGTTGTCCGTTCCAATACCTATTAGGTTATTTATTGGAAGTTTTAAGTGCACCAATTCAGCCCGCAGGCATTCGGTGATGCCTAGGGCAGTTCCCGTTTCAATAGAAATTAATGTCAAAAATGTTGACACTATTCTTTTGTGCTCAGCACTGTATTATATTATAGCAACACCTGAAAAGTTATACATATTAAAAAAAATTTTAAGAAGCAATGGCTCTTGTCTTACCAAGAAGTTTTGTAATGCTTATATCTGTGGATTCATCAATCAGTAAACTGAGTTTGGAATTTCCGATATCCTTCCTTAAATCTTCTTTAAAATGAGGTGATAGAATGTTTTTTATAATATTTGTATACTTTGTGCGGCGCAATTGAATATTAGCTGCACCAAAATTACTTTTGCATATATCCGTTAAATGCCCAACTGGTTCAATTGAACTGTGTTGAGCAATATACATGGATAATGCCGCCTCTTGCACACAAACTTCATCGTTTGCCTTAGGTTGAAAATTAATCTTATTAATTTGATTAATCTTATTAAAATTAATCTTATTATTTGTGCGCACGAATCAGATCAATTTTTGAATTAAGGCTGCATTTGCAATAAATGCAGTACTCTTTTGTGGCGTCTTTAGGATCGCGACACATCCATTTCTTAAATTCTGGCTGATTTAGCCACGCTTCGCGGAACTTTTGTTTATATACTTCCTTTGGCATCTTGAAAGTCGACCGAAAGTGACGCTTGCAAAAATAGTGTGACCATACTACAAGCACCAAACAATACACCGATAGCTTTACAGAACTATCGAAAGATACTCAAAGGTCTATTTAATGTGGCTTATTGCCACTGCACACTGCCTCTTAACATAGCTGCAGAAACCACCTCTGTATAAACACACTCTAAGAATAAAATTGTTCGGGTTTTGAAAAATAGTACATTCAGTTTGATAAACAAAAAAAGGACTGATTTCCGGACAGAGGATATTTTGATTTTTTTCCGGCTGACGTAGTTTAAAAAAGGACAGATCTGTCCGGAAAAAGGACAAAATGGCAGCACTAATGCCGGTGCTATGCGTCGCCCCTTGTGTTATTACTCTTCCCTTTTCCCTCCCGCAGGGCTATCCTTTTAGATCTCCTGCTTCCGTTTCCCGTTCCTCCGGCTAGGATTCTGGGTTCCTTTGACTGGTCCCGCTGGTTCGGGACAGGGGATATGAACCCGGTGATTCTGTACGGACCCCCATACCGTGGTGCTAGTTTTGCCGCGAATCCCTCCACCGCTTTGGACAGCTGGTGCTCCTTGATCAGAACCCAGTCTCCCACGTTAGGCTTCCATAGTCTTCTTCTCAGATTGTAATGTCTCGCTTGCTCCTGTGCGGCTTGCTCCATGTTTCTTCTTGCCAGTGTGAATATCTCCTTTAGTTTTGTCGCATTTTCCGTTGGCGTTTCCACCTCTTGGCCTGTGCCCCAGGCGTTTTCATCGAACAATGCTTTAGGTAGCCTAGGTTCTCGTCCTTGAATAAAGAATGCTGGCGAGTACCCCGTGGATCCGGATGTGCTAGAGTTAATCGCAAGCATTATTTCCGGTAAGAGCTCGTCCCATCTACGTTGGTCCTTTCCCGTGTATTGAGCGATCATGGTTTTCGCTGTGCGATTCACCCTTTCCGTTGGGTTTTCCTGTGGCGTATATGGTGCAGTAAGCTGGTGTCGCACCCCTAATTCCTCCAGAAATTTCTTGAATCCTTTACTTGTAAATTGTGTACCATTATCCGTTATCATTATTTTCGGTACCCCGAACGTAGATAGTAGCCTTTCTCTAACTGCCTTCTGTACAGCTGCCGTTGTTGCCGCTCGTAGAGCTATTAACTCTGTCCACTTTGAGAATCTGTCCATCATAACCAGTAGCATCGTGATGCCATGGATTGATCTTGGTAGTGGCCCGACAAAGTCTGCACAGACCGTTGCCCAGGGTTCCTCTGGGACTTGCGAGAGCATCTTGCCCGCTGCTTTTAGCTGACTCGGCTTATATTTCTGACAGGTTTCGCATTTCGAGACATAGTTTCGTACGTCCCTTTGTAGTCCAGGACAGAAATATCTCGCGGAGATTCGGGCTATCGTTCTCCGGCCTCCAGTGTGGCCCGCTGTCACTGCGTCATGGTTTTCCTGTAGCACCCTGTTCCTCAATGCCGTCGGTACGCACATTCTCCAAGCTTCTACATCTTCTTTTCCAGCTCGCTGGGGAATATGTCTGTAAATGTTTCCCGCATCTTCTAAAAAATCAGGATATTTTGTCGGGTTATCGTGGATCCGTTCCTTCAGGGATCGTATCCAAGGGCATGTCCTTGAGTCCTCTTCTCCATTCTGCTTGGTCCTTTTCACCAGTAAACATGCTTCTTCCTGTACCGGTTGGCGTGAGAGGGCGTCGGCTACTATGTTCAACTGTCCCTTTCTGTATACGATGTCAAAGTCGTATTGTTGCAGCTCGAGGGCCCATCTCGCAATTCTGCCTGTCGGATTCTCGATCGAGTTTAGCCATTTGAGTGCCATGTGGTACGTTATGACCGTGAACTTGTATCCTTCTATGTACGGCCTCATTTTCCTGATTGCCCATACGATGGCTAAGCACTCCTTCTCCGTTGCGGAGTAGTTCTTCTCTGCTGCGTTCAATGTCCTGCTTGCATATGATATGACCCGTTCCTCTTTCTCGGCCGATTGTTTGAGGATCACTTCTAGTCCCACATCGCTCGCATCTGTTTGAAGTTCGAACTTTCGGTTAAAGTCTGGGCATGCCATTACTGGATCGGATATTAGTTTTTCTTTGACCGTTTTAAATGCCTTCTGGTGTTCTTTGGACCATTCCCACTTTGCTCCCTTCTTTAGTAGGGTCGTTAGAGCGTGTACTGTTGTTGCGTATTCTGGCACGAACCATCTGTACCATGAGGCCACCCCAAGATACTGCCTCAACTCTTTTGTGTTTGGTGGCGGATTTAGTTCGGCGATCGCTTCTACTTTATCGGGGTCTGTCCGAATGCCCTGATCGGTTACCCTGTGCCCTAAATACTTCAGGTCTTTCTTAAAAAAATCACATTTCTCTTGGTTTATTTTCAAGTTTGCCTGTCGTAGCCGCCGGAAAACTTCTTTCAAGTTCGCCATATGCTCCTCCAATGTTCTCTCTATTACGATTATATCGTCCAGGTATGCAAACGCGTGTGGCATCATTTCGGGTCCTATAACTTGATTCAGTGCTCGTTGGAACGTTGCCGGCGCCGAATGTAACCCAAAAGGCATTACCCTCCACTGAAATAGCCCCCTTCCAGGTACCGTGAATGCAGTTAGTGATCTACTTTCTATCTCCAATGGAATCTGCCAGTAGCCGTCTTTCAGGTCAAGGGTGCTTATATATGTCGCCTGTCGTAGCTGTTCGAGAATGTGGTTCATTCTTGGTAGTGGTAGGCGTCTTTTTCCGATCTGCTATTCAGCTGCCTGAGGTCTACACATAGACGCCATTTTCCCGTCTTCTTTTTCACCATCACTATCGGGGCGCTGTGTGGGCTTTTCGATAGTTCGATGCAGCCTTTCTCTATGAGCTCGTCCACTAATTTTTTAATTTCCGCCTGCATTTTTGGATTTTTGGGAAAATACCTCTGTTTTATCGGTCTTGGATCGGTCATCTTTATATGATGTTGAGCTATGTGGGACGTTCCTGAGAGTTTACTGAACGCTTCCAGTTCCTTGTTCAAGAACTGTTTTATTGCTGGATCGTATGTTAGTGGATTCTCGTGTATGACTGCCACTGATAGTCGTTCCTCCAACCACCCCTCATTTCTCGACCGTGGTACTATTTTTACTCCCAGACCCGCACATTCAAACCGCAGTCCCATTGTTCTCAGAAAATCCCATCCCAACACCAAATCGTCGACTATTCCTGGTAGGATTAGCAGTCTTATCTCGTGGCTTTCTTTTCCAAAGGTGATTTTTGTTTCGATTTGTTCTGATATACCTGTATTTTTCCCGTCTGCCAGACGTACTTGCCGTTTTATTCCTTTCCTTTTTGCCACCGTGCCGATTAGTTTCGCGAGGGTCTCGCTTATAAAGCTCCCAGTTGCTCCCGTATCCACCGTTGCTTTATACGCTGTCCCATCGATTTCCACCGTAGCTGATAGGTGCCTTCGTCTGTCAAGCTTCCGATCAGTTTTGAGGGTGTTCTTGTTCCGAACGCCGCTGCTCCCTCAATGGACGGAATGCGTTTCCCCTCGCTTTGCAGCAACGCCATGTACTCACGCCGATTCTTCCGCACTCTAGCCAAGCGCTTTGGCATTCGCGGGCAAAGTGTCCGTCTTGCCCACAGCGTCTGCAAGCCCTCATTGGGTTGTTTACGAATCCGTTACAGGCCCTCGGTGCCGGTTGTGGACCTTGTGGGTAACTTTCTTGGAGCCGCCAGCACTCTTCTGGTGTTGGCTGGTATTGTACCTCCGCTGCCATGAATCTCGGGCGAGTCCTTGCTTCCTGTTGTAGTTTTTCCCTGTCCCTTTCGAGCTCTTCGAATTCGTCAGCTAATTTCATTAGCTGTAATAGGTTATCGCATTAGTATGGCCTGGCATATGCCCTAAGATCCGGCAGGCTTTTCTCTAATATGGTTTTGAGCTGATCCGTCGTTGAATAATGTTTTTTGAATGCCCTTAGCTCGCTATTACTCTCTGTATATACATCGGGACATTTAGGTCGCGCAATGCGTTTAGTGTGTGGTGCCAGCTAGCGGAGTTGAATGCGTTTTTTACATCCAGCGTTGCCGCTATGCAGTACTGCTTAGTGCCGTACAGCCACCTTTTCCACTCGATAGCTTTTTCTGCGATTTCGCATAGCTTACCGACGGCGTCTATGGTGGATAGCCCCTTCCGAAAGCCATACTGCAGTTCGGAGAGGCCATTGGGTTCAACAAGCGCGCCCTCTAGCCGGGAGTGAATTATTCGTTCAAGAATTTTTCCAACCGTGTCTAGCATGCAGAGTGGCCTATATGAAGAAGGCTCCTCCGCCGGCTTGTCCCCCTTTGGTATGAGTACCAGCCGCTTTGTTTTCCAGCGACTAGGGAACACACCTTCTGTTAGGCATGCGTTATACATGTCAACATATTCTTTTGTGTTTGCTTTTATGGCAATTTTAATAACTTTATTCGGGATTCCATCAGGTCCCTATGCCTTATCGTCGAGGATTGTTTTTAATATCCGGAGGACTTCTTCGGCACTTGTGAGCTTTATGCTCGAAGTGTTCACGATCTGTAAGGGTCGCGCCACGCTCTCTTGCTCTGAGAATAGCGTTTCCACTATCCTTTTTAGGCTGTCTGGGCATGTCGGCGATGGCCTACTAAATGCCCGAAGCCGTTTTGTGACAAGTTTATATGCGAAGCCCCATGGGTTGGAGTTTAATTCTTCGCATATATTATTAAAGCATCTGCGCTTACTCTCCTTTATTATTTTCTCCAGGGCTCGCTGCTATTTGCTAGCCATTCTCCGGAATTTTTGTTCCTGGATTGCTCGCTTATGAGTGCAATGTCTACGTTTTGCTCGATGACATTTTGCTCCAGCAACAGTTGAGCTACCTCACAATGGTTAAGGTTTATCTGAAGAAACTTCATTTACCCCTAAGCCCTTGCATAGCCCTCCTGTAGTAAGGACATTTCCCACTCATTGTTGGGTGATCGCAGTCTTTCTCTTTTTTGCGCTTGCAGAGCATGCAGCAGGCCTTTGCTTTGCAGCCTCTGGCCTGGTGCTCCCTTGCGCCGCAGTTGTAGCAGCATTTTGAGCAGTCCTCTTGGGTTCTGCAATTCCCAGCTATATGGCCAAACTCCATACATTTAAAACACCTGTTAGGTGTTATCTTTGCGCGGACTCTGCACCAAGTGCATCCCAGCCTTAACTTACCTTTTTCCAAGAGTCGTTTCCCTATGTCGAGCATGACTCTTAGCGTGGCCGTTTGGGTGCCTCCGTACGCCGCCCGTATACTCACCACTGCGGATTCTGGCAGCTCTACCTCGAACTGCGATTGGACCGCACACAGGATATCCGTCTTGTCGGTGGTCTCGTCGATATCTTTTATATCGATCAGCATCGTCTCCGTCAGCGCTCTGACGTCGGCAGTGCTGCCCAGAACCGCTTTCATTGAGGTCTGGAACTCTGGGGTTTTAGGGTCGGAGACCTTATTAAGCAGAATTAGGAGTTTTCCCTTGGCTGTACGCCTCACAGCCTGTACGGCCTCTCCTAACTCCCTGAGCTGCGGCTCAGCCTTAACCTTTTTAAGGATGTCCGCATAGGACCCTCCAGTGGAGGTTGCAATGACTATCGCGTCGTTGCGTGGGGGTCTCACCTTGGGCTTCCTAATTTTCTGCTTCACCTGTTGCCATTCCTCTGGCTTCTTAGCAGGTTTTTGGGCCTTGCTGGTGCTCTGTGTCTCAGCTAGTCTCCCCTTTTTCCACCTTGACTGGCATCGCTTACCGGTGCCTTATGCATCGCCTTTTTGGCTGGCACGGCTAGCGTTTTCCCAGTTTCTTGGCCTCTGGGTCGCTTGCCGATGCCGCTCTCGTGCGCTTCTACGCAGGCTTTCCTCGCTATCTCCTTAGCTTTTTCCTGTTCTTCGACTATGCTTTGCACCGCCGACAGGACTTCTCTCTGGAGGTAATCTATTTCCTCGACTATCTCCCTCATGGGGCTTGTGATGGAGCGCTTTCCGTCCATTAGCTTCAACAGTTCCCTGGTTTTCAATCCCAGGCCGGTCAGCTGCTTCAGCACATCCCCACGATCTTCGTCTGCAGTTTTGGGCTGCTTCTTTCTCCTGTTGGGGGGTGCCAGGCTGCTTGCCCCCGCATTCCACCCTTTTTTCTGGCGATCTCGCCATTACATTGCTTTTTTTGAATGGGTCAGCTCCCATGTTAGCCCAGTCAGGTAGGCTTGACAGCGGCGTGTGGAAGCCGTCGGCATTTTCCGGCACTGTAAGGCCTTTGTTTGCCGGCGTGCCTCCACTGGTAATTGGCGCAACTCCGAGGCTGGCGCCAGGGTGTTGTGCCCCCGATCCCCTGCTCGGCATATCGCCGCCTGGGGATTTCCGTGCGCGCGCACTGCCGGGAGTTTGAATATTTTCCCGCAGTATCCTGCTGCTTTATAAATGACAAATTTTGAGATAAAACTTAACACAAAGAGTAAATCTTAATGTTAAAATTATTATTTATTTATTTGATTTTTTAAAAGAACCGCCCAAGATTTCCCTACGTGCTACGGCACGCACTTATGTGCTTGGCCTGCACCGTGTCCGAAGCTCGCTGCTTAGCACCCGCAGCCCCTTTTCGCATACTGCAATCAGCTGATCGCGCAAGCGCTTTCCACCACTGATAGTGTTTTTGCGAAAATAAAAAGCGCGAGTGGAACAAATTTGCAACAACTACACAAACAACCAGTGGAAAATAGATGAGACAAAGACGCCTCCCCTCCCTCGCCTACGACCGGCCCCTGCCTGGCCGCCAAACCTGTTGGGAATGAATTCCCAGTCTGCTCCTCGCCCACAGCCTCCTGCCCACCAGCTGGTGTCCAGGTGCGTATAGGGGGTGTTCCACGCCGGATGACCGGCTGCACTCGGGTATTTCGCTGAAAACTAAAAGAATTAGACGGATCGATTTTAAAACGCGACCGCACTCTCTGCTTTCACAACTCTTCTCTTTAATAATGTAGGACCGCATTAATGTCTGCATTTCCACCATATAAACTTTAAATCGTTCGCCCTCTCTCTGCCTTCTTCGATTTACCTCCTCCCCGAGTTTTTGAAAATAGTTCCTCGAAAGGAAATAAACTTGGAAGCTGTCGATAAACTCCGTCCATCGATCCCAGTGTTCATTATTTTCTACTTACCATTTCAATGCCATCCCTGACAAGAGTTCATTGCTCGAGGGATTAGGTCTTTGTCCAGTCCATAAGTGTCCGTCGACCATTCTACCTGTTCTAGGAACTCGAGGGCCTTTCCTGTTCCGTCGAATTTGAATCCCCACTCCCTTACTTGTTTTGCTACTTTTGAGTAATCTCTGGGAGTTTCGGGCAGCCGATAGTTTGGTTCGGGTGGAACATGTATTTTTATGGCGTCTGTAGCTGCTGTCTCACCTTTCGTTACTGCGTTTTTCCCCGGGGATGTTCGCTGGTGCAGTTTTGCTAGTTCGTTTAATCGTGTTTCAACCCACTCGCCGAACTGTTTCCTCATCTCGTCCACGAGTCCAGTTAGCTCGACTGTGAATTCTTCTCCATATTTTTGGAGATCTTCCTTTCTTAGTCCCCAGAGCCATCCTGGAGCCATTTTTGCGGGTTGATTTTATTGGTTTCTCTTGTTATTGGAACTATTCGGGTGTACTATCCACGTTGGGCGCCAGTGTAACGATTCCTGGTCGCCCCGAGTTGGCAGAACTAGCTCAGGGGATTGGTTGGGTTCGGTCCACGAATTTATACACGTGGCAGTACCCCGAATAAGAACACAAGAATATCCAATTCACAACAATGCCTTTATTTCTGCTTACTTCTTGCCATCCACACAACTTTCCGCTCCCCGGGTTTCTCGTCACTCCGCTCTTCCTCCAGGGGTCCACTCCGGTGTCGCCTTCCCCGAGCGTCCGCTCCGACCAGTCCGCTAAGACGTCGTCCTAAGCTCCGATTGGGCTGTCTTGACCAACTCGATCGCCAGTGCCTCAGCTGGCTGGGACGCTCGCCGGCCTCGTCGGCGGAAAACGCCCGACTGGGCGGCTAGCGCGCACAGCTTGGTCACTGACCGGTCCCGTGGTTCGCCGATTCAACGACTCGGCTGGGGTGAGGCCTTCGATTGCCGGATTGGGCTGACAGGTGTCCCTGAGCAGGATTTGCTGGCCCCGTTGAATTACTAGTCTCCGGTGTTATTCCGCCTACTCCGTGGGCGCTTCCTCGGCTACGCCGTACCGCACTTGGTCTCCTTGTTTCCGCTGGGTCTCAGAACTCCTTGTCCTGCTGACTTCCACTTAACTTCATTGACCATACACTGACTCGCCTGCGCACTAAGAGACCCTCCAGCCGCCGCGTCCCTCCTTATATACCCGGTCCGCCGCCATCTTCTGCCGGGTAACTTTCCATCACGTGATCCTCCACCAATGGTCTCGCCGCTGGTCCCGATTAACGGGTCGCAATCGTCCTTGGCTTTTTCATGACCAAATAAGGTAACAAACTTGGTAAAAAACCTTATAAGGTAACAAATCTTGCTGACTCTCTACGCTGCTCTGCTCTTCGCTCCTTCACCATTCCTCGTAGTCCGCCAACCCACTTGGCTCTCATTTCCCCAGCGTCTTCTAACGGCCTTTCCCTCCATCCTCGGACTGGAACAATCAAGCGGTTCCCCGTTTAGAGGTACCGCTTCGTCCCCTTAGGTACTGTTCCCTGTATTTAGGTACCGTTCCCCGTATTTATTCTTGTGCGGTATTTCACAATACATTTATCGGCGTGCTGAGCATGCTAGTAGTGAGCAAGTATCTGACGAGGTTTGCTGGAAACTTTGAGTTCCCAGAGCACTGGTAACTGCTGTACTTAAGGAAAACCACGAAAATACGTTATCCGCCCATTGTGGTATCAGCAAAACCTTAGAAAAGATTCGGAGATTCTTCTACTGGCCAAATTTGGTGGTAGACGTTAAAGATTATATTAACAACTGTAGTGTGTGCAAAGCCACGAAACATCCGAACCGTACTTTACGTCTTTCTTTCAGAAACTCTATGTGGACTTCTTAGGCCCATATCCGCGTAGTAGGGCTGGTAATATTGGCATTTTTGTATGCGTAGATCACTTCTCAAAATTTCCGTTCCTAAAACCAGTCAAGAAATTCACAGCAGAAATCGTAATTCAATATTTGGAAGAGGTACTGTTCCACTGCTTTGGCGTGCCAGAGGTAATCGTGTCCGATAATGGGGTACAATTTAAATCTCATTTATTCAAGTCATTGCTTCAGAAATATCGGGTTAAACATACGCTTACGGCTGTGTATTCATCGCAAGCTAACGCCTCTGAGATCCGGATCCTCAACAGATCCGCTCTCGCTGCCATAAAGTCTTACCTAGAAACCGATTTAGCTAAATGGGATGAGAAACTCAGCCACATAGCCTGTGCCCTTCGAGGAAGTGTGCACTCTGCCATTAACAGTAGTCCATACCAAGTTGCTTTCGGTCAATACATGATTGTTAATGGGGAGACATATGAATTGCTAAGGAATTTATATATGCTGGACGATAAGACGGTAAAATTCAACAGTGAAGATTATTTTGATCTCATTCATTGCATGAGCATGAAAGGAAAATTTAAGTCAATGCTAATTTATAAATATTAATAAACCTTAATATAAGGATTAAAAAATCAGTGAAATTTATTGAAGTTGTTATAAATGGTTAGAAAAATATTGTTTGAATTGAGTATTTTTTCTTTAGGGTAGTCCCCAAAGTATCGGGAAGGGTTAACGTTGATCTCGATATTGGAAAGGTTCAAAATATCAAAAAACTATGTTACAGCTTACGGATCTGGGCATCCTCATTCTTTTCCGATTTGAAACCTCTCTCCACACAAGTTGTATATATAAACCACGAGTAAGTGGCAAGAAAAGTGAAAATCTCGGTGCCAGTTCCGAAAAGCGTAATTTAAATTTTAGAATTTTCTCTCACGTGCAACTCTAGCCTCCGACTTTCACATTAGATTGGCACCAAATGCATAATTGCGTGCCATTGTAGCAGTCGCTAACTCAACGAGGAAAAATTCAGCCAATTTAGACGAGAAAACCCCCAGCGCAGGCTTACTCCTACTTACTCAGGCTTATGGCCTACCATAAGAGAAGTTTTCATAACCTGCAACGAATATACAGAAATCATCTCAGGCGTATACGTGGTCCATAGCGGGAAGAAGCTGCCATCCGCGTCAACCATAAATTTTCTACCAATCAACCACCCACTTGGGCCTCAAACCCAAATCGCGGCCGTTTAAAGTTTTAAATACATAGTCATATTCATAACTCTGCCAGAGAGAGCTTCGGTAAAGCATCGCAAAACGCTGCTCACAGCAGCGAAAGTCTCCCACTTCCAATACTTTCATTAGAGAGTTTAATGTAAATGCCTAGGTAACCAATAGCAGTTGTCCTAGCGTCTTTGTAAAGCACTGATCTACGAAGGTCCCCCGAAACCCGGCTAAAATCGCGAGAATTTAAGTAAAAACCGCAGATCGCGTTAGTGGCAGGAGAATGTCGTAATATCGACCTATAAGTTAGGCCCGTTAGGTGATAAATGTGAAAAATTAAAGGTAAAGATCAGTGAGAGAAATAGTGTCAAATAAACATAATTGTTGTTGCAAAATACAATGATGTGCATAGGCCTTACATAATCATCATTGCCATTACATAATCATGCAAATTACCTAATTCCGTGCGTTATCCAAATACCAATACACATACAAATATTCAATGACTGAAAAATAACTTAAATATTCATAATCGCGTCCGAAAACATAATGCTGAGATATAATACATAAAACATAAAGCCCCAATACCCAAAAATGTAAATTGTTTTCCAGCGAAAGATTTTTCGACGATGGACCAGCAAAATCGTAAGTCTTAAGTCTCCCAAAAATTCCCCAAGTACATATTTCGCGTTTGTTTTGCTCGCGCGCTTCGTGTAGAGATAATGCCGTCGTAATACAGCCGCCTGCAAAATTTACGCTGCTGATTGCGAACGAGATTACCTATTTAAATTTAAATTTCGATTGTTTTCCTTTGTAATTAAACGGCCTTTATATATTGGCCGTTATTCTGAATTTTTCAACTTTTACGATGTATGTTTATAATGAAACAGAATTTTTTTTTAAGGACACTGAATAATACCACAGTGTCCTCGACCGTTCGTTGTCCTTGAGGTCGAATGTCATGCCTTAATTTCTACCATTTATTTTTCTCCTAATTCTTTTCTTCTCCCGTTCTTTCATCCCCCTTTTCCCCTGGCAATCGCACGCGGTATTTAGTCTAAATAAACATCCGCTCCATGTAAACGTTACATGCTACATACAGTAGATGTTTAATATATGTGCATACTACAGTGACAGGTAAAAGGAAGCGTTTCCGACCATGTACCTTACGAGTTCCAACCACATGTCAGCGTCCCTCGGTGAATACACTTTTCGATAGATAAAGCAAAGATCTCATCGCTAGTTTTCTGACTTCTGAACGAGCCTCGACGAGTAACGCAACCTGCTAATATTACTACCAGGGAATAAAACCAGAACCAGAACCGGAACCGACAACCGAAATAAACCGATACCTAATAGAGAACCGGAACCGGTACCGAGACCAAAATAAAAATTTAATTTCGAACCGATTACCGTTTCGCTGGTACCGGTACGGTTTTGGTACTCATTTACTAAATTCTTTAACTCATTTACTCATTTACTAAATTAAAAAATACCCATATGTATGTATCAGCTCCCACTTTCCGCTAATCGACTTCTTCCCGTCCCTTTTTAGCAGACCTACTGCTGATGTAAGAAAATATCGCTGTAGCAGCAACATTCTTTGTCTAAACAAGTTGAAAATCTGGCATTTTTGGCGCCATTTAACGCGCATTTTTTTTAAGAAGCTAGTAACCCTATTTCTTCTTAGAAATAAAAAGTTAAAAATCCAATTAAAATCTTATTATGTATCAAAAAATCAAATGAATTTTAATGATCACATAAATCATTTCAAAGTATTAAATGAAATTTTTTTAACTGTATCGGTACGTACCGGTACCAGAACCGGAACCAAAACATCAATACCAAAATATAACCGTTTACCGAATAAGGAGATTCGGTATGGGACCAGTACCGGAACCGGAACCGAAATAAGATTCGGTTTGATTCCCTGATTACTACTCATTATAATCAAGTACCATCCGTGAATAAAAGATTACTGTGATACCGAACTCCCACATTGGTGACCCTGACGTGATTTCTAAGCAAAAATCGTGCGGAGATCGCAGTAATCCGCGCATATTTATTAACTCTGATTGGGAAGCGAACACGTTGTTCTTACATAACCTCGAAACATGGTTAACCACAGCGATGATGAGGACGCCGTTTCGAGGCAGCAAGCGCTGCCGCAACAGGCGCCCCTTCAAATACAGCAGCAGGGGGACCAACCGCAGGTGCCACTTCAACCGCAATCTCCGCTACAACCGGCAATTTTTGGGCCGACTGCTCTCCAGCAGACCGTTGCATTTAGCCCGAGTTCGTCCGCTCCGCTGCAATCGAGCACACATAAGCCCGGAGTCGACGAGCAGACATCAGTGTCGTTAAAGGCTCCCACGCACTTGAAAGGGCACCAGAACGTATTCGTCACACTGCTGGAGTCGTAATTTGCAAGTCTCCGCATTACGGTGGACGACACAAAATTTCACCTAACTTTGAATATACTGCCTGCAGAATACCTGGAAACGATCATGTACAACTTGCGAAATCCGCCGCCCATTGGCTCAGTTGTTCCAGGCGTTGGAGCTCGCCGATACTGCTGCGCCGCGGGCCCGAATTGGCCAGGGGTGGCATGGGAGAAGACGCCCTGAAAGCCATATGGTTGGGGCGGTTGCCGGAGGGCTTGCGACTCGTAGTGGCGGTGGCACAAAGCGAGCTCGACAATCTCGCGCTAATGGTTAACCGCACTTGGGAGAACCCCACGCTCAACGAAGTTACCGCAACCGTCCCGTTTACAACCAATTTCACGACATCTCAGCACGAATCTCTAGAACAGCAAGTGGCGAAATTGAAAACATCTTAGCCGCAATCGATCGAAGTCCCGAGACAATCGCTTTTGTTACTACCACAATCGATTTGGTGAGAAGACGAACAGATGCAGATCGCCTTGAAAGTGGCCGGCGGAAAACTAACCGCTACTTCGCACATAGCCGCAATCGATCGAAGTCCCGAGACAATCGCTTTTGTTACTACCACAATCGATTTGGTGAGAAGGCGAACAGATGCAGATCGCCTTGCAAGTGGCGGGCGGAAAACTAACCGCCACTTCACACGAGGCAGCATGTGAAGTGGACGCGATCCAATCCACCCGTCTATTCATATTCGACAGAAATACAAACACCTAATATATGATAGACACAGGTGCGGACATATCAGTTCTGCCCGCCAACACGTTCCCACACCTCAAACCATCTTCATCCCATCGCCTATACGCCGCCAATAGAACACCAATTAGTTCCTACGGGACAAGAACCGTGACTCTAACACTTGGTCTCTAACGCTGTTTCAACTGGACGTTCATAGTGGCCAACGTGTCCAAAGCCATCATCGGTGCCGAGTTCCTCTCCCGATATGGTCTCACCATCGACGTAAAGCGACGCAAAATCATCGATGGGACCAAATCACTGTCTACAATATGTGAGCTTCGCCATGTCCAGTACTCACCCGTATCGACCGTTTCCAACGAATGTGAGTACCATGACATGATCTTACTATATAAAGACCCGACTCTGCCTCCGGTTTCTGACGAGGAGCTCGTGCAAAACACCCGAGTGCAGCACTACATTGCGGCGAAAGGCCAAGCTGTATTTGCTAAGGTTCGCCGACTGAATGCTGAGGCTCTGTCCATCGCCAAGGCCGGATTCACACGTATGCTTGGAGCGGGGATATGCCGACCGAGCAGCAGCAGCTGGGCATCATCACACCGTTTGGGCTTTTCGAGTTCAATGTGATGACATTTGGACTCGGCAATGCATCGCAAACGTTTCAACGGCACATAAACAACATTTTCGGCGACCTCGACTTTGTGGCAGTGAATATCGACGATATTTGTGTGGCTTCGACAAATAAAGCCCAGCACCGTCAACACCTTAATATCGTTTTGATCGCCTGCGGCAAGCCAACCTTACGTGGGCCAAAAGTGTATTTGGAAAGACTGACGTAACTTTTCTAGAGTGTCCCAGAAAAGTTACGTCAAGGCAACGGTCGAACGCTGCACATCCGACCTAGGCAGCGCAACACGGTTGGCGCACCCGATAGCCAACGCACCCCTTGCACTTCAGGTCGACGCCAGTAATTATGCCATCGCTGCAGCGCTTTACAAAGTTAGTAAAGGGCCCCTGCAGCCACTGAGCTTCTACTCTAAGAGCATGACGGACACACAAGTGCGCTTCAGTGCGTACGACCCGGAGCTCTTAGAAATTTTCCAAGCTGTCAATTTTAATCGCTTCATGATCGAAGGACGCGATTGCACCATTTACACCGATCACAAACCACTAGTATATGCACTTCGACAGGATCCCATGACAGGCAAGACAATTGTCATTTATAGCCGAATACTGCACGAAAATCGAGCATATTAATGGAGCCGATAACACCGTTGCAGACCCCCTATCCCGCATCGCGGGAATCGAGCAGATCGACATGGACGAATGCGCATGCCTATAAGAAGCGGACGACGAGCTAAACCGGCTGATGAGAGACATCGAAACAAGCAAATGCTTGTTTCCCGATTCCAACACATCAGTATAGACCTGTTTGGCCCGCTACCACCGTCCAATGGCTACCGCTACTGCCTGACGGTCATCGACCAATTTAGCAGATGGCCAGTGACTGAGATTACTGCTGAAGAGGTGTCACTCGCACTCCTGCACGGATGGATTGCGCATTATGGAGTGCCAGTGAGCAAACTTCAGACCACGCTACAACAAGAACCTCATTTGTCCACAAGCATCTGCAGACGAGCTCACATGTCTTCATCAGAGACGACACCGTACGCTCCCCGTTAAATTCACCGTACGATGGACCATATCCTGTCCTACACCGAGACAAATTTTTCGACGTAGAAGTGAAAGGCAAACGACTAAAAGTCAGCGTCGATCGACTTAATCTAGCACACCTGCCTGACGACCAGGCTATCGGGGAGGATGCATCGAATCAACCGACGACACCAGCGGCATCTCCAGCAATCGACGTACCGCAGCCAACATCGACGACAACGCGAGGAGGATGGCATGTGCAGCTACCATCTAGCTTTTAAAGCCAGTGGTAATCTTCCTGAACGAGCCTCGACGAGTAACGCAACCTGCTAATATTACTACTCATTACATTCAAGTACCATCAGTGAATAAAAGATTACTGTGATACCGAACTCCCACAGTATATATATTCTTGATCAGGATCACAAGCCGTGTCGATCTAGCCATGTCCGTCTGTTCGTAGGTATGAACGCTGAGATCTCGGAAACAAGAAGATTGAAACTTTGCATGCAGATTCTAGTGGTTAATACGCAGCTTGAGACTGCTTCCTTTAGATGAGTAACGGGTATTTGATAGTCGAGGCACTCGACTATAGCGTTCTCTCTTGCTTTCTCTGATTTTTTTACACATAGTTTTTTCTCCATTTAGTAATTTGGTAAAATATGATCCTTCTGGATTTATTCTGCAGTAATTATTTAATAATTCTTTCTTAAGATTAGTCATTACATAATTCTTGTTTTTACATGTTGCGATGTGATTTTCGATTAATCATTTTCCATCATTATGTGAAATTGATCTTGAATTGTATACTTTCCAACGATCGGTAATAATGGAGTATTTTTATGTATATAATAACAAGATCTTGGTGCAGAGCAATTTTAAATTCAGATATAGGTAAGTTATAATTACAGGCTTTTGTTCGTGTTTATAAATTTCTTGTAGGTCCTCATTGTTTAAAACTTTAATGTTAAATACATCAATTTTTGCAAGTGTAATTATATTCATTAAATTCGTAAGATCGTAAGTAAGCAAACGTAGACGATATTTTCTAAGTGGATTTTTTTATTTTTTAAATGCAGATTTGAATTTGTCAGATAAAGTTTTTATTTCTTTAAATATTTTAAAATTAATAACGAATTAATCGTTACTATTTTGTATTAAATTTTATTCTGAACAGTTATGAAATCATAATGATCTGGTGTACCTGCTAACCATTCCTTTACTTTACAAACAGTGCCTAATTCATTAATTCCTCGCTTTGATCTATTGGGTACAATATGCGCGATACGCATTTTGATAATTTTTAAATCCTGTGCTATATCCCAATGTAAATTCTGGTCATTATTTATTAATTCTGATTCAAGATTAATTATTTCTTTATAAAAACTTATATTAGTAAAATGAAAAAGGTCCGCGTATGATTCATAAATAAGAACATTTTTGGTATCCTTGTAAAGGAAGAAATAATGGTTTGTATAATATAAAATTTCGGATTTGGATGTAACTACCATCAATAACAAGAACGGTAATAAAATCATTATCTAGAATTTAAAATAAAATATTTTTTATTTAGTATTTAAATTATCTTTATGAATCGTACGATTTCGGCTGTTAATAATAACCTTATTAGGATGATCTTCCTTTACTTTTTGTTTTTGTATTTGGAATTAAGCCTTTTTCTATCCCCGTGTTTCTTTTCGAAAATTACCTAACCTGCGTGATAATTTTTCGCTCGTCTGTCTTTATTGGGAAAATCTAACATTTTCTCCTGAGCTTGTTTTAGTAGTGGGAGAGTTGTATCGTGCTTAATTGTATTAAATAATATATCATACGGTCGTTGATCAGTAATAAAATGAATGGTTAAATTATATTTATACCCTTGCAGAGGGTATAATGATTTCAGTCAGAAGTTTGCAACGCAGTGAAGGAGATGTTTCCGACCCTATAAAGTATATATATTCTTAGTCAGCATGACTAGACGAGTCGATCTAGCCATGTCCGTCTGTCCGTCCGTCCGTTTCTACGCAAACTAGTCCCTCAGTTTTGAAGCTATCGAGCTGAAACTTTACCAAAAGTCGTCTTTCTATTGCCGAAAAATGATTACACACATGATTAAATACACTTTTTAAAACTTATTTTTTCGCACTCTAGTTTTAAGAACAGACTAGTTTTTAAGAACATACGAACATTTTCTATTGCAGAGTGCCGAAAAAATAAATTTTAAAAAGTGTATTTAATCATGTGTGTAATCATTTTTCGTCACAATTGTTGATATCAAAACTTTTGTATGTTGAATGTGCGGTCGTCACTAGTTTTTTACCTCGTTAAGAGGTGTTTTTGTTTGATATCAGGGGTTTTTGTTTTAAAAATGAGTCATATCAAGTATATCTACTACTGACTTCTTCATACTTTCGCTTCCATAGGATCTAGTACTAGCGTTTTGTTCCCGCTAAACTAGCGGGTTTTGTCAAAAGTCGTAAAAAAAGTTTTCTTTATGGAACGTTTTAAAATTCAGCTTGGATACGCACAAACAAAATTAAATGCACGAGCAGGATTAGTTGTTCTAAGCTAGCAAGAGTGGCCATATTTGTATTTAAATAATTTTCAAACGAGACTTTTTACAATAACGTGTTACATACCAAAATTTAAGGAATCTCAAGGCCTCTACGGATTAATGTTTTATAGAAAATCGTTAGAGCCGTTTTTGAGAAAAAATAAAAAAAGCTAAAAAAAAGTTTAAAAATTTTTTGTTTCGTGCATATTTTTTTAACTATTACATTTACACAAATTACATATAAGAGCTTATAGCATTTCAAAATACCTTTCAAACAAGATACAGCACAAGTCTGTAGCTTCAGTAGTTTAGAAGTTACAGCCTTCCGTATTTTAGCTATATATAGCTGTTTTCCCGCTAAACTATCGGGTTTTTCCAAAGGTGGTAGAACTAAAGTTTCTTATATCGATCTGATGAACATCATATCAAATTTTCAGAACTTAAAAAACATGTTTTGGACAAACTGACAAACAGAATTAAAATTTCATTTTGGGAAGAAGAAGAAAATCTTGTTTTCGATATAACTTTTGAACGGAGCGTCCGATTTTCTGATATAACCCCTCATATTAAGCGCATTTTTAGTAGGAATACAACTAACGTAGTGCGGGTCCAATAATCCCCACAAGCCCCAACAGATCCAAATTTCTAAATTTTTACTTTTACACTTTCACCGCTCTCTCTCCCAAACCAATTGATTTTCTTGAGGTCTTGGTATGCAATCCTTTAAGTTTTAGCAGTACCTTTAATTTGGTGTATTACTCATTACGATCGGACCATCACAGCAGATTTTCAATTCCGCGGCTATATATAGTAGTCGCCTTCGCACACTCTCCTGGTGCGCTTCGTCACTACATGGACTGCCGTCCATAGTGATAAGTTGATTTTATTATTTTAGAATTTCGAATTAAATTTAACATAAATTGGATGACTATATTATATAGCTGCCATAGGAAGGATCGATCAATTAATGTCAAAATAATCCGTAAAATGCTATAATTTTGTTTATTGCAAATTTAAATTTAACATTTTTGTAATTTCAAACAGAATTGGAACGATCTGCAAGGGTATATAAACTTCGGCTGGCCGAAGTTAGCTTCCTTTCTTGATTTATGCTGCTCTAATTATAATTTCTGAATAATCGATTAAGTCAAGCCCCTCTTTAATGCAGGGGGCGATTTCTGTCAACGTCGAGTGTGCCCTTTCTGTTTGTCCATTGGAAGTACTATGTCGAGGGTCCGGCAAAAATAAAGATTTCTTTGTGCAAAAGATTTAAATTAAGATGAAGAAAAACTACGTAAAGTAGTGACAGGTTTGGGAACTGTTTGTGAATCGTCACTGTGAAGGAGTAAGAAAATTAATTTTTAAAATTTCAAAACAACTTACAAAAACCTGATGAGTGTCCCAAAAATTGAGGAAATAAGGTGTCTTTGGATCAAAAATGCATTGTAGAAGTAAACATTTTTATTTAATTTTTAAACGCTGTTCAAATGAAGATTTTTAAACTTTGCTGTGACTTTAAAATTTTGAATGCGCCCACCTTCTCTTGTGGTTCAGTTAGATTGAATTTTCCAAAACTACTGTATAAAAGAGACATGTAACTATTTAATTCCGAAAACATTACCGAAATTGGTTGACTACTCTTGAAGATATATCCCAAAAGACGAAGAAAATTTGTGATTTTCTTAAATTAAAGATACCGCAAATACCAGAGCTGATGGACTATAGGCGTAGAGGCAACTTATGCTTAGAAAAGCCTCATTTATCGAAATAAAATGGTGGCACGCCTGGACACCGACCCATGTCACATTTTGTCGGCCTGTGTTATTTTTGTAAAAAGTAATGCTAATAAAAAAACAATTCATTACTTTTGTGAAAAGTAATGCTAGGGAAAAATCAATTCATTACTTTTAAGAAAGGTAATGCTAGTGAAAAAATTTCATTACTTTTGAGAACAACTAATGCCAATGATATTTTTTCATTACCATTAATAATGATAATGAAAAATTTTCATTAAAAATGTCATAAAATATTTTTCAACTTTATTTTTTTTTTGACAAAGTAGTGCAATCGCATACCATTTCTTCATCCAAAGAGGCCTGAAGATTTGTCGATTTGATTTTTTTCATTTTTTTTGCATTAGTTACGAGTTTATACTTAACAAATTCATGCTTAACATATAAAACATATTGGTGACAGTGCTGAAGAAGTCACGGTCCATGGAGGGAATTTTGTTTTTAACGTTTTTTAGAGGTATTGACCGTCGTACTACGGCGGTTTTACATTGAATTTCTATATTGTGGAAACATTGGATCTGTCAGATCCTAAAATCTGTCAACCAATGCCGGCAGGATACACATGATCTGCCAGGAATCCAGTGAAAACTAAAAATGTTCTATTGTAGTATGTTCACATATCGAATGCACACTGTACTCAGTGTTACGCATCGATTTAAGTACAGACACCTTATTTGGCATTTTGCATTTGGCCACAATAACAAAACACAAATACATTTATAATCCTAGCAGTTCCCGAGTGCCCGGTTATATGACCGCCCTCGAATGCGTGGGAACTGCAGTGTCAGCATATTTGATATGTGCGACCGCTCCGACGGCCAAGTGAACATAGTATCTCTCTCTCTCTCATATATAAGCACAATTATACATAAGCGTCGACCGCAGCTCTGCCGGCGTCTCTGCCGACATAGCCGGCGTCTCTGCCTACATAGCCGGCCGATCTTAGCTTTATGCAAACATGTAATAGAATTAAGAATGCAGATTGAAAATAATAAAGCTCCCTAATTCAACCAAAAATACAAGTCTACAAGAAGAAACATTAAACATGGCGACCGTGACAATGTGATCGTGAGTGAATATATCCAACTATAAAAAATAAAATAAAAATAAATAAAATAAAATAAAATGACAATGTGATCGTGAGTGAATATATCCAACTATAAAAAAATAAAATAAAACAAGTGAAAAAAAAAACCAAACAAAAAACCATTAAATTCAAAGATCACGGACACGACAACCAGCAAAGATCACACAGTGAAAATTAAACACTAACCCTAAGTACATTATTGTGTGTCTGTGCAACAGCAAATCGATACGAAAGCGATAGGGAAAATAAGAATGAACACGAAGAAACCCCTTAACACATATTCAATGTAAATTCAAACAAAATGCTGCAGAAAAACATTATCAAATTCAATCAATAAATGTCAATGAATAATCTTAATGAAACAATAAAAAATTATTAATCAACACAAAAAAAAAAATTGGCCTGTGCGAGGACCTGCACCGGTACCGCCTGAGCCCAGAGGCCCCGGACAACGAAAAGTTAACAAGTGTGGAAGGAATGGCAAATCTTTCTTCACCAACGCTGGAAATATACAAGTGCGGATGGCAATCCGCCTTCTTCACCTTCGTGGGCGACACTTGCTCCTATTGAGCAAAGGGATAACGATAGATGAAATAGCCTGTGCAGCCAGCACCGGTCCCGTTCGGCGCGCCAAGCCGAACCACGGAAAAGTAAACCGACAGCGCTTCCAAGAGCGCCCAACATTACTTTTTTTATATAAATTTAAGCATCTGCGATGCAAACAATAATATTAATAATATTAATAATATTAATAATATTTAATATTTAAATAATATTTAAAACCAGAAAATGATTGGCTTATACTGAGACCAGATAATCTCCGTAATCCGATTAATATTCCAATAAATCATACACTAGAAAATAATTCGACCATTTTACCAGCAAGATCTCAAGTCATCCGAAAAATAACTGTAAATTCAGGAACCAGGTATATACTTATACCAAACCAAGAGATCCAAAATGGAATATTCATTGGAAATTCCATTGCAGATTCTAAAAACACCTTTGTCCGAATTCTAAATACAACAAATAAAACAGCAATTCTTCAATTAAATACACTTAAAGTCGAACCATTGGATAATTACGATATAATTAAATCTAATAAAAATACAAATAACGAAGAAATTTTAGAAAAACTTAACAAAAATTTCCCGCCTCAATTTAAAGAAATACTTAAAGAATTATGCACCAAATACACAGATATATTCGGGATAGAAACCGAACCAATATCAACCAACAATTTCTATAAACAAAAAATAAGAATGAAAGATGATGAACCAGTATATATAAAGAATTACAGAATCCCCCACAGTCAAAAAGAAGAAGTAGAAAAACAAGTGGAAAAACTAATTAAAGATAAAATAGTAGAGCTATCAGTTTCAGAATACAACAGTCCATTATTAATAGTCCCGAAAAAATCATTACCAAATTGCAATACAAAAAGATGGCGTTTAGTAATTGATTACCGCCAAATTAACAAACAAATTTTATCAGATAAATTTCCACTACCAAGAATAGATGATATTCTTGACCAATTAGGTAGAGCTAAATACTTTTCATGTCTAGATCTAATGTCAGGATTTCATCAAATAGAACTCGAAGATACGTCTAGAAATATAACGTCCTTTTCCACGAGCAATGGCTCCTATCGTTTTACACGATTACCTTATGGTTTAAAAATAGCGCCAAATTCTTTCCAAAGAATGATGACAATTGCATTTTCAGGTATCGAACCATCTCAGGCATTCTTGTATATGGATGACCTAATTGTCATCGGTTGTTCAGAAAAACACATGATTAAAAATCTTACAAACGTCTTTGATCTATGTAGAAAAAACAACCTTATACTGCACCCAGAGAAGTGCACATTTTTCAGACACGAAGTGACCTTTCTTGGACACAAGTGTACTGACAAAGGTATTTTACCAGATAGTAAAAAATACGAAGTAATAGAAAAATACTCAGTCCCAACGGACGCAGACAGCGCTAGAAGATTCGTTGCATTTTGCAATTACTACAGACGTTTTATTAAAAACTTTTCCGATTATTCACGTCACATAACTAGATTATGTAAAAAGAATGTTAAATTTGACTGGACAGATAAATGACAATACGCATTTGAATACCTAAAAACCCAATTGATGAAACCCACATTATTGCAATATCCCGATTTTAATAAAGAATTTTGCATAACAACAGATCCAAGCAAACAAGCATGTGGAGCTGCTCTTACTCAAGATTACGATAACACTCAGTTACCAGTAGCCTATGCATCAAGATCTTTTACGAAAGGAGAAAGTAATAAAAATACAACAGAACAAGAGTTAGCAGCTATCCACTGGGCAATAAACCATTTTCGGCCATATATTTATGGAAAACATTTCACAGTCAAAACAGACCATAGGCCTTTAACCTATCTATTTTCAATGACAAATCCAAGTTCAATATTAACACGAATGAGATTAGACTTGGAAGAATATGATTTTACTGTGGAATATCTTAAGGGAAAAGACAACCATATAGCCGACGCGCTATCAAGAATAACAATAACGGATTTGAAAAATATCCAGACAAATAATAAAATTCTGAAAGTCACTACCAGAAATCAAAGTAAACAGAAAAATTAAAAAAAAGTGAGGGAAAAAAACATCACAAAATTGTTGATAAAAAAAAGTAAGCAATATAAAAACAAAATCCTTCGTGTGTCGATAGACATAGGTATTTTGAATATGCTGTCAAAATTTCAGATCGATCGATTAAGATTTGTTCGAGTTATGTTTCCGGCAGTCTCAAAAAAAGTGGTTTCGAGAAAAACGCGTTTAATGTTTTAAGGTGCCTGGGATATACATATGGGGCATCGCGGCAGAATGGAAAATTTCTATACTTAGACACATTTGCCGGACTCTTCCTTTTGGTATGTTATTTTTAAGACCCTAAAGAATATTTTAAACAAAAAAAAAATGTTGGATTTTTTAAAAATTTTACTCGGATGTCCCCCCTAAAAGACATTGTTTGCTTTCAAAACAACGAGCTTTTCGAAATGGCCATCCGACAAATTTTGTCTTTTCTTTCCATTGACCATCCCGGCGTAACTGATAAGATGCCCTACGGGAGCAGACGATGGTAACGGAGTGTTATATTTAAAAAACGTCACTTTGATAATAGGATATCGAAAGTCTTCATCCATGTCGTTCAAATAGCGCCCGAACTCTACGACGACAGAACTTTCGTGCATTGTTAGATCTATAAAAAGAAAAATGTATTTAACAATTGTGTTTATGCAATATTTGAAAATTTATTTACCCTCAGTTATTTCTCCAAAATCAAAGAAACTTAAGCTTTTGCTTCTTACAGATGTAGTGGGAGTATCATTGAAAAATGCAGACGCATGCTTTAGGAACATATTCTTTAATTTAAGGCCTGTCCATTCTTATGCAGTACTCTTCATTGCCGGAAGAAACTTAAATTTGATTGCTGGACATGTAATAGCGGCGACAAAAGCATCATGGACTTTCGGTGATACTGTGAAAATATCACTGAAGATTCTAAGATTCTTTCATTTAAGAAATTGAACTCATTATTAAGATTCATTTTTTCCCATTTGACTTTTAATGTCAATATTGTTGGGACAAAATAGCCGTATAGCATAGTCTTCTCGTTTTGAAGGTAATCCAGCCCTGTAGCCAGGGGCTTCATTATTTGGCAATACTCTTGCAAATATTCCACTTCACTAGAAGTAAACTTCGTCACATCTAGAAGCTTAAAAAGATCGTCAAACTGGTCTTTGAATTTTAACACATGCTTAAAGGCGTCGTAAAGAGTGTTCCATTGAGTTGCCACTGGCGTTTTAAGTGAGCATCCCAGCAGGCTTTTGATGCTCTCTGCAGTTTTTGGGCGGTTACACTTGTTCCATATTGCTGAACACCTTTTCAATACACTCGCATGCTCTCCGAACACTCTGCTGTCAGATTTAATAATGCTCATGTAATCCGTTGTGGCTAACAGGTTAAGTGTGTGGCAACAACACATATAATGTTTTGGGAGCCTAAACAATGGGATCTCCTGTAATTCAGGAACGTCATCGTCAGAATCTGCTACACCTTTTGATTGGCCTTCATCGTCAAGACTGATTCCAAATTCCTTGAACGCTTTAACGAAATTGCTTCCATTATCAGTAATAGTGCATACGATTTGTTCGTTGCTTAGAAGAAAGTCATCATTTATGCGTTGTACGAACTCAGCGACTCTGTGAAATGTGTAGCTTCCAGCCATTCGAGTACAAGCAAGTGCAACGGCGTGACGTTGGAAATTGTTATCAATCCAATGACTTGTATATCCAAAAAATGATCCCTTCTTTGTCGACCAAATGTCTGCCGTGGTGCACACGTATTTCACAGATTTTAATTTTTCGATCAAATGTGCCTTGTGAATGTCAAACTTGTCATCTAAAAGCTTAGTCAACTTCTTTCGTCCCGGCACAGCTACTGAACTGCTTTCAAAAAGGGCAACGAAAGATGGATTGTCTACAATTGACAAAGAAGAAAAGGTATCGACAACAACCTTTAATACTTTTCCGTCAAAATTAGACTGCCTTGGCCCACATTTTTTTATCCTCTTAGACTGAAGCTGTTTTTTGAAAATATATTCTTCGTAATCTTCGCTATGTTTTTCCTTAAGATGTCTTATAAAGTTTGAGTTGACTTTTATTGATCCTCGATATTGATTTGGGATGGGTCATGTCTGGCATGCTGCTAAAACACCGCTAGCTTGCTTTTGGTGAGATGTGTTACAAACCTAAATATAATTGAACATAATATATTAATATATATACATATGTATGTATGTATGTAATAAACTTCATTATTATATTAATATTTCAAGCTGTGCCATTTTTTTCTCAGTGTTTTTAATTTCTTTAATTTAACAAAATGGCCTTACTCGTTTTACGTGACGCAAAGAGAAAACATTTCACTTACCGTTTTAATAATTTTAAAATATTGCAATTGCGGGTCATCTAAAGCTACTTCGCCTTCGAAGGAACTATACGAAGTGCTGGCTCTAGTTTTAATTTTATAATTAATTATTACGTTTTTTCAAACCTTTAAGAAGTATACTCACGAAATGTTGGAAAACGAAGTAATCATTGACTGATTGCTGCATTCGTCCATCCCGTCAATCACTGGTTTATTTTCACTCGCCATTTGACTTATTATGCCCTTGCAGAGGGTATAATGATTTCAGTCAGAAGTTTGCAACGCAGGGGAAGAGACGTTTCCGACCCTATAAAATATATATATTCTTGGTCAGCAAGGCTAGACGAGTCGATCTAGCCATGTCTGTCTGTCCGTCCGTCCGTCCGTCCGTTTCTACGCAAACTAGTCCCTCAGTTTTAAAGCTATCGAGCTGAAACTTTACCAAAAGTCGTCTTTCTATTGCATGTAGTATATAAGTCGGAGCCGGCCATATCGGACAACTATATCTTATAGCTCCCATAGGAATAATCGGAAAAATAATTGAAAAAAATTATAACTTATGTGTTTTTTGACATATTACCTTATGCTTTTGGAAATATCATTTTTTTAACTGTTATGAATTTCGAATTAAATTTTAGAATACTCGGACGACTATATCATATAGCTCCCATAGGAACGATGGGAAAACTAAAGGGAAATTAATAGGAACAAAATTATAGCTTTGTTAATTTTAATTGTATTCTCTTCTAATTTGGAATATAAGTTTATTTTATTATTTTAAAATTTCAATTTAAATTTAACATAAATTGAATGACTATATTATATAGCTGCCATAGGAAGGATCGTTCAATTAATGTCAATATAATACGTATGCTGCTATAATTTTGTGATCTGCAAGGGTATATAAACTTCGGCTGGCCGAAGTTAGCTTCCTTTCTTGTTTTTTTTTAACTTTCACTGATTTTTAATATTTGTTTGCTCCGCTTTTTAGGATATGTTTGCTCCGACACTGCTTTTAAATAAAGGTTTAATCCGACACTGCATGTCTTTCGTTAGTGAATTTGCCTGCTTGGATGCTCACTTAAAACTGAACAAAATAAAATAGATCACGGACCCGAATTTTTAAGAATAACCCCCAAAAAATGTTGTATGTTAACCATAGCCCTAATGCACTTGCTCTTGCGAATACAAACAGCAACCGATCCAAAAAACAATCAAAATCAATACGCGAAATCGGGCCACATTGGTTCAAGACAACCCCAATGGTAAAGCGGTACATAACTCAAAGGGGTAAGGGGTCCATTTCGGTACCTTGTATCTATAGTAAAGACAATGAAATCCGTCTTGTCCGCAGTGATATTGCGTCCCACCTTTTCCGCCCACTCACATATCTCTTTGAGTGTTGTTTCCATTATGGAGCTGAGGGTCGATGGACAGATTCCCGTAATAATTATGCCTATGTCGTCCGCGTAGGCAGTTATTTTTGGGGCTCTTCTCTCGAATCTCTTAATTAGATCATCGACCGCAAATTGGTGTGCCTCTGTGTGCCCCCTTTACCATGGGAGAATGTTCACGCCAAAAGGGCGTTTAATTTCGGGAGGCAGTGTCGAGCGGCAGTTTTCTCCAGATCTTCACATCTCGCTCGCTCGCACTGCCCTTCGCTCTCCCTCTCCAACTCTCCCCCAACTCTTTGCTCCGCTTTGGAGCTTATAAGCTAAGATAGGCTTAATTAGTTATATTTTTCAAGTGTCCAATAAAAACACTCTCGTCGCGTAATAACCCGAAAGTTCACCCGTGTTTTCGACTTCATTTCTACGCGGTTTTCAGCCGCTTTTATTCCTGGGACTTATTACTTCTTCAATCAAGCCACCCCCGCCCCAACATATCGGTTCTGCTGGGCGGTTGTAATAACTATTTTGAAACCTTGCATACATATCATAAAGGTGTGCAAATTTATCCTTTTCAAAGTTTAAATTTAAGTCCTCATATGGATACGTTTCTGAAATCAAGTGGACTTTCAGGTTGGATAAATGATTTGTAGTTAGTTCTCCATTCAACATGAAGGCTATAATGGCAAATCTGGGTCTTTCTCGGTTGGCAGCTTGCTTAACGTTCCAGACGTGTTGAGTACCCTGGACCAGTTCTGGGTTAATGTATGTATCCCAACTACGGAAAGCTATCGGTAAATTTACTCCACTCCTTATTTTATCATACATTTTAATTTTTGTAGCATCACTTGGTGTTACATGAGTAACTTTCTAGCTAATATTAGTCATTTCCAAAACATATGTATGGGTTGTTTTCTTTTAACATATACATCATCCAGATTTTTTGTCAGCAAAAGTACAAGTTCATGCTTACAATTCAGTAAAACTTTTCTATAATCATCACCAAAGCCCAATACATTTTTTGAGGGTAGCGAGAAATTAAAATTAGCATTTAAATAAAAATCATTTCCACCAGTCCATCCAGCATTTAAAAGTGTACGACTATCCTGACGATTTACCGATAGAACATTTTTAAGTGTGGTACTCATGCCAACAAACCAAGTTCATCAATAAAATTTTCCATATTTTTGAAAATTGTAAAAAGTATATTATCAGTGGTGCTTGTACCATCGGCTGCTACTCTCTTTCGTGAGGGAGTACATACAAGTCCTGATTTTGAATACATATACGTATTTCATTGTTTGCTTTAAATGTTTGATGATATGAGGAATATGTGTGATATTCCTTTTTTTAAATACTTTCACCTGAGAACGGTCTATCACGAACATTTAAAATTTCATTCATTTTGAAATGCTTCTTATTATTATTATCCGATTAGAATTTTGAAGTGATTTTAAAAACAATTTGTTTTTTAATGTAAGACCGTTTCGATTTAGTCTCTTTCCTTTAGCTTTACAACTGCTAGTGCGCAGTTGATGAAGTATACCGATGCTTTTATTGTAAACTATCATTCTATTGCGCGAATATGTGCGAACTGATACGATTTCAGCATGCAAATTAAATAAATCTCCGATCTGATCAACGATACGTATTGATAGAGTGTGGTGTCACAGTTATTTTATAGCCCGGTGGAACCGAAATTGAAAACTCATGTAATACGTGATTTGGTGTATTATCAACGTAAGAGCCACTCACAATATTACATTCCAAATGAATCGAACTAATTTTTAAAATGTTGACAGTATTATCGGACAAGTGCAGGTTTAACCTCTCCTTATTAAAGTATACATCTTCTTTACTGCTAGATATTTCCACTTGAAGTGTATTGTAATTGTTTACAATTTTCACTGTATTTTCCAGATTATAATCCTTTAACTTGTTGTAAATAAATTGAGAAATATCGCTGAGTTCATAGGAGCCGATGGGAATAATAATAACTTTATCACCAATATGAAAGAGGTTGTTATCTACTTCCACGTTGGGAATTGAGTTGTACATGATAAACTCAATTAGCGCACACTCATCGGTTTAATTAATTTCTCCAAGTAATCTTATTTCGGTTGGTATAGACTCTTTGAAAACACGTATATATTTTCAAATCTTAAACCATTTGGACTCTCAATTAGACTGATCATTACATTAGTTTTCCCGCAGTTGGATGGACCAACCACAAGGGCTCTAATTGTGTTTGGTAATAAATCAGTGTGACGTGGTGGTTTTTTAACATTTTTCCCGTTCTCAATGTTACGAACAAGAATGTTACTATTTTTGCTTTATTAATCGTGATAAATCTTCAATGAATAAAGACAATATATAATGGGGAAACGTTTTTATAATCACATCAGTAAACGTGGAAGTGGTCTTTTTATTAAGTTAATAGATTCTTTTCCGATTAAGTTTCATATTCCTGGATTTATCTATTGTGGACCCAGTACAAAGCTTGCAGAGCGAATACAGCATGAAGATCACGAAATTAATCAGTTGGATGAAGCTTGCAAGGTTCACGATATTGCCTATTCACAAAACAAGGAATAAGCAATAGCCATAAGTCAGATTCTGTATTAATTAAAAAGGCTTGGGAAGGAGTAAAGGCGAAGGATAGTTTTCTTTAGGAGCGAGCAGCAGCATATTTTGTAACTAATATTATGAAAGCAAAGAAACATTTTGGAATGGTTATTCGGAAGCGAAATAATAAAAATCCAAAGAAAAGAAGGCGTAGAAGGATGAAATAAATAGACTATCATCTGTATTAAGAGAAGCTAGTCGGGTATTGAAAAAACAAAAATTGCACGTAAAGCAATATATAGATCAATCGGATCTAAGAAAAACGATAAAGTTCCTCAAATAATTAATGTACCCGAAATTTTGAGGTTTTTACCGTTGGTACCCATCTTAACTGCATTAAGTGCTGTGGGTAGTTTAGCTTCAGAAACTTCTAGTGTCATAAAATTAATAACAAACGTTAAAATTGCTAAGAAACAGCTAGAAGAAAATAAAACACATAACCGAAAAATGAAAGAAGTTTCCGTACTTAAAACCCCATAAAAATGAATACGGATTATACATAAAACCATACAACAAACTAATTGGTTAGCTACCTAAAAAATCATAAACAAATATAGATATAACGGAATTTGCTCAAAGAAATACACCGCATTTTAGGGTGGTGTTTATAAGGGACTTTCTCCCAAAAACACCTAAAAACAAAAGAGAACTCTATAGTCGAGTGCTTCGACTATTAGATACCCGTTACTCAGCCAAACAACTTTAATAAAAACATGCCTTCTTGTCCGCCTTTAATGGCCAGTGGTATTAATATCTAGCAGTAGATGGCGTAATATTTAAAATTGTAATACGCCAAAATAAATCTTCGTTCGCTGCCGCTGTTAGACGTGCTTTAAATCGCTCTATCTTCAAACGAAGTTTTCTCCGTGAAAAATCTGTGCATTTTGACCAGAATTTCAGCGAACTGTTGGTGACTTTGTGATCCTTAACAATCCGAACAAACTGGATCGTTTTAAACAAAGATAGTGATTTTTTATTTCGCAAAATTTCATAAGTGAAATATTTCCCTATCCGCTTTGCAGCCTCGTTCTTGTGCATTGCGTTTTAACTCCTGGTGCTGTTGTTGCTGGTGCAATAGCTCTCCAATCGCTCTCGTGTATTACCCTTATCGCTTACCAGTGTGTTGGTTGTTGGTGTAATTTGCTCTCCGGACATCTGCTGCCGAACAATCAAACACACTTAATTTTCGGAGCTTAAACTCAAAGCTTTACCTGTGTTCTTCGCTTTTTGTTTTGATCGGTCTCTTTGCCGCGATTATTAAATCAATTTTTATATTAAAACAAACGAAATGAGTTCTTGCTGAGCCACTTCCTGCTTTTTTGTGACAATTTGGCACATCCTATCTGCGTGGAGCTAGGGCGGACAAGTGGCCCAATTGTGGACAAACTTAAATTACGGATTGGCCTTAACTGGACTTGCAGGCATATTGAGGTTGATATGAAATCATTCATGCGGCTAACCCACCTAGAGTTCCAAGCCCTGTCAACTGGTTTCCGCGAGCTTCAAGAGAAATTCTGCTCTGCAGAATCACATTTTAAGAACCTGAAAATGATAAGTGTCGTCCAAAAATGCTCTTCGCCTAATAATAACTTAAATGTTCCTCAGTCTTCCTCCCTGCCGGAAGTTGGTGCAGTTGATGAATACCATATATCTGCAGATCACTCGTTACCAACAGTTGCCCCGGCGACGTCTCTGGGTTCTTTTCCTCTGCAACCACCAACTGGACTGCATCTTGGCTCTGCCGCCAACGAAGGCGAGGCATCTACGTCACATGCCGCGGCATCAACTGGAGCTTTGCTAGCCACCGCCCGGTCGTCTGCTATTTCCGACAATATGGATGTAACTGATTTTAATTGTGCCCCCAATGCTGCATCTGCTACACGTTCGACGCCTGTAAAGATCAACTGTGGAATCATATCTGGAGTCGCGCCAAGGAAATCTGTGTCCATAGTCGGCGTTGCAACCAAACGGTTCATTTTTGTTTCCTGTCTGAATTCTGGGGCTTCTGAAAACGATGTTAGGACCCACCTAAGTAGCAAACTGAATATTTCTGCCACAGAAATTACTGTCTCAAAGTTCAATTTTAAGCAAAGACGCGAAATATCTTCGTTTAAGATATCTCTAATTGTTAAAGTCCTTGATATTGCAATCTGGTATGTTAACAAATTAAATTCTCGAGTTCGTGGTCCTCAAACCCCTTTGACCACTGTCCCAAAAAACTAATTGATTCATTCTCCCTACACTATCAGAATGTACGTAGTTTACTGGGTAAACTCAATAATCTGCACGTCAATAGTGTCTCCTTTGGCGCCAATGTGATTGCCTTCACTGAAACGTGGCTTAATATTTGCGGGCAACTACTTCATCTATAGACGTGCTCGTACAGTACGTCTTCAGAATTATTTCCGATAAACGACTCTGAAAGCACTCTAGAATTCCTCTCTGTTTGTATTAACGTTCATGACTATTTTGTATACGTCTCATGCTCGCATATTCCACCCCGGTCCCATGTTAATGTATATTTGCAGCATCTTGCTCATAACGACCATCTTATTGTTATGGGCGACTTTAACCTACCTTCCATTTCCTGTATGTCATCACCTGACTCAAATGTTCTTGTTCCCACTTTACCTCACGAATTGGTACATGGCCTTATCGACCTCTCATTGGGACAATTAAACTCTATTCAGAACTCCCCGAATAAAATCTTGGACCTTATTTTTGCATCGGAATTCGCCAATTCGCCTTCGTTTTTAGAATTGACCCGCTTGTTAGTCCTGAAAACAATTATGACCCTACACTTGAGGTCGTTCTGGAAGCATCGGCTCATTTAGTGCCAGGTCCTGAAATCGAAATTACATATTTTCGTTGTTTTCGTAAAGCAAACTTTACTGATATGAATCTTTATTTATCCGAAGTAGATTGGTATGGATTTAAATGAAGAACCTTTTAACATTGTTAAACAGTTCTACGGCATTCTCGGCACGGTTTTCGATTTGTATGTGCCTTCATTCCCCTCACCTGATGTTTCTTATAAGCCTCCTTGGTTCACTCGTAGATTCTCTTACCTAAAAAACTGCAAGTCCAGACTTTTTAAGAAATTAAAAAGGAACAGGGATGCAAGTTGACCATTCGAGATACCTTACTGCTCGTTCTAAATTCATAACTCACAATTCCCAATGCTACAAGAATTACCTTGATCGTTGCAGAAATGAGTTTCATGATAACCACAAGCAGTTCTATGCATTCGTTAACTCCAAACGTAAGTCTCAACAATTTCCATGCTGCCTTTATCTCGACTCCGTTTCTGCTTTTAATGAGGCCGATATTGCCAATTTATTTGCGAAATTTTTCCAGTCCACATACTCAGCCACTAGCTACGATAATACCTCAGCGAAGTAAAAATGGTATGTTTATGCCTATAACACCAGTTTACAAAAAAAAATTGATGAAATACGCACTTCTAGAAACTATGATTTTCGGTTAAGGTACATCTCCCTGAGTAAGAAAAGGGCACTTTTAATTTTTTGTATGGTACAGTTTTTTTTTAAGTGTAAAAAACGTTTTTAGCAAGGTTCGAGTTAGAAATTAAAAAAGTGCAAAAAACGTTTTTTACACTTTAAAAAAAAACTTTACCATACAAAAAATTAAAAGTACCCTTTTCTCACTCAGGGAGATGTACCTTAACCGAACCCCAACGTCACCTGCCATCCTACGTCGATAGATTGCGTCTTTTAAACTTGACCTCGCTAAAGGATCGTCGGACCTGTCACGGAGTGATGTTCCTCCACAAGCTAATCACTGGACTCGTAATTCTAGCTTCTTACTCGGCCAAATACGATTTGAGATCCCCATAAGAGCATCCCCATACTTTCGGCCTATTGCTCTGGAAATTTGCAAAACGAATTTTGAAACTCACGATCCTTTTCGAGTTTTATGTACCCAATATAATGAATTGTATTTTTTGTTTGGTGAATGTTCCGTGGACTTTAATGTAACAAATATTTTTAGTCACCTATCCTTGCCTCCACCACATATGTGAGTCGGAGCATATCGTTAAAAAAAAACTCCTATATTTGGGCGGAGGTGGGAGTTAGGTTTTATATTAGCAGATATTTGCTAATTCTTGGAATAAATAAATAAATAAATCTACCGCAAGATATTAGTACCACTGGCCATTAAAGGCGGACAAGAAGCCATATTTTTATTAAAGTTGTTAATATCTTGCGGTAGATGGCGTAGATGGCGGTAGATGGCGTATTACAATTTTTAATAATACGTCATCTACCGCAAGATATTAATACCACTTGCCATTAAAGGCGGAAATGTAGGCGCTAGCCCGGTTTTTGCGTTAATGGGTTTGTGGGCGTTAGAGTGGGCGTGGAAACATTTTTTTGGTCAATAAATCAAAACAGGAAACTTAAAAACGCGACTTGAAACCAACAATAACAAAGTCATGAATCAACCAATTCCAACAGACAATGAGCTGGACGCTATTATGGAGGAGGAAATTCTTCGTGAGGATATTTTAAAGGACTTCCGCACGCGAGCATTGAAGCCCTTGCTATCACAAAATAAGATAACCAAGTATCAATGCGCAGAGGAAGAGAACTGTTTATGGGGAGTCTATTGCCTTGGATCTTGATAAATATATTTTATATCTACCTGAGAGATATTTCGCTATGAAAGATGCCCATCTGATGTTGCTCAAGGACAAGGAATATCGAGTTATAAAAAGAAGCAATGATGCCCTGCAACTGGAGTTAAATACAATTGTTTAATCCACTTCTCACTTTGTAATATTTATAAAATTTATAACATTTGTACCCAAACATTTATTATACTCCATAAAACACGTACTTGAAAATCTTTTATTTGAAGAGGAAATGTCAACAACTACAACTACGGTAAATGATTCTTTATATCTGATGGACGTTGATGCACTGCGAGCATTTCAAACAAGTAGCCCAACGATACCAAGCACGTGCTTGGTTCGCGCGGGACCCTTTATCAATTCGGGCACAAATGCGAGTTCTCGAGAAAAATACATGGAACAAATAGATACGGGACACATAAAGATTATAATGGCTACAACTATGATTGAAGCAAATGAGATAAAATTTTAGTTTTTAATACAGGGATAGAAGTTGAAGTACAACTTAAATGCTAAAGATTGTTATAATTAGTACAGAGAACGCGAAAGGGCTCATGCAGACTAAAGTTAGATGTACATCGGGACAAATTAGGAGGGTAATAATTTCGTGTTAGTCTAACGGGAATATTAAAAGTTAAACGGTTTACCAGTTCTACAGAATCAATATCACCTCTTATAAGATTTTGCATAAAAATAGTACCAAGCATTATTCTACGGCGCTACGTTTTGTTCCCAGTTCAAACTACGAAGGGCAAAAATAATACATTTTTTTGTACCGACTCAATTCGGTCGATGTGAACTTGATATTGTGGACTCCAAACAAAAGAACAATATTTCAAAATAAGACGGACAAGGGAGGTAAAAAATAATTTGGTTATATAAGGGTCATCAAATTCTTTTGACCAACGCTTTGTAAACCCAAGAACACTCATAGCTATGTTGACAGTCGACATTATGTGGCAGTCAAATTTAAACTTTGGGTCCAGAAGAACACCTAAATCGTTTACTGAATATATACGGTCAAGTGTGCCAGTTCTGAAGCGAATAACTTATAAACTTAGGAGTACCCCTATAAAAGGTCATTACGTTACATTTCATGCAGTTCAAATTTACACACCATATCTGAAAATTATCAATGTCTAATTGTAAGCCAAAATCAGACTCTATCTTATTATATGTTAAACAAAGCTTAACATCATCAGCATACATTACTACACATGTTTACACATTAGTAAACAGCAAAGGGCCCAAATGACTACCCTGAGGCACTCCCGATGTGGCGTGGATCATTTTGGAGACAGCGATCCTAAATATAACTCTCTGAGTCCTTCCATTCAAATAACTCGAAATCCAAGTGAATAGATTACATGGAAACCCAAGCTGATTTAATTTAAATAAAAGGGGAGAGTGGTTAACAGAGTCAAATATTTTCTGAAATCTGTATATATAACATCATTCTACATTTTTTTTTTAAATCCATTTATTACAACAGATGACAATTCAAGGAGGTTAGTGGTGGTCGATCTTCGCCTAACAAAACCATGCTGACACGGTGATATTAGCGAGGAATATAAGTGTTGCAAATGAGAAGTAATAATACGTTTGAATGCTTTCGAAATTGCCGACAATTTAGGAATACCTCTATAATTCTGGGCATCCGTCTTCGCACCCTTTTTGTGGAGTGGAATAATGAAAGAGTCCCTCCAGATAGTTGGAAAAATTGATGATGAAATAGACAATCGAAAAAGTTTAAGTATCGGTTTACAAATGGTTGAAGCACAAAACTTAAGCACACACCCAGGGAGTCCTTTAAGAGAGAACTTTCGGTAATTACGGGGTAGATAGAATTTAACCAAGCAGCCGAACTATAAGTAGTTTGGAAAAACTTGGCATCCGTCGATGCCTCTTTTGAGTTTAAACGTGCCGATGAATGCAATGCAATGCCGAAGACTTACGCTTGGCACTAACAAAGTTATAAAACTGCTTCAGATCATTTGAAAATTCGAATTTACAGCGATTTAAATACATAGAATAGCCATTTTATAAGTGTTTGTTTTAAGATTTTTAAGTCTTTGAAGCGCATTGTTAAACAAAGGAGTCCTGTTTAGCTTCGGAGGAAGCCTCTCAGGAACGCATTCGTCAAAAAAAGTCTTTAAAACGCTGTAGCAAAGTTCAATTGCACTTTTGATATCCATACAGTTCTAATCAGTCTAATTGTATTGAGAAATCATAAAGTTAAGTTTGTTATAGTCACATTTACGAAAGCATCTCACTTTAGTTTGAGAAACTATAGCGGAAAGGGTATCAGTACAGGAGAGGCCAATTGTCAATTCAAATGTAGGATGATATCGTTCTTCGGGTACAACAAGAGCGTCAATTCTAGATACCGTGACTTCATGTGGATCTGAAAAAAATGCTAGATCTAATTGTCTATTTATTGAATTTCGTATAAAGCTTACTTGCTGTAACGATAATTTTAAAAGGCCATCCACAAAATCAAGGGCGGATAAAGATGTAGCGACAAGTGAGTCAGTAGGAAGAGACCAAGAAATATTAGGGAGATTTAAGTCACCCAAAACAATCAAAAGATCTCTATTGGAAAGAAGGGATAGAACGGATTTAATAACAGACAGATGGTGCTCATAAATGAAGAAATCAGAGCCAGGAGTAATATAAGAGCAGGTTACAAAAATATATAAGGATTGCAGGGAAACTTTGACACTAACAAATTCAATTTCGTTAAACTAGAGGTAACGGCAATCAGTACACCACCATGGAAAGTACGTGGGGAGCGATCGGTCCTATAGGTTTTCAGTAAAAAAAATTAAATATAAGCATATAATAATATATATATTTGATAACTTTCATTAGTATGAAATGTAACCCTGTTTATAAACCGGTAATACATCTTTTGTGCTGACGGTGGTGAAAGTTTTGAGAGTAGTCAAAGTGAGTCAATTTATTTAAAGTCAGCTTACTAAAACGAGAAATGCATTGAAGAAAAAACTCGATGCTCTAAAACATTTTAACGATTTAACAGCTGTCAAGTGATCTATTCTCAGTTCGGTTTGGCAATTCATCATGAATAGACTCACGCCTAAACAACGCTTGCAAAAAGTGCAATTTTATTTCGATTTATTGAATGACACGTTTTGTGACGGTCTAATTTCCCTTTTTGGACCTAAGAATTGCCCTCCAAGATCTTGTGATTTAACACCGCTAGACTACATTCTGTTGGGCTATGTAAGGTCATTGGTCTCAAACGCTTGACCATTTGGAAGACTACATTGGCCGTGTTATTGCCGATATACGGCCGCAAATGTTGGGAAAAGTCATCGAAAATTGGACGTCCAGATTGGACTACATCCGAGCCAGCCGTGGCGGTCATATGCCAGAAATCATATATAAAATGTAATGCCACAAGATTATCTTTCGATTAACAAAAAATGTATGTCAATCGAATAATCCATCGTTGTTTCATTGCAACTTAAAGTTCTATACCTCTAAAAAAAACACCCGTTATTATACTGAGACAAGTGCACATAGAATAGATTTTAATCCAAATAAGCGAATAAAAGGAACTAGAGGTTACAAGTATACAAACATTATTAAAAAGTTCATGAGCAATGAAAATATACCTTCTTCAGATATATCCACCCCAATTCAATCAAAACAAAAAAATCAAATAAAAAGGGATTTGGATACATGTCCCTACAACGAGCGAAACCCAATTATATTTATTGGGATGACGTCAATGAATTAGTTGAAAGATTGCAGCTTTTAATAGCCTCAAAGGCCGCTGGCAACACTAATCACAATAACGAGATTATGTCTATAATTAGATTATTCGGATGCAACGACGAAAAAATATGTCGATGAACACTTGGAAACGTTAAAGAGAGGCCTTAATCGAAGACTTTCTAAAATAACTTCTTCGGAAAATTTAGTTCATGTTAATAATGAGAGGATTGATAATGTTGATAAAATTCTAACCAATATATTAACAAAGATTACTAATGTTGAAAACTATGTTTATAAATATGTTATCCAACCGAAATCAGTTTTAAAATCACAGACAGTTGAAATAGAAGGTACTGCAACTCCAATAGTAAGAAAGTACTAATACCAAAAACTATGAGTGATAAATTGGGTATTGTTTAAGAAATTCATGCTCCGTGTCGACGTAATTTTAAACGTCGAAGGGTAGTGACAAAGGGTATAAATGATCTATGGCAAGCAGATTTAGTGGAAATGGGAAAGTATTCAAAGTCTTATTTAAGCTGTAAATACATAATCACGGTTATTGATTGCTTTAGCAAATACGCCTGGGGAGAAGCATTAAAATCAAAAAAACCATAAAGATGTCTCAATGGCAATAGAAAAAATGTTCAAATCAGGACGTGGAACACCAACGAATTTACAAACGGATGAAGTAACTGTATTTTTTAAAAATCAATTTAATGCGTTGATAAAACGATATGGAATTAATCATTACTTTACCTTTTCAAATGTAAAAGCTTTAATTGTGGAACGCTTCAACAGAAGTTTGAAGGATCTTATATGGCGTGAATTTAGTTTTAGCGGATATGTATAAAAAATTAATTGATATATACAACAAAAGACCACATAGAACAATTATGGTCGCCCCAACTGACGTCAATTCTTCTAATGAAAAACACATTTTTAAAACAGCTTACAATCATCCCAATATGTTTAGTGTGGGGAAAATGCGAAATGGAGATTATGTACGCATCAGTAAATATAAACAAGAGTTTGAAAAGGGCTATACACCGAATTGGACTACAGAAATTTTTAAAATAATAAGTGTGAGAAACTTCGAAGGTAATCCAATACAAGGTGGTTTCTACAATGAAGAACTAAAAATAAGAACTCGATTCCTAGACAAATATTTAGTGGAAGAAATATTGAAGAGAGACGGGAATAAAGTCCGTGCACGTTGGTTTGTTTATCCAAAGATTATATTTTATAGAGCAACTCTTATTCGGATTGAAAAAAAAATTGAACTCAGGAACAAAAAAAGGTGTTCAGTCCCGCATTCCCATGTTTTGAAGTTGGTTAACTTAACTAAAGGTATATTTTACAGCAAACTAGAAGTCATTAAATCAAAAATTATAGGATCTACATCATACAAGGTGCAGAAAGAGCTAACATTAAATTCGATCATACAAATGCCATCATACAATGCAGTACTGAAATGACGGGCAGTGCCAACTCAATATTGTACACACAAAGAGGAAACAACTATTTTAGAAATAATTACCGCGCTAGCGGTAATAACCGAGGTAATTATCAGAACAACGGATATTACCGAAATAATATAACGGATATCAAACAAAAACAGTTTTTAACGAGGTAAAAACAAGAGGGAACGCTATAGTCGAGTGCCTCGACTATCAAATTCCCGTTACTCAGCTAAAGTCAGCAGTCTCAAGCAGGGCAAACCAAGCAGCCGCACAGTTTTTCGCGGTTTGTGGGCGTTAGAGGAGGCGTGGCACATCGGCAAGAAAAACTTGCCTGCGTATTAACCCCTAGAATCTGCATGCCAAATCTCAATCGTCTAGCTTTTATAGTTTCCGAGATCTCAGCGTTCATACAGACGGGTTCCACAGTTTTTCGCGGTTTGTGGGCGTTAGAGGGGGCGTGGCACATCGGCGTGAAAAACTTGCGCTGCGTATTAACCCCTAGAATCTGCATGCCAAATCTCAATCTTCTAGCTTTTATAGTTTCCGAGATCTTAGCGTTCATACAGACGGACGGACAGACGGACAGACGGACATGGCTAGTGATCCTGATCAAGAATATATATACTTTATATGGTCGGAAACGCTTCCTTCTACCTGTTACATACTTTTGCACGAATCTAATATACCCTTTTACTCTACGAGTAACGGGTATAACTAGTGACGATCGCACTTTCAACATACAAAAGTTCTGATATCAACATTTGTGACAAAAGATGATTAGACACATGATTAAATAAACTTTTTTTAAATTTATTGTTTCGGCACGACGATATGACCCTCAAATTAAGCACATTTTCAGTAGAAACTAAGTGCGAGGGGCCAATTATCCCCACCGGCCCCAACAGATCCAAATTTCTAAATTTTCACTTTTACACTTTCACCGCTTTCTCTCCCAAGCCAATTGATTTTCTTGAGGTCTTGGTGTGCAATCCTTTAAGTAGTATGAAAATGCGGGTTCTGGATACAAAAAGTGGAAGGGGGAGGCAATTAATTATGCTAATTAGGCTAATTAGGGATTTAATTATGCTAATTAGGGTAATAAATTAGGTCAAGGTGACAGGTGTGGGGTAATTAAAATTAATGGGTGCGTGACGGGTGATCGTTAATTAGGGTAATAAATTAGGGTAAGGTGACAGGTGACCGTTGCTTATATCCAGAAATCCTATCCAGAAATCCTATCCAGAAATCCAGGTTCCTAGTTAAGCGGGGTGTGACGGGTGACCGTCACACCGATCTAGGAAATGGGGTGAAACGAGGGAAGAGAGGCGGGGGAGATGTTAAGCGATCTAGGAAATGGGGTGAAACGAGGGGAAGAAAGTGTGACGGGTGTCCGTTACTAAGATCTAGAAAATGGGATGAAACGAGGGGAGGGAACCTAATAAGGCGGGGGAGATGTTAAGCGGAGTGTGACGGGTGACCGTTGCTTATATCCAGAAATCCAGGGTCCTAGTTAAGCGGGGTGTGACGGGTGTCCGTTACTAAGATCTAGAAAATCGGGTAAACGAGGGGAGGGATCCTAGTTAAGCGGGGGAGATGTTAAGCGGGGTGTGACGGGTGACCGTTGCTTATATCCAGAAATCCAGGATTCTAGCTAAGCGGGGTGTGACGGGTGACCGTCACACCGATCTAGGAAATGGGGTGAAACGAGGGGGAAGAAAGTGTGACGGGTGACCGTTGATTATATCCAGAATTCCGGGGTCCTAGTTAAGCGGAGTGTGACGGGTGAGCATTACTAAGATCTAGAAAATGTCACGGGTTGTTGACACGTTCACGTGTGAACGTGGTAACTTGATTAGCATAACGAACACTCAAAAAACAGCTGAAAGCAAACACCCTTGTATAGGGGATCCCTTTGCTTGCCACTGAGAAGCAAACATCCACCCCCCAATAAAAGAAGAAATAAATTTGAATTTAGGTCATGCATTTAGGTCATGTTTATTTGGAAATTTGTAACAGGCTTTTCTTATACACTAAATATGATGACATTATTTTTAAGGCACCGTCTCGATGATTTTTATAGAAAAAGCAGGCACATTCATATTCCCCGAATCCATTATTACAAAACGTAAAATGATCGCCATATAACGTTTTGTTAAGATCGTCTTCTCCTTTATCCATGAACATATTTCTTGTATCGATGAGATTTTTTAAATCTTCTTTAAAAATTTCCTCACCAAATGGGGATGTGAAATTATTGATTCGGCTTATTAATCCACTTTGACTGTTATAGATTGCAATGTATAAGTGTTAGACCACAGTTCCATTGCAAAAATTTAAAATATTGTGTGCATTGTTTAGAGCACAAATACCGCTTTTAATATGTATTGAGCAAAATGGGAATTGGTTTATGTTTACGGTGTTTAATGGTGGGCAATCCATTTCCACAGCATCTCTTATGTGCGGTGATCTGAGAAAGATTTCTAAAAAACGTTTCTTTTCAATTCCGGGTGCGTGACGGGTGACCGTTACTAAGATCTATAAAATACGAGGGATCGTATTTAGTGATTAACGAGGAGGTTCAGGGGACCAAAGATAAGCGGGGAGAAATTACTGGGATGTGACAGGTGACCGTTGCTGAGATTTAGAAAATAGGATTAGATAGGGGTGGGTAAAAGGATAAGATAGAGTTCTAAGTGGTTGATAAGAACGTCCACGGGATCGAACGGGGAGAAGTTACTGGGTTGTGACAGGTGACAGTTGCTTAAATTTTGAAAATAGGGTTAGATAGGGGTGGGTAAAAGGATAAGATAGAGTTCTAAGTGGTTGATAAGAACGTCCACGGGATCGAACGGGGAGAAGTTACTGGGTTGTGACAGGTGACAGTTGCTTAAATTTTGAAAATAGGGTTAGAAAGGGGTGGGTAAAAGGATATGATAGAGTTCTAAGTGATTAACAAAAACGATCACGGGATCGAACGTGGAAGAACGTGGGTCTCCGTTAATTGATTCAGAAAATGGGGTGAAACGAGGAAAGGGAACCTAGTTTAGCGGGGAGAAGTAACTGGGGTGTGACGGGTGACCGTTTCTTAGATTAAGAAAGTGTGGTGTGGTGACCATTTAATAACCATAACCTTTAGAAAATGTCACGGGTTGTTGACACATGTTAGCACCCTTGGATAGGGGGTTCCCGTTGCTTGTCTCTGAAAAACAAACTCCCACCTGGAATTTTGTATAAAGACATTAGTTTTAAGGGTCCATCTAAAAAATATGAAAGAGTTCTAAGTATAGTCCCCAAATTGGCATAATTAATTAGGAAAACAAAATATATCAAGTTGGCTGGTGGTGATTACTGGAGTGCGACGGGTGATCGTTACTTAGATTCAGAAAAACCGAGGGAACTTCATTTAGTGGTGGACAAAAAATGTTCACGGGCCAAATATGTGTAATCAGAGTGGCAACAGGTTGTTGATAGCAAGCGTCACTTTTAGTTGCTCAGTGGCTGTTTCACACGTGCACGGGGATACTTAATAACCATACTGGAAAATGTCACAAGATGGTGGGATCAGACAGACAAAGAGGTTGTTGAATAGGGGATCCTTTTGCTTGCCACTTGACCCATCCGCAAACCAAAATATGTAAATTTTAGTTTAGGTAATGAAATTAGGTCATGTTTATTTGGAATTTTGTTAACAGGCTTTTTTTATACACTAAATTTGAAGACAATAGTTTTAAGGCTTCATTCAAAATATATGAAAGAATTCTAAATATAGCCCCCAAATTAGCAACATTATTTAGGAAATAAATTATGAGAGTTGGCAGGTGGTGTTTACTGGAGTGCGGCGGGTGACCGTTACTTAGATTTAAAAAATACGACGGTTAGTTAGACAAATGTTAAATTTGTTAGAAACAACCTAGTTGCTAGGCATTGATCACTTTTACCCCTCTTTATTTTGAGAATTGTGCCTTCTTTCACCACTTTCCCTCCCTCGCCTTTAAATATTCGATGGAATCAACTATAATTATGTATATAAAATTAACTTCCTGACATTAACTTCCTTACATTAAATTACTTAAAATCCAATGCTTAGAGAACAAAATCCACCCTTAACATGTGTGCACATTATGGAATTCGGTTTCCTTAAACCTGTCCAACACTACACATTTTTTGTCATTGATTAGCTAACAATTATCAAGAAACATAACATCGAAATTTTTAAAATACAGAATAATACTAATATTTGAGATATTATTCTTATCATTCCTACCTGCTTAAACATAGAAAACTAATAAATGAATACTGGATACAAAATACAGATAGATTATTAATATCAAATACTTCTTTACCTACACCGACTCAATACTCATTACATTGTTGTAACGAAACAAAAAACAAGAAAGTTTGAAGCAAACAATCGAAATATAACGTTGATAATTTTAACATAAATATCATTAAATCTTTCCATTCCGATTATTTGCAAATATCTTCCAACAAGATTTAAAAGTATCATGTAATCCCATTCCACAAGCGTATTATATCAGTTATTATTATTTTAGCTATTTATTATTTTCATTTATCCGTCCTATATATATCTCGGATATCGTATCACGGATCCCATCATAAATTTTTCAATATCGCTACTTGCTAGCCTTGTATCCCAAAAATCACAGCTATTAACAATATTACAAAGTCTAAGAATAACAAAGAGGTCAAATGTATAATAATCCCAAAGTCAAGATTGTCAGCAACAATACGACACAGTCGCAAATAAGAAGAAACATTTTTAATGAATTTATCTATTCATAAAAATAGTATAAAAATGTAATTAACAGAATAGAAATTAAAACGGTAAAGGGGTTAGTAAACAATTTTTCACCCATTCATAAGATCGTAGACCTCATGGCAAAGCCCAGGCTAGGTCTAGCACGTTCCATAATAGGGGTTGATGTCATGATTCCCAACAATGAATCAATTTTCCATTCTCCGAACCTATATTTTTATCTCCAAAATAAAATGTCGATGATTAATTTATAGATTAATAATATATTTATTCATTTATTTTGGTTTTCTAAACATTTATTTATTATATATTTATATATTTATTTATTATATATTGAAATTAATTTTCTTGCTACATTCCGGCGATTTGCATAGAAGGGGCAGTCGCATGTTTCTCATGGCAATTCGGGATTATAGAAATTAAAGTGTTCACCATAATTCGTAGCTTTGAGATCATGGCTATTGATTCATGGACATTATTTTTATGCTTAGGAAATGCTGATCATGTATCTTCCCTGTAAATTTTTTCATAAATTGGTCAATTTCCTCATGAAATTTCATTTTATAAATATTGTATTGTTATAGGTCCTAACACATTTTCTTGATAGCGAAATACATTTAACAATTTTAAAATCTATAAAAAAATATATGCATTGTTTAGTGCTTAAACTCCGTCCTTAAGGTGTGTTTCCCTTAAACCGGTTTAGGAACGGACAAACAATTTTCTCCATATTAATGAGCTGATGATTTCCAAAAAACGTTCGAAGAAACTATTTATTTTCCACACCTTTAGTTTCTTTACTATTTTTTTTTCATTATTTTCTCTATATTATTAAACATATCCAAAATGCTTAGTGCCTCCTATAATAAATCGAAATTCAATGACATGCGGAAGTATCGACTCCGTCAGTGGTTTCCATCATTGCTCCACACACAGGTGGTTGTATGATTTCCAAGGATCGATATGAACTGGAGACGTATTGAGTATGCGTTGTTCAGAATTCCGTCAAATTATTTAAGAAAACTTCTTGATTTCATCGAAATTTATGATTTCTATTTAAGTCAACAATCTCGTCTTAGAATTTTAAGTATGCTTACCCATTTCAGGAGATATCACAGGCTCACTCCACGTGAAACGTGACAGGCCAATTTGAGTCAAATCTCAGAATCAATCCAAACTTTTTTTATCGATAGTGTATTGAAAAATAAGGATCTTACCGTTTATTTTTAAAATTTTTTTTGTAATTAAGCTCCGATTTTTTAGTTATGCAGCACTTGAGACTCGTTTGAGTTATATAAATTGTTGGTATGCAACTTTGTGGGCTATCTTAATATCTTTCAGAAAAATATTTAAAAATTTTTTTAAATTTAAAATTAAGTATTTTTTTAAGGAAATTTAAAATTAAAAAAATTCTGTCCGCCGGAATACACGCGATTTCCAAAAATAATAATTATTCTCTTGTAGCTTCATCAATTCTTAAAATTGTTGGTAAAAAAAAATTGTGTTCATTGCAAGACCTACTATTAAAAATAAACGATTTTAGTCTATCAACTTTTCATCAAACAACAACAGCGCAACGTGTAAGAAGAGAACAGCAATACGAGCAGCGGAGAGCGCGGGAGAGCAAAAATATTGCTGTCCCGTTCTTACACGTTGCGCTGTTGTTGCTTGTACAACTAATTAAGAATTCAAAGCAATCCTAACAAAAATGAAATCTCAAAAGTTATGGATTCTCAGATGTGACAGTACCAGAACCTTTAACTGTTAAATTGATTCTAGGATTCTATCCTTTCAACAAATGGTTCATAAAGAAAAAACCTATTATCTGTTAAAGGTTTTTCTTTGAGATTGATCCATATATTCACTACTTAAAAAAAGGTAAGATGTTTGGTCAACTCTTTCAATATAAAAATTGTATTGATGGATAAGGTAGATATGATCGTAAAATTGTGAAATAATTTGAAGACCTTATATTCTGTAATTCCGAATAACAAAACTAGTAATCACATATTACAAGAAAAAACTTTTAACAGATCATAACAGATTACAAAACTAGTAATAATATAGTACAAAATTATAACTGTTTATAATACATTAGTAAAAAGCTAGTAAACAGTTAATAACACCAACATAAACAGAGAGGTGTAAACAACTAAAACCAGATAGTGTACAAGTAGTTATAATATAAAAACAGCTAGTGAAAAGCTATTTAAAAATGTTAGTGAACCGCTAATACGAGCTACAAAACAGCTAATATCAGCTTGTATAAAAGTAGTTATAATCTAAAAACAGTTAGCAAACAGCTACGAAACAGCTAGTGATTAGCTAAGTCCAGATAGTGAACAGCTAATACCAGCTACTAAACAGCTAATAACAGCTAGTAAAGAAAAAGTTATAATCTAAAAACAGCTAGTGAACAGCTAATACCAGCTCCTAAACAGCTAATATCAGCTTGTAAACAAGTAGTTATAATCAAAAAACAGCTAATGAACAGCTAATACCATCTCTTAAAAAGTTAATATTAGTTTGAAAAAAAATATTTTAAAAAAAAAAAAAGAAGGAAAAAAAAAAAAAAAAAAAAAAAAAAAAAAAAAAAAAAAAAAACAGCTTATACCAGCTACTAATTTAATAGCAAGAACATAACAGCTATACCAAGTTCTCATTGTTATGAATCAATGAAACATGTCCAAATATTTAGGACGTATTGAAACGCTGACTACATATCTTCCCTTTAAATTCATGAATAAATTATTCAATTATATAATTATAAATATTTTAGAATATCTTATATATATAAATCCATGTAATCGAATTACTTAAGAAAATATAAAAAAAAATGTAACCAATGTTGAGAGATCAAACTCCACTCGTAAAATATATCCACAATATCAGTTTACGTTAAATAAGTTAATGAGGGGATAACACACTCCCTCATCATTTACTAGCTAACAATTACCAAAAATCATAAATCACCAAAACATAAAAAGTATCTTTTCTTGTGTGATTAGAATTCCTTTTAGTATAGACTTACAAACATTTCTTTATCTCAGACTTTTAAATTTATAATCCAAATTAAATTTATACCTAAATTGATTATATCAATATTTTTATCATGTTTACTGGAAATTCATCCCAAGTAACTTTCCTTCATGACCCACTACTTATCTTAACAAAATAGAATATAATAAATTTTTTATTTTTCCCATAATAAATTTAGTAATATTAACCTTTTTACTGGAAATTTATGGTCACAAGTAAACTTTTACCTACATACAAACATCGACCCTGACTACTTTATAGAGTATATTTGTTATGTTAAACGAAATAGAAATAGAATATATCAACCTTTTTAACCTTTTTTACCACTTTTACTGGAATTTTATATTTTCAAATAAAATTTTACCTATAGAGTATGTACACTTTAACAAAATTTTTACATATAGAATAACAGTAACCAATATTACTAACATTATTATTACTCATGCATACCTTAACATGAGGAAACTAATAAATGGATGCTGAATACAAAATGTAGTAAAATTATTATCAATAAATAGTATTTTAAGCCGAGTCAACTTTCATTACATTATTCAAATGAAACAAAAAACAAGAAAATTAAGAAAGTTAGCATTCCAAAATACTAATTTAATAATTTTGATATATATCACTAATTTATTCAATTACGATCATTTGCATCTAACATTATCTCCTTTTGCTAACCTTGCATCCCAAAACCACAGTTATTAGCAATATTATAAGGTCTATTCCTTCTTTCCAACAAAGACTTGTTGATTGTTTTGGGTAACTTTAATCTCCCTAATATCTCTTGTTCTCTTCCCACTGACTCACTTGTCGCTACACCTTTATTCACCCATGATTTTGTGGATGGCCTTGTCGTTACAGCAAAAAAGCTTTATACGAAACTCAATAAATAGACAATTAGATCTAGTATTTGTTTCAGATCAGCATGAAGTCACGGTATCTAGAATTGACGCACTTGTTGTACCTAAAGACCGATATCATCCTACATTGTACTGATACCCTTTTCCTTTAGTTTCTCAAACTAAAGTGAGATGCTTTCGTAAATGTTACTATAATAAACTAATTTATATGATTTCACAATATAACTGGACTGACTTGTACAATTGCATGGATATCGAAAGTGCAATTGAACTTTTCTATAGAGTTTTAAACACTTTTTTTGACGAATGCGTTCCTGACAGGCTTCCTCTGAAGCTAAACAGGCCTCCTTGGTTAAACAATGCGCTTTAAAGACTTAAAAATCTTAAATCCAACACTTATAATAAGTATAAAAAATGGGGTAAACCATCTGATTTTTCGAATTAGATGGTGGATCGTTCAGATTTCAATGTTCTCAACAGTCATTGCTATTCTATGTATTTAAATCGATGTAAATTCGAAATTTCAAATGATCCGAAGCAGTTTTATAACTTTGTTAATGCCAAGCGTAAGGCTTCGGCATTGCCTTCATCGGTACGTTTAAACTCAGAAAAGGCATCAACGGATTATGAAATTGCGGATTTATTTGCCGAGTTTTTCCAAACTACATATAGTTGTGAGTATAACCTCATAAATTTGAACTGCTTGAAATGTAACGTAATGACCTTTTATAGAGGAACTCCTACGTTTATAAGTTATTCGTTTCACAACTCCCCACTTGATCGTATATATTCAGTAAACGATTTAGGTGTTCTTCTGGACCCAAAGCTTAAATTGGACTGCCAAATAATTTCGATTGTCAACAAAGCTATGAGTGGTTTTGGGTTTATAAAGCGTTGGTCAAAAGAATTTATGACCCTTATATAACCAAATTATTATTTACCTCCCTTGTCCGCCCTATTTTGGAATATTGTTCTTCTGTTTGGAGTATCAAGTTCACATCGACCGTATTGAGTTGGTACAAACAAAAATGCCTTCTTTTTGCCCTTCGTAGTTTGAACTGGGATCAAAACGTAAGGCTTCCTTCCTACCTGAGTAGATTACTATTGCTTAATTTACCTACACTTGAAAATCGTAGAATAATGCTTGGTGATATTGATTCTGTAGAACTGGTAAACCGTTTAACTTTTAATATTCCCGTTAGACTAACACGAAATTATTACCCTCTTAATTTTCCCCAAAGTACATCTAATTTAAGTCTGCATGAGCCCTTTCGCGTTCTCTGTACTAATTATAACAATCTTTATCATTTAATTTGTACTTCAACTTCTATCCCTGTATTATAAAAACTAAAGTTTTACTCATTTGCTTCAATCATAGTGTTAGGAATTATAATCCTTATGTGTCCCGTTACATTTGTTTCATGTATTTTCCTCTCGAACTCGCATTTTTCCCCGAATTGATAAAGGGTCCCGCGTAACAAGCACTTGCTTTGTATCGTTGGGACACTTCTTTGTACTGCTCGTAGTGCATCAACGTCCATCATTTAACTGTGGTGTTTATTAGTTTCCTCATGTTAAGGTATGCATGAGTAATAATAATGTTAGTAATATTGGTTACTGTTATTCTATATGTAAAAATTTTGTTAAAGTGTACATACTCTATAAAATAATCTGGGTCGTTTTGTATGGGTAAAATTTTATTTGAAAATATAAAATTCCAGTAAAAGTGGTAAAAAAGGTTAAAAAGGTTGATATATTCTATTTCTATTTCGTTTAACATAACAAATATACTCTATAAAGTAGTCAGGGTCGATGTTTGTATGTAGGTAAAAGTTTACTTGTGACCATAATCATAAAAATTGATTTTTATTTCTATTTTGTTAAAAAAATATTATTAGTCTAAGTATTTTGTGTAGGTATAAGTACTTGGGACATAAATGTCCAGTAAAAAGTTATATTATATTTCTACATTTTGTTTAAGGGTCTATAATGTAGTCTGGGTCGATTTGCATGTAGGTAAAAGTTTACTTTGGACCATGAATTTCCAGTAAACATGATAAAAATGTTGATATAATCAATTTAGGTATAAATTTAATTTGGATTATAAATTTAAAAGTCTGAGATAAATAAATGTTTGTAAGTCTATACTAAAAGGAATTCTAATCACACAAGAAAAGATACTTTTTATGTTTTGGTGATTTATGATTTTTGGTAATTGTTAGCTAGTAAATGATGAGGGAGTGTGTTATCCCCTCATTAACTTATTTAACGTAAACTGATATTGTGGATATATTTTACGAGTGGAGCTTGATCTCTCAACATTGGTTACATTTTTTTTTATATTTTCTTAAGTAATTCGATTACATGGATTTATATATATAAGATATTCTAAAATATTTATAATTATATAATTGAATAATTTATTCATGAATTTAAAGGGAAGATATGTAGTCAGCGTTTCAATACGTCCTAAATATTTGGACATGTTTCATTGATTCATAACAATGAGAACTTGGTATAGCTGTTATGTTCTTGCTATTAAATTAGTAGCTGGTATAAGCTGTTCACTAACTTTTTTTAGATGTTCACTAGCTGTTTTTAGATTATAACTACTTGTTTACAAGCTGATATTAGCTGTTTAGTAGATGGTATTAGCTGTTCACTAGCTGTTTTTAGATTATAACTACTTGTTTACAAGCTGATATTAGCTGTTTAGGAGCTGGTATTAGCTGTTCACTAGCTGTTTTTTGAATATAACTACTTGTTTACAAGCTGATACTAGCTGTTTAGGAGCTGGTATTAGCTGTTCACTACTTGTTTTTAGATTATAACTTTTTGTTTACTAGCTGTTATTAGCTGTTTAGTAGCTGGTATTAGCTGTTCACTATCTGGACTTAGCTAATCACTAGCTGTTTCGTAGCTGTTTGCTAACTGTTTTTAGATTATAACTACTTTTATACAAGCTGATATTAGCTGTTTTGTAGCTCGTATTAGCGGTTCACTAACATTTTTAAATAGCTTTTCACTAGCTGTTTTTATATTATAACTACTTGTACACTATCTGGTTTTAGTTGTTTACACCTCTCTGTTTATGTTGGTGTTATTAACTGTTTACTAGCTTTTTACTAATGTATTATAAACAGTTATAATTTTGTACTATATTATTACTAGTTTTGTAATCTGTTATGATCTGTTAAAAGTTTTTTCTTGTAATATGTGATTACTAGTTTTGTTATTCGGAATTACAGAATATAAGGTCTTCAAATTATTTCACAATTTTACGATCATATCTACCTTATCCATCAATACAATTTTTATATTGAAAGAGTTGACCAAACATCTTACCTTTTTTTAAGTAGTGAATATATGGATCAATCTCAAAGAAAAACCTTTAACAGATAATAGGTTTTTTCTTTATGAACCATTTGTTGAAAGGATAGAATCCTAGAATCAATTTAACAGTTAAAGGTTCTGGTACTGTCACATCTGAGAATCCATAACTTTTGAGATTTCATTTTTGTTAGGATTGCTTTGAATTCTTAATTAGTTGTACAAGCAACAACAGCGCAACGTGTAAGAACGGGACAGCAATATTTTTGCTCTCCCGCGCTCTCCGCTGCTCGTATTGCTGTTCTCTTCTTACACGTTGCGCTGTTGTTGTTTGATGAAAAGTTGATAGACTAAAATCGTTTATTTTTAATAGTAGGTCTTGCAATGAACACAATTTTTTTTTACCAACAATTTTAAGAATTGATGAAGCTACAAGAGAATAATTATTATTTTTGGAAATCGCGTGTATTCCGGCGGACAGAATTTTTTTAATTTTAAATTTCCTTAAAAAAATACTTAATTTTAAATTTAAAAAAATTTTTAAATATTTTTCTGAAAGATATTAAGATAGCCCACAAAGTTGCATACCAACAATTTATATAACTCAAACGAGTCTCAAGTGCTGCATAACTAAAAAATCGGAGCTTAATTACAAAAAAAATTTTAAAAATAAACGGTAAGATCCTTATTTTTCAATACACTATCGATAAAAAAAGTTTGGATTGATTCTGAGATTTGACTCAAATTGGCCTGTCACGTTTCACGTGGAGTGAGCCTGTGATATCTCCTGAAATGGGTAAGCATACTTAAAATTCTAAGACGAGATTGTTGACTTAAATAGAAATCATAAATTTCGATGAAATCAAGAAGTTTTCTTAAATAATTTGACGGAATTCTGAACAACGCATACTCAATACGTCTCCAGTTCATATCGATCCTTGGAAATCATACAACCACCTGTGTGTGGAGCAATGATGGAAACCACTGACGGAGTCGATACTTCCGCATGTCATTGAATTTCGATTTATTATAGGAGGCACTAAGCATTTTGGATATGTTTAATAATATAGAGAAAATAATGAAAAAAAAAATAGTAAAGAAACTAAAGGTGTGGAAAATAAATAGTTTCTTCGAACGTTTTTTGGAAATCATCAGCTCATTAATATGGAGAAAATTGTTTGTCCGTTCCTAAACCGGTTTAAGGGAAACACACCTTAAGGACGGAGTTTAAGCACTAAACAATGCATATATTTTTTTATAGATTTTAAAATTGTTAAATGTATTTCGCTATCAAGAAAATGTGTTAGGACCTATAACAATACAATATTTATAAAATGAAATTTCATGAGGAAATTGACCAATTTATGAAAAAATTTACAGGGAAGATACATGATCAGCATTTCCTAAGCATAAAAATAATGTCCATGAATCAATAGCCATGATCTCAAAGCTACGAATTATGGTGAACACTTTAATTTCTATAATCCCGAATTGCCATGAGAAACATGCGACTGCCCCTTCTATGCAAATCGCCGGAATGTAGCAAGAAAATTAATTTCAATATATAATAAATAAATATATAAATATATAATAAATAAATGTTTAGAAAACCAAAATAAATGAATAAATATATTATTAATCTATAAATTAATCATCGACATTTTATTTTGGAGATAAAAATATAGGTTCGGAGAATGGAAAATTGATTCATTGTTGGGAATCATGACATCAACCCCTATTATGGAACGTGCTAGACCTAGCCTGGGCTTTGCCATGAGGTCTACGATCTTATGAATGGGTGAAAAATTGTTTACTAACCCCTTTACCGTTTTAATTTCTATTCTGTTAATTACATTTTTATACTATTTTTATGAATAGATAAATTCATTAAAAATGTTTCTTCTTATTTGCGACTGTGTCGTATTGTTGCTGACAATCTTGACTTTGGGATTATTATACATTTGACCTCTTTGTTATTCTTAGACTTTGTAATATTGTTAATAGCTGTGATTTTTGGGATACAAGGCTAGCAAGTAGCGATATTGAAAAATTTATGATGGGATCCGTGATACGATATCCGAGATATATATAGGACGGATAAATGAAAATAATAAATAGCTAAAATAATAATAACTGATATAATACGCTTGTGGAATGGGATTACATGATACTTTTAAATCTTGTTGGAAGATATTTGCAAATAATCGGAATGGAAAGATTTAATGATATTTATGTTAAAATTATCAACGTTATATTTCGATTGTTTGCTTCAAACTTTCTTGTTTTTTGTTTCGTTACAACAATGTAATGAGTATTGAGTCGGTGTAGGTAAAGAAGTATTTGATATTAATAATCTATCTGTATTTTGTATCCAGTATTCATTTATTAGTTTTCTATGTTTAAGCAGGTAGGAATGATAAGAATAATATCTCAAATATTAGTATTATTCTGTATTTTAAAAATTTCGATGTTATGTTTCTTGATAATTGTTAGCTAATCAATGACAAAAAATGTGTAGTGTTGGACAGGTTTAAGGAAACCGAATTCCATAATGTGCACACATGTTAAGGGTGGATTTTGTTCTCTAAGCATTGGATTTTAAGTAATTTAATGTAAGGAAGTTAATGTCAGGAAGTTAATTTTATATACATAATTATAGTTGATTCCATCGAATATTTAAAGGCGAGGGAGGGAAAGTGGTGAAAGAAGGCACAATTCTCAAAATAAAGAGGGGTAAAAGTGATCAATGCCTAGCAACTAGGTTGTTGACTACTCGGTTTCTAACAAATTTAACATTTGTCTAACTAACCGTCGTATTTTTTAAATCTAAGTAACGGTCACCCGCCGCACTCCAGTAAACACCACCTGCCAACTCTCATAATTTATTTCCTAAATAATGTTGCTAATTTGGGGGCTATATTTAGAATTCTTTCATATATTTTGAATGAAGCCTTAAAACTATTGTCTTCAAATTTAGTGTATAAAAAAAGCCTGTTAACAAAATTCCAAATAAACATGACCTAATTTCATTACCTAAACTAAAATTTACATATTTTGGTTTGCGGATGGGTCAAGTGGCAAGCAAAAGGATCCCCTATTCAACAACCTCTTTGTCTGTCTGATCCCACCATCTTGTGACATTTTCCAGTATGGTTATTAAGTATCCCCGTGCACGTGTGAAACAGCCACTGAGCAACTAAAAGTGACGCTTGCTATCAACAACCTGTTGCCACTCTGATTACACATATTTGGCCCGTGAACATTTTTTGTCCACCACTAAATGAAGTTCCCTCGGTTTTTCTGAATCTAAGTAACGATCACCCGTCGCACTCCAGTAATCACCACCAGCCAACTTGATATATTTTGTTTTCCTAATTAATTATGCCAATTTGGGGACTATACTTAGAACTCTTTCATATTTTTTAGATGGACCCTTAAAACTAATGTCTTTATACAAAATTCCAGGTGGGAGTTTGTTTTTCAGAGACAAGCAACGGGAACCCCCTATCCAAGGGTGCTAACATGTGTCAACAACCCGTGACATTTTCTAAAGGTTATGGTTATTAAATGGTCACCACACCACACTTTCTTAATCTAAGAAACGGTCACCCGTCACACCCCAGTTACTTCTCCCCGCTAAACTAGGTTCCCTTTCCTCGTTTCACCCCATTTTCTGAATCAATTAACGGAGACCCACGTTCTTCCACGTTCGATCCCGTGATCGTTTTTGTTAATCACTTAGAACTCTATCATATCCTTTTACCCACCCCTTTCTAACCCTATTTTCAAAATTTAAGCAACTGTCACCTGTCACAACCCAGTAACTTCTCCCCGTTCGATCCCGTGGACGTTCTTATCAACCACTTAGAACTCTATCTTATCCTTTTACCCACCCCTATCTAACCCTATTTTCAAAATTTAAGCAACTGTCACCTGTCACAACCCAGTAACTTCTCCCCGTTCGATCCCGTGGACGTTCTTATCAACCACTTAGAACTCTATCTTATCCTTTTACCCACCCCTATCTAATCCTATTTTCTAAATCTCAGCAACGGTCACCTGTCACATCCCAGTAATTTCTCCCCGCTTATCTTTGGTCCCCTGAACCTCCTCGTTAATCACTAAATACGATCCCTCGTATTTTATAGATCTTAGTAACGGTCACCCGTCACGCACCCGGAATTGAAAAGAAACGTTTTTTAGAAATCTTTCTCAGATCACCGCACATAAGAGATGCTGTGGAAATGGATTGCCCACCATTAAACACCGTAAACATAAACCAATTCCCATTTTGCTCAATACATATTAAAAGCGGTAAACAATGAACACAATATTTTAAATTTTTGCAATGGAACTGTGGTCTAACACTTATACATTGCAATCTATAACAGTCAAAGTGGATTAATAAGCCGAATCAATAATTTCACATCCCCATTTGGTGAGGAAATTTTTAAAGAAGATTTAAAAAATCTCATCGATACAAGAAATATGTTCATGGATAAAGGAGAAGACGATCTTAACAAAACGTTATATGGCGATCATTTTACGTTTTGTAATAATAGATTCGGGGAATATGAATGTGCCTGCTTTTTCTATAAAAATCATCGAGACGGTGCCTTAAAAATAATGTCATCATATTTAGTGTATAAGAAAAGCCTGTTACAAATTTCCAAATAAACATGACCTAAATGCATGACCTAAATTCAAATTTATTTCTTCTTTTATTGGGGGTGGATGTTTGCTTTTCAGTGGCAAGCAAAGGGATCCTCTATACAAGGGTGTTGCTTTCAGCTGTTTTTTGAGTGTTCGTTATGCTAATCAAGTTACCACGTTCACACGTGAACGTGTCAACAACCCGTGACATTTTCTAGATCTTAGTAATGCTCACCCGTCACACTCCGCTTAACTAGGACCCCGGAATTCTGGATATAATCAACGGTCACCCGTCACACTTTCTTCCCCCTCGTTTCACTCCATTTCCTAGATCGGTGTGACGGTCACCCGTCACACCCCGCTTAGCTAGAATCCTGGATTTCTGGATATAAGCAACGGTCACCCGTCACACCCCGCTTAACATCTCCCCCGCTTAACTAGGATCCCTCCCCTCGTTTACCCGATTTTCTAGATCTTAGTAACGGACACCCGTCACACCCCGCTTAACTTCTCCCCCGCTTAACTAGGATCCCTCCCCTCGTTTACCCGATTCTCTAGATATAAGCAACGGTCACCCGTCACACCCCGCTTAACATCTCCCCCGCTTAACTAGGATCCCTCCCCTCGTTTCACCCGATTTTCTAGATCTTAGTAACGGTCACCCGTCACACCCCGCTTAACATCTCCCCCGCTTAACTAGGATCCCTCCCCTCGTTTCACCCGATTTTCTAGATCTTAGTAACGGACACCCGTCACACCTCGCTTAACTAGGACCCTGGATTTCTGGATATAAGCAACGGTCACCCGTCACACTCCGCTTAACATCTCCCCCGCCTCTCTCCCCTCGTTTCACCCCATTTTCTAGATCTTAGTGACGGTCACCCGTCACACCCCGCTTAACTAGGAACCTGGATTTCTGGATAGGATTTCTGGATAGGATTTCTGGATATAAGCAACGGTCACCTGTCACCTTACCCTAATTTATTACCCTAATTAACGATCACCCGTCACGCACCCATTAACTTTAATTACCCCCACACCTGTCACCTTGATCTAATTTATTACCCTAATTAGCATAATTAAATCCCTAATTAGCCTAATTAGCATAATTAATTGCCTCCCCCTTCCACTTTTTGTATCCAGAACCCGCATTTTCATACTACTCCTTTAAGTTTTAGCAATACCTCTAAATTGGTCTATTACTCATAACGATCGGACCATCATAGCAGATTTTCATTTTTTCGTGTATATATAGTAGTCGCCTTCGCACACTCTCCTGGTAAGGGATGAAGGAGGTTTTGTCCCTTCCGCTTGTATGGAGAAATCTCATGAAAATATGTTTTTTTCCAGAGGAATGTTCCCGCTGGGGAAGGGCACAAGGAGAGTGTGCGAAGGCGACCACTATATATAGCCGCAAAATTGAAAATCTGCTGTGATAGTCCAAACGTAATGAGTAATACTCCGATATATTGTTCAATTAATAGGTATTGAAGAAACGAATACACATTCCTTTTTTCGTTAATCTAGCTTCAAATCTGTGGGTGCCACAGATTTTCGCGGTTTGTGGGCGTTATTAACCGCTAGAATCTGCATGCCAAATCCCAATCTTCTAGCTTTTATAGTTTCCGAGATCTCAGCCTTCATACAGACGGACAGACAGACGGACAGATGGACAGACAGACGGACAGACGGACGGACAGACAGACGGACATGGCTAGATCGACTCGGCTAGTGATCCTCAACAAGAATATATATATTTTATATGGTCGAAAAAGCTTTCTTCTACCTGTTACATACTTTTGCACGAATCTAATAAACCGTTTTACTTTACGAGTAACGGGTATAAAAAGTGTATTTAATCATGTGTGTAATCATCTTTCGTCAGAAATGTTGATATCAGACCTTTTTTATGTTGAAAGTGCGATCGTCACTAGTTTTTACCTAGTTAAGAGGTGTTTTTGCTTGATATCAGCGGTTTTTGTTTTAAAAATGAGTCTAATCAAGTATATCTACTACTGTCTTCTTTATACTTTTGCTGCCATAGAATCTAGTACTAGCGTTTTCTTCCGCTAAACTAGCGGGTTTTGTCAAAAGTCGTAAAAAAAGTTTTCTGTATGGAACGGTCTAAAATTCAGTTTACATGCCCGTGCAGGATAAGTTGCTCTGAGCTCACAAAAGTGGCAATTTTTGTATTTGAATAATTTTTAAACGTGACTTTTGACAATACCGTGTTACATACCAAAATTTAAGGAATCTGAAGGCCTTTATGAATTAATGTTGTTCGTTCTCAATGTTGCTCAACATAACCAACGATCGTACTCAATATTGATCAACATGGCCAACGATCAACGAATCAAGCAATACTACAGTTGGTAACAGTACCAGGCGCGCAGTTGCACCCACGGCAGATAATTTTTGCTGATCCGCATACTCGACATAGTCAATGTCAACGGTTGACTCGATGACGCACCAACCCGCCAAGCGGTCAGCACATTCTGCAGTGTCAGCCGACCCAATAACGTTAACCGCTACCATAATCAAAAACTTACTGACCTACTCCAGAATACAACCCACTCCACTATTCTTTACACTTAACTTTAGTTCTCCAAGTATTATATAAGCTTGCGTCAAATCAGAATAAATCAGTTATCATTCCATCTTGTAACTCCGGGGCTTTATTTTCCGCCCTACGGGCATAGGCCTCGTCAACAACCATAAGGTCCGGGATCCTTATGGCACAGACTTGACCCACACTGCATTCGTGCGTGATCACACATTGGTGACCCCGACGTGATCCTTTACAGACAAAGGATCACACCCTGCAACCCCCTTCAAAACTCAAGGCTGAACCTCTAACCAGTGAGAAGCATCGTTAAGTTCACACTCAGCTATTCAGCTTCACAGGATACCCAGTTCACAGGACCGCATAGCTTATCCAGCTTCACAGGATACCCAGCTCATCCAGCTTCACAGGACCGCATAGCTTATCCAGATTCACAGGATACCCAGCTCATCCAGCTTCACAGGACCGCATAGCTTATCCAGCTTCACAGGATACCCAGCTCATCCAGCTTCACAGGACCGCATAGCTCATCCAGCTTCACAGGACCGCATAGCTATCCAGCTTCACGGGATACCCGCATAGCTTATCCAGCTTCACAGGACCGCATAGTTATCCAGCTTCCCAGGATACCAGCATAGCTTATCCAGCTTCACAGAATACCCGCATAGCTTATCCAGCTTCACAGGATACCCGCAAAGCTTATCCAGCTTCACAGGATACCCAGCTCATACAGCTTCACAGGACCGCATAGCTTATCAAGCTTCACAGGATACCCAGCTCATCCAGCTTCACAGGACCGCACAGTTATCCAGCTTCACAGGATACGCAGCTTCACAGAATACCCGCATAGTTATCCAGCTTCACAGGATACGCAGCTTTACAGGATACCCAGCTCATCCAGCTCCTCAGGATACACAGCTTGAGCCAGCTTCACAGGATCGACCATCCAATTTGGGGACAGCAGTTTATCCAGCTTCACAGGATCAATCACCCCATTGTGGCTTATACAACGTCCTAGGATACGGCATCTCCTAAACAAGAGTATTTACTTCAAATACTATGTCGACCTCATTCATAGAGGAAATTAGTCAGAACAGAGTCGATTTACATAATCATCTACATGACGATCAAAATGAGGTACAAGGGCAAATCCAACAGCTCATACACTATTATAGCAAGGACTCGTCCGAACGACGCAAACGAGATGGCTATTATGGCGGTAGGCTAAGCCAGTTGAACGATCTCTGGTAGAGAAATATCAACAACTATTTAGAAACACTATTCCATCGGGAAGCAGCAATCAGAAAGTTCCGCGGCTAACACAGAACAACACAAAGGTCCCAGTAGTCAAGCACATAAATAGTGACTCATCGATGGACTTGGACTATCAGACATCTACAGAGACGATGCACCGAATTAGAATTAGCATATTAACCAAGCGAGGCTACGACAATCAAAAGAATTAACCACCCAAATAGCGCACCTTCTCATAAACCTATAAACTTCTGAATAGTTGATGATTTAATAGCTGCTTCCTTTATAACTCGGTCAAGAGATGACCGACATCACGCCTTAATTGAGGGTACCCCTCAATGGGGGGGGGGGGAGAATGTTCGTTCCCAATGTTGCTCAACATGACCAACGATCGTACTCAATGTTGATCAACATGGTCACACTGCACTCGTGCGTGATCAAACAAATGTTTTAAAGAAAATCATTAAAGCCTTTTTTGAAAAAACTAAAAAAAAGTCTAAAAAATAAGTGTTGTTTATGGTTTTTAACCATTGCAATTACATACATTTTGTTAAGGAGGCGTTTATTTTATTTAAAAATACCTTTAATATGAGGTGAAGCCCAAGTTTATAGCATATTTTGCAAGTTACGGACTTACAAAATTTAGCCTTTTCTAGCGGTTTTCCCGCCAAAGTAGCTTGTTTTTTCAAAAGTCGTGTTGTTGAAAAATATTTTTTTTTTTTAACTATTACATTTACACAAATTACAAATAGGGGGAGCTTATAGCATTTTAAAAAACCTTTCAAACGAGACACATCACAAGTCTGTAGCTTCAGTAGTTTAGGCCTTCCGTATTTTAGCTATTTATAGCTGTTTTCCCGCGAAACTAGCGGGTTTATCCAAAAGTGGTTTGATTTAATCGAGCTGTTGAACATCATATCAAATTTTCAGGACTTTAAAACCATGTTTTGGAACAGACAGACAAACCGACAAAAATAATTAAGTTTTCATATTGGGAAGAAGAAGAAAATCTTGGTTTAGGTATAACTTTTGAACAGAGTAAGAATACAACGAGCGTAGTGCGAGGGGGAAAATATTCTTTTCGGCCCCAAAAGATCTAAATGTTCACTTTTACAATTTCACCGCCCTCTCCCCTAACCAATTGATTTTCTTGAGGTTTTGGTAAGCAATCCTTTAAGTTTTAGCAATACCTCTAATTTGGTGTATTACTCACTACGATCGGACCATCATAGCAGATTTTCATTTTTTCGTGTATATATAGTAGTCGCTTTCGCACACTCTCCTTGTGCCCTTCGTCACTACATGGACTGCCGTCCATAGTGATAACCGATTATAATAATCAGACCAACAACAATTATAGAGGTCATCGCAATTCTAGAGGAAACAGCAGTGGTGGAAACACAAATAATAACAGAAACAATAACAACAATAACAAAAATAACAACAATAACAACAATAACAACAATAACAACAATAACAACAATAACAACAATAACAACAATAACAACAATAACAACAATAACAACAATAACAACAATAACAACAATAACAACAATAACAACAATAACAACAATAACAACAATAACAACAATAACAACAATAACAACAATAACAACAATAACAACAATAACAACAATAACAACAATAACAACAATAACAACAATAACAACAATAACAACAATAACAACAATAACAACAATAACAACAATAACAACAATAACAACAATAACAACAATAACAACAATAACAACAATAACAACAATAACAACAATAACAACAATAACAACAATAACAACAATAACAACAATAACAACAATAACAACAATAACAACAATAACAACAATAACAACAATAACAACAATAACAACAATAACAACAATAACAACAATAACAACAATAACAACAATAACAACAATAACAACAATAACAACAATAACAACAATAACAACAATAACAACAATAACAACAATAACAACAATAACAACAATAACAACAATAACAACAATAACAACAATAACAACAATAACAACAATAACAACAATACGAGTGACGAATGATCGTTAATTAGGGTGATACGTTGACAGGTGACCGATACTAAACCTAGAAAATTGGGTGAAACCAGGGGAGAAATCATAGTTAAGCGGGGAAGAAGTTACTAAGATCTAGAAAATGGGGTGAAACGAGGGGAGGGATCCTAATTAAGCGGGGAGAAGTTACTAACCTCTAGAAAGTGTCACGGTCTGTTGACACGGTCACACGTGGACGTGGTAGCTTAAGTAGCTTAACGAACACTTGTAAGGATGTTTCTAGGCTGGGGTAGGACTCAGTCTCCCAGGATCACTCACAAAAATATTCGTATTCGGACTACTAGACCAAAAGGGGTAAAGAAAGATAGCACTCCCGAACAACACACCGAAGGCGATATCAACGACAGGATCCGTTGCTGTTACCCATTCCCGTATTTGGTGGAAATATTCTGGGGAAGGGGGCTCGGTAACAAATGTTTTCCCCGCCACGTCCCAACATGAAGCACAGAAAATAAGATCAAAATACAAAGTATACCTTTTATTGTCTCCAAACTATATACAGATACACGTCGCCTGCCTCACTACGTTGACCTCACTGTCCAGTAAATTCCGACCGATACCGAAGGCGATAATAGCTGCCCGCTCCACTGCTCGGGATGTACCCTGCTTACACCCGCAGCTATTTTCGCAAGTTATCGGCCGTGCGCTGGGCCTTTGGAGATTTTCAACACTCACTTCTCCTTTTTTTCTTTCCGCAATCGATGCGTTCACTCCGGCACTTCGAAAGTTTCTGCCTCGCTGTTCCGGTGACCTCTTTTCGCATTATTCAGCGCGTATCGCTGCAGTCGACGTCGGCGTCGGCAGCAGTTGGCGCTGGCAGAGCTTCCCTCTTAGTTGGCTGCAATCGGTTGAATTTTAGCTGCTCAGTTTCGTTCGATGATACTCTCGCTCTCGGCCGTTTGATACAGCAGTCGACGTCGGCGTCGGCAGCAGTTGGAGCTGGCAGAGCCCTCTGCCCGTGGGATGCAGGTGTTCATTCCAGGCTGCGGCATCGTCATCCCGCAGGAACTGTTTTCTCGTTCTCTCTGGTTTGGCTTGTGTCAGCGAGGGTGGGTTTTAAACTAACTACAAATACTTTGGCCACCGTGTCTGGGATTAATAGGGCTAATATTTACATCATTTTACGTGGCTACAAATAGGTGACTTACATGGCTACCAATATGATGTTTTGTAAGAGCCGTTTCACGACTCTTTACCCCCCCTTTTCTTTGGGGTGTTTGAGATTGCCGTGACATGGTTAGGGGAAATGCTGATTTGGAACTTGGCCCCGCGTATGCGTCTAGCGATGCGTGCCGTAGGCCGATTGGTTTCCTGCACGAACGCGATCAGTTCCGCCGGGAGTCTGCGGCCGGGGGTGTTGACCATCCATGCCGGGGGGCCTCTTGCCATGGGTTCTCGTCCTGGACGGTGTCCAGCAGTGGTGTATCGTCGAGGAGCTGCATAAGTTCCCTCTCTTCCTCGTCGGTTGAGGCAGAGATCAAGGTCCACGAGAAGGGCTTGCCCTTGAACATGTTATAATTTTGTATTTGATTATTAAAAGTAAAAAAAAATAACATTTTGACTTTCCGTAGAGTATTTTTGTTTTTAATAAATTTTTTTCCACGGTAATTTTTTTGAAATTTCGGGTATATTTACAAACAAATTGGTAATTTCTTATGTATAGCTCTACAATTTTACCCGAATCGTTTATGTATTTAATTCGACTACATCTATTTAGAATATTTAGAATTGGTGGATTTTATAGTAAATATACGCCAAAAACAATAAGCTAAAAATGGAAAAAACCATGTTTTGCTTGTATTTATTAAATGAAAAAAGTGTATATGTATAAATTCGAATTTATTAATGAAAACCATAACTTAAAAAAATATATTAAGTTTTAAATAATTTAAGTATTAATCCGATCCATCTCGATTTCGCCTTCGCTATCGGTCTTGTTGCTCTTACATTCTGCTGCTTTTAACAGAGTTAAAACTTCCTTTGGAAAGGTGTTCACTTTTTTCGGAAAACTTTCGTTTACTAGATATTATTTGATCGGAGCTAATCAAGAACATATTCCAAATGTCCTGGTTGCTCTCTACCATATCCACTTTTCTCGAATAACATCCTTTGTATTTTTTTAAGTTTAATTGAAGACTGAGATTAAAATTAACTATTTACTTTGTTTAATAATTCACAAGTGCCAAAAACAGCTAACTAAAACAGCTGACTAAAGCAGATGAGCGACACAGCTGATCCAAACAACTGACCAAAACAGCTTACCAACCACCAGACATTCAAAAATTAAAAAACGTATTTTTTGTGAAGTATCGTGAAACTTTGAACCCGTGCAGAACGGGACATGGAACCCCTTCGTGGGGACTTAGATATATATCTCAAGAATTAAAAAAAAAATGGTTACGTTTGGTTACGTTTGAAGAAACTTTTGGTCTAATTTACTATCAAACAAAAACACCTCTTAACGAGGTAAAAACTAGTGACGATCGCACCTTCAACATACAAAAGTTCTGATATCAACATTTGTGACGAAAGATGATTACACACATGATTAAATACACTTTTTAAAATGTATTTTTTCGGAACTCTGAAATGCCTATAGGGAAAAAGGCTAGACTAGTTTTTAAGAACACACGAACCATTGCAGTGTGCCGAGACTAGCGGGTTTTTTCAAAAGTGGTAGAACTAAAGTTTCTTATATCGAGCTGTTGAACATCATATCAAATTTTCAGGACTTTAAAACCATGTTTTGGGACACACAGACAAACTAACAAACAGAATTAAATTTTCATTTTGGAAAGAAGAAGAAAAACTTGTTTTCGGTATAACTTTTGAACGGAGCGTCCGATTTTCTGATATGACCCCTCATATTAAGCGAATTTTCAGTAGGAATACAACTAACGTAGTTAGCGAGTATCCAATTATCCCCACAAGCCCCACCAGATCCAAATTTCTAAATTTTCACTTTTACACTTTCACCGCTCTCTCTCCCAAACCAATTGATTTTCTTGAGGTCTTGGTATGCAATCCTTTAAGTTTTAGCAGTACCTTTAATTTGGTGTATTACTCATTACGATCGGACTATCACAGCAAATTTTCAATTTTGCGGCTATATATAGTAGTCGTCTTCGCACACTCTCCTGGTGCGCTTCGTCACTACATGGACTGCCGTCCATATTGATAAAAAACGTTAAATTTTACAGGTAATTTTAAATACATTTTTTTTAATATAAATATTAAAAAAAATATTTAAAAAATTGGTAAAAATAGTTAAGGGCTCAAATTTATTATTCCCATTTTCAAAAAGTTGATTTTGTTTATTTCTTTTGGAAAAATCATCATTCAAAGTTACAAAACAAATATTAATTTTTCGTACTTTTAAAAACGAAAAAACAAAGTTTCAACTTCGGCTTCACATTCTGAGGTTTCTGTAAGACTTATGAACATAATTCTTTCTTTTCCTAATGCAGAATTTTATTATCTTTCACCACATATAACTCACATTAAGCAAATCCATAATTTGTTTTTTGAATTAATCGTCACTTTTAAGGTCGCTCACCCGAGTATGCGTCAGGTCCTGTCCACTCAAATGTGGACGGAGGCCTTGGCTCCCCGAGGGGACTTCCATGATCCGCTGTAGCCGCCCTGTGGCTATCGGGTCTTCCTTGCTACGGGTCATCCCTTCGAAGGATGCTGGCTCGGTTGTGTGTCTGGCTTGCCACTGGTCGTGGGTCGGTTTTCGGTGGAATGGTCCAATGCCGTGGGGTTCTCGTCGGTGTCATTTCCGTTGGCGACAGGGTTCTCCCACTGGGGAGGTTTGACCTGGTCCTTATTGCAGACCGGGTCCTCTGGCCTCCCTGGCTCGACAGTCACCGGTGTTGGACCTCTATTCCCTATGGACAGGTCCAGGGGCGAGTGGGGCACTCGATTGAATCCTCGCACTTGTATCTTGATCTTGATCTCTGGTTCGTTGGTTGCACTTGTACTTTCGCTCGCGTATCTTGGTTATCTGTCCCGAGCTACGCCTGCGCCGTCCCTTTTATAGGCAGCGGCGGGGTCCCGTTATTTCCCTTTTTGCACACGGCTCGCTAGGGTCCAATGTCCACGTGTGTCCCGTTAGTTCCCTTTGCGCACGGCACGCATCGGGTCCAAGGTCCAAGATGTCCGGTTCAAAGTCCACGGCTTTACCGTTCGACCTTATTGCCCTTTGGCGGCGTGGGTCCAAGGTCCAGCGCGGCACCGTTATTTCACGGTCTCTCCGCTTTAGCCGGGTCCAAGGTCCAGTATTCACCGGTGGACCTGGATGCCCTTGGATTCTGCCGCATTCTCGCTGTTGCTAGGGGCTCTCCTGCCTCGAGATTTGTGGGGAGTTTTACGACTCCTCACATCTCCCCCTTTCTTCGGAAATGTGTTAAAGACGTTGCTTTCTCCTCCCGGCGCACTCCGTCGACGTATCTCAGCTTCCTCGTTGTTGTCCTCGTCCTCCGTTGCTCCTGGTTCCCTACTCCTTATGTTGGCCACCCTTTTCCTGTAGGCATCTCGACGACCGCGTCTAACCCTCGCTGATGCCTTCTCCTGCTGTTGGCCACCGGTCAGATCGCAACGATGCCAGTCTCAGCCGTGTCCTATAGGCATCTTGACCCCCGCGTATAGATCCTCCCGTGCCGTCCTTACTCCTGCTCCTTGTTCCTTGACGATTCTCTCTCCTCAGTTGCTGATCCTCGCCTCCGCTCGGAATTTTGAATTTCCGCGCCGCTCCTCGTAGAAATACGCCGCTTCTATTTCCGCAATCTGGCAACTCCGCTCCTACTCATAATCGCGTTCATCGATCGTGGTGAGCGGCGTCGTCACTTCCATGTCTCCAATTCCAGCTATCGATATTTTTTAGCGTTGCCATTTTCCGTTCCAGTCGCAGTGTGACCAATAGTGTGGCCACTGTGAAAAATCTAGTATTTTTTCCATGTCGTGTTCCCTATCGATCGCACTATCGATCGACCGCCGCTATCGCAGCGCCCCCATCCCGATTTTTCATTACCGCGTGGTTGCAGCTGAAAATGGTGAGCTTTTATCTCTTTTTCTAAATTTTTCCAGCTTTCTGACCATTTGTTTCCATTTTGCAGCTCCATGCCGATGTATGAATGCCCCTTGATGAGGCTCCGGGGTGCGGACCATGGCCCCGCGCGCCCCGGAAGACAACTTGCGGCTGCAAGTGCCCCCCGTGTCCCGCGCCTGCGGCAGCCTCGCGACGTATTTGCCGGCCTGAGCGCCTGGCCTCGCGCTTCTCTGATCCGCTCCTGGCATGGCTGCCGTAGAGGTCGTTGACCCCTTTTTGTTGTTGTGCTGCAGTCGGTGCTATTGCTTGTGTTGTTGTTGCTGGCGTATTTCGCCTCGCATTTGGCCGGGTTGTTGTCGTTGTTGCCCATGTTTGCTTGTTGTTGCTGGCCGCGGTTGATGTTGTTGCTGGTCGCGGTTGTTGTAGCCCGCTTCGCCTGCGCGTATGTCGTCGCGCTTACCTTCCCCTGTCCCAGAACATACTCTCGCTTCTGTTCTGGCCCCAATCTGGGGCACCTTTATTCCGCGCGGTAAACGCTGACGTCGCCGGTTGCGGACACCTTGATGCGGTACCGGGCCCCGTTAGCGACGACCAGCTTGGCCCACCGCTTCTGCCGCGCTCTCCCTCTCTGCCGTCGTGCCTCCATTGCCACGCTCGGCGTCCACGGCTCGCCTCTCGCAGAATGCTGCCGCTGCAGCTCCGGCCTCTCCGGCGGGGCACGTGCCTCGGGGCACGAGGCCTGCCGCGCGATTTTCGGCGTCGCTGCCAGTGGACTGGGCCACTCCCACGCCGTCTTCTCCCGTTCCTCGTCCTCTCCTCCCGTCCTCTTCCTGCACTCCTGTGCTGGCCATCTCCACGTAACGACCGCCTCATGCCACATCCTGCCGTCTGCCTCGACCACCCGTCGCTCCTCTGCGATCCACCATGCCTCCTGCTGCTCCCGCAGCGGTGGTGAGGGCGGTGTCGTCGGTGGTGGTGGCGGTGGTGGCGATGTTGCCGGTGGTGGCGGCGGTGGTGAGGGCGGTGTCGGCGGCGAGGACACCTCCGAGGACACCTCCGGGGTGACCGAGTCCAGGCCTCCCCAGGTCTCGTCGTCGTCATCCGACGAAAACGACACCACGTCTCCGGCGTCGTCCGGCATCTGGGCCTCCTCTTCCGCGTCGTCCTCCAGCTCGATGTCCGGGATCTCGCCGCGGTCCTCCTCCTCCGACGGCGACGGAGAGCGCGACGCCAGGGGTGACGCGCATAGCTGGAGGTAGGATTCGGGATTCCGCCTCCATATCGCTGCGGGCTGTTCCCCGACGCCGGCCTCACGTGCCTCGGATTTGATTTGGTGCGTCTTGGTGGCCATGTTGCTGCTGCTGCTTGGAATTTTTGAATAGGCAGATCCACTCTGCTCTACCCTCCGCGTAACCTCTGTTCTTCCTCCGCGCTCCTGTTCCGTTATTCCGCAGGGCTTGTACCGGTAACGGGACTTGCCCTCCGTGTACGCCTCCTACGGAATTTTGCATCGGTGCGCGTCAACCGGTAACGGTAGTCGCGGTTTTGACCCTCCTCTGCCCCGCTCTCGCGCTCCTGTGTGTGTGTGTTCGTGTATCCGTGTGTAATCCATATGTTGTGCCCGTTTGGATACACCGTATCGTCCTCTCTCTTTTCCCGTTAACGCAAAGCACAGTGCATCCTCGATTCGTGGTCGTTTCACTTTGCTCACTCCCGGGCTTTAGGTCGCTTATGTGAGCTGTCTTTTCCTTGCCGCTTTCCTCGTGCCGTAACTTGCAGATCACCGGCGAGGTGAACTTTGTGATTTTAAACGGCCCATCGAATTTTGGGGCCAGTTTCGCCGCGAAACCATCTACTGCCTTGGACAGGTGGTGCTCCTTGACCCAGACCTTGTCCCCAACCTTCGGCTTCCATGGTCGCCTTCGGAGATTGTAGTGCCGCGCCTGATCCTGCGCTGCCTTCTCCATGTTTCTCCTGACCAACTCGAAGATTTCCTTTAATTTTTGTGCTCTCCGTGGGTGTTTGTGTTTCCTTTCCTGTTCCGGTTGTCTGCTCGTCATACAGCGCGTTTGGGAGTCTCGGCTCTCTACCCTGCGTGATAAACGCTGGCGAATTGTCTCCGGCACACTTGTATTCACGGCCAACTGCAATTCTGGCCATTTTTCATCCCACGTCCTCTGATCGGCTCCGGTGAACTGCGCGATCATTGTTTTTACGGTCCTGTTGGTTCTCTCCGTCGGGTTTTCTTGTGGCGTCTACGGTGCTGTAAACTGGTGTCGGACACCCAGTTATTCCATGAACTTCTTGAACGCTCTGCTTGTGAACTGCACGCCGTTGTCGGTTATCATTACTTTAGGTACTCCGTATCGCGAAATTATACGTTCTCTGATGGCCTTTTGAAGGGTTTCCGTAGTTGCCCTTCGCATGGGCACGATTTCGGTCCACTTTGAGAATCGATCCACCAAGACTAGTAGCATCGAATTCCCGTGTTTTGATCGTGGCAGGGGACCGACGAAATCGGCGCATACCGTAGCCCATGGCTCCTCCGGAATTTGTGTTAGCATTTTTCCGGCTGCCTGGAGTTGGTTAGGCTTGTATTTCATGCAGCTTTCACAGTTCCGCACATATTTTCGTACGTCTCGATGCATACCCGGCCAGTAATATCTTGCAGCCACTCTTGCAATCGTTTTCCGACTGCCCAAGTGTCCGGCCGTTGGCATGTCGTGATTCTCAGATATGACCCTTTTTCTCGACTCGGTGGGTACGCACAGCTTCCAGGCGACTACGTTCTCGTTGCCAGCCCTGTGTGGAATATGTCGGTACAGCCGGTTGGCTTCCACCAGATAATCGGGGTATTTTTGTTGATTCTGCGTAACTTTTCCTTGCATTTCCTTTATCCAGGGGCATTGTGCTCGTTCTTGCAGATCGGTTTCTTTATTTTCCAGTCTTCGGCACGTTTCTGGTAGCGGCTGCCGTGACAGGGCGTCCGCTACTATGTTAAGCTGGCCCTTTCTGTATGTGATTTTAAAATCGTACTGTTGTAGCTCCAGCGCCCATCTCGCGATTCTGCCGGACGGACTCTCGATACTATTCAACCACTTCAGGGCCATGTGATCGGTTATCACTTTGAAGCGGTAGGTAAGGTTTTAATTTCCTGATGGCCTACACGATTGCTAAACACTCTTTTTCTGTGGCAGAGTAATTCCTTTCCGCCCCGTTCAAGGATCGGCTGGAGTAGGAAATCACCCGCTCACCCTGGTCCGAATGTTGTGTGAGCATAGCACCGAGGCCGTAATCGCTGGCGTCTGTTTGGAGTACGAAAGTTTTGCTGAAATCGGGGCATGCCAGGATTGGGTCAGCAACTAGCCTGGCCTTGACGGCTTCGAACGCTTGCTGGTGATCGTTCGTCCATTCCCATTTTGCTTTCTTCCGGAGGAGTGCGTTCAGGGGCTGCACTATGGTGGCAAAATCTGGTACGAATCGCCTATACCATGATGCCACCCCCAGATACTGGCGCAGCTCCTTGACGTTTGCCGGTGGCTTCAGCTGGGCTATGGCCGACACCTTCTTCGGGTCCGTCCCAATGCCTTGGTCTGTGATTCGATGCCCTAAGTATTGCAACTCCTTCCTGAAGAATTTACATTTATCAGCATTTGCTTTCAGGTTTGCTGCCCGTAGTCTTCTGAACACCTCTTTTAGGTTCTGCATGTGTTCCTTTATGGTCCGTCCGATGACGATAATGTCGTCTTGATACGCAAAAGCGTGCGGCATCATCTCGGGCCCTATGACCTGGTCCAACGCCCTTTGGAATGTCGCCGATGCCGAGTGTAGTCCGAATGGCATGACTCTCCATTGGAATAAACCTTTTCCTGGGACGGTGAAGGCTGTGTACTGCCTGCTGTCCGCCTCCAATGGTATCTGCCAGTACCCGTCTTTTAGATCCAAGCTGCTGATGTACTTGGCTTCTCTCAGTTGGTCCAGGATGTAATTTATCATTGGCATCGGATACGCGTCCTTTACGGACTTTGCGTTTATTTGCCGGAAATCTACACACAACCTCCATTTCCCTGTCTTCTTCCTGACCATGACGATTGGTGAGCTGTAGGGGCTTTTTGATGGTTCTATGCAACCTTTTTCGAGTAGCTCGTCGACCTTGGCGTTAATTTCCCCTTGCATCTTGGGATTCTTGGGATAATACCTTTGTTTGACCAGCTGGTCATCTTTCATGGTGATTTTGTGCACAGCTACGGTCGACGTTCCTTGTATATTCTCCAAATCTGTCAATTCTGTTTTTAGGAATTCAGCTACGTCCTCTTCCGTGAATTCTTTTGGCGTTTCCGCGACAGAGACGGACAGTCTTTCCTCTGTGCAGTTTTGTTCCCTGTTTCTTGGTGGTATCGCCACCCGAAGACCGGCGCACTCCATTTTTGCTCCTATTGTGGTGAGGAAATTCCATCCTAGCACCAGAGCGTCTATGATTCCAGGAAGGATCAGCAACTGTATTACCACAGTTCTCGTTCCGAGTCCTATTCCTATTTCCAGCTGCGAGGTGATGCTCCCGCATCGTCCGTCTGCCATCCGTACTTGCCTCCTCGTGGGCCTGACCTGTCCTGACGCCTGCAGCCTGTCCGCCAGCTCCTCGCTTATAAAGCTAGCCGTGGCGCCGGTGTCCACTGTGGCCTTCAGCCTCTTCCCGGCTATGAGCACTGTGGCGGACAGTTGCATTTCTTTCGCCTTCAGGTCGCCCATTAAATCTGAGGGGCAGTGCCTCGCGAACCCTAGTTGCCCCTCGGTGGCTGGGATCGCTGGGCATTTCCCGATCTCGGGCAGCAATTAGTTGTCGCTAGCCTATTTTCCCGCAGTTCCAGCAGAACAGCACCGGGCGGTTTCGGCACTCTGTTGCCCAGTGCTCTTGGCTTCCGCATCTTCGGCATGCTGTTGCCGGGTTCGTAATGTGTCCTCTCCTTCCCTCTGTCCTTTGGCCTTGTGGACCTCGCCTCCAGGGGGCATCATTGTTGTCTTGGCACCTTCTGCAGACTGCTCCTTGCCCGTTTCGAGTGGCTGCTGGGTGCGCGAACCCTCTTCGTACTGTTCCCGGGTGTTCGTATTCCCGTCGTGCAGCTACCGGGTGCTGCAACTCTCTTTTTGCGGGTACGGGGTGCATCCTGGTCTGTGGAGTGTTGGCCTCCTCGAACTCCCTCCTTTGCTGGTCCAACTCCTCAAAGTCGTCTGCCAGTGCCATCAGAGCGTCCAGGTCCTTGCACTCGTACGGGCGAATGACCATCCGCAGCGCCGGTGTGCTGTTCTCTATAATCCTCTCCAGGACCTCTTCTCGGGTCATATCCAGGGGCCGCATCAAGGTCTGCATGTCTACCATGTAGTCTTTAAACGACTCATTGTTTCCTCTGCCTGACCTGATCGGCTAGCTTCACCATGAAGCCCCTGGGCAGGAAGAATTCCTTGAAGCTTCGGGAGAAGTCTGCCCAGGTCTCCCAGAATTTGTTGTTAGCGATAAACCACTTGAGGGCTCTTCCCTGCAGGAGTTCCGGCATCGCTCTGGGGATTAGATTGGCGTCGAGCCCGTACGTCACCGCTGACCACTCTACTTGTTCTAGGAACTCCAGGGGTTTATCGTGGCCGTCGTACCTGAAGGTCCACTCTCGTACCTGCTTCGCCACCCTGGCATAGTCCGGTACTTCCGTTTTGGCCCTGTCCTTCCTTTGATTGGCGTCCTCCTGCCTTTCACGACTGTTCTCCCTTTGAGTGGAGTTTCGTCGCTCCTGGTTGCCGGCGTCCCTGAGGCTTTGGACGTCCAAGCTGCTCACCAAGCCCTCTGCGCTTGTGATTTTCATCTCGGGAGTCTTCTTTCCGTATTCCCTTTCCAACGCTTCGAGGATGGCAACTGTCTCCGGTTCTTTGGTTGTGCGGTCTATGAACTCCGACAGTGCTTTTCTCATGTCGTCCACGAGACCCTCTAGCCTGATTCCCAGGGCGGCTGCGATGGCGGGAAAGTCATCCCTTTTGAGGGCATACAGCCACGACTTGCCCATCCTCTATCTGCTTTCTTGATCGGGACAATCACGCTTGGGCGCCAGATGTAACGAACTGTTTTTAACCTTTGGATCGCTACGTAAACGCCGCGACTAGCTCAGAGATATTGTGTGTTCGTCCCTCCAAATTTGTATTGCGTGACTGCCCGTGACCCAAGAAAATGCAGAGATATACGATTGGGACAAATCGGAAAACTTTATTAAGTTTTTCTTTTCGCTGGAATTGGTTTCTTCGTCAGCTGGCTGTTGCGGCTTGCCGGGTCGGCGAAGTGCCTTCCTCGGCTCAAGATTCACTCTGTGCGTTCCTCGTCGGCGCTCCTCGACGGCGTCGCTACTCTCGCCTCCCTTCGTGGTGCTTGTCGTTCTCCAACGGCGTCTCTCCGGTTCCACCCGGCTTGTAGGACTCAAGAAGTCTGCACAACCTTCCTTTCGGGTCCGACCAGAGTGTTCCTGGGATCACCTGTTTCGTCGTGTTCCCTGGGGTCGGTCTGGCTCTAGCCTGAGAAACAAATGTCCCGACAGGTCAAACCTGAGGATTCAGCCTTATCGTCAGTCCACCGTAACCCCGACGCCTGGCACAAACTCTTGATCCGCGCTTACCCTGCCGGTAGCTCGTCCCTCTCTCGACTCTGCTCCTGTCCTGCACTCGTCTCCACTCCAATCTCTGTGTCCTGCCGATCTCACCGTTGCAGTCTCAGCCTTGGCCTAGCGTCTTGACTCTGGTATCTTGATCTGGGCGTTGAGCACTCGGTTTCTACGGTACTCTCACGGCCACGCACTCGATTGAATCCTCGCACTTGTATCTTGATCTTGATCTCTGGTTCGTTGGTTGCACTTGTACTTTCGCTCGCGTATCTTGGTTATCTGTCCCGAGCTACGCCTGCGCCGTCCCTTTTATAGGCAGCGGCGGGGTCCCGTTATTTCCCTTTTTGCACACGGCTCGCTAGGGTCCAATGTCCACGTGTGTCCCGTTAGTTCCCTTTGCGCACGGCACGCATCGGGTCCAAGGTCCAAGATGTCCGGTTCAAAGTCCACGGCTTTACCGTTCGACCTTATTGCCCTTTGGCGGCGTGGGTCCAAGGTCCAGCGCGGCACCGTTATTTCACGGTCTCTCCGCTTTAGCCGGGTCCAAGGTCCAGTATTCACCGGTGGACCTGGATGCCCTTGGATTCTGCCGCATTCTCGCTGTTGCTAGGGGCTCTCCTGCCTCGAGATTTGTGGGGAGTTATACGACTCCTCACACTCCTGTGGGTTATTCTGCGATCCAGGCCGGAGCTGCTGGCGCTGCTGTTCCCTGTTTCCTGGGGATCGTTGACCATTGCAGGGTCGCCGGAACTGCTGCAGCCGCTGTCTGCGGACGCCGGGAGATAGTTGTTTGCGGCCGAGTCATCAGAGCTGCTGGAGCTGCTGTCTGTGGGCGCCTGGAGATCGTTGAAAGCAGCCGAGTCGTCAGAGCTGCTTGAGCTGCTTGGTACGGGGGTTATATCGGCCCATGCCTCGTTGGCTTCGGCGAGTCGTTGGGCCGAGTGTGTAGCACCCACTCGGAAGCTCATCTCCACAGAGCATTCCGAGGAACTCGAATTCCTTGGTGGGCTGTCGTAGCGATATCTGGGAACGGACGAGACGACTCGGATCTGGCGTAGACCGTCCTCCAGCCCTTCTTGGTCGAAGGCGGGTAGGCCTACGGCTCGCATGGGAGGCCAATCTGTCGTGGAATCCAGTTCTTGCATTCGGGCCAGGCGTTCGATGTTGACCACCATCGGATCGACGGTTCCTATCTCTGACTGGCGTCGTCGTAGCCGAGTCGTCAGAGCTGCTTGAGCTGCTTGGTACGGAGGTTATATCGGCCCATGCCTCGTTGGCTTCAACGAGTCGTTGGGCCGAGTGTGTAGCACCACCCACTCGGAAGCTCATCTCCACAGAGCATTCCGAGGAACTCGAATTCGTCGAGCGATATCTGGGAACGGACGAGACGACTCGGATCTGGCGTAGACCGTCCTCCAGCCCTTCTTGGTCGAAGGCGGGTAGGCCTACGGCGTCTACCCAACTGCTAACGGCTCGCATGGGAGGCCAATCTGTCGTGGAATCCAGTTCTTGCATTCGGGCCAGGCGTTCGATGTTGACCACCATCGGATCGGCGGTTCCTATCTCTGACTGGCGTCGTCGTAGGGACTGAGGTTCAGCGTCCTGGTTGGGGAGAGCAAAATCGTGCAGGCTGACTCAGGCCATGATTGTGGTTCCTACTTTGGGGCTAACTTGGCGTTAAACGGTTCGATGGTCTGCCTTGCTCTGGGGTTGTCGGGGTATTTCCCCTGTTCCGGGAGTGACTTCGTCAAACGAATTTCCGGGTAACCGGGGTTCCCGGCCCTGTATGAGGTATACTGGATTAAATCCGGTACTGTCGGAAACGCTTGTATTGATGGCCAGAGTGATTTCTGGCAGCAATTGATCTCATGTCCTTTGGTCCTCGTTGACGTACTTCGAGATCATGGTTTTGATTGTCCGGTTTTGCTCGTTCCGTAGGGTTTTGATGAGGTGAGTATGGGGCCGAATGTTGTACATGGATTCCCGCAGTTTTGCAGAAGGTCTTGAAGGCCCGGTGCTCGGTGCTCTAAATCTAGCCAAGATTCTTTCTCGGAAGGCTACTTCAAGGCTAGCAGACGTAGCCTTGCGCAGGGCAATCAGCTCTACCTATTTGGTGAAGTGGTCTAGGAATACCAGTAGCATCGTGTGTCCTTTGCGGGATCGAGGTAGTGGTCCTACATAGTCAGCACACGGGGTTAAGAACGGTTCCTCGGATTTCCTGGTTAACATCTTTCCTGCCGTTTGAGTTGACTCTCCTCTGGCTTAAGCAACCTCCTACTGGCGTAGGCGATTACCCGTTCGGTTCCTTCGACTTGTTGAGTGAGGACTCCTGGAAGGTTCGATGCGACCGTCGCGCAATACTTCGTCCACTTGCTCGTTGATGATCTTCTGCATGGCCGTGATTCTCGGGAAGTACCTCTGCTTTATGTTGGAGCTACCGGACATGCTGTCAAATGGAGCCAGATCGGCTGCTAAGAACTCGGTGATCCGGAGTTCCAGGGGTTCTTCGGTGGTGACGGTTGCTAGGTTGGCTGATACTTCCTTGACTTGATTCGGCTGGCTGGGCTGGTGGTCCTGGCGTCTTGGTTCCATTCGAAAAGGGTTCCTTTTCCGAGCTATGGCGGCGTCAGCCAAGGACTTCAGGCGAGAGGGGTTATCCACGGCAGGCGCCGGTCGTACTCGTTTCTGTTGCTTGGGAGCTGTAGTGGTTGTATCCCTTTGGGGTTTTCCTGCCAACTGTCGTGAGGCTGCCGCTGGGTTTTCCGTGAGACGCGTTGCATCAGGAGAAGCTGCCGCGCACGCCGCGTTTGGTGCGCCGTTTCTCGCTGGGGGTTCCTGCGAGCCCGATAAGCTATTGGTCGTACTGGGAGAAACTACCGCGCACGTCGCGTTCGGTGCGCCGTTTCTCGCTGGAGACTCCTGCGCATCCAATGAGCTTCTGGTCGTACTGGGAGAAACTGCCTCGCACACCGCGTTCGGTGCGCCGTTTCTCGCTGGAGACTCCTGCTCATCCAATGAGCTTCTGGTCGTACTGGGAGAAACTGCCGCGCACGTCGCGTTCGGTGCGCCGTTCCCCGGCGGTGAACATGTTGGGGTCTGAGCTCCTACTGTTGGAGGCGTCGTTCTCGGGTCCTTGTGGCCCGGTTTGAAAGTCGTTGCTGCTGGTTTGGGTGTCTCCCAAATCGAACTCGGTTTGTCTTCGTTGGTTTGGAGACCGTGAATTCGGTAAGCCGGATCTGCGATGTTTCTGATGACGGCTTGAGGATTGTTGGTGGTCCTAGAGGAGAATAGGATAGAGCCAATCGGGCCTTACCACATTGGATGACGGTCTGGATTCCGCAGAGAATGTCGATGCCGTGTATAATCTCGTCCAGGATGTTGGGAGTATCAACAGTGTGGGCGTAGCCGTTTCTGTTCCCAAAGTTATGCGGGTACGCAGGGCGCGGGTGACGTCTGCGGTGGACCCATCCGCGTCCACACATCCCTTCGGTTGGTGGTGCTCCCAATATCCTGCGCGATCCTCTCATTGATGAAACTCCTCGAAGCCCCGATGTCTATGGTAGCGTTGAAAAGCTTCCCTTCTATGGTGACTGCGGCTACGATTCGTCCCCCCTCAAATCGTAGAGGTGGAGTTATTTCTGGGGTGATGGACCCTGTCCATTTCCCGAAGTCGTGGGCCGGCAGCAGTCGAGGGTGCGTCAGCCCTTTCTTCCGCATTCCCAGCAGAAGAGTACTTGTTGATTGCGGTGTCCCACTTCGGTGACAGGCGTTCCTTACGTCGATTGGTCCTCCAGGCACTTCAGGAACCGTTCGGTTTGTTGCGAGAGTGACCGGAGATTCGGCCTGTTGAGTATTGTTGCTCGGGTTTCCGTTTCCCGAGTGCGAGTTTCCTGTGGTTTGTAGTGGTACTTGGTAATTCCTTTGAGATCTGCGCGACCCAGTGCCAGACATCGTTGGATGCAAGGCCCGATCGCGGTCACGGGCGATCTCGTATGCTGAAGCCGTTGGATCAGCGTGGCTAGATCCTCGAACTCGTGTCGCCGAACGAATAGTTGGAATTCTGTCAAGAGATTATTGTATCTTTGCATTAAGAGTCTCAGTTCGTACTCCTTGCAAGTTTCTCCTTAGCGTTGGTACCGGTTCCTAATAGTATCTTCAAGTAGTTGAAAATACTGGGGAGGTAGGAATCAATCTAAAAACTTCTTCCCAGACCACATCCTGCATTTGAAATGTCCTGAACCAGGTTTCCGCTCTTCCGGTCAGCAGCCCTGAGACTACTCGGGGAAGTTGCGTAGCTCCAAGCCGGTATGCCTCAGCATGGGTTTCCAGGCGCTCGATAAAACTGAGCGGGTTCGAGTGTCAGTTCAACAATAATCCTCATTTGCGCATCTTTTTCGCCAGAGTAGCCGAGGATATTTCGTCGCGTGGCCCATGGACCACGGGTGGCTTTGGCAAAGGGCTAATGCCCGCTGGTACCTCGAGTCTCATCGGCGTGTTGGGGAACTCGGTTGCCAAGGCGACGTTGTCTTTGGGTTTTTCTGGAGACTGTCCCCGGGTGTCCCTCGGTGTTGGTGCCTCCGGATATATAGTGGCTAGTTCGCGGATCCGGTCCTGCTTTGTTTGCTCGTAGTCATCTCGGGTGAAGAACACTATTAGCCAACTGCGCAGTTCTTCAACCGTTCCAGTTGGTTGCAACCCAAACTCCACCGCGAGGGCTTGTAGCTCGGCTACTAGTGTCGAGTTGGTTCTTGCTGCTGCGAGAGATTTGATAGCCGCTTGGCTATCAGAGTATATCCATACCTTGCTATTCCTGAGGCATTGCTGAATCGAAAGCTTGGCTGCTTTTAAAATAGCAAGTACCTCAGCCTGAAAAACTGTCCCTGATTCTGGGAGGTGGAATTTCGATTCTATCCCCCAGCTTTCAGCGAAAATTCCAGCCCCTACACCACAGTCCATCTTGGAGCCGTCAGTGTAGAGTGATACCTCATCTTGTCCGGTTACTCTGTCATTCTCCCAGTCTTTCCTCGTTGGAAAGGTAGTCGTAAATCCGTTTCCAAATCTTATCTCCGCTGTCATATAATCCGTTTTGCTCTTTGCCAGATAGTTGCTGTCCTCTAAGATACGGCAGTGCCCTGTGTGGTAGCCTTTCCAGCATTTACTTGCCTTCAGTCTGGCCGCACTCTGCGCTGCCGTATCCTTTATGAAAAGCTCTATAGGCATCCAGAATAGTGTTCAACGAGGCAGCCGGGCATGATCCTAATGCCCCTGTAGCTCCTGTGCAAGCTGATCTCTGTATTCTTGTCTGCTTGGTAATATTGTATGCTCTTGTCAGGGCTGGCCACCAGACTAGTGCCCCGTATGTGAGAATTGGCCTTACCACTGCTGTGTAAAGCCATAACATTTTCTTAGGGTGTATACCTCAGTTTTTGCCGAACATTTTCCTGCACGAGTAGAATTCTATGCTGGCCTTTCTTACTCCTTCCGTGATGTTTAGTTTCCACGAGAGCTTCGGTTCTAGTATCACTCCTAGATACTTAGTTTTACCCGATAGCTCGAGTTCGATTCGGTCTATTTTTGGTTTACTGTATGTTGGGATCTTTGTTCTTCGCGTGAAGAGCATAAAGCGTATAGCATTCCTATACTCGGATTGATTTGTTTATAATTATTTTTGTAAGTCAGAGTGAGTGAACAATTGAAGTCAACTTCGAAGTGCTCACTTACAATTGAACTCGTTCAGAAACGAAAAAAGCTGCTTTGTCCAGCCCAAAACAACTATCGCTGCCTAGGCATTGAATTTTTGTATGTGCGTATCCAAACTGTATTTTAAAGTCAAGAAATGCGTATCCAAACTGTATTTTAGAGTCAAGGAATCGTTACCCGTATATATTTGTTTCATGTATTTTCGTCGCGAACTCGCAATTTTTGCCCGAAATTATAAAGGGTCCCGCGAGTAACAAGCACGTGCTTGGGATCGTTGGGCCACTTGTTTGTACTGCTCGTAGTGCATCAACGTCCATCCATCAAAATTGTTTTAAACCAGTCCATTTAGGAAACTTTTTTTTTACGACTTTTTAAAAAACAAGCTAGTTTGGCGGGAAAACCGCTCGAAAAGGCTAAGTTTCGAAACTCCGTAATTTGCGAAATATTAATGCTACAGACTTGTGGTTCACCTCATATTTAAAGTATTTTTAAAGAAAACGGCTGCTTAACAAAACGTATGTAAATGCAATGGTTAAAAAATAAACAAAACAATTTTTTTTATCAAAAACGGCTCTAACGACATTAATTCGTAGAGGACTTGAGATTCCTTAAATTTTGGTATTTAACACGTTATTGTAAAAAGTGACGTTTAAAAATTATTCAAGTACAAAAATGGCCACTTTTGTGAGCTCAGAATAACTTATCCCGCTCAAGCATTTAATTTTGTTTGTGCGTATCCAAACTGTATTAAATTAGATTAGATTTAGACAGTTCCGTATAGAAAACTTTTTTTACGACTTTTGATACCGGGAAGAAAACGCCAGTATTAGATCCTATGGCAGCAAAAGTTTAAAGAAAACAGTAGTAAAAATATTTGATATGACTCATGCTTAAAACAAAAACCCCTCATATTAAACAAAAACACCGCTTAACGAGGTAAAAAACTAGTGACGTTCGGACCTTCAACATACAAAAGTTCTGATATCAACATTTGTGTCGAAAGATGATTACACACATGATTTAACACACTTTTTAATATATATTTTATCGGCACCAAAGAAGGCACAGATTTAAACGTTTGGCTTCCTTGTGACGTAAGCTTGGAAACAGATTTATGAATAGTGGGCATTTCACGATGAAGTGATTCTAGAATCGTAAAAGGTAGGGTAATGTGACGAGTAGGGTAATGTGACGAACTTGTCGAATCTCATATATAACGTCACAACATATTTCGAGAGAGTCAAAGTATTCGGACGTGTTTTTGACGCTCCTCCTTCACATCGTGTTTTTCCTACGTTAAACCTATTTCGTTCTGCTCAGATTTTTAACATTTTGTCAGTAACCCTGCAATCGTGTTTAATACGGGCCATTCGGTTAATTTACATGGACAGTGACTTTATTATTCGCAAAATTAAGTTGTGAACTGAATATTTTTGCTACTGCTCTGTTTTGCCAGCGTTACCGCAAAACCCTTAGTTTGTGTTGTTGCTTAAACTACTCTCTCTGTGTTTGCCGCGAACACCCACGAGAACCTGCTCTATTGTTGCCAGCGGTACCGCTAAGCTTATAGTTCGTGTTGTTGGTTTGTAACCACTCTCTCTGTGCTTACCGCGAACATTCACACGAACTTGCAATCGGTGCATTTCGCTCTTTGCGGTTCTTCAGCGCTTATATCTGACCGCTCTCTGCCCGGCTCCCGTGCTGCTCTTCGATCGCTGTTACCGACCGCTCTTTGCTAATCCCTGCTGCTTCTGCGCTGCTCTTTGATCGCTTGCATTTTACCTGCTGCTGCTATCTACGCTTATTCTACCAAGATGACGTTGTGTTGTGCTGCTTCGTGTGCGTTCAACAATAAAATTACTACTCGTCAACCGCTGGTTTGTTGCTGGATCTGTGACAACTTGGCGCATCCTATTTGTGTTGAGCTGGGGCGCGCAAGTGGTCAAATCGTCGACAAGTTAAAGCTTCGGGTTGGCCTAAACTGGACGTGTCCGAGCTGTAGACACATTGAAGTTGATATGAAATCGTTTATGCGGCAAACCCATCTGGAGTTCCAAGCCCTGTCAACTGAATTTCGTGAGCTTCATGAGAAATTCAAGGCCGCGGAATCCCACTTTAAGAATCTAAAACTGCTAAGTGTTCCCCAATATCCAAACACGGGTAGTTGCTCCACATCTAATAACAATTTAATTGTTCCAGAGTCTGCCGCCCTTATGCAATTGAGCCCTATTTCAAGGAAATTGATGGACTTCAATCAATCAGCTCCCCCCCTCGCCTCTGAGGATGAATCGCTTGATTCCGACGCCATTCCTCCCCCAACTTCCGTTACGGAAGTTCGGGGCGATTTGGATTCTGGCGTTTGTGATCATGCTGATACTGGCGTGATGGAAGAATCATCTGCATCGTCGATTTTAGGGCCTGGCAGTACCTCCGCGACTCCAACTGGAGCTGATTTGATAACCGCTGATATCGACCATATGGCTGCTGAAACTTCATTGGCTGCACAAACCGTTGCCCCTGTGACGGCTCTGCTGGCTATTCCCCGACGTCCACCAACTATTCCATCTTCTGAACCAGTTACCCTGACGGCCTTGGCTCCCAAAAAGTGCATTTTTGTGTCGAGACTGCTAGCTTCTGCAACTGAGAATGATGTGAGACATCATATTGTCACGAGACTCTCCCTTACCGATCCTAGTGCTGTCGGCATCACCAAATTTAATTTTAAACTCAGAAGGGATTACTCTTCCTTCAAAATTCATGTTCCGGATGGGCTGTTTAGTAAAATTATTTGTTCGAGCTTTTGGCCAGAAAATACTATTGTGCATGAATATTTGAAAAAAGACAATACGACAGTTAGAACCTCTGGTGGCTCGCGCAATGCTTCTACTGCTCCAAAAAACTAGATTTCTTGATTCACTATCAAAATGTTCGAGGTTTGCTAAGTAAGCTCTCTAAACTATTTCAAGATAGTGCTACTTTTGATGCTAATGTTATTGCTTTCTCTGAAACCTGGCTTAACTCGACTGTAAATGATAGTGAAATCTTATCTAAAAACTACTTTATTTATAGAAATGATCGCCCGTGTCGTCGTGGTGGGGGAGTCCTCATTGCGGTTAAATCCAACCTGACTTCAGAGCTTATTACCACTCCTGACTCTTCAAGTATTGAATTTATTGCTGTCAAACTCTCACTTCCAACGTCTAATATGTTGATTACCTGCTCCTATATACCCCCAGGTTCTGAAATGAATATGTATTCACTCCACCTGTCTGCGATACGTCATGTATCTTCCTTGGCTGATGATAATGATTACCTCGTTGTTCTTGGTGACTTTAATCTCCCAAATGTCTCTTGGTTTCAGTGTAATGACTCGATATCAATGACTCCCAGAAATCAAAACGATTTTATTGAAGGCCTTATTGAACTGTCTTTGCTGCAAATAAATTGGATTTTCAATCACAATGAGCGTATTCTAGACTTGACTTTTATATCGGATAATTGCGACGCTGCTGTGTCTCGTGTCCCCCCTCTATCTCTTCCTGAAGATAATCATCATCCTACCCTCCAGCTGTCTTTAACAGGGGTTTTCAACTCAGTAAAAGCTTCAACAAGGCCAAGGCTAAGTTTTTGCTTTAGGAAAACGAATTATCCGCAGCTTTTGCACTCCTTATCTATAATTGATTGGACATACTTAATAGATGTTCCTTTTGCGGATGGTGTAGCTTATTTTTATGGTGTCCTTTACAATTTGTTTGATAAATGTGTACCCCTTTCTAGTGGAAAAACTCCGTACAGCTCTCCGTGGTTTACCCGTCAGCTTTCCTATCTAAAGAACAAAAAATCCAGACTCTTCAAACGATTTAAACAAACTGGCTCGCAGATGGACTTTGCCAAATATTCTGTTGTCAAATCTGACTACTTAAAACAAAATTCTGAATGCTATAATAACTTCCTTGCACGCTGTAAAAGTGACTTTAAAAGTAATCCAAAACAATTTTATTCATTTGTGAATGCCAAACGGAAATCTCAATGCTTTCCTCCCTCCATGTTTTTTAATTCTGTAGTCGCTTCCGATGAAAACGGTATTTCTAACTTATTTGCTGATTTTTTTCAATCAACCTATACTAAAGCTGATAGTAGCAATGTTTTTAACTATCCTCATCCTTTACCTCATCTTGACTCAATTTTTAATCCGGTTATTCTTGAAGCCGATGTTCTCCAGGGCTTAATCGATTCAAAACTCTCTTTTTCAGCAGGACCTGATATGGTCCCTAGTTGCATTCTAAAAAATTGTGCAAATTTTCTTTCCAGCCCTCTAACAATCCTGTTCAATATGTCGTTAAATCAATGTAATTTTCCGTCAGCTTGGAAGGAATCTTTTATTGTTCCGCTGTTTAAAAAAGGTAATAGGTCTGATATTGCTAATTATCGTGGTATTGCTAAGCTCAGTGCTATTCCTAAATTATTCGAAAAATTAATAACTTGTCAATTGCAGCATCAATGTCGGTCGCTTATTTCGCCTTGTCAACATGGCTTCACCAGGTGCCGATCTACTACCACTAATTTGCTTGAATTTACCTCATTAGTAAACCGTGGCTTTCTTCATAAGCAGCAAACAGATGTAATTTTTACGGATTTTTCCAAAGCTTTTGACTCGGTAAACCATGGCCTACTTATTCATAAACTTACCCTTATGGGATTCCCTCCAAAGTTGCTAAAGTGGCTACACTCATATCTCACTGACCGCTCTCAGAGGGTGAAATATAATTATATAACTTCCAAAACTATAAATGTTACTTCTGGTGTACCTCAAGGAAGTCATTTGGGACCCTTATTATTTGGCTTGTTGATTAACGACTTACCTCAAGTTATTAAGTCCGCAACTGTTTTAATGTTTGCTGACGACGTTAAACTGTGTTTGTCCATGTCATTACCGGATTCTTGTTCTCGTCTTCAATTAGATCTTGACTATTTACAGACTTGGTGCAAACTTAATTATTTATATCTTAACTATTCTAAATGTAATTTTATGACTTTTTATCGTCGTAATCCGTCTATGTATTCATACTCTATTGACAACAATGTCCTTCAACGTATTTTTACTGTTCAAGACCTAGGAGTTTTATTTGAGCATAAACTTTGTTTTAATGATCACATATCACTAATTTGTAATAAAGCTAGAAGCCTTTTAGCCTTTATAAAGCGCTGGTCTAAGGAGTTTGATGACCCTTATACAACTAAGCTTCTATATGTATCTCTTGTTCGGCCATCGTTAGAGTATTGTTCTTGTATATGGTCACCGCAGACGGTAACTTGTCAAAATATGTTGGAGTCTGTTCAAAAGCAGTTTTTGTTATTTGCTCTAAGAGGTTTTAACTGGGACGCTGGCCGTCGGTTGCCATCTTATAATGCCAGATTGCGTTTACTAGACTTGCCCACCCTGATCAACCGTAGGATTTGTCACGGTGTTATGTTCATACATAAATTAATAAATGGTGATGTCGACTCCTCCTTTCTCCTTAGTTCCCTAAACTGGAATGTACCATGCAGGACAGTTCGCCGGTATCGCCCCCTGTCTCTGCCATTGTGCAGGTCAAATTTTGCCCTTAATGACCCTTTCCGTGTTCTTTGTGATAAATATAATGATCTCAGTCACGTCTTGTTGTATGGAGTCTCTTCAGTGTCTAATTATAACATAGTACTATCGTTATTGTCTTCAAATATGTAATTTCTAATTGCCCACCACTCGATGTGAGCAGGGGCATATCGTTAAAAAATTCCCCTTATGTGGTTTGGCGCACTAGTTCCTTTAATACAAAATGTACTTTAATAATGTTTTACAAGCAGTCCATTGCTTAATAAATACAAATACAAAAAAATGTATTTATAGTAATATTAATAGAAGTCCCGTAATTTCTTCGTAAGGTAATTTTCGCTAAAAATGTGGAACCCAAACTAGAAAAGCTATTTAATTTACTTGTGCTTACATTAGTAGACACAATTAAAATACACCATAGATAGGGTCGTAGTATTAACATGTTAGGATCCGAATTAAATGTAATAGCAGGGACTCCAGACTTTGAAGACTGGGAACAAATAAAATTCAGACAATTTCAGTTAATACAGGCTGAAAATAATCAGATAGACATCAATAGCAAGATTCGAACCCAATTTAGTCTTCTGTCGCAGCAAGTAGATTCCATTAGCAAGTCGGATAAGATAGACTCTGACCACCTGTACGAGACAGTTTTTGCAAAAAATAGAGCAGTAATAACTGAATTGCAAAACTTAACAACCTTCTGCAAAACTTTGGAGAATTCAACATGCGCTCAACAGCTGATGACCGGTGCTCTCGCTCACTGCAACACAAAATCCAGCCATCTCCAGCCCGTGGTTATGGTGGACGAAGGCATGCTAATCATCAACAACGCTGCTGCAAACATAACATCAAACCCCATACATCAATCATCATCACATCATGGGGTTCTGATGGCTAGAATCAACATTACTAAGCACCACCAACTCCTCAGTCTACCGTTTCTAAGTCAGCGCAACCTGCATCGAATCGACGAATCAGCGAATCGGGGCTACCACTGCCCTACTATTAGGATGCATTGCCCTCTTCCTCCTTATCCGTCGCCGAAATGACAAGAAGAACCGGAGCAAGCTGCTGGCTGACATACTTGGAAAGACCGAGGGCGGCCTTAACTTAAAACTGGGAGCAGTTCACCCGACTACGGTCATCGATCTTGGGCCAGCACCGGATGCATGCGTAAGCGGGAATCCAGCCGGCGAAATCCGATCCGTCCCATGCAAGCGCTGAGTGGTCACGGTCACGAGGCGCAGCGTTAGCAAAGTTCGGCCAGCAACAGAGTTGCGGGCCGCCAGCAGCTGCTGCCCAAAAGTGCGGCATCACCATCTTAGCCGGCCGATGGAGTGGCGAGCTGCAGTCTCTTTTTGAATTGTACTTTTAGTTTCTAAACAGAGCTCAAGCTGCTCAAACGGGTTGTCAATAAATCAATTAAAATATATTAAAATATAAAAAATAACTTTCTTAAGGGAATTTCTTAGTTTTCCTGTTCAGCACCAATACTTGAAATTGAGCACTCGAGTTTCCCCTATTTTTTTTAATTATTTTGAGAGGTGCCTCTTTGAGAATTTGAGTTTCCTCTATTGTTTCTGTTATAATTTGAATTTTGGTTTCCGTAATAATTTTGGTTTTGGCCTTGGCCATAATTTCCTTGATAATTATTACGTTGGTAATATTGGCCTCTGCCGCTATAATTCCCTGGTAGAAGTTATTTCTTCCTCGTGTGAAATTACCTTGATAGTTTCCTCTGCCATTGCCTCTATAATAACTACCTCGGTTATTTGTATACATTACACTGCAGTTATTTGTTTGTTGATTACTCCAGTGTAGGTATTTTGTTATAGCGTCATTCATATTATTAAATGAGCTAGCTTCCAAAATTGCTTTCTTTATCAAAGTAGATATAGCTTCTTTTGTGCTGAATTTGTCAGCATGTTCAACATTTAATCCATTTAATTACGTAAGTTATCAAGTTCGTTTGTGAACTAAGTTGCAGTTTTTCCTTTTTGGTAAATATTTGTCATTTTAGCTTTAATTACCTCTGAGGTTTCGCCAACAATTGTGCTTTGTAGTTTTTAAATAATAGCATAAATTGTGCGTTCATTTTGTACCTTATAGAGAGTTGAACCAATTATTTTTGATTTAATTACCTTTATGGCTATCACTATGGACGGCAGTCCATGTAGTAACGAAGCGCACAAGGAGAGTGTGCAAAGGCGACTACTATTATATAGCCGCAGAATTGAAAATCTGTTGTAATGGTCCGATTCTACCGAGTGATACACCAATTTAAAGATATTGCAAAAACTAAAAGGATTGCATACCATACCCTCAAGAAAATCAATTGGTTTGGGGGAGAGAACGGTGAAAGTGTAAAAGTGAAAATGTAGAAATTTGGATCTTTTGGGACCAGTGGGAATAATTGGCCCCTCGCACTATGCTCGTTGTATTTTTACTGAAAATGCGCTTAATATGAGGGGTCATATCAGAAAACGACGCTCCGTTAAGAAGTTATAACGAAAACAAAATTTTCTTCTTCTTCCCAAAATGAAATAATTTGTCCCTTTGTTTGTATGCATCAAATTTAGGATCCTGAAATAAATTTTACTGTGTTTAGCAGCAGGATATGAAAAACCTTTGTCCTACGACTTTTGGATAAACCAGCTAGTTTGGCGGGAAATCATTAAAAAAAAACTAGATTTTGACGCCTTATAGTTTCTAAACGCCTAAAGCTACATACTCGTGCTATACCTTGTTAAAAAGGTTATTTAATATGCTAAACGCGTTGCCTTCGGTAAAATTTAAAATTTATGGCTAACAGTTTTTTTAAAATCACTTTTTGGCTATTTTCTCCAAAACGGCTCTAACGATTTTTTTTTTTAGTTTAAAACTATATAGCCCGTGAGATTCCACAACTTTTAGTATATAACACATTTTCTCATAAAAATGCGCGTTTGGATGCAATTGAGCGATGAAAAGTGCAACCCGTTTCAGATTAGTATGGAAAACACTTCATGCTTACTTGAATGCCCAAAAACCAATTTGATGAGCACAAATTCTTATTAGACATTTTCAAGGTACAAGTCTAACTTTCATATTTAATTTAAATTCCTTGAAAGTTTTTTTTTAACTTTATTTTTAGATTTTTTTTATTTTTCTCAAAAACGGCTCTAACGATTTTTTTTAAAACTTTAAACAAACATTACTGTAAAGTCATATTTAAAAGTTATTCAGAAACGAAAATAGCCACTTTTGCCAGCCCAAAACAACTAACGCTGCCTAAGTATTGAATTTCGTATGTGCGTATCCAAACTGTATTTTCGTTGTTAATCGTTAAAATTGTTTTAAGCCGTTCCAAATATAAAAAAACCCGCTAGTTTAGCGAGATGAAAACGTTAAAATAAAACCCTATGGCAGCAAAAGTATAAAGAAAAGAGTAGTAGATACACAATAGAACAATCGATTTAGCGTCGCTTGTGAACGGTTGTGTTTACCATTGTGCTCTGAAATTTTTCATTATTTCGTGATCTTTTTGCAAGTGTCTTGTGTTTATTTATTAACAAAGTTTAGCCTAACAACTGTGTTAGTGTTTTAAATAGATCTCCCAGTTAACGGGTACGTGGTTATAGTTTGTTTTAACTTTTCCATTAGATTTGTTTAATATCTTTGCTTTGTTAGTGTAATTTGCACTCTCCTAATTTTTGCTGAAGCTCTTGTACTCTCTCTCTCTTTTCTCTGTCCCGCTCTTTATTATAACTGTAAATTTCACTTTTTTTGAACATCTCTACATTTCGTGTAGACTTTTGGGTGCTTTCTCATTGTCTCCCTCTCGCCTGCTTTACATTGTAACTGCCCGTGCGTTATAGTTGTTGGTGTTCCACAAGCCACGCTCAGTCGATAGAACACTTTTCTCTCGCGCTCTCTTCGATTTAATTCGTGATCCGCGCTCTTATACTTTTTGTGCTTTGTGTCTTTGCGGTTTTGGAATTTGATCCCAGTGGCAAATTTACTTGAGGTACTTTTCAAATTTTATTTTATTTCCTTAAGTATTTACCTTTTGATTTTTCTTATAATGGCCCTTATTTGCTCAATGAATAATTGTACTCTTTCTTCTGGTGAAGATTTTATTTTCTGCCGGTTCTGCGAAACGATCATGCATGATAAATGTGCAGGATTTAATGGCAGAGTGAAAGACTTTCTTGAGCAGCGTGCCGGTCTCATGTGGGCATGTGAGACCTGCAGAAAACTGGTTTGTGCCCAGTTTAATAATAAAAAATTACTAACCGAGTCGCCCGAACGCAAAAGAGCTAGCTCAACGGCATTAAAAAAATTGATGGCACCCACCCCTATTGCGAACCCGGTAACTGCAGCAATTTCTGTCGATTCAGCGGTGGCAATGGATACCGCAGGGTCCGACGGAGTCCCTGTTGCTGGAGGTCTTGTCGGGAAAAATCTTCTGAGCCGGCGGAGATATCAAATACGGTGCAAACTGTACCCATAGGTACAATAGGTACTGTATCTGGCTCTCAGCCGAGTGAGGTTCAGACTGCTGCTGGGGGGCGAAAGAAACTTTCAGTTGTTCCGCATAGGAAACAATTATTTGTTTCTAGATTTACCCCGGATACCAAATCTGATGTTTCGGAATTTATACGAGAAAAATTCCCATCCGAGGATATTGCGGTTGAACAATTTAGATTTTCGTACGCCCGTAGAATATCATCTTTTAAAATATTTGCTCCGCCTGATGTGTTTAATGTACTACTTTCTGAAAGCTTTTGGCTTAATGATGATTTGGTAATAAAAGAATTTGTTCCCAATAAACCGAGAACAAATAACAGGCCTCCCACTGCGCCTAATAAAAGGCTTTCCACTGTGCCAAATAGCAAGCTTGCCACAGCGCCAAAAAACTAAAAAATTTATTTTTGGCTTATCAAAATGTTAGAGGACTAAATATGAAGCTACCAAAGCTTTATGCTGACTCCTCAGCATTTACTGAAGATATTTTGGCTTTTACGGAACTTGGCTGAAACCTGAGATATTTGACTCTGAAGTTCTGGCAAAAAATTGTAACACCTTTAGGACCGATCGCTCTCCACGTAGGGGGGTGGTGTACTGATTGCCGTTACCTCTAGTTTAACATTGGAGAGACCTTACTTTCATATCTCTAACGAAATTGAAATTGTTAGTGTCGAAGTTTCCCTGCAATCCTTATCTATTTTTGTAACCTGCTCTTATATTCCTCCTGGCTCTGATTTCTTCATTTATGAGCACCATCTGTCTGTTATTAAATCCGTTCTATCCCTTCTTTCCAACAGAGACCTTTTGATTGTGTTGGGTGACTTTAATCTCCCTAATATCTCTTGGTCTCTTCCTACTGACTCACCTGCCGCTACACCTTTATCCGCCCATGAATTATCGTTACAGCAAGTAGGCTTTATACGGAATTCAATAAACAGACAATTGGACCTTGTATTTGTTTCAGATCCGTATGAAGTAACGGTATCTAGAATTGACGCACTTATTGTACCTGAAGACCGATATCATCCTACATTGGAATTGACAATTGGCCTCCCCTGTACTGATACCCTTTCTCCTTTAGTTTCTCCATCTAAAGTGAGATGTTTTTGTAAATGTGACTATAATAAACTAAATTAAATGATAATTTAATATAATTCAATATAATTGGACTGATTTGTACAATAGCATGCATATCGAAAATGCAATTGAACTTTTCTATAGCGTTTTAAACACTTTTTTTTGACGAATGTGTTCCTGACAGGCTTCCTCCGAAGCTAAACAGGCCTCCTTGGTTTAATAACGCGCTTCAAAGACTTAAAAATCTTAAATCCAACACCTGTAATAAGTATAAAAAATCGGGTAAGCCATCTGATTTTTCGAAATATGTGGTGGCTCGTTCAGATTTCAATATTCTCAACAGTCACTGCTATTCTATGTATTTAAATCGATGTAAATTCGAATTTTCAAATGATCCGAAGCAGTTTTATAACTTTGTTAATGCCAAGCGTAAGTCTTCGGCATTGCCTTCTTCGGTACGTTTAAACTCAAAAGAGGCATCGACGGATTCTGAAATTGCGGATTTATTTGCCGAGTTTTTCCAAACTACTTATAGTTCGGCTGCTTGGTCAAATTTTATCTACCCTAACCCCTTAAATAGAGCTAATTGTATTTTTCCCCCGTAATTACCGAAAGTTCTCTCTTAAGAGACTTAGAAACAACAACGCCAACTTATTCTCCCGGTCCTGATGGACTCCCTGGGTGTGTGCTTAAGTTTTGTGCTTCAACCATTTGTAAACCGATTCTTAAACTTTTTCACTTGTCTATTTCATCATCAGTTTTTCCAACTATCTGGAAGGACTCTTTCATTATTCCACTCCACAAAAAGGGTGCGAAGGCTGATGCCCAGAATTATAGAGGTATTTTTAAACTGTCGGCAATTCCGAAAGCATTTGAACGTATTATTTGATTTGTTAGGTCTGCTCGCTACGAGATTCGTTCGGCTAGCTCAGTATAGTTGTATGTTCGTCCCACCAAATTTATATAAACGTGACCGCCCAGTAGATCAGTGAGAAAGCACAGAATTTTCGGGTACTCAGTGGATTTTATTGCGAGCGAGAGGGTATGATAGCACGGCAACCTTGCCGTCGCCGCTCGTGGCCGTTGCTGACTCTGGGTCGCCTTGTCGATCCGGCGCTCCCCTTGTGGACTGCGGGCTCCGGTTCCGTAAACTCCCTGAAGATGCTTGTAGCTCCCTGAAGATCCTTGCAGCTCCCTGAAGAGGCTCGAAGCTCCCTGGAGATCCTGTACGCTCCCTGAAGATGCTCGACGCCGCTCGCCGCTGATGCACAGAAACGACGACTACTCGTCGCGTCTTAGACTCGCCAGGAGATCGGCTGCGCGGGTTTAGGGAAGCGTCACCGTTCTCAGACTAGGGTGAACAGAGGCCGCGATCTCCAGGAATCACTCCTTTCGACACACCACCGCCTGTCCCTGGCTCTGTCCCGGATGGTCCCACTAGGGTTTAACTCAGATCGCACTGGCAGTCCAAGTTACGCAAGGATGCTGCCGAGCGCTTCACGTTCCGCCCTAGCTTCACCCCTTGGCTTATCGTCCGACGTTTCCTTGTAGCTCGCTCTGTCGTGGTGTAGTGGCTGGCCCGTTGCTGATGCTCCTGGATATGCTGATTGCGTGGCTGGACGTTGCGTGGCTTCTGGTACTCGGGATCGTGGTCAACGCCGATCCGGGACTACACGACTTAACCGCGGGGCTCTACTGGAGTTCTCCACTCGAGGCCACCAATGATAACCGATCTCCCTTCTGGCTCGTTTCACTCGGGATTCGGACGCACGCCGCTCCGGGAATACACGACTCAAACCGTATGGCTCTCCTGGAGTACTCCACTCAAGACCACAACGACTGATCGATCTCCCTTCTGGCCTAACGGCTTCTCCCTGAGTTCACGATTTCTTGTCGCAGGCTTACACCGCTCAAACTCTGTTCGACTCTCCGGCGAGGAGCGTGGATTTAGTTGAGTCAGAATTGAAACGGATCGCCTTGACCTAGCCGTGTGATGCCCTCTGGACCTCAGCTACCTGCGTCTCAATTCGGAGATTCCTGGCGGTTCAATCCCGAATGTCTCGACGTAGCGATCTTGTTCGACTTGTTGTTGTTCACTGGTATTTCACTGTACTGGCACTTTTGTATCTGGACTGATCTTGATAGATTGACTCTTCGTGATCGATTGATCCTGCTGCCAGCGCCCGGCGGCTTTATATAGGGCTTCTGGGAACCGTTATTTCCCTCTTTCTTGCTGCCCGCCGCATCTCTCCACTCCGGGTCACTCTCCGCTTCTCGCTCTCCAAACTCTCTTTGGCAGAGTTCTCTCTCCCAACCTCGAAGTCTCCAAACTCTCATTCTCCACTTCTTGGTCTCCAAACTCTCTTTGGCAGAGTTCTCTCTCCTACCCTCGAAGTCTCCAAACTCTCTACTTGCAAGCGTCTCTCCACTTGCTCTTCGCCGCGCCGCTACACCGCTAATTCGCCGAGTAATTGGTAAGCGGCCGGCCATCAGTGGTTTTGCTGCGGGAATTTGTGGGGAGTTATTCAACTCCTCACAACTTCTCATTTGCAACACTTATGTTCCTCGCTAATATCACCGTGTCAGCATGGTTTTGTTAAGAGAATATCGACCACCACTAACCTCCTTAAATTGTCATCTATTGTAATAAATGGAAAGGAAGAAAGGAAGCTAACTTCGGCCAGCCGAAGTTTATATATCCAAAAATGTTAAATTTAGATTTGCAAACAACAACGAACAAATTTTCGTCCGATTTTTCTAAAATTTAATTCGAAATTCAGAACAGTTAAAAAAAATGATATTTCCAAGAGCATAATGTAATATGTCAAAAAACAGATAAGTTATAATTTTTTTATACCCTTGCAGAGGGTATAATGATTTCAGTCAGAAGTTTGCAACGCAGTGAAGGAGACGTTTCAGACCCTATAAAGTATATATATTCTTGGTCAGCATGACTAGACGAGCCGATCTGGCCATGTCCGTCTGTCCGTCTGTCCGTCCGTCTGTCCGTCCGTCTGTCCGTCCGTCCGTTTCTACGCAAACTAGTCCCTCAGTTTTTAAGCTATCGAGCTGAAACTTTACCAAAAGTCGTATTTCTGTTGCAGGTAGTATATAAGTCGGAGCCGGCCGGATCGGACAACTATATCTTATAGCTCCCATAGGAATAATCGGAAAAATAATTGAAAAAAAATGATAACTTATGTGTTTTTTGACATATTACCTTATGCTCTTGGAAATATCATTTTTTTAATTGTCCTGAATTTCGTATTAAATTTCATAAAAATTGGACGACTATATCATATAGCTCCCATAGGAATGATCGGAAAATTAATGGGAAATTAATAGAAAAACAATTATAGCTTTGTTAATTCTTATTGTCTTCTCTTCTACTCTTGAATATAACTTTATTTTATTATTTCAGAATTTCATAATAAATTTTACTTATATCGGACGACTATATTATATAGCTCCCATAGGAATGATCAATCAATTATTGTCAAAATTGCTATAATTCGGTTTGTTCCAAATCGAAATTCAGATTTTTGTAATTTGTAATTAAATAGGAATTAACTGCAAGGGTATATAGACTTCGGCTGGCCGAAGTTAGCTTCCTTTCTTGTTTCAATTATTTTTCCGATTATTCCTATGGGAGCTATAAGATATAGTTGTCCGATCAAGAAGTCCAAGACTTCGGCATTATGCCAACACATAAAATGGAGCGAAGAGGCTTCACTGTACATGCACGTTTCATGTAGTAGCCAACTAACTGGTGTTTTTTTAGAGGTATAGAACTTTAAGTTGGCATCAATGTTCAAGATGGCGACCGATTTAACAGCTGTCAAGTGATTTATTCTCAGCAGTGAAATCGCTGTCTTGGTCAAGGGGTTACCATGCAAGCCGCTTTAACTGGTTGGGAATTATAGCGTCGCCAGAGCGGTAAACTTCGAAAAGATGACCAAGCCCTTAGTGTGTGTTGGACTTTGTTGTGTCTTTAATCTCTATCATTTTTTATTTTTTAATAATTATTTGTGCAAAGGTGCGCTCGAAAAGAAATTATACTTTTAATAAGAACGGGTGTGTTTCCATTTTTGTTAATTATTTCATATGGCCCGTAGTGGCTATTATATATGTACATAAACGTGAAAATTACATTATTACATTATTGGAGAATACAGTTTTGAATCATTTTAAGTTGAAATGCAACTTAATTTTCGTTCTTTCTTTAGTCCTTTTCGTTCTTACACTAAGAACATTTTGAGATATTGTGGTTTTTGAGAACAATAGCGATTTGATATAAGAACCATGTGCTAAAAGAGTAACATTTCGTTCTTATTTGAAGAACATTTTAAGCTCAACCAGATTTTAAGGACCAATTCAACTTAATTCAAGCACATTTCAAACATTTTGAACTTAAAAAAGGCCGTTCTATTTTTAAGAACATTTTCAACTCAGATGAGAACGTCAGAACTCCCCACTTGATCGTATATATTAAGTAAACGATTTAGGTGTTCTTTTGGACTCCAAGCTTAAATTTGGCTGCCACATAATGTCGACTGTCAACAAAGCTATGAGTGTTCTTGGATTTATAAAGCGTTGGTCAAACGAATTTGATGACCCTTATATAACCAAATTGTTATTTACCTCCCTTGTCCGTCCTATTTTGGAATATTGTTCTTCTGTTTGGAGTCCACAATATGAAGTGCACATCGACCGTATTGAGTCGGTACAAAAAAATGTCTCCTTTTTGCGCTTCGTAGTTTGAACTGGGATCAAAACGTAAGGCTTCCTTCCTACCAGAGTATATTACTATTGCTTAATTTACCTACACTTGAAAACCGTAGAATAATGCTTGGTACTATTTTTATGCAAAATCTTATAAGAGGTGATATTGATTCTGTAGAACTGGTAATTTAATTTGTACTTCAACTTCTATCCCTGTTTTAAAAACTAAAATTTTATCTCATTTGCTTCAATCATAGTTGTAGCCATGTGCCGTATTTATTTGTTTCATGTATTTTCCTTGCGAACTCGCATTTTTGCCCGAAATTATAAAGTGTCACGCGCGTAACAAGCACGTGCTTGGTATCGTTGGGCCACTTGTTTGTACTGCTCGTAGTGCATCAACGTCCATCATATATAGATATATTTGATATGACTCATGTTTAAAACAAAAAGTTCTGATATCAAATAAAAACACCTCTTAACGAGGTAAAAAACTAGTGACGACCGCACATTCAACATACAAAAGTTCTGATATCAACATTTGTGACGAAAAATGATTACACACATGATTAAATATTCTTTTTCGGCACGGTGCAATATAAAATGCCTATAAAGGGAAAAAGGCTGGACAATTTTTTAAAATTTTAGCGTGCCCAAAAAGTGAATTTTATAAAGTGTATTTAATCATGTGTGTAATCATTTTTCGTCACAAATGTTGATATCAGAAGTTTTGTATGTTGAATGTGCGGTCGTCACTAGTTTTTTACCTCGTTAAGAGGTGTTTTTATTTGATTTCTTTATATGGCCCTTTTGTCATGTTGACCAATTTTATTGCTGTGATGAATCGTTGGAGATGAATTTTCTTCCCATCGAATTCTGGCACTGCATTTGAAATATCTTTGATGTCAATGACAATTTGTGTCATGTGTCACTAAGAATCGAAAATCTATTGTTGGTCAGCGAATTCTTCGGCACAGTGATAGTATTTGATTTTGGTACTTTTGGTGCGTTTGTTTTTCTAGAAGACTGCGGGCTTAATTTTCTTTTTATTTGCACATAGCGATCGATTCCAGTTTGTATTAACGTTCCGTTTGCATTTTTCGTACTTTTTTGTTGGGGAAGGGGGGCTTGCCGGTCGGAACTGACGATGCCGGGCGCTGTGTGACTGCAGTTGATCTAGTTGTTGTTGTGTTGGTTGTCGGTAATAGTGTCGAAGTCGCAGTGGTAAATACGGGCATTGTGCTGGTGGTTGTTGTTATATTGTTGGTAAGGTTGTAGGGGTCGGGGGATGGGCATTGGGCACTCCACGGCTCATTTCGTACTGTGCCGCTTGTACACAGTACTGCAGTGGAGAGCGAGCGCGCTCTCACAGTGTTCACTTGCAATGTTGCAGTTTTTGTTGGTTCAGTTAACTCGTCAGCTCGTATAGAGAAGTAAGCATTGTTTCGCATTGACGAAAGCCGACGTTCGTCTTGTTGTTGTTGCCGAGCTGTGCTCATTTTAATATTTTTAGTTATTTTTAAGGCTTGCGCTCAGACACGTTGGCTTTTAATTTAAAGATTATAGTTTATATTAGTAATTTATTCCACAAATCTTAAAATTTTTATGGGCAACACGAGCACTTGTACCCATGTCTACTCAGAGCGTCTTTTCGTGTATTTAATTCAGTTATTTTCATTATATTTTTTAATCATTCGGCGAAGCGATACAATAATACTTCTGATGTCGTTGACGGTCGGAAGTAAGCTGGGCCTCAAATCCCTTCGACCAGTGTCCCAAAAAACTAATTGATTCATTCTCCCTACACTATCAGAATGTACGTAGTTTACTGGGTAAACTCAGTAATCTGCACGTCAATAGTGTCTCCTTTGACGCCAATGTGATTGCCTTCACTGAAACGTGGCTTAATTACTCTGTGTCTGACTGCGAAATATTTGCGGGCAACTACTTCATCTATAGACGTGATCGTACAGTACGTCTTGGCGGCGGTGTTCTTATTGCCGTTAAGTCCGATCAGGTTTCAGAATTAATTACGTTAAAGTCCGATCTGGTTTCAGAATTAATTACGTTAAACGACACTGAAAGCACTTTAGAATTTGTTGCTGTTCGTATTAACGTTCATAACTATTTTGTTTACGTCTCATGCTCGTATATTCCACCCCTGTCCGATATTAATGTATATCTGCAGTATCTTGCTCATATTCAGAGTATCCACTCCACCCTCGGAAATAACGACCATCTTATTGTTATGGGCGACTTTAACCTACCTTCCATTTCCTGGATGTCATCACCTGACTCAAATGTTCTTTTTCCCACTTTGCCTCACGAGTTGGTACATGGCCTTATCGACCTCTTATTGGGACAATTAAACTCTATTTGGAAAATTTTTTGATTTAGGGTCGCTTGTGAACGGTTGTGTTTACCATTGTGCTCTGAGTTTTTGCTTTATTTCGTGACCTTATTGCAAGTGTCTTGTGTTTGTTTATTAACAAAGTTTAGCCTAACAACTGTGTTAGTGTTTTAAATAGATCTCCCAGTTAACGGGTACGTGGTTATAGTTTGTTTTAACTTTTCCATTAGATTTGTTTAATATCTTTGCTTTGTTAGTGTAATTTGCACTCTCCTAATTTTTGCTGAAACTCTTGTACTCTCTCTCTCCCGCTTTTTATTATAACTGTAAATTTCACTCTTATTGAACATCTCTAAATTTCGTGTAGACTTTTGGGTGCTTTCTCATTGTCTCCCTCTCGCCTGCTTTACATTGTAATTGCCCGTGCGTTATAGTTGTTGGTGTTCCACAAGCCACGCTCAGTCGATAGAACACTTTTCTCTCGCGCTCTCTTCGATTTAATTCGTGATCCGCGCTCTTATACTTTTTGTGCTTTGTGTCTTTGCGGTTTTGGAATTTGATCCCAGTGGCAAATTTACTTGAGGTACTTTTCAAATTTTATTTTATTTCCTTAAGTATTTACCTTTTGATTTTTCTTATAATGGCCCTTATTTGCTCAATGAAAAATTGTACTCTTTCTTCTGGTTAAGATTTTATTTTCTGCCGGTTCTGCGAAACAATCATGCATGTTAAATGTGCAGGATTTAATGGCAGAGTGAAAGACTTTCTTGAGCAGCGTGCCGGTCTCATGTGGGCATGTGAGACCTGCAGAAAACTGGTTTGTGCCCAGTTTAATAATAAAAAATTACTAACCGAGTCGCCCGAACGCAAAAAAGCTAGCTCAACGGCATTAAAAAAATTGATGGCACCCACCCCTATTGCGAACCCGGTAACTGCAGCAATTTCTGTCGATTCAGCGGTGGCAATGGATACCGCAGGGTCCGACGGAGTCCCTGTTGCTGGAGGTCTTGTCGGGAAAAATCTTCTAAGCCGGCGGAGATATCAAATACGGTGCAAACTGTACCCATAGGTACAATAGGTACTGTATCTGGCTCTCAGCCGAGTGAGGTTCAGACTGCTGCTGGGGGGCGGAATAAACTTTCAGTTGTTCCGCATAGGAAACAATTATTTGTTTCTAGATTTACCCCGGATACCAAATCTGAGGATGTTTCGGAATTTATACGAGAAAAATTCCCATCCGAGGATATTGCGGTTGAACAACTTAGATTTTCGTACGCCCGTAGAATATCATCTTTTAAAATATTTGCTCCGCCTGATGTGTTTAATGTACTACTTTCTGAAAGCTTTTGGCTTAATGATGATTTGGTAATAAAAGAATTGGTTCCAAATAAACCGAGAACAAATAACAGGCCTCCCACTGCGCCTAATAAAAGGCTTTCCACTGTGCGAAATAACAGGCCTTTCACAGCGCCAAAAAACTAAAAAATTTATTTTTTGCTTATCAAAATGTTAGAGGACTAAATATGAAGCTACCAAAGCTTTATGCTGACTCCTCAGCATTTACTGAAGATATTTTGGCTTTTACGGAAACTTGGCTGAAACCTGAGATATTTGACTCTGAAGTTCTGGCAAAAAATTTTAACACCTATAGGACCGATCGCTCCCCACGTAGGGGGGTGGTGTACTGATTGCCGTTACCTCTAGTTTAACATCGGAGAGACTTTACTTTCATATCTCTAACGAAATTGAAATTGTTAGTGTCAAAGTTTCCCTGCAATCCTTATCTATTTTTGTAACCTGCTCTTATATTCCTCCTGGCTCTGATTTCTTCATTTATGAGCACCATCTGTCTGTTATTAAATCCGTTCTATCCCTTTTTTCCAACAGAGACCTTTTGATTGTGTTGGGTGACTTTAATCTACCTAATATCCCTTGGTCTCTTCCTACTGACTCAACTGCCGCTACACCTTTATCCGCCCATGATTTTGTGGATGCCCTTCTTGAATTATCATTACAACAAGTAAACAAACAATTGGACCTTGTATTTGTTTCAGATCCGCAAGAAGTAACGGTATCTAGAATTGACGCACTTGTTGTACCTGAAGACCGATATCATCCTACATTCGAATTGACAATTGGCCTCCCTATACTGATACCCTTTCTCATTTAGTTTCTCAAACTAAAGTGAGATGTTTTTGTAAATGTGACTATAATTAACTAAATTATATGATTTCGAAATATAATTGGACTGATTTGTACCATTGCATGCATATCGAAAATGCAATTGAACTTTTCTATAGCGTTTTAAACACTTTTTTTGACGAATGCGTCCTGACAGGCTTCCTCCGAAGCTAAACAGGCCTCCTTTGTTTAATAATGCGCTTCAAAGACTTAAAAGACAAGATTGACCACCACTAACCTCCTTGAATTGCCATCTGTTGCAATTAATGGATTTAAGAAAACAATGCAGACTGATGTTATATATACAGATTTCAGCACAGCTTTTGACTCTGTTAACCACTTTCTCCTTTTATTCAAATTAGATCAGCTTGGGTTTCCATGTAATCTATTAACTTGGATTATAAGTTATTTGAATGGAAGGACTCAAAGAGTTATATTTAAGAACGCTGTCTCCAAAATGATAGACGTGACATCGGGAGTGCCCCAGGGTAGTCATTTGGGCCCTTTGCTATTAACCTTGTTTATTAACGATCTTCCGTCTATCGTAACACATTCTCGTGTACTAATGTATGCTGATGATGTTAAGCTTTGTTAGACATATAATAAGATTGAGTCTGGTTTTGGCTTACAATCAGACATTGATAATTTTCTGATATGATGTGAGTATAACCTCTTAAATTTGAACTGCGTGAAATGTAACGTAAAGACCTTTTATAGAGGTACTCCTACGTTTATAAGTTATTCGCTTCAGAACTCCCCACTTGATCGTATATACTCAGTAAACGATTTAGGTGTTCTTTTGGACTCGAAGCTTAAATTTGACTGCCACATAATGTCGACTGTCAACAAAGCTATGAGTGTTCTTGGATTTATAAAGCGTTGGTCAAAAGAATTTGATGACCCTTATATAACCAAATTGTTATTTACCTCCCTTGTCTGTCCTATTTTGGAATATTGTTCTTCTGTTTGGAGTCCACAATATCAAGTGCACATCGACCGTATTGAGTCGGTGAAAAAATTTCTTCTTTTTGCTCTTCGTAGTTTGAACTAGGATCAAAACGTAAGGCTTCCTTCCTACCAGAGTAGATTACTATTGCTTAATTTACCTACACTTGAAAACCGTAGAATATTGCTTGGTACTATTTTTATGCAAAATCTTATAAGAGGTGATATTGATTCTGTAGAACTGGTAAACCGTTTAACTTTTAATATTCCCGTTAGACTAACACGAAACTATTACCCTCTTAATTTGCCCTGATGTACATCTAATTTTAGTCTGCATGAGCCCTTTCGCGTTCTCTGTACTAATTAGAACAATCTTTATCATTTAATTTGTACTTTAACTTTTATCCCTGTATTAAAAACTAAAATTGTATCTCATTATAAAGGGCCCCGCGCGTAACAAGCACGTGCTTGGTATCGTTGGGCCACTTGTTTTTACTGCTAGTAGTGCATCAACGTCCATCTTATATATAATGTATGCCCTTTGGGCGGTTGTTTCTTAAGGCATTGTGGAAAGATTATTTTCTAATAAGCCTTTGTCTGAATCAGAAACGTTATTTTCTTGACCTGATAATTCAGATAGAATTAAAACAGCGGGAATGGTAAGATCGTTTAAATCTTCTGCCTTTATTTCCTCGCTTTCGGAATCAGAATCTTCCGGTTCTTCTGAGTTAATTTCTTCTGATTTTTTTAATGTCGGTTCAGTGTCTGTTTTTATAGTTAGCGGGGTATTGAGGATAGTTGGAACTGTTATCTCCAAACTATACTTTTCTTTTATTATGCTCAAATTTTTTCAAATTTTTTTTTCTCTAATCTCTAAAGCAAGTTACTAATATTTCGGCATGTTTGTTTACCGTATTTTTTTTACTCTACGAGTAACGGCTATAAAAATTGGCCTAATTGACAAAGTATATATGCCTAAAATATTATGTGAAATTAAAAAATGTTACATTTTACCCCTTAAAGCATGCAACACTTTTTAAAGCGTTATTAAGAACAACGCAATTATTAAATTTATTTAATAACAAGAGGGAACGCTATAGTCGAGTGCCTCGACTATCAAATACCCGTTACTCAGCTAAAGTCAGCAGTCTCAAGCAGGGCAAACCAAGCAGCCGCTTCAAAAAATTTAAAAAATGTCTTCTACATTTCGGTAGGCGTTAATAACCCAAACAAAATTGCGTTTACACTTTTGCTCTAGCTTTAAAACTATGGGCGCCACAGCTTTTCGCGGTTTGTGGGCGTTAGAGGGGGTGTGGCATATCGGCGTGAAAAACTTGCGCTGCGTATTAACCCCTAGAATCTGCATGCTAAATCCCAATCATCTAGCTTTTATAGTTTCCGAGATCTCAGCGTTCATACAGACGGGTGCCACTGTTTTTCGCGGTTTGTGGGCGTTAGGGGGAAGGGGGTTTCCCACTTTGGTCCATCAATATGTATTGATGAAACAAATACACATTTCTTTTCCCGTTAATCTAGCTTCAAAACTGTGGGTGCCACAGTTTTTCGCGGTTTGTGGGCGTTAGAGGGGGCGTGGCATATCGGCGTGAAAAACTTGCGCTGCGTATTAACCCCTAGAATCTGCATGCTAAATCCCAATCTTCTAGCTTTTATAGTTTCCGAGATCTCAGCGTTCATACAGACGGGTGCCACTGTTTTTCGCGGTTTGTGGGCGTTAGGGGGAGGGGGGGTTTCCCACTTTGGTCTATCAATATGTATTGATGAAACGAATACACATTGCTTTTCCCGTTAATATAGCTTCAAAACTGTGGGTGCCACAGTTTTTCGCGGTTTGTGGGTGTTAGAGGGGGCGTGGCACATCGGCGTGAAAAACTTGCGCTGCTTAATAACCCCTAGAATCTGCATGCCAAATCCCAATCTTCTAGCTTTTATAGTTTCCGAGATCTCAGCGTTCATACAGAACGGGTCACAGTTTTTCGCGGTTTGTGGGCGTTAGAGAGGGCGTGGCACATCGGCGTGAAAAACTTGCGCTGCGTATTAACCCCTAGAATCTGCATGCCAAATCTCAATCTTCTAGCTTTTATAGTTTCCAAGATCTCAGCGTTCATACAGACGGACAGACGGACAGACGGACAGACGGACAGACAGACGGACAGACGGACAGACGGACAGACGGACATGGCTAGATCGACTCGGCTAGTGATCCTGATCAAGAATATATATACTTTATATGGTCGGAAACGCTTCCTTCTGCCTGTTACATACTTTTGCACGAATCTAATATACCCTTTTACTCTACGAGTAACGGGTATAAAAATCAAGTTTAGGTTTTTAATATAAATACAATTTATTGATTAAAACAATATAACATAACACTGTAAAAAAAAAAAAATTTTTTAACGCGAATATATATTTATAAATACACTAGCAGGGTCGCCCGCAGCTTCGCCTGCGGAAATCAAGATTAAAAATTCTACTAATAATAAAAAAGGAATTTAGGTGAATAGAGAAGCCGTGAATCAAATTGTTTAAACATTTCCATTTGTTTAAACAATATGAGCCGCGTGTAAGGAAGAGCAAGATTATGGTTTGAATATTTATGTTTTTTTTCCAATATTATCAATGCGATTTAAATTTTAAAACAGAAAAATCAGTAATAAAACAAATCTGTAATGCACACACATAAACACACTCACACACATATATATTTAGTTTGTAAAATATATTTTTCTCCATTCTTTTTTACAACCGTTTGTCAAAAGTTCTAAAACATTTCGTGTTAGCTAAACGGGTTTTTGGATTTTAAAAATAAAAGAATTTTAAGGAAAACTTCAAATGTAAAACCAAAACCTAAAGCCTTGTAATCTAAAGGTCGTTTGTGTTTAAATCAAAGTTCTATTCAAAATTGGAGTTCTCTTATTTTGTTTTTACTTTGTTCTGAGAGGTTATGGAATACTCATTTGGCATTCCGCTCTTTACCATCTACCTAAAAATAGTTTACAAAGTGGAAAAGAAATAATTATGTCAACATCATTATTGGTAAGAATTGTGGTGGGTTTGAACCCACGACCTATAGACTATGTTTCCTTTACGTACAACATAACCATCTAAGCTACAGTTTGGAAGTTCTTGCTGACATTAAAGCAAACGGTTAATAAATAAGGAGCAAAAGATTTACCATGATCACCTTGCAATTTCGATAAGGATTAGCAAAAGCAAAAATTCTCATTTTAGAATAATTATTTGGTTTTCAGTATTTTGTTTTCATTAATTTTTCACCTTGATTGGGATTATATTAACAATGTCAGAAAGGCAGGTAGGGGGAGAAGCCGTGAATGAAATTGTTTAAACATTTCCATTTGTTTAAACAATATGACGCAAGTGTAGGGAATAGCAAAAGAATTAACTGATTTGAATATTTACGTTATTTTAATATTATTTAATTTTAAAACACAAAAATCCGTCTGAAAATGTCTCAAACCTGTTGTGGAAATGAAAATGATATTCTTTTAGTAATAGAATATCAGTATTATCATGAATTTGAACTTAAGCAAATCTTACTTCCTTAGTCAGGTGAAATGCACACACACACGCACACTTCCACATATCTAATGGTTGGGGGTGTAAATACGCATTTTAGCGTGCGTGTGTGTGTACGCAACGGGGCCAATTTATGTTTTTATTTTGTTTTTACAAATCCACGATTTGTCAATAATTCAACATTTGAAAGGTAATAAGTAGTTTGGAAACATTTCGTCTTAGCTTATCGGGTTTTTCGATTTTAAAAATAAAAACAAATTTAAGGAAAACTTCTATTGTAAAACTGTTAGCAAAATCTAAAACTGATCGGAGCAGCATGATTTTGCAAATAGTAAAATCATTTAAAATCCGACTTTAAATGTATATACATACGACTTTTCCTTGAAATTTTCTTAAGGGGAATTGGATAGCTCCACCGATAATTTAAAATTTAACGTTTAGCTAAAAGAATGAAGCAACAAAAAAAAATTATCGATATATTCGCATTTTTAGGCGTATTTTTCCTTGCCTTTGCACGGTCACACTTTGAGGAACGTCTGAATAAAAAAAACAACAACACATAGGTGGGAGCCCATGACGTCACAATAAAAAAAAACAAATTGGCGACCTTGACGAAGGGGGCTGAATTTCAAAAAAGTTTAAATGCAGTTATTTGCGGGTATCCCATAAAGTTATGAAGAGCCATTTTTTAAACCATTTTGACAACATTTATAACAGAAAAATTGCAAAAGAAAAAATTAAGAAAAAAACAAATCGAATTTTGGGGCACTTTGGGGCCGCTTATGGCTCTAATTTATAACATACACTCGGCTCCTAATTATTTCCGAATTTATGGTTTTTTTTCAGATTTTTATGTCAATCCGTTCTGGGTGAATTTCCACACTGACTTTTTTAATAGTCTTCAATTATATTGATTTAGATTAGCAGGGTCGCCTGCGGAAATCAAGATAGAAAATTTTACAAATATGTTTTTTTACCATAATACAAAAGGAAAACAGGTGGGAGGTGAAGCCGTGAATTGAACATTTCAATTTGTTCAAACAATATGAGGCGCGTGTAAGGAAGAGAAAGAGAATCTATTGGTTTGAATATTTATGTGTTTTTTTAATATTATCTATGCGATTTAAATTAATTTAAAAGAGAAAAATCAGTAAGAAAACAAATCTTACTTCCTTAGTCAGCTGCAATGCACACACATATATATTTAGTTTGTAAAATACGCATTTTTTGCTTATATTTATGTTGTTGCCGTGAGTACATTTTTTTTCTATTATTTTTTACAACTCCACAGTTTGTCAAAAGTTTTAAAACATTTCGTGTTAGGTAAACGGGTTTCTGGATTTTAAAAATAAAAGAATTTTAAGGAAAAGTTCAAATGTAAAACCAAAATCTAAAGCCTTATAATCTTAAGGTCGTGTGTTCAAATCAAAGTTCTAGTCAAAATTGGAGTTCTATTAATTTTTTTTTTTACTTTGTTTTGAGAGGTTACGGAATACTCATTTGGCATTCCGCTCTTTACCCTCTACCTAAAAATAGTTTACAAAGTAAATAAGAAATAATTATGTCAACATAATTATTGGCAAGAATTGCGGTGGGTTTGAACCCACGACCTATAGACTATGTTTCCTTTACGTACAACATAACCATCTGAGATACAGTTTGGAAGTTCTTGCTGACATTAAAGCAAACGGTTAATAAATAAGGAGCAAAAGTTTTAAGGATGAGCAAAAGTAGAATAAAAAGTCAAAAGAAGTTAAATTCCTTTTTCAAAAAGCACATATTTTGCGTTATTTAAAGTGAATGTCTACGACCTGACTGGAGACATATTCTTTGAACCATAAGGTTGACAATAATAAAAACAAAAGAGAAGCAAATTTATGTGATTTATGAGAACATCAAGAAAATTAATTCGCATTTTAGAATTTTTATTTGTTTTTCAGTATTTTGTTTTCATTAATTAATGTATATAAGTACATACTAATTTTCCTTGAAATTTGCTTAAAGGGAATTGAATAGCTCCACCGATAATTTAAAATGTAACGTTTAGCTAAAAGAATGAAGCAACAAAAAAAAAATTATCGGTATATTCGCATTTTTAGGCGCGCAATTTGGTGTTTTGTGGCTGTGGTATTTTTCCTTGCCTTTGCACGGTCACACTTAGAGGAAAGTCCGAATAAAAGAAACAACAACACATAGGGTGGAGCCCATGACGTCACAATAAAAAAAACCAAAAGGAATAATTGGCGACCTTGACGAAGGGGGCTGCATTTCAAAAAAGTTTAAATGCAGTTATTTGCGGGTATCCCATAAAATTATGAAGAGCCATTTTGTAAGCCATTTTGACAACATTTATAACAGAAAAATTGCAAAAGAAAAAATTAAGAAAAAACAAATCGAATTTTGGGGCACTTTGGGGCCGCATATGGCTCTAATTTATATCCTACACTCGGCTCCTAATTATTTCCGAATGTATGTTTTTTTTTAGATAGAAAATTTTACAAATATGTTTTTTTACCATAATACAAAAGGAAAACAGGTGGGAGGTGAAGCCGTGAATTGAACATTTCAATTTGTTCAAACAATATGAGGCGCGTGTAAGGAAGAGAAAGAGAATCTATTGGTTTGAATATTTATGTGTTTTTTTAATATTATCTATGCGATTTAAATTAATTTAAAAGAGAAAAATCAGTAAGAAAACAAATCTTACTTCCTTAGTCAGCTGCAATGCACACACATATATATTTAGTTTGTAAAATACGCATTTTTTGCTTATATTTATGTTGTTGCCGTGAGTACATTTTTTTTTCTATTATTTTTTACAACTCCACAGTTTGTCAAAAGTTTTAAAACATTTCGTGTTAGGTAAACGGGTTTCTGGATTTTAAAAATAAAAGAATTTTAAGGAAAAGTTCAAATGTAAAACCAAAATCTAAAGCCTTATAATCTTAAGGTCGTGTGTTCAAATCAAAGTTCTAGTCAAAATTGGAGTTCTATTAATTTTTTTTTTTACTTTGTTTTGAGAGGTTACGGAATACTCATTTGGCATTCCGCTCTTTACCCTCTACCTAAAAATAGTTTACAAAGTAAATAAGAAATAATTATGTCAACATAATTATTGGCAAGAATTGCGGTGGGTTTGAACCCACGACCTATAGACTATGTTTCCTTTACGTACAACATAACCATCTGAGATACAGTTTGGAAGTTCTTGCTGACATTAAAGCAAACGGTTAATAAATAAGGAGCAAAAGTTTTAAGGATGAGCAAAAGTAGAATAAAAAGTCAAAAGAAGTTAAATTCCTTTTTCAAAAAGCACATATTTTGCGTTATTTAAAGTGAATGTCTACGACCTGACTGGAGACATATTCTTTGAACCATAAGGTTGACAATAATAAAAACAAAAGAGAAGCAAATTTATGTGATTTATGAGAACATCAAGAAAATTAATTCGCATTTTAGAATTTTTATTTGTTTTTCAGTATTTTGTTTTCATTAATTAATGTATATAAGTACATACTAATTTTCCTTGAAATTTGCTTAAAGGGAATTGAATAGCTCCACCGATAATTTAAAATGTAACGTTTAGCTAAAAGAATGAAGCAACAAAAAAAAATTATCGGTATATTCGCATTTTTAGGCGCGCAATTTGGTGTTTTGTGGCTGTGGTATTTTTCCTTGCCTTTGCACGGTCACACTTAGAGGAAAGTCCGAATAAAAGAAACAACAACACATAGGGTGGAGCCCATGACGTCACAATAAAAAAAACCAAAAGGAATAATTGGCGACCTTGACGAAGGGGGCTGCATTTCAAAAAAGTTTAAATGCAGTTATTTGCGGGTATCCCATAAAATTATGAAGAGCCATTTTGTAAGCCATTTTGACAACATTTATAACAGAAAAATTGCAAAAGAAAAAATTAAGAAAAAACAAATCGAATTTTGGGGCACTTTGGGGCCGCATATGGCTCTAATTTATATCCTACACTCGGCTCCTAATTATTTCCGAATGTATGTTTTTTTTTAGATAGAAAATTTTACAAATATGTTTTTTTACCATAATACAAAAGGAAAACAGGTGGGAGGTGAAGCCGTGAATTGAACATTTCAATTTGTTCAAACAATATGAGGCGCGTGTAAGGAAGAGAAAGAGAATCTATTGGTTTGAATATTTATGTGTTTTTTTAATATTATCTATGCGATTTAAATTAATTTAAAAGAGAAAAATCAGTAAGAAAACAAATCTTACTTCCTTAGTCAGCTGCAATGCACACACATATATATTTAGTTTGTAAAATACGCATTTTTTGCTTATATTTATGTTGTTGCCGTGAGTACATTTTTTTTTCTATTATTTTTTACAACTCCACAGTTTGTCAAAAGTTTTAAAACATTTCGTGTTAGGTAAACGGGTTTCTGGATTTTAAAAATAAAAGAATTTTAAGGAAAAGTTCAAATGTAAAACCAAAATCTAAAGCCTTATAATCTTAAGGTCGTGTGTTCAAATCAAAGTTCTAGTCAAAATTGGAGTTCTATTAATTTTTTTTTTTACTTTGTTCTGAGAGGTTACGGAATACTCATTTGGCATTCCGCTCTTTACCCTCTACCTAAAAATAGTTTACAAAGTAAATAAGAAATAATTATGTCAACATAATTATTGGCAAGAATTGCGGTGGGTTTGAACCCACGACCTATAGACTATGTTTCCTTTACGTACAACATAACCATCTGAGATACAGTTTGGAAGTTCTTGCTGACATTAAGAAGCAAAAGTTTTAAGGATGAGCAAAAGTAGAATAAAAAGTCAAAAGAAGTTAAATTCCTTTTTCAAAAAGCACATATTTTGCGTTATTTAAAGTGAATGTCTACGACCTGACTGGAGACATATTCTTTGAACCATAAGGTTGACAATAATAAAAACAAAAGAGAAGCAAATTTATGTGATTTATGAGAACATCAAGAAAATTAATTCGCATTTTAGAATTTTTATTTGTTTTTCAGTATTTTGTTTTCATTAATTAATGTATATATGTACATACTAATTTTCCTTGAAATTTGCTTAAAGGGAATTGAATAGCTCCACCGATAATTTAAAATGTAACGTTTAGCTAAAAGAATGAAGCAACAAAAAAAAAAATTATCGATATATTCGCATTTTTAGGCGCGCAATTTGGTGTTTTGTGGCTGTGGTATTTTTCCTTGCCTTTGCACGGTCGCACTTAGAGGAAAGTCCGAATAAAAGAAACAACAACACATAGGTGGGAGCCCATGACGTCACAATAAAAAAAACCAAAAGGAATAATTGGCGACCTTGACGAAGGGGGCTGAATTTTAAAAAAGTTTAAATGCAGTTATTTGCGGGTATCCCATAAAATTATGAAGAGCCATTTTGACAACATTTATAACAGAAAAATTGCAAAAGAAAAAATTAAGAAAAAACAAATCGAATTTTGGGGCCCTTTGGGGCCGCATATGGCTCTAATTTATACCCTACACTCGGCTCCTAATTATTTCCGAATGTATGTTTTTTTTTTAGATTTTTATGTCAATCCGTTCTGAGTGAATTGAATATTTTTAAAGTGTCCAATTATATTGGTTTAGAGATAACGAAATAGTTATGAAAGTGTAACGAACTGAATTGTTAGGTCTGCTCGCTACGAGATTCGTGCGGCTTGCTCAGTATAGTTGAGTGTTCGTCCCACCAAATTTATATAAACGTGACCGCCCAGTAGATCAGTGAGAAAGCACAGAATTTTTGGGTATTCAGTGGATTTTATTGCGAGCGAGAGGGTATGATGGCACGGTAACCTTGCCGGCTTGGCTGGCCTTGCTATCGCCCCTTGTGGCCGTTGGTGACTCCTGGTCGCCTTGTCGACTCGGTGCTCTTCTTGTGGTCTGCGGGCTCCGGTTCCGTGAACTCCCTGGAGATCCTTGTAGCTCCCTGAACATCCTTGTAGCTCCCTGAAGAGGCTCGAAGCTCCCTGGAGATCCTTCACGCTCCCTGAAGATGCTAGACGCCGCTCGCTGCTGATGTGTAGAAACGACTACTACTCGTCGCGCCTTAGACTCGCCAGGAGATCGGCTGCACGGGTTTAGGAAAGCGTCACCGTTCTCAGACTAGGAACAGAGGCCGCGATCTCCAGGAATCTCTTCTTTCGACACACCACCGCCTGTTCCTGGCTCTGTCCCGGACGGTCCCTCTGGTGTTTAACTCAAATCGCACTGGCAGTCCAAGTTACGCAAGGATGCTGCCGAGCGCTTCACTTTGCTTCAATGCCTAGTGTAAACGAACGTTCCGCCCTAGCTTCACCCCTTGCCTTATCGTCCGTGACGTTTCCTCGTAGCTCGCTCCGTCGTGGTGTAGGGGCTGGCCCGTTGCTGATGCTGCCCGTCGCTCTGCTCCTGGATATACTGGACGTTGCGTGGCTTCTGGTACTCGGGATCCTGGTCATACGCCAATCCGGGACTACACGACTTAACCGCTAGGCTCTACTGGAGTTCTCCACTTAAGGCCACCACCGATCGACCGATCTCCCTTCTGGCTAGTTTCATTCGGGATTCGGACGCACGCCGCTCCGGGAATACACGACTCAAACCGTATGGCTCTCCTGGAGTACTCCACTCAACACCACAACGATTGATCGATCTCCCTTCTGGCCTATAGGCTTCTCCTTGATATCTTGTCACAGGCTTACACCGCTCAACCTCTGTTCGACTCTCCGGCGAGGAGCGTGGATTTAGTTGAGACAGAATTGAAACGGATCGCCTTGATCTAGCCGTGTGATGCCCTCTGGACCTCAGCTACCTGCGTCTCAATTCGGAGATTCCTGGTGGTTCAATCCCGAACGTCTCGACGTAGCGATCTTGCTCCTTGTAGGCTCCCACGGCGCTGCTTCCGGCGATTCGACTTGTTGTTGTTCACTTGACGTTCACTGTACTGGCCGACTTGTTAATTATACCCGTTACTCGTAGAGTAAAAGGGTATATTAGATTCGTGCAAAAGTATGTAACAGGCAGAAGGAAGCGTTTCCGACCATATAAAGTATATATATTCTTGATCAGGATCACTAGCCGAGTCGATCTAGCCATGTCCGTCTGTCCGTCTGTCCGTCTGTCCGTCTGTCTGTCCGTCTGTCCGTCTGTCCGTCTGTCCGTCTGTATGAACGCTGAGATCTTGGAAACTATAAAAGCTAGAAGATTGAGATTTGGCATGCAGATTCTAGGGGTTAATACGCAGCGCAAGTTTTTCACGCCGATGTGCCACGCCCTCTCTAACGCCCACAAACCGCGAAAAACTGTGACCCGTTCTGTATGAACGCTGAGATCTCGGAAACTATAAAAGCTAGAAGATTGGGATTTGGCATGCAGATTCTAGGGGTTATTAAGCAGCGCAAGTTTTTCACGCCGATGTGCCACGCCCCCTCTAACACCCACAAACCGCGAAAAACTGTGGCACCCACAGTTTTGAAGCTATATTAACGGGAAAAGCAATGTGTATTCGTTTCATCAATACATATTGATAGACCAAAGTGGGAAACCCCCCTCCCCCCTAACGCCCACAAACCGCGAAAAACAGTGGCACCCGTCTGTATGAACGCTGAGATCTCGGAAACTATAAAAGCTAGAAGATTGGGATTTAGCATGCAGATTCTAGGGGTTAATACGCAGCGCAAGTTTTTCACGCCGATATGCCACGCCCCCTCTAACGCCCACAAACCGCGAAAAACTGTGGCACCCACAGTTTTGAAGCTAGATTAACGGGAAAAGAAATGTGTATTTGTTTCATCAATACATATTGATAGACCAAAGTGGGAAACCCCCCCTTCCCCCTAACGCCCACAAACCGCGAAAAACAGTGGCACCCGTCTGTATGAACGCTGAGATCTCGGAAACTATAAAAGCTAGATGATTGGGATTTAGCATGCAGATTCTAGGGGTTAATACGCAGCGCAAGTTTTTCACGCCGATATGCCACACCCCCTCTAACGCCCACAAACCGCGAAAAGCTGTGGCGCCCATAGTTTTAAAGCTAGAGCAAAAGTGTAAACGCAATTTTGTTTGGGTTATTAACGCCTACCGAAATGTAGAAGACATTTTTTAAATTTTTTGAAGCGGCTGCTTGGTTTGCCCTGCTTGAGACTGCTGACTTTAGCTGAGTAACGGGTATTTGATAGTCGAGGCACTCGACTATAGCGTTCCCTCTTGTTTTCGTATCTGGACTGATCCTAATAGATTGATTCTTCGTGATCGACTGATTCTGTTGCCAGCGCCCGGCGGCATTATATAGGGCCTCTGGGAACCGTTATTTCCCTCTTTCTCTCTGCCGCCGCATCTCTCCACTCTGGGTCCAAAGTCCGCAGCTCCGGCTTGACTCACTTGCCTTCCACGCACGGCCTTAATTTGCGTTTCTGCGTGTTGCTGCTGCTCTGCTTATTCTTTTGGTGCCTATGGCACGCCTGTGCGTCGCTCCGCTGCTGAGATGTGGCACTTGTCCTCCTGGACCAAAGTCCACGGCAGAGTCCAAAGTCCGGTGCAGATCCGTTATCTGGCTCTGCCTGCGAAGTCTCCACTCTCTCACTCTCCGCTCCTTGCTCTCCAAAACTCTCTTCGGCAGAGTTCTCTCTCCTCGCCTGGAAGTCTCCAAACTCTCATTCTCCACTTCTCGGTCTCCAAACTCTCACTGGCAGAGTTCTATCTTCTAACCTCGAAGTCTCCAAACTCTCATTCTCCACTTCTCGGTCTTTAAACTCTCACTCTCCATTTGCTCTTCGCCGCGCCGCTACCACGCTAATTCGCCGCGTAACTGGTAAGCGGCCGGCCATCAGTAGTTTTGCTGCGGGAATTTCCTAACAAAAGTTTAGGTTGAATATTGAATAACGTTGAATTTATAAAATGAATAATAAAATTAAGTAAATGTTAACAATTCTAAGAAAATAAATCAACAAAACTTTTTGAAAATTATTCTAATAAATCAAAAACCTGTTTGGAAAGAATGGAACTCTTTTTATTTTGTAATCAATTAAATAAATCTGTATGTGTTGCAATACAGACAAAACATATAACATAACATAACACACACAAAATAAAATTCACGAAATTTATGAAAAAAACGGTAAATAGCGCACGAGATCAGTTTGTTAAAAAAATTATAGCACGGGAACGGGCAAAAACGAGCAACTGAAATTGTAAACATATAATTCTAAAAGACTAATCTTGTTTATAAAATATTTTTCACTTTCGGGACAGATCCGGATCACAACTATTTCTTTAGTTAAATGTACGCTATTTTGGTTTTTATAACAATGACAAAAACACTGAACAACAATTTATTTTACAACAAAAGAACAACAAATAAATTTTAAAATATAAACCTTTTTTCACAATTTTCATTTTAAATTACTTTAATATTCCTTGATTTAATATTTTTTATACATTTTTCTTTACATACTCATAATCGGGCAGAAAGGGGTTCCGCTCAATTTTACAATTTTGTCTATACATATAAGATTTTTATATTTAAAAAAAAATATTACTTGTTGTCTCTTCTGCTGATGTCCTGGGCCTATGGGCTCAGGCGGTACCGGTGCCGGTCTTCGCACAGGTTTTGGTACAGGTTGATTCGCAGTATGGGCTCTCCAAGGGTCCCGGGCAGTCCTTGGGACACTCCTTGATTTTTCTCGGTAGTTTCTTTGGGGGAGGAGGAGGTATTATTATTTTTTCTTTGCACAAGTTTTTAATCACTGAGTGAGCTGGAGTTATAGCTATTGGTTTTGATTTTTGAAGACTTGAATTTAGGAAATCAAGTTCTTATCAAGTTCTAAATCCAAAATGAGATCCTTTCGTTAATAATAATTCGTTTGAGCCTGTTTCGTCAATTATGAATATCAATGCTTAAACTTAAGTGTCGTCGCTGGGCATTTGGCAGCAGCGGGGAAATATGTTGACCGTGGTGATCTGCATATATTCACCACGCTGGCCACCAATTAAATCAAAGCACAGCCCCTTAAGGCGGCTTGTGCTGAATGTGCATTTGAGATGCCAATATTCTTATAGACTACTTCTTGCCCATTAGTTCTATGCGAATATATAAATATTCGCTGTTTAAGCAAACAGGGGTATGCAGTGTGCGCGACATATAAATCATATTCAAGTAAGTCGGCCTATGTGTAACATGCTAACACAGCGACAGTTGTCTGCTGGGGTGATCATATTACCAATGCACTTGAAAATGTGCTGGCCGTTGGACTTTTGTGAAATTATATTTTAACGTTATTAATGTACAGTATTTACCCGATATGTGCGCATACTACAGTATGAACAAACACTAGAGCCCTCAGAGCGACGTTTGTAGTCGTGAATAGTCAGCAATTCTGTTGACGTGTGCACCTTGTACAGCTGATAAATTCGATACTTCCGCTAACGAAATTTGTGGGTCAATTAAAATAATTCCATTATGCATTATCAATAAAAATATTACTCATAAATGACACTAGCCAATATTTTATTCAATAAATTTATAATGTGAAAACGAACTTAAAACCATGAAGTGCTAAGTTTTCAACAAGGGGGTTGCTGACGCGATAAGTGGAGTAAGCGAAGAACAATGACATAGTATTGCGCGGCCCGCGACGATCCATTTGGCACACGATTGTGTGAAGGGGAGGGAATGTGGCCGAAACATTGCCCGATTGTGTTACGATCAAGCGACAGCTAAGCTTTTGGGGCAATGTAGACTGATGACCGACGGACTTAACGATTCGTACTATTTTTCAGGCATCTTAATATTTATTCTCGTTATGTTGGAGAGGAGAAAGTCTTACCAAGAACACACCCCATCCGGCGAACCTACAAGTGAACACGAAATAGTGAAAATTATATTAAAACAAGAAAGGAAGCTAACTTCGGCCAGCCGAAGTCTATATACCCTTGCAGTCAATTCCTATTTAATTAAAAATTACAAAAATCTGAATTTCGATTTAGAACAAACCGAATTATAGCAATTTTGACAATAATTGATTGATCATTTCTATGGGAGCTATATAATATAGTCGTCCGATTTTTGTAAAATTTATTTCGAAATTCTAAAATAATAAAATAAAGTTATATTCAAGAGTAGAAGAGAATACAATAAAAATTAACAATTTTTAATTAATTTTCCGATCATTCCTATGGGAGCTATATGATATAGTCGTCCGATTTTTATAAAATTTAAATCGAAAATCAGAAGTATTAAAAAAACGATATTCCAAAGAGTAGAAGGAAATATGTCAAAAGACACCGAAGCTATAATTTTGTTCATATTAATTTGCCTTTAATTTTCTGATAGTTCCAATGGCAGCTATATGATATAGTCGTCCGATTTTTATAAAATTTAATTCGAAATTCAGAACTGTTAAAAAAATGATATTTCCAAGAGCATAAGGTAATATGTCAAAAAACACATAAGTTATAATTTTTTTTCAATTAATTTTCCGATTATTCCTATGGGAGCTATAAGATATAGTTGTCCGATCCGGCCGGCTCCGACTTATATACTACCTGCAACAGAAATACGACTTTTGGTAAAGTTTCAGCTCGATAGCTTAAAAACTGAGGGACTAGTTTGCGTAGAAACGGACGGACGGACAGACGGACAGACGGACATGGCTAGATCGACTCGTCTAGTCATGCTGACCAAGAATATATATACTTTATAGGGTCTGAAACGTCTCCTTCACTGCGTTGCAAACTTCTGACTGAAATCATTATACCCTCTGCAAGGGTATAAAAACGAACTCTCTGGACTAAATAAAGGGAGCAAAGAAAAAAGTAATTTTCCAGCCCGCGACGGAGAGAATCTAGCGCAAGACGGGGAGCAAATCAAGCACGCAGAAGTGCTAGTGCCGACACCGCGCCACAGAGAACCAGCTCTTTGGACAGAGACAACATGAGTATCTTCCGCGAATCGCAAGACAAAAGTAGATCCATTGAAGACAACGTGGATCAATTGGACGACACCGAAGAAGCTGTAGGGGGAAAGGATTTGGCCTTGGGATAGCCAAAGGGACGCTCAAGTGTGCTCCCACAATATGAGGCCAATCCGACCAGCAGTCTGAAAGCGGCCGAGAGAAGAGAGCAGATTATGCGTGCGCTGATAAAGCAGCATAATGAAACCGAGGCAGATATGCGAGCGCAGATAGAAGCAATAAAGCCGCAAGTAGTGGAATTGCGATCTTCGCAGTCCATGAGGGTGGAGCAACAGGTACTGCAACCACCGAATCGATTTACGGCAAACCCATCCGACAGTTTCTTGAGGTACCAAGATGCACCCCCACCGAACCAGCCAAGGAATAAGTGCCCGGAGACGAGTTATCCACGCCACCCTGAATTTGACCAGAGTCCGCTATTTCAAGCGTCGAAAGGAGCCCGACTAGACAAATGGAATCTGATGTTCGATGGAAGCACTCGCAGTATGACGGTCGAAAGTTTCTTGTCCCGCGTCGAACGGTTGCAAGAACTTTATGGGATAGACAGGCGGCAAGTTTTCCGAGAATTCCAAAGCTTGTTGGTATTGGCAGCTGATGGAAGATCGAGCCGAAGACTACGAGTTTGACTACTACTCGCTAATTTAGAGTGGACCGCTGGTTAAGAAGTAACGGCAGGGTCGCAAGAAATAGGCCGGTCAGCGAAATCGATGAATTCTGCACGGATTAGGATTTTCCAGACGCTGTTACAGTGGAGAGTTTAACCGGAAGCGGCGAGACGCTCGAACTGGGTACGAAGACAGGACCGCTACACAAGTTAGTCTGTTTTAAATGTGGCAAAGCCGCGGACTTATATAAAAAACATCCAAAAGAAGATCCCTGCCTTACTACATTTCATGACGCCACTTGTCGGGTCTGTGAGAGGATAGGAAGCGATGCAGAAGCTAACCCAGCGGCTTTTCCGCGGAGTCCGTCAGGACAGGACGGGTCAGCCGGACGGACCAAGGCGGTAACATTCCCGTAGAAAACACCATGCTCAGACAAATTCAATCCCATAAGAGCCTAGAACAACGAGAAAGGGAGTATGAACTGGCCCGACAGCGTATCTTTCACGGCTCAGAAGATACAGACAAATCGACACGATACGTACGGAAGATGCAGAAGCTATATGATGCCCGAGCAGAATATCGCAAGTTAAGGCAGAAAGTTGTAGACAAGGTAGTAAGCGTATAAAACGATAACCCTTTCTTTGCTAAAACCAAAGTCGATGGGGAGGAGATACTAGCGTTACTGTATACAGGTGCTAGTGCGAACTGTATTGGCAGAGGAGCGGAAGCCTTCTTAAGGAACCGGACGCGGCCCATAAGGAAGCTAACCGAAGAGTGTGTACGCACAGCTAGTGGCAGCGAAACGCGAGTAGTCGGAGCAATTACCCTACCAGTGGAATGGGAAGGAGAGACTAAGGACCTGGAATTTCTGATAGTACCAGGTTTGACGCAACGTTTTTATTTCGGAATTAACTTCTGGGATACGTTCGGTCTAAAATTCCTTGGAAATGGCGGACGCGAATTGGCAGCCATCGAAGCACAACCGGAGTACGACTTAATGACCGGAGACTTGCATATGAACAATACCCCAAAGCACGAAACCGCTAATACGCCTCATCAGCTTTCGCCAGAACAACACAGTAAGCTGAGGCAAGTAATTGAGACATATCCATCTTGTCTAGATAAAGGTTTAGGGAAGACGAACTTGGAGCAACATGTAATCGAAGTTACCGACGAAGACCTACCAATTAAGCAGCGACATTATCCGATTTCACCAGCCAAGCAAAGGCTGGTGTATGCCGAGCTAGACCGCATGCTTGGTCTAGGCGTGATCGAAGAGAGCAACAGCAGCTGGAGCTCACCAGTGACTCTAGTACAGAAAGGCCAAAAAAATCGCCTTTGCCTCGACGCCCGCAAAGTAAATTCCCGGACAATCAAAAATGCATACCCGTTGCCACACATCGAAGGACTGTTAAGTCGTTTACAGGAAACATACTATATTTCCGCAATCGATTTAAAAGACGCTTTTTGCCAAATACCCCTGGAAACAAAATGTAGAGAGAAAACCGCGTTTACAGTACCCGGCCGACCGCTGTATAAGTTTACAGTCATGCCGTTCGGTCTGTGCAACAGCGCAAAGAATGTGCCGACTATGGGATGAGGTAATACCGGCAGCGCTACGCCAGAATGTATTCGTGTACCTCGAGGACCTACTGGTTTGTTTACCTACTTTTAAAAAACACCTAGATATGTTGAGCCAGGTCAGTGACTGCTTGCAGCGGGCAAAACTGACAATTAACGTCGACAAAATTAAGTTTTGCTATAGCCAGGCTAGATATCTGGGCTATGTAGTAGGAGGAGGATGCATATGAACAGATGATTCTAAAATCCAGTCGATCCAAGAATTTCCCCAACCAAGCTCCGCCAAACAGATGCGGAGGTTTTTGAGTATGACTGGCTGGTACAGGAGGTTTATTCAAAACTACGCCCAAACAGCGGCCCCTCTTCATGATTGTTTGAAGAAAGACCGTGTTGCATTTCAAGTAGGAACCGGTTAGAGGGAAATAGAAATCGAGGCAGGGAGTTATCGATAGCGTAGGCAGGGTAACCCCAGAACGTAGTGGCGCCCCCTTTTGTTGGTCATTGGGCGATCTAGCTTTTTAAATGAATCCCAGTTCGCTCTGAGAATTCTCTTAACTGGGTTTGGATCGTCCAATGACCCACATTTGAGAGCACCAAGTTAGGGCCGAAAATCCCGGCACATCACACCGGTGAGTCCGTTCCGGAGCCGTTTGGGAGACCATCCCGCGCAGGCGTTGAATTCAGCTTCGCGCTTCCATGCCGCCATCAGCAGATCCGTCCTCTGCAAGTTTTTTATTAGTCCTGGCCATTGATTAAGGTCCAGCGACGACCACCTGGCAGCCTTTCCTCGCCGGCAAAGGTCCAGCGGCGAACCGCAGTTCGCACTTGGCCCAGTGCAACAAACCAAATTATAGCAATTTTCGTATTATTTTGACAATAATTGATTGATCATTCCTATGGCAGCTATATAATATAGTGGTCCGATTTATGTTAAATTTAATTCGAAATTCTTAAATAATAAAATAAATTTTGTAACGACCCTGGTTTGGGAGGCGGTATAGCTCGCCGTGGTCAGGGTTCGCGACAGATATTTATATTCTTCCTCTATAGATCGAATTACCTCCCTTTCCCCAATAAAGACACAGAGGGGTAAAACTATAAAGTGGGCATGTATTTCGAAGTAATCTTACAATAGACGTGTGTCGTGTGGTTGTGTATACGCTACGGCGCTACGGGTGGGCCGAGTGATGAATTGCATGCTGTCGTTGATCCGGCGCTACGGAAAGACCGAATGACGAACTGCTTGCTCGGTGTGCTGCTGTCTCCGTGATCTGGCGCTACGGAAGGGCCAGGAGGTGCGTTGCTCGAGTCGTGGACTACTTGTCAGTGACGTGGCGCTACGGAAGGACCAAGAGTGTCACTGCATGCTGTGAGTTTCGGCGCTGTAGAGTGGCCGAGAAGTCGCGTCGGCGCTGCGGAAGGGCACTGCTAGGTGCAGACGTCAGCGCTGCGGTGGGGCCGGGGAGTCGCGTCGGCGATGCGGAAGGCCGAGCGAAGGCGGTGGCGCGGCAGTTGCAAGCTTCGGCGCTGTGGGAAGGCCGGGAAGTCGCGTCGGCGCTTCGGAAAACCGAGCGAAGGCGGTGGCGCTGCAGTTGCGAGCTTCGGCGCTGTGGAAAGGCCGGGGAGTCGCGTCGGCTTTACGGAAAGCCGAGCGAAGGCGGTGGCGCGGCAGTTGCAAGCTTCGGCGCTGTGGGAAGGCCGGGAAGTCGCGTCGGCGCTTCGGAAAACCGAACGAAGGCGGTGGCGCTGCAGTTGCGAGCTTCGGCGCTGTGGAAAGGCCGGGGAGTCGCGTCGGCGCTACGGAAAGCCGAGCGAAGGCGGTGGCGCTGCAGTTGCGAGCTTCGGCGCTGTGGAAAGGCCGAGAAGTCGCGTCGGCGCTACGGAAAGCCGGATGTAGGACTGCTTGTCGGCGCTGTCGAATGTCCGAGTAGTCGTGTTGGCGCTGCAGGAGCGCCGTGCTCGTGTCGACGTCGCGGAAGGGCCGAGTGGTGGATTACTTCGTCGCGGTTCCGTCGGGTTCGTAGTGTTCTGGGTCGTTGGGAACGATAGGATTGGATCTCTAGTGGGTTTCGGGACTGTAGGGCTTCGTTAGTTTCGACCTGCCTTGTCTACATCCGTTTCGTTTCCGGGTCGGGCGCCGGAAACGTGACTTCTGGGGGAACTCGCTGAGGTGGGCCTGATTTCTAGGAAACCACACCGGGACGCCAGTGATCCTCACCAGGTCGCAGAACCGATTTAAAACCGAGTTCGTACGGATCCACCACCACCACCAAGACTATCTACCAGACTATCCTTGTTGCTGATGTGTTTCCTCAAAGATCGTCGGAACGCAAGTGACTCATCTGGGGTCTTGCCTCTGATTATATAGGCCCCGTTGAGTGTGCCCAGAGCGGCCGATGCCGAGAATCCCGACATCGATAACTCGTTATCGGGTCACGAATGTAATGATGGTAGTTGACCATCGATGTATCGGCGGGGTTAGTGTGGCCAGGTATGGTGTTCGACTATCGATATATTAGTGTGACCAGTTATCGTTTTGGGCGCGCGTTTGAAAAGGTTGTTGGTGGGTTAAATTTAGTTGTGACGATGGGTCGTCACAATTTATATTCCAGAGTAGAAAAGAATACAACAAGAAAGGAAGCTAACTTGGGCCAGCCGAAGTCTATATACCCTTGCAGTTAATTCCTATTTAATTACAAATTACAAAAATCTGAATTTCGATTTGGAACAAACCGAATTATAGCAATTTTGACAATAATTGATTGATCATTCCTATGGGAGCTATATAATATAGTCGTCCGATTTATGTAAAATTTATTTCGAAATTCTAAAATAATAAAATAAAGTTATATTCAAGAGTAGAAGAGAATACAATAAAAATTAACAAAGCTATAATTTTTTTCCTATTAATTTCCCATTAATTTTCCGATCATTCCTATGGGAGCTATATGATATAGTCGTCCGATTTTTATAAAATTTAAACCGAAAATCAGAAGTATTAAAAAACGATATTCCAAAGAGTAGAAGGAAATATGTCAAAAGACACCGAAGCTATAATTTTGTTCATATTAATTTGCCATTAATTTTCTGATAGTTCCTATGGCAGCTATATAATATAGTAGTCCGATTTTTATAAAATTTAATCCGAAATTCAGAACTGTTAAAAAAATGATATTTCCAAGAGCATAAGGTAATATGTCAAAAAACACATAAGTTATCATTTTTTTTCAATTATTTTTCCGATTATTCCTATGGGAGCTATAAGATATAGTTGTCCGATCCGGCCGGCTCCGACTTATATATTACCTGCAACAGAAATACGACTTTTGGTAAAGTTTCAGCTCGATAGCTTAAAAACTGAGGGACTAGTTTGCGTAGAAACGGACGGACGGACGGACAGACGGACATGGCTAGATCGACTCGTCTAGTCATGCTGACCAAGAATATATATACTTTATAGGGTCTGAAACGTCTCCTTCACTGCGTTGCAAACTTCTGACTGAAATCATTATACCCTCTGCAAGGGTATAATAAAAATTAACAAAGCTATAATTTTGTTTCTATTAATTTCCCCTTAGTTTTCCGATCTTTCCTATGGGAGCTATATGATATAGTTGTCCGATTTTTCGAAAATTTTATTCGAAATTCGGGACAGTTAAAAAATTATATTCCCAAGATTAGAAGGTAATATGTCAAAAAACACCGAAGATATAATTTTTTTCCATTATTTTTCCGATTATTCCAATGGGAGCTATAAGATATAGTTGTCCGATCCGGCCGGTTCCGACTTATATACTACCTGCAATAGAAAGACGACTTTTGGTAAAGTTTCAGCTCGATAGCTTAAAAACTGAGGGACTAGTTTGCGTAGAAACGGACAGACAGACGGACAGACGGACATGTCTAGATCGACTCGTCTCGTCATGCTGATCAAGAATATATATACTTTATTGGGCCGCAAACGTCTCCATCACTGCGTGGCAAACTGACTGAAATCATTATACCCTCTGCAAGGGTATAAAAATAATCGACCACCCATGGGAGAACAAAGGGTCACGAAACGGGCCGGTCAAAGGTTGTTTATCGACTTTATGGGGCCGTATCCAAGAACCAAAACTGGGAACTCAGTGATTTTTGTATGCCTCGATCATTTCTCCAAATTTGTCTGGCTGCAGCCTATGAGACATGCAGTGGCATCAGAGGTAGTCAAATTCCTCGAAACCCGAATTTTCCAGCAGTACGGAGTACCCGAGTACATACACTCTGACAATGGAAAACAATTTGTGTCTCAAATGTTTGCCGAGCTAATGAACCGCTATACAGGGCGTGAGAACAGGGCTCTACTCCCCGCAAGCGAATGCAGCGGAGAGGGTAAACCGATCGGTGCTCAAAATTTTGCGGGCAACGATTGCATCGGATCAGCGAAATTGGGAAACCCAATTAAGCGGAATAGAATTTACCCTTAGGAGGGGCAGACACGAATCGATAGGCATGGAACCCTACTTTGCCAGACCGGAGACTCGCAAATAAACCTTCCAGATAAAATGGACCTCATCCTAAAAAAAGTGAGCCAGGGGCTAAACAGCCCATGAACGGGCAGAAAAGGCCTATAACACCCGCAGCAAACCGGTGGAATTTTCCGTTGGACAAGTTTTCTATAGAAAAAACTACCGGCAGAGTAACAAAGCTGAGGGATACAATGCCAAGCTTGTCCCGAATCGGATTAGCTGTGTTGCACGACAGCGTAAGGGCAAGGCGTTATACGAGCTGGGGAAAGTCGGTGGGAAGAGTGTTGGCATATTCCATGATAAAGACCTTTATATCGCTTGACCTCCTAAATGAAATCCGAGGATCCTCCACATTCCAAGAAAGTGAAAAACCTCGAAACGTCAGAATCGGGCCGAAAAGGTGCCGCTATATAAGCCCAGCAATGCGACGGCACCTTACCAGAAGCATCATGTCGACCCGCAAGTTGTGAGAGCTGCCCGCCAGATCCACAAATTGCGCAACAAGATACATGACGACATAGCCTACCTCAACTTCCTAATGGAATGCATGTCCGGGCTCCAGCAGAGCCTGGAACGAGCAGAGGACGAGATCCAACTACGCTAGATCCAGATTCTGCTGCAACCAGAGGAAGAGGAGGCGAGCATCGACCTCCGGAAGGAGATACAGAAACTGAAACGAGCAAAGCGGCGGGACCAGGCCCAGCTGCGCCAAAGCCAGGAACAGCTGACGGACTATCGGATGGACGTCAACAGGAGTCAGCGGCAGGAACGGCGGTTGTTAAGATCAGTAAACCAAATTAAGGAGGCAGCATCCACAATACGCCGCCGAGGCTCGAGGAGACCTCAGGAAGATACTTAATTCAAAAGATTAAAAAGAAAAAAAAATATAATAAAAACAACTCAAGAAAAAATTACAATTACGTATTCTTATTTTTTGGGCGTATTAAGTTTCATTAGAGGGGACAAACAGCGATATAAGGCGAATCGCCATATAGCGATTTCGTTTTATCTTTCTTTCCTTTTTGTTATTGGCCATAGCACGTATTTTCTTTTGCAGGTATTAATTTTCAGCTTTCCCTCTTATCCGATATTTAGGGCGCCTAATTAGAAGAAAATAAAAATCAGGCGAAACCAAGGTGGCCGTACGAAGATTTCTTTTGCGAAGTCATTCCATGCGTCTATGCATCGATCACTTCGAGCCTGTTACGTACGCCCTCTCCTACAATTTATTTGATGGAGAAAGATGCACGTAGGAGACAACAACGAATCTCAAGGCAAAGCAAGAGGGGCGATCGAGCCGTTGACTCACCTTAAACAAGCATGGAATGTGCAATTTGACGATCTTTTGGGTGTCATACGGTCAGAATAACGACATAACCCAATCTATCACGGGGGTCGAGAAAAAGCCTTATACTGGTATAAAAGACCGTAGACGGATAGAGAAGGCAGACAGAATTTATTCTGATCTTCAGGGCACTATAGTGTACGCACTGTGTTTCCCAACGCCATCAACGACTGAAGCCAAGACCGAAGAGCTGAAGGAAGTCCTTGAACATTCTGCAGGACTGCTACCATATTGAAGGAAGTCCTTCCGTGCTGCCCACGACGTCCATTAAGGGATCTCCTACTGCATCCTATCCTGAAGGACGAGCATTAATTGCAAGGATATTAATAGCCAAGACCTCAATATGGAAGGAACCAGCTTTAAAGCGGATCACGAAACAGCCAATGTGATCAACAACGTAAAAATCATTGATCACAAGGACGACATTCTGGAAGTCAACCGAAACTTGAAGATTGTAATCTGCCTCATCACCATTGTAGCCGTCTTGAAAGTGCTCCAGATGTACAAGCGTTCAGTGCAAGGACGCCGTGACCAGAAACACGCCTTGGAGCAGGTGATATGCCACTACGTCTAAGACAAAGTGAATGTGAAAAAGCAGCCAGCCCCAAGACAATAAACAGGTCAAAAAGCAAAGGCAATTAATGAATTAATTGCAAGCAAAAGAGTGAACATAGACAACAACAAAATCAAGTCGTAATTTACAAGTGCAGTGACATTGGAGACGCCGCTGCCTGAGACCCTACCGTTGGAACCGACGTGTGCTACCGTGGGATCTACATACATACATGCATAGACATATTTACCTGCATATATATATGATGGACGTTGATGCACTACGAGCAGTACAAACAAGTGGCCCAACGATACCAAGCACGTGCTTGTTACGCGCGGGACCCTTTATAATTTCGGGCAAAAATGCGAGTTCGCGAGGAAAATACATTAAACAAATAAATACGGGACACATGGCTACAACTATGATTGAAGCAAATGAGATAAAATTTTAGTTTTTAATACAGGGATAGAAGTTGAAGTACAAATTAAATGATAAAGATTATTATAATTAGTACAGAGAACGCGAAAGGGCTCATGCAGACTAAAATTAGATGTACATCGGGGCAAATTAAGAGGGTAATAGTTTCGTGTTAGTCTAACGGGAATATTAAAAGTTAAACGGTTTACCAGTTCTACAGAATCACCTCTTATAAGATTTTGCATAAAAATAGTACCAAGCATTATTCTACGGTTTTCCAGTGTAGGTAAATTAAGCAATAGTAATCTACTCTGGTAGGAAGGAAGCCTTGCGTTTTGATCCCAATTCAAACTACGAAGCGTAAAAAGAAGAAATTTTTTTTGTACCGATTCAATACGGTCGATGTGCACTTGATATTGTGGACTCCAAACAGAAGAACAATATTCCAAAATAGGACGGACAAGGAAGGTAAATAACAATTTGGTTATTTAAGGGTCATCAAATTCTTTTGACCAACGCTTTATAAATCCAAGAACACTCATAGCTTTGTTGACAGTCGACATTATGTGGCAGCCAAATTTAAGCTTGGAGTCCAAAAGAACACCTAAATCGTTTACTTAATATATACGATCAAGTGGGGAGTTCTAACGTTCTCATCTGAGTTGAAAATGTTCTTAAAAATAGAACGGCCTTTTTATACCCTTGCAGAGGGTATAATGATTTCAGTCAGAAGTTTGCAACGCAGTGAAGGAGACGTTTCCGACCCTATAAAGTATATATATTCATGATCAGCCTGACGAGACTAGTCGATCTAGCCATGTCCGTCTGTCCGTCTGTCCGTCTGTCCGTCCGTCTGTCCGTCTGTCCGTCCGTCCGTCCGTTTCTACGCAAACTAGTCCCTCAGTTTTAAAGCTATCGAGCTGAAACTTTACCAAAAGTCGTCTTTCTGTTGCAGGTAGTATATAAGTCGGAGCCGGCCGGATCGGACAACTATATCTTATAGCTCCCATAGGAATAATCGGAAAAATAATTGAAAAAAAATTATAACTTATGTGTTTTTTGACATATTAACTTCTGCTCTTGGGAATATAATTTTTTTAATTGTCCTGAATTTCGTATTAAATTTCATAAAAATTGGACGACTATATCATATAGCTCCCATAGGAACTATCGGAAAATTAATGGGAAATTAATAGGAAAAAAATTATAGCTTTGTTAATTTTTATTGTATTCTCTTCTACTCTTGAATATAACTTTATTTTATTATTTCTGAATCTCGAAATAAATTTAACATAAATCAGACGACTATATTGTATAGCTGCCATAGGAAGGATCGATCAATTGTTGTCAAAATACTCCATAAACTGCTATAATTTTGTTTGTTGCAGATCTAAACTTAACATTTTTGTAATTTCAAATAGAAAAGGAACGATCTGCAAGGGTATATAAACTTCGGCTGGCCGAAGTTAGCTTTCTTTCTTGTTTAAGTTCAAAATGTTCGAAATGTGCTTGAATTAAGTTGAATTGGTCCTTAAAATCTGGTTGAGCTTAAAATGTTCTTCAAATAAGAACGAAATGTTACTCTTTTAGCACATGGTTCTTATATCAAATCGCTATTGTTCTCAAAAACCACAATATCTCAAAATGTTCTTAGTGTAAGAACGAAAAGGACTAAAGAAAGAACGAAAATTAAGTTGTATTTCAACTTAAAATGATTCAAAACTGTATTCTCCAATAATGTAATAATGTAATTTTCACGTTTATGTACATATATAATAGCCACTACGGGCCATATGAAATAATTAACAAAAATGGAAACACACCCGTTCTTATTAAAAGTATAATTTCTTTTCGAGCGCACCTTTGCACAAATAATTATTAAAAAATAAAAAATAATAGAGATTAAAGACACAACAAAGTCCAACACACACTAAGGGCTTGGTCATCTTTTCGAAGTTTACCGCTCTGTCGACGCTATAATTCCCAACCAGTTAAAGCGGCTTGCATGGTAACCCCTTGACCAAGACAGCGATTTCACTGCTGAGAATAAATCACTTGACAGCTGTTAAATCGGTCGCCATCTTGAACATTGATGCCAGGGACAGGCGGTGGTGTGTCGAAAGGAGTGATTCCTGGAGATCGCGGCCTCTGTTCACCCTAGTCTGAGAACGGTGACGCTTCCCTAAACCCGTGCAGCCGATCTCCTGGCGAGTCTAAGGCGCGACGAGTAGTCGTCGTTTCTGCGCATCAGCGGCGAGCGGCGTCGAGCATCTTCAGGGAGCGTACAGGATCTCCAGGGAGCTTCGAGCCTCTTCAGGGAGCTGCAAGGATCTTCAGGGAGCTACAAGCATCTTCAGGGAGTTTACAGAACCGGAGCCCGCAGTCCACAAGGGGAGCGCCGGATCGACAAGGCGACCCAGAGTCAGCAACGGCCACGAGCGGCGACGGCAAGGTTGCCGTGCTATCATACCCTCTCGCTCGCAATAAAATCCACTGAGTACCCGAAAATTCTGTGCTTTCTCACTGATCTACTGGGCGGTCACGTTTATATAAATTTGGTGGGACGAACATACAACTATACTGAGCTAGCCGAACGAATCTCGTAGCGAGCAGACCTAACAAATCAAATAATACGTTCAAATGCTTTCGGAATTGCCGACAGTTTAAAAATACCTCTATAATTCTGGGCATCCGCCTTCGCACCCTTTTTGTGGAGTGGAATAATGAAAGAATCCTTCCAGATAGTTGGAAAAACTGATGATGAAATAGACAAGTGAAAAAGTTTAAGAATCGGTTTACAAATGGTTGAAACACAAAACTTAAGCACACACCCAGGGAGTCCATCAGGACCGGGAGAATAAGTTGGCGTTGTTGTTTCTAAGTCTCTTAAGAGAGAACTTTCGGTAATTACGGGGGAAAAATACAATTAGCTCTATTTAAGGGGTTAGGGTAGATAAAATTTGACCAAGCAGCCGAACTATAAGTAGTTTGGAAAAACTCGGCAAATAAATCCGCAATTTCAGAATCCGTCGATGCCTCTTTTGCGTTTAGACGTACCGAAGAAGGTAATGCCGAAGACATACGCTTGGCATTAACAAAGTTATAAAACTGCTTCGGATCATTTGAAAATTCGAATTTACATCGATTTAAATACATAGAATAGCAGTGACTGTTGAGAACATTGAAATCTGAACGAGCCACCACATATTTCGAAAAATCAGATGGCTTACCCGATTTTTTATACTTATTACAGGTGTTGGATTTAAGATTTTTAAGTCTTTGAAGCGCATTGTTAAACCAAGGAGGCCTGTTTTGCTTCGGAGGAAGCCTGTCAGGAACGCATTCGTCAAAAAAAGTGTTTAAAACGCTATAGAAATTTTCAATTGCACTTTCGATATCCATGCAATTGTACAAATCAGTCCAATCATATTGCGAAATCATATAATTTAATTTATTATAGTCACATTTACGAAAACATCTCACTTTAGTTTGAGAAACTAAAGGAGAAAGGGTATCAGTACAGGGGAGGCCAATTGTCAATTCTAATGTAGGATGATATCGGTCTTCAGGTACAACAAGTGCGTCAATTCTAGATACCGTTACTTCATGCGGATCTGAAACAAATACAAGGTCCAATTGTCTGTTTATTGAATTTCGTATAAAGCTTACTTGCTGTAACGATAATTCGAGAAGGCCATCCACACAATCATGGGCTGATAAAGGTGTAGCGGCAGGTCAGTCAGTAGGAAGAGACCAAGGGATATTAGGGAGATTAAAGTCACCCAACACAATCAAAAGGTCTCTGTTGAAAAGAAAGGATAAAACGGATTTAATAGCAGACAGATGGTGCTCATAAATGAAAAAATCAGAGCCAGGAGGAATATAAGAGCAGGTTACAAAAATAGATAAGGATTGCAGGGAAACTTTGACACTAACAAATTCAATTTCGTTAGAGATATGAAAGTAAAGTGTCTCCGATGTTAAACTAGAGGTAACGGCAATCAGTACACCACCCCCCTACGTGGGGAGCGATCGGTCCTATAGGTGTTAAAATTTTTTGCCAAAACTTCAGAGTCAGATATCTCTGGTTTCAGCCAAGTTTCCGTAAAAGCCAAAATATCATCAGTAAATGCTAAGGAGTCAGCATAAAGCTTTGGTAGCTTCATATTGAGTCCTCTAACATTTTGATAAGCCAAAAATACATTTTTTAGTTTTTTGGCGCTGTGGAAGGCCTGCTATTTGGCACAGTGGAAAGCCTTTTATTAGGCGCAGTTGGAGGCCTGTTATTTGTTCTCGGTTTATTGGGAACAAATTCTTTTATTACCATCATATCATAAGTGATTGTTTTGTTTTTTCGCACCTATATATATATATGTTTCTAATGTCTACAGAAGCCCAGGAAGCCAAGGATTAACAAAGGAGTAAGTTTGTCGGAACACAGTTCTTTTATCAACCATTTATATATATATATATATAGAAGGGATATATACCAAATGCTACATCTGGCAACCCCATTAAGAAGAGCAGATTGGCATCCCCAGAGTCGAAGTAGGTGAAGTCCCGAAAATAAGAAGCAGTTGCTGCGATGAGAGTTGCGAGTACAGAAGTCGGGCGTGTGTACTGTTGCGATAAAGTTGTCAGTAGTAAAGTCGTTAAATTGTTACCCTATTACCAATAAACATCATCCAAACTTACATGGGGGCCCAACCGCCGAACGAAAAACTGATTCTAAGAATTCCGAGAGTGTAAAAAATTAATTCAAAACTAAAGTTGACAAACCAATACAGAAGATTTAAGTGTGTTATTTCTAGAAGTTAAGTGGAAAAATACGCAGCTTTATCGTGTTTTTGAAGCCAATTAAAGAATGGTGCGTACCCCAAAGAAGAATAATAAAAAGTCAAACAAAAAAAAATTCGCCGAAAAACCAAGTTGTACCTACAGAAATGGATAAAGACGAGGAAATTAAACGGTGTATTGCCAATCAGACATTTGTGAAAATTAACGAAAATTCGGACAAGTTAGACACTATTGAGGAATGTGATGAAATAAACCCAGACTTCCTACAATTTCAAGGAAATGCTATACACACAAGTGCAGAATCACACTCATACACACAAGGCAGTGAAATTGGCGATCTTATTCGCATTTTAACACAACAAGCGGTTCATAACGCAGTTCTAAATAACTCATCTGTGTCAATTGAAAGTTTCGCGAAAATTTTTTCGGACTACGATGGTATTTCAATGCGAACAGTGGTTAAATAATTTCGAAGAAAATGCTGAAGCATATGACTTAAATGCAAAACAAAAATATGTGAATGCGCGAAATAAAATGAGAGGTACTGCGAAGTTGTGCCTAGAAACGATCGTTGTGTCTAATTATGAAGATCTGAGTGAGGCTTTGCTATCAGAATTCGACACAAAATTAAGCAGTGCTGAGGTGCATACTTTACTCCGTGATAGAAAGAAACAGTCCTCAGAAAACTTTCACGAGTATATCCTTCAAATGCGTAAACTAGCAGCACTCGGTGAAGTGAACGACGAATCAGTTATCGGTTACATAGTCAGCGGACTTAACATAAGGGATGATCTAAAATTCCCCTTGATCAGTGCTCCAAACTTTAAGGACTTACGTATGCGATATGAACAAATCGAGAAGTCAACGCATTCGAGTGATCGTAATAAAACAATGAGTGTAGACAAACGCATACAAAACAAGCAAGTAGTTCGAAGTGACAATTTTAATGAGAAACCAAAGCAGAGGTATTGCTACAATTGCGGTTCCGTTGACCATATGCGTCCTTAGTGTATGGAAGAAACGAAATGTTTTAAGTGCGGTGGATCAGGACACATTTCCAAGAACTGTAAAGGTGAAAAGCCGACTGTTCAGGTGGTAACAAAAAAGCAACGATCTAATAAGCTTTTTAAAATTAACAATGTCGAAGTTGAGTGCCTAATCGATACCGGTGCTGACGTATCGTTAATGCGATTGAATCTTTTCAAGAAGTACTTTAGAGCAACGGCACTTCAAAAGAGTTTTGCGAAGCTATGCGGCTTAGGAAATGTTGTAACGAAGGTAGTAGGTGAGTTTTCTGCAAACGTCGAAGATGATGGACTGCAAACCCTACACAATTTTTTGGTTGTACCTGACGCTGATTTCATTGAAAAATTCACAGTTACTATCAGCGGAAGTAGCTACAATTTACCAACATGGAAGATCCAAAAGTATAAAGAGCTGAGTTCAACAACGTATACAATGTCGTCAACGAGGAAATGCATATCAACGCACCTCTCGAGTACCTGAGCCAGGTGAAGTAAATTATCGAACAGTACAAGCCCTCAGGAACGCAAATAAATTTACCCGGTCAAATTATCAATTGTTCCAAACTGTGCAGTAGTCGCTTTTCGTGAGAGTCCTACCAGAATGCCGGAGACCGAGCGGAAAATAGTTCAAAAGCAAGTATCTGAGTGGCTGGAATTAGGGATCATACGAGAATCTCATTCTGATGTAGCTAGTGAGGTGGTTTTGGCAAAGAAGAAGGACGGTTCCTATAGACTATGTATCGATTTCCGTAAGCTGAACACGTTGGTGCTAAAGGATAGATTTCCGGTTCCCGTCGTTGACGATGTCCTCGAAAAAATGCAAGCGGCAAAGTACTTTACAGTGATGGACCTCAAAAATGGTTTCTTTCACGTTGAGATAAATGAAGAAAGTCGAAAGTACACAGCCTTCGTGACTAAGGAAGGACTGTTTGAGTTCAACAAAGCCCCTTTTGGCTTCTGCAACTCGCCAGCCGTATTTGTCAGGTACATAAACTTCATATTTCAGCATCTAATAAATGAAAGTTTGATGGAAATTTACAGCAGATCAGTGCCTGATGAACATGAAACGCGTTTTAGCTCAAGCTGAGAAGTTCAGTCTCCAAATAAAATGGTCAAAGTGCCAGTTTCTACAGCAAAGAATTACATTCTTAGGCTACGAAGTTGCAGATGGAAAAGTTTGGCCAGGTCACGCAAGGTAAAGGCGGTTAAAAACTTCCCGAGTCTGAAGAATATTAGAGGCATTCAAGCATTTCTAGGTCTGACAGGCTATTTTAGAACATTTGTCAAGGACTATGCCATACTAGCCAGACCTCTGACTCAGTTACTAAGACAAGAAGCTGAATTTAAAATAGACAGGGAGCAGATCAAAGCCGTTGAGAGTCTAAAGCAAGCACTTACGCGGGAGCCAGTTCTACAAATATTTAAACCGAACTCAGAAACTCAACTCAATGTAGACGCATCTAAACACGGATTCGGAGCAACGCTGCTACAAAAGCATGAAAACTTGTGGCATCCTTGTTTTTTTTGGAGTAAGAAGACGTCGCCCACAGAAGAACAGAAAACCAGCTATATTTTGGAGGTGAAGGCTGCTTATCTTGCTGCTAAATTTGTTCTACTAACTGACTGCGCAGCATTTAAGCAAACGATCCAAAAAAAGGACATACCAAGGGAGGTTTTAACATGGCTTATGTACCTTCAGGACTTTACTTTTACAGTGAAGCACCGTGCCGGCGTAAGAATGAGACACGTCGATATCTTAAGCCGCTACCCTATCATGCTAGTTTCAGCTGAGATCCACGCTCAATTACAGCGAGCTCAGCAAAAAGATGATCATCTCGCAGCAGTAGCAAAGATTTTGAAAACAAAACCATAGGGAGACTTTAAAATTAAAACCAATCTTCTCTACAAACATGTCGACGGTCAGGACCTACTTGCAGTTCCTAAAGCAATGGAACAAGAAATTATGAAAAAAGCACACAATTTCGGTCACTTTGGAGTTCTGAAAAACATGCACGCAATCCTCCAGGACTATTATATACCACATCTGGAGGGAAAACACAAAAATATAATAGCAAATTGCATCGAATGCATTACCCACAACAAGAAGCTAGGCAAGCAGGAGGACTTTCTTCACGCGATCGACAAAGGAAATGTACCTCTTTCTAAGTTACACGTCGATCATCTGGGTCCCTTGGACCAAACATCAAAGGGCTACAAATACATCTTCGCGGTAGTGGACACGTTTTCAAAATATACTTGGCTTTACTCAACAAAATCAACTGACGTCGACGAAGTGATCAAACACATGGACACTTGGATCTTAATTTTCGGAAGCCCGAATAGCATCATAAGCGATAAAGGATCAGCATTCACGTCAAACCGTTTTAAGGAATTTTGCGTCAGCGGTAACATTGAACACGTTGAAACAACAACAGGCGTGCCAAGAGGAAATGGCCAAATAGAGCGCGTTAACCGTGTTATAATCGCTGTGCTGGAAAAGATTTCAGTAGCTGCACCTTCCAAATGGTACAAGTGTGTGCCTCAAGTTCAAAGGATAATTAATTCTAATTTTCATGCGTCTACCAAATTCACACCCTTCGAAGTGAAGATGAAAAACGAAGCTGACATCAACATTATCAAACTTCTGGAAGACGAGATGGTATCGGTGTTTCAAGATGAGAGAAACCAAGTCGGAGTTGAAGTTAGGAATCAAAGCAAAAAGTCCCAAGAAACCTACAAACAGCAGTATGATAAAAAGCGAAAGCCAGAATCGATCTATCAGTTGTCGGACTTAGTCGCTATCAAAGTCACTTAATTTATATCTGAAAAAAAGCTAGCAAATAAGTTAATTGGTCCTTATGAAATAACAGGAGTCAAGCGGAACGGCAGGTACAACGTTAAGAAAGTTTCTCATATTGCAGGTCCACAAGAAACTTCAACCAGCGTAGACAACATGAAGCTTTGGCGTTACTTTGAGCAAATCAAAGACGATGAGGTGGACGAGGAATCATCTGAGGCAGATAATATGCAGGATGGCCGAGTATAGAAGGCGATATATATCAAATACTACATCTGGCAACCCCATTAAGAAGAGCAGATTGGCATCCCCAGAGTCGAAGTAGGGGAAGTCCCGAAAATAAGAAGCAGTTGCTGCGATGAGAGTTGCGAGTACAGAAGTCGGGCGAGTGTACTGTAGCGATAAAGTTGTCAGTAGTAAAGTCGTTAAATTGTTACCCTATTACCAATAAACATCATCCAAACTTATATATAGATAAATATATATATAAGTTAACACCAGCCAAACACCCCCTTCCCTCGGTCCCACTTCGTCATCGGATACCACGGACCACACCGAACATACCCCCCGCAAGCGCCCACAAACTCAAGTGGCTGCAGCGCTGCGGGCATGGACAGCGACAACGACAGCAGCAGCGACGCAGCGACAACGACAGCGGCATCGACGGAGCGGCAGCGACGGCAGAACGTCAGCGACAGCGACAGAACGTCAGCGGCAAATTCCGACAACTTCAGCGTAACAAAGTAGAGCATTGGCCGGCCGCTAGCTGCCTCAGCTATAGCCGTCGTTTACCCCTTCCCCCGCTACGCCCCAATTGGAATTGCAACGTTAGCGGGTTCGGGAACGACAACATCGAAATGCACAAAACCGCTGCCGTCGGTTTGGACATTTCCGCTGCCGCGCTGCCCATAATTTGCTGACGCGGGGAGTTGTGTTAAGTTACAGAATATAAGGAGAATTATTTTAGAATTAATCCGATTTGTACTCCCGAAGAAATAAGACATGCAACTGAACAATTTTAATAAAGCATTTTATATTTAAACTTAAAACTTCAATTAAAGTCTTACTGAAATTATATTGAAAGACAGGAAGGACGTGGGCCGACAAGGAAATATCAGCACCGATATGTGGATGAACTTTAATAGGTAATGTTTGGTACCCCTTCCCCCTGGTCATCCTCTGAGGATGACCATAACTGGCTCCCGAACAGATCTAACTTCCTTCGGGAAGTCGGACTACCTGGCTCTGGAAAATGTAAAACTGTGAAAATTAACAAAAACATGAAAAAATGTTTAACAAAAAAAATATGAAAAAAGAGCTAAAATGGTTACCTGACTATAAGAGTCAGCCAACATTTTTTTACAGTTAAATATTTTAAATATTTTTTACAAGTGGAAGTTTTCTGTGGAGAACAAAAAGGAAAAAAATGATAATTAAGGAAAGAATTCCGACTGTGAAAAAGGTGGCGTTGTGTGTGAATAAAATTCAAAAGATTTTTTATGATATAAAAATGACGGGGTGCAATTTTTTTTGGAGCTGATACTCCCCACGAGCGCAAAAAACTGTTCCTACTTAAAAACAATTAACGGTGAACCTGCAGCGGCGATGTGTCCACGCACCCTGTGGCGCGGCATATTCGCGGGCACAAAACACCGAAGTGAAAAAAAGAAAACAATAATCCGCTGCGGCGATCAGTCCACACCGTTGGACTTAATCGCGAGCGTAAGAATTGTTAAAATAACGAAATTAAAAAGATTAACCGCTGCGGCAATTAATTTGCGAGCGGCAATTTTCCGAATAAAGAAATATTTAAATAAACAAAAATTACAAAAATAACTAAGCACACACACAAAAATTTTTTTTATTTTTGCGTTTGGCAACTCACTGGAAAGGCTAGCGGGTGCGTAATGCATTCAAGAAAAGCTGCCCAGTGGGTTGTGTGGCAACCGTACCCTAGTAGGCGGCATGCCAAAAAGGATAAATACGGACCACCGTGCCGGGAAACAATAAAACGCAAAAAATAATAGTAACGCACAACGCCTCGAAAAATAAAATATTATTTAATAAAGAAAACAAAATAAAAAAAGTCTTAAAGGAAACGAATTACATAATAAGAAACGGAAAAGGAAAAAACTCGGTACTAATTATTATTTCATTTCAGAATACTAACCCTGTAAGAAGCCAACTGTGGAATATTGAAAACAAAATTGAAATACAGAAGTCATAATAAAAAATCGAAAGTTTAAATTAAATTCAAAGACAGAGAATACTAACCCTGTAAGAAGCCAACTGTGGAATATTGAAAACAAAATTGAAGTACAGAAGTCAGAATAAAAAATCGAAAGTTTAAATTGGAAAACAAATCAAAGACAGAGCCAGACAGTAAAGGAGGAAATTGTGGGTGAGTGAAACGTCTTGAATATTTTTCTTAAAAAAAAAAAACATACCCCCTGCTGCCAAAACAAATAAAGATTCTGTTGCCAAGTTATTTTTTTGGGCTTATAGGATTTATCCACCATTTCTTTTCTTCTGATTTTCAATAAACTGTAATCGAATCTATCCTTATTCAACGTCAAGTTGAAAAATTTGAGACCCTTAATCTAAAAACTAAGAAGTTATCTACTACACCCTTTACCCGTCACCTTTTCCGGACCTCCAATAAAATATAATTGCATTTATCTCTATTCAACTGCAAGTTGAAAAATCTAAGATTCTTAAATTAAACCTGGGAATTTATTAACTGCAATCTCTAATAAAATGGAAGAAATGAAGGAAGTTCTCAACCGCCTCGACTCCACGATCGCGACCCTAACCACTCAAATGCTGGGTGTACGGGAGGAGTGTAGGAAAATAGGGAACAGGGTAAACGTTCTTGAGTCCGACTTGGAGCGACGTAACCTGGTGGTGGATATTCCACTCCCGTTAACACGCCCGAGGACAGAGTACGAACTCAAAGAGTCTTCGGCCGTGCCAGATTGCGTTAGGGAACTGGTAACCTTTGAGGGTGATTCTGAGAAGTACATTTCTTGGATTAACAGGGCCCAATCCATTGTAAACGACTATGAAGTCGTTAGGGAAAAACCCTTGTATAGATCAGTCCTTATCCAAATTAGACAAAAAATTAGGGGAATGGCTGATATGGCCCTCAATGCCTATAACGTGAGGGACGACGATTGGTTAGAAGTTAAAAGAGTGTTGGCATTGCATTTCGCGGACAAGCGAGACGTGGGAACGCTAGAATACGAGCTTAGTAGAATGACCCAAGGAGGCCAAAAGTTGGAAGATTTCTACTTAAAAATAAACAATCACATTTCGCTCATTACTAACAAGATCAAAACTATGAATTACTCGCCCGAAGTAACCATCGCATTTTTGGCTGGACAGAGGAAGAAGGCCCTCAGTGCATTTATTAGAGGGTTAAATGGCGACTCTGCTAGGCTGTTGATAATTCGCAAGCCTGCAGACGTCCATGAGGCGTACTCCATTTGTCAGGAGCTCCAAAAGATGGAGCCGAAAAACTTTACGCCAAGGGTTCCTTTATTTAAGCCTCCTTTCAACCCAGCCTACCAAAATTATAGGCACCCTAATCCCCCGAGGTTTCCACAGACGAATCAATTTAATCGAAGGGCCATAACCAATTCAACGCATAATTATGCAAGGCCCACCAAGATTCCAAGGCACCAGACTAGCTATCAAAAATGAAGCGAACCAATCTGGTCAAAGTTATAGGACAAATTTTAACCCACGTCAGTTTGAGGCCAACAGTGTCAAGCGAAGTCCGAGCGGGAATTCGGACTTAAATCCTTTCCGTAAAGCTCAGAGGCTTTACCACATTCAACCCACCTCATCATCAGACTTCACTACCGATGAACATTATCAACAATACTCTGATAGAGAGATAGGGGAATTGGCAGATTCACCTCAAGGAGTCGAACATGGTTCGCCCTTGGAGGAAGTGGGATGCATTGGAGATGGCGAGCAAAATTTTATGACCGACGCCTCTCTGGCATACCATACATAGAATATCAGACTAAAAATGGGGTCAAATTACAGTTTCTTATAGACACCGGCGCAAATAATAATTTTATTAGCCCCAAAAATTCCGCCGGCTCTACAACATTAGCTAAGCCATTTTCTGTACAATCCGCGGGGGGTAACATCAAAATAACGCACCGCATCATGGGGCAATTCTTTAAACCAATCGGGAACGACACAGTTCTCACCTTTTTTGTTCTCCCTGGCTTAAAAGCATTTGACGGTATTATAGGGGACGATACTCTTAAGGCCTTGAAAGCCCTAATTGACAGAAAGAACGACCTTCTAACAATATCACCGGGCATCAAGATACCTTTTCTTGCAAAAAAATCACTAAATATACACCTTTTGTTGGACGCGGCACACCCCGAGTCCACAAAGGAAGCCTTCAACGCACTGATTACCGAATATTTTAAAATCTTTGAACCACTCTCACCCGGCGAAGCTGTCGACACGAGCGTTAGAGCCGAGATTCGAACAAGCACCTCAGACCCTGTATACACAAAAAGCTATCCCTATCCTACCAATATGAGAGGAGAAGTGGATAGGCAAATAGAAGAACTTTTGCGGGATGGGATCATTAGACCATCAAAAAGTCCCTATAACTTCCAGGTCTGGGTAGTTCCAAAAAAACCCAAACCGAACGGAGATAAGCAATACCGCATGGTCATCGACTTCAAGCGTTTAAACGCCGTCACGATTGCTGATACCTATCCAATACCAGACATAAATTCTATTCTGGCAAGCTTGGGAAAAGCCAAGTATTTTACCACACTCGACTTGACATCGGGATTCCATCAAATTTATATGCTAGAATCCGATACACCGAAGACAGCATTTTCCACCTTGAATGGGAAATACGAATTTCTTCGCCTTCCGTTTGGGCTAAAAAACGCCCCAGCGGTGTTCCAACGAATGATCGACGATGTCCTAAGGGAACACATTGGCAAGATTTGCTATGTGTACATCGACGACATAATAGTCTTCAGCGAAGATTATGAAAGTCATTGGAGGAACCTTCGAGCTGTTTTTGACAATCTGCAAAAGGCCAAACTGCAAGTCAACTTAGAAAAAACAAATTTCCTATCAACACATGTTGAATTCTTGGGATATGTGGTGACTGCAGATGGCATCAAGGCGGATGAAAAAAAGGTGGAGGCCGTCACAAAAATGAAGCCACCTACCAACGTAAAAGAGTTGAAGAGTTTCCTCGGCATGACGTCCTACTACAGGAAATTTATTAAGGATTACGCAAAAGTCGAAAAGCCCCTGACCAATTTAACTCGAGAGGAGTTCGCTAGGGTTAAATCCTTACAGTCGAAAAAGGTACCCATTGAACTCGACGAAGCTGCGTTAAAAGCCTTTAATGACCTGAAAACGATCTTGTCGTCTTCGGAAGTTCTAGCATTCCCGGATTTTTTAAAACCTTTCCATTTGACAACAGACGCGTCTAATTATGCAATCGGGGCAGTTCTTTCCCAAGTAGATTCTGGCAAAGATCGTCCAATAGCTTATATTTCTCGATCCTTGATCCAGGCGGAAGAAAATTACGCTACGAACGAGAAAGAAATGCTTGCGATAGTGTGGGCTTTTAACAATCTTCGTTCCTACCTGTATGGTGCCGGTTCAATTAAAATATTCACCGACCACCAACCGCTAACCTTTGCGCTAGGTAATAGGAATTTTAATGCCAAATTAAAGCTATGGAAGTCGCGGATTGAAGAGTACAATTGCGAACTAATACACAAGCCAGGAAAGTCGAATATAGTGGCTGACGCGCTTTCGCGAGTCACGACATTTCTCAACCATTTGGGATCTGATACGGATACTGCATCCGAGTCAGATTCCATAGCCACAATCCATAGCGCCCTTCGGGACGCATCCCAATTAATTCCCCATGTTAAGAATCCGATTAATGTCTATCGGAACCAAATAATCTTCGATCCGAAATTGTCCGTTTATTCTTGTGAGCACCCACACGTTGGATACGCGCGTCACTTAGTCCCATCTACTCTTATTGATTCCCTTAACAAATATTTGAAACCCTCGATAATTAATGGAATTAAAATCCCAGAGGATTCCTTACAACTTTTGCAGACCTCCTGCTTCCAAAATTTTAAACTGTTTAAAATCCGTATAACACAACGCTTAGTGGAAGATTTGACGGATGAGGACCAAATTTGCGGGGTCATTGAGAAAGAACACCGCCGAGCACACAGAAGCTCAAAAGAGGTCCGAGTCCAAATACTGGAAAAATATTATTTCCCCAGGATGGCAAAAGCCATCCGCACACAGATTTCGACTTGTACTATATGTAAACTACAGAAGTACGACAGACACCCTAATAAGCCATTGCTCCAGGGGACCCCTATCCCGAAGTACCCGTGTGAAATACTTCACATCGACGTATTCACACGGGAGAAAAATATTTATCTCAGTTGTATCGACAAATTTTCCAAATTTGCAAAACTATTTCCGTTATTATCGAAGTCGTCTATTCACCTCCGCGAGACACTTGTGGATGCAGTGCATTATTTCACTGCACCCAGAATGATAGTGTCCGACAACGAGAGGGGACTTTTGTGCCCGACTTTTCTGAACTATCTCAGAACCCTGGACATAGAGCTTTATAATACACCGACGCAAAAAAGTGAAGTCAACGGGCAGGTGGAGAGGTTCCACTCCACCTTCTTGGAAATATACCGTTGTTTGAAAAGCGAGTATCCTTCTTTCAAAACCGTTGAACTCGTCCCGATTGTCGTGGACAGATATAACAATTCTGTTCACTCAGTAACAAATAAAAAGCCCGTCGACATTTTCTTTAATCGAACCTCCAGAATTTAGACAGCAGGCCCAATTTTAGACAGCAGGCCCTGGAAGACATTCGAGGTCTTATAGAGCACAAACAAAGCTTAACTAATAACGACCGCAATAAGAAAAGAAGCGACCCCATCCAATACGAACAGGGCGATCAGGTATATGTCGCCAACAGGCAAATTAAAACCAAGGAAAAGCAGAGGTATAAGCCGGAGGACGTTCTGGATGACCGGAGAGTCACTGTAAGAACTAGGTCCGGGAAAGTCTTCCACAAATCCCATTTAAGGAATTGATTTTTTGCCTCTCGAATCTAAAAATAAAGTTACCCAAGACAAATAGCATTCGGCAACAGAACATCTTTAACATTCTTTATTGAAAATTCATTCTAACACCGTAGTGGGGGATATGTGCCAAGCGTTTCACTATCCACAAATTTCTGATTTTTAAAAAAGAATTTTTAAATTGACTAAACTTTTAATACCTATCGAATAAAACTAAAAAATAGAAAGATATAGACTAAGATAACAAACAATTTAAGAATATACTATCCATACCTAAATATCCACAATTATAGACTAAGGAAATAACTATCGTCACGTAACGAAAAATCCCTTCCCCTAAACAGAAATAAAAAAAAGAACACAAAAACAATAAAAAATAGGAAATCTCTCAACAAAAAAATAGAAAAAAGTATTACAAAAATATTAAAATAAAAACTAACAATACGAAATATAATTTAACAATAAAAACAAAACAAAAATAGCCATAAGCTCTAGAATATACAAAATACTGATAAGTAATAGAAATAACACTTAGAATTAGTAAATCGAACACCTAGGCTAAGCCAATTGAAAAATCTCTTTGGTATAAGAATATCCATCCACATCTTCAAGTATGATGCCCCGATTGTCCCGCTGCAGCAAGGAATGGTTTGGAGAACCAACGGAGTCTTCAAGTTAGCACATGTAATGAACCTGGATCATGTACAGCAACTGATTGACCAAGTCACGGGAGAAGCTATGGTGATATCAGACCAGCGGATTGGAGCTCTAGTCGATCACTATCTACGGCGGGCTTCGGAAGGAATATCACGCATGGACGGCGCCTCGAACCGCAGGCAGAGGTCAATAGATTGGCTCGGATCGGCATGGAAATGGGTCGCGGGATCCCCCGACAAATCAGACTGGAACGCAATTTTAAAAGAAGAAAGCAACCTAGCAAAAAATGATAACTAGCAGATCCGAATAAACATGAAGCTATTTGACACAGCGCACGAGTCGCTCCAGAGGTTAAACGACGTCATTGCGTGAGTAAATGCAATAGACGGAGATTTCCACGTGACAACGGCCATATTACATAAGGCTATAATAATTGCTGATCAGGTGGATGAAATTCTGAGAGCATGCCAGTTAGCAAAGACTGGGGTGATCAACACGAACCTCCTAGATCACATGGAAATCGAGGAGATACTGTCCAAGATGGACAGTCTCCCATATCAAAACGTTGTGGAGGCTGTAGAGTTTTCTCGCCCCACAATCCTGTCGAATGGAACTACGCTTCTATATATCCTCGCGATGCCAAAGGTAGTGAATAAAAAATACCGGCTCATGAGGATATACGCAACGACAATGAATGGCAAACAAGTCGTCTTGAAACACAATAAACTGGCAATAGACAGCGTGGAGACATACGCTCTCCTTGGAAGTTGCTCGTCAACCGGCAACACCACTGTATGCAGAGAGCAAGACTTGCTCAAGCTGGAGGAGCAAGACTGCATTCCTCGGCTACTCAAAGGGGGACAAGCAGAATGCGATTACCTGCGGACGAACCAGGAAACAGCAGAGTTAATCGATGACGGCACGGTTTTCCTATCAAACTTCAACGGAACGATAACAACCGCAGCCGAGGAACACCATCTGGAAGGATCTTACATTATACAATTCGACAATGAGACCATAGCGGTGGGAAACCGCAATTACAGCTGTTACTCGTCAGTACACTTAATGCCCATGCTAGCGGCATTAACCCGAATTAAGACAACGGGTTATGAGCCGTCATTGAAGTATGTCCACGAATTCAACATGGAGAACCTGAGAAAAATATCCGTCATGTCCGACGAGATTGTGATATCTTTTTCAATAGAGATAATCATAGGCCTCGTCATCATGACGGCCGTCTACCTCGTCTGGAAGAAGATAACGTCAACCAAAGGGATCCCTAAGCTGCGGGACCCACCCGAGAGCCTGGAGGCGCAGGAACCCGCGTCGAAAACCTGATAATCTGTGGGACACAGATCTTGTGGTGGGGAGGAGTTAACACCAGCCAAACACACCCTTCCCTCGGTCCCACTTCGTCATCGGATACCACGGACCACACCGAGCATACCCCCCGCAAGCGCCCACAAACTCAAGTGGCTGCAGCGCTGCGGGCATGGACAGCGACAACGATAGCAGCAGCGACGCAGCGACAACGACAGCGGCATCGACGGAGCGGCAGCGACGGCAAATTCCGACAACTTCAGCGTAACAAAGTAGAGCATTGGCCGGCCGCTAGCTGCCTCAGCTATAGCCGTCGTTTACCCCTTCCCCCGCTGCGCTCCAATTGGAATTGCAACGTTAGCGGGTTCGGGAACGACAACATCGAAATGCCCAAAACCGCTGCCGTCGGTTTGGACATTTCCGCTGCCGCGCTGCCCATAATTTGCTGACGCGGGGAGTTATGTTAAGCTACAGAATATAAGGAGAATTATTTTAGAATTAATCCGATTTGTACTCCCGAAGAAATAAGACATGCAACTGAACAATTTTAATAAAGCATTTTATATTTAAACTTAAAACTTCAATTAAAGTCTTACTGAAATTATATTGAAAGACAGGAAGGACGTGGGCCGACAAGGAAATATCAGCACCGATATGTGGATGAACTTTAATAGGTAATGTTTGGTACCCCTTCCCCCTGGTCATCCTCTGAGGATGACCATAACTTATATATATATATATATCCGTGCATCATGATTAACACGCAGGCGTTAGCAGTCACCCTTAAGAATAAGCCTCATTTTTATATTAAAAGCAGATAGCCCCATGACAATAAACAGTGCAAAAAATGAATTAATTGCAAGCAAAAGAGTGAGCATAAACAACAACAAAATCAAGTCGTAATTTACAAGTGCAGTGACATTGGAGACGCCGCTGCCTGAGACGCTACCGTTGGAACCGACGTGTGCCACCGTGGGATCTACATACATACATGCATAGACATATTTACCTGCATATCATAAGTGATTGTGTTTAAGAACCAAGTATATATATATATATCATGATTAACACGCAGGGCTTAGCAGTCACCCTTAAGAATGAGCCTCATTTTTATATTAAAGTAAAGTATCTATTGTCCAAAGTAAGTTCACCTATCACTGATCTGGAGCATTTGTACATTAAGACCTTTCGTCTTGACTTTTCCCCACTTATACACTGTAGTGAAGTAGAAAAAGCCATAGTTTGTACCACAGTGCCTAAGACGGTTGTTTACTCTGAACTCTCGTCAAATAAATTTCTCGGTGAGGTAAGAATTGTTGTAATCCGCCTGGCGAACTAAATATAATAGATTATTTAGAATAATCAAACACGATATTACATTATCCAGCTATTTGTAATAATTCCTTTACCTAAGTTAACTTTTTATAATATATTAAAACTTTGACTTTGTGTTTGTATGAACAAACACAAGAGCCCTCAGAGCCACGTTCTGGGTTGGACGCCTGCGCGGGCCCTCCGCCTTAAACTCGCGCTGTGGCAGTGTACCTGCAGCAAAAAGTGGTCAGAAGGCAGCACAAAGCCTCGTCGTGGACTCAACTGTCGGGGCAACAGCCCACCGCCACAGGTGAGGAACTCCATGCTTCTACCACTCGGAGCGTGGTCGTTGGACGGGGGGAGAGGGGGATCTTTCTCTGCAACGAACTTTCTCTTCCACTGTCTCTTTGTGTCCCCAACTCTCTTTGTGCAGCAAATGTGGATGCCTCCACAATTTCCGCCGGTCACGTCAGCTGATCGCGAAAATCAGCTGCGACTAGTGTTGGTCAACGGGCGACTCACAGGAGTCTGGCAGCGCTGCAGCTCTGCACACACGGAGCTTTGCACTACAGCGCCTCCTATGGCGGCTACTCCCGGAAGCTGATTGCTAGGAGCTTCACTTGTGGATCGCGCCAAAAACCGTAGCGCACTTTTTCGGGCTGCTGCGCGATCCTTGGCAAAGAGGACGAATTCTGGCGTTTTTCACCGTCGAGGTACGCACGGGAGGCCAACGGGTGGTAAAGGTCATGGAACTGACTGACTGCCATTCTCATGCCCTGGCGGTACACCCAAAACGGGGCTCTGGCGACCGAGACGGGGCAGTATATCCTCCATCAACAATCAATCATCAACATCGGAGGGAAATCTTCGGCCGGCGATGGATGTCCCCAAACGTACCCGGTCTGGAAAAAACCCAAAGCCAAAAAAATGCAGGGCAACGGAGGAGCCCTCCTGCCTTGACAACTTGTCGGAGCTTGGGAGGATCCTGGACAAAGTCCTGAACAGCGTGAACGATGGCAAGGTGCGCCACATCACGATGGCTACAAAGGCTAAGCTAGCGTTCATGAAGCAGCTGCAGTCCAGCATCGGAGCGTGGCTGAACGCGCCAGACGCAGCCGAGAAGGAGGGGCGTTCCGAGGCTGTAACGGTATGCCCAAAATGCTCGCATCGCAAGGAAGATACCGCGGAAAAGGCAGAGCAAACCACTAAGGTCTGGACTAAGGCAAGTTCAGTTCAAACCGCACAGAGTCTCCCCAAGGAGGTACCTCAACCCATAGAGAGCAGCAGGCCGCAGCAGGGCAATCGCATAAAGTCCGCGTCCGTGGTTACCAAGGCACCGGCCTCGAGGGCGCCACAGGTTCAGCAGATGGTCAGCGCACATCAACGCGGACCACAGGGCCAGGAAGCGTCGGCACAGGGCCAGGAAGCGGATGGAGCACCGTGACCAGGAGAGCGAGAGGCAAGTCAAAAAAAGGCCAGCGTGAGCGCCCGGAAGCCGTCATTGTAAAAGCGGAAGGGAAAACCTACAGCGAAATTTCGGCGATGGTCACTAGAAGGGATGATAACCAGCTCTCAGACTTGGGCAGCTGCGTGATCAAGGTCCGGCGCACGGCAAATGGCAATCTCCTCCTAGAAGTGGCCAAAGCAAGTGAGAAGAGCGCAGACAAAATAAGGGAGAACATAGCGCAAGTCCTTGGCAGCAACGCCGAGGTCCGCGCTATAACCGAGGACTCTAAGGTGACGGTCTTCTAAGTAAGAGGTCTTGACGCGTTGGTGAGGGAGCCGGAGCTTTCAGCTGCAATCGCTATGCAGTATGGAATAGATGCGAGAAAGGTGAAGGTCCGCAGTATCCGCCCAAGCTTTTCTGGGACACAGACGGCCGTGTTCGGCCTGCAAGTTCTCCAAGGAAAAATGGTCACGAGCCACAGGCAGATCAGGATCGGCTGGTCCGTATGCCGGATCCGGGAGTTGGGCGGTCCACCGCGGTGTTTCAAGTGTCTGGAGCTAGGCCACATCGCGATCAGATGCGAGAGCCCCATCGACAGGAGCGGGAATTGCTTCAAGTGCGGTGAGCCGGGCCACGTGGCCGCAGGCTGCTCCAAGGAACCGCGGTGCCTCACCTGCGCCGTAGCGGGAAAAAAGGATACGACGCACCAGACAGGCAGCAAAAAATGCCCCTCCGGAAGCAGTGGTGCTAGCTCAACATCGACCCCATGCAATTGATTCAGCTAAACATGAATCACTGCAGGGCGGCTCAGGATCTGCTCATGCAGACCGTTCCAGAGCTGGGCGTGGAGGTGGCAATTTTGAGCGAACCTTACAAGGTCGGAAACGATCGACGATGGGCCGCGGATATAAATGGCAAAGCAGCCCTATGGCTTTGCGGCGGAGACCAACATCAGGGCGGACAATGGGTTCGTCCGTGCAAAAATTGGAGACCTCTGGGTGTAAAGCTGCTACCTAGCCCCTAGCGTTTCCGTGAAGGACTTCGAACGGGTCATGGACGACATCTGCAGCGACCTCCGAGGGAAAACCAAAGTGGTGGTTAAAGGGGACTTTAATGCCTGGGCCGAGGAGTGGGGTTGCCCATCTACAAACGCCAGGGGACGCGCTGTCACAGACACCGTGGCCTCGCTCGATGTTGTCCTGCTTAACGAGGGCTTCCAGCAAACCTTTAACAGAGCCAGTGGTGGATCCATAATCGATCTCACGTTCGTGAGCAGCTCCTTAGCCAGCCGAACATCCTGGAAGATTGGTGATGTGTACTCAGCCAGTGACCATGAAGCCATACTTCTGACCATTGGCGTCACAGACTGCCGCCGGCTGTACACAGAAAGGCCTACCGACAGGACACGTTCAGGACTCAAGCCTTTGCAAGAGCTCTGGAAGGCTTGTCGGTCTCCAAAGCGGGATACTGCAGACGAGGCAGCAAACAAGCTGGCAGCTCATCTAGAGGAAGCCTGCATGGACCAGCGAAGGACATTCCGTATGCACCATTCGTCTGTGTACTGGTGGACGGAGGAAATCGCGAGTCTGCGGAGGACCTGCCATCGGGCAAGGAGGTTGGTCCAGCGTGCCAGGGGCACGCCGAACCTGGACTCCCTCAATGAAACGTACAAGGCTGCAAAGAAGGCACTTAAGCTATCGATTAGGGGCAGCAAGAGGGAATGCTACTGGAAGCTCTGCGATGAACTCGAGAAAGACCATTGGGGAAGAGCGTACAAGATGGTTGTAAAGCGTATGAGTGCAGGCAATAGATCGCCATCAGACCCGTCGGCCCTAGAAGACATCGTTCAAGCGCTCTTTCCAGCGGGACGTAGGCACTCCATTCCCCGCTGCACTAGTGGAATCAGTGACTCCATATGTCCTGTCACGGAGGCTGAACACCTGGCGATTGCTAAGGTCCTACCCAATAAAAAGGCACCAGGACCGGATTCAGTCCCGAATGGAGCAGTCAAGGCCCTGCTCTCTCTTCAGACGAAGACGGTAGCAGATTTGTTCAATAAGTGCCTAGTGGAAGGGACCTTTCCCGACCGGTGGAAGCGCCAAAAACTTCTGCTACTCTCAAAGCCGGGCAAGCCAGCGGGAGAACCCTCGTCGTACAGGCCCATCTGTCTGTTGGACACCATTGGGAAGGTCTTCGAGAGGGTCATAGCAGCAAGGCTGAACGCCGCCCTTGAGAGCGCAGGAGGACTTTCTCCCAGCCACTATGGGTTCCGAAAGGGAAGATCAACCCTAGATGCGATCGGATTGCGGCTGAAGCCATCGCAGGCACAAGATGGAAGGGAGGGACGAAGGAGTATTGCCTTGTAGTGACCCTCGACATCCGGAATGCGTTCAACACGGCGGATTGGGGAAGGACGCTGGAGTCACTAAGATCCTTCAACATCCCCGGGTACTTACTGAACGTAGTCCACAGCTATCTCAGCAAAAGGCAGCTGTCCGTCGACACCTGATCCGGACCTAGGATCTACGAGGTCACTGCCGGAGTTCCACAGGGTTCGGTGCTCGGGCCATTACTGTGGAACACTATGTACGACGGTGTCCTCAGGCTCCCAATACCAAGCAATACCAGCATAATCGGCTTCGCCGATGACGTGGCGCTGGTAGTGGTTTCTAAGCATGTGCCAACTATAGTCGCGGTTGCCAACAGGGCGATCCAAGCGGTGGAGGCGTGGCTTTCTGTGGCGGGCTTGGAACTGGCAGCTCAGAAAACGGAGGCTGTCCTAATCTCGAGCAGGAAAGTGGTGGAGACGGCGGATATCCTGGTCGGTGGGACTACAATCCAGTCTCAGCGTGCGCTGAAGTATCTGGAAGTGATGCTAGACACACGCCTGTCGTTCCGCGAGCACCTCGAGTATGCGCAGAAGAAAGCGGGGGAGACGTCAAGATCACTTTGCAGGATTCTGCTGAACACGAGAGGGCCGAAACAGGACAAGAGGATACTCCTCGCGAGCGTGGTCAAGTCACAATTGCTGTACGCTGCACCGGTGTGGGCGGAGGCCACGGCTAAGGATAGCTACATGCGAGAGGTCAACTAGACATATCGTCTGTGCGCTATCAGAATATCGTGCGCTTTTAGAACAATTTCTGACGATGCGGTTCTAGTTATCGCTGGCCAAGTCCCGCTGGGAGAACTGGTACGGGAATCCAAGGACATCCGCACCACCCTGAGTCTCATCCAGGAAGATCCGAGGGCCAAAGCCGAGGCCAAGGCCCGCTCCAGAATGCAGAGCGTCAGCAACTGGCAGAAAGCATGGGATACCTCGAGCAAAGGACGGTGGACCCACAAGCTAATCCCCTGCATCGCCCCTAATCACGCATAGTCGATATTGTTAGTTTAGATTATAATTGTTGTTAATAAAGGAATACAAAAAAAGAGCCACGTTTGTGTTCGTGAATAGTCAGCAATTCTGTTGACATATGCACCTTGTACAGCTGATAAATTCGATACTCCCGCTAACAAAATTTGTGGGTCAATTAAAATAATTCCATTATGCATTATTAATAGTAATATTACTCATAAATGGCACTAGCCAATATTTTATTCAATAAATGTATAATGTGAAAACGAACTTAAAACTCGGCCTGTGCCTGACCTTTACAGAACTAGGGCACTAATATGCCCACATAACAACCTACCAACCAGTAGTCATAAAAGGAGTTGAATCAACAGTACCAACTATTGAAATAATAAATGGCTCACTCCACGTGAAACGTGACAGGCCAATTTGGGTCAAATCTCAGAATCAATCCAAACTTTTTTTATCGATGGAGGATTGAAAAATAAGGATCGGTTTTTTTTTAATTTTTTTTTAACTCTTACCGTTTAAAGTTTGGATTGATTCTGAGATTTGACCCAAATTGGCCTGTCACGTTTTGAGCCAGATGGGCTTAAAGATATGGGCTTTAATGTCAAAGCGGCTATAAACATAATACACCGAAACAAAGTTCCACAGCCAATGTTCAATATAGAACTGATGCCTGAAAATATGAACTTAAATAAAAATAAAGTTCACCCAATCTACACGCTTCAATATCTATTGCACCGCAGAATTACGGTTGAAGAACCACACAAAGTAAATGGACCCGATCAATGTTCGAATTGTCAAGAATATGATCATACGATCTGCTTAGATGATTTTTCTTAAATTTTTTTCTGGAATGCGTATAGCATTTCACAGCACAAGTACGAGCCCATGCAGTTCTTGATCATTATGACATTGACGCCATGATCATATCAGAGACTCGCCTAACAAATATAAACTACTTTCACCTTGCGGGCTGATAAAAAATCACATTAGGCAATACGAGTTGCCATCATTTGCTACGACTTATATCCAAGCAACAAAAGCAAAGGGTGTTTTTTTAGAGGTATAGAACTTTAAGTTGGCATCACTGTTCAAGATGGTGACCGATTTAACAGCTGTCAAGTGATTTATTCTCAGTTTGGTTTGGCAATTTATCATGAATAGACTCACGCCTGAACAAAGCTTGCAAATAGTGCAATTTTATTTTGATTTATTGAAAGACACCGCCTAATTTTACGTTTTGGACCTGTAAATTGGCCTCCAAGATCTTGTGATTTACCAACGCTAGACTACTTTCTGTGGGGCTATGTAAAGTCATTGGTCTATGCGGATAAGCCACAAATGCTTGACCCTTTGGAAGACAACATTCGCCGTGTTATTTCCGAAATACGGCCGCAAATGTTGGGAAAAGTCATCGAAAATTGGACGTCCAGATTGGACTACATCCGAGCCAGCCGTGGCGGTCATATGCCAGAAATCATATATAAAATGTAATGCCACAAGATTATCTTTCGAATAAAAAAAATTCATGTCAATCGAATAATCCATCGTCGAGAGTGGCAAGCCCATAGATCACCAGCCTCCAAGAACCGCCTAAAAACAGCCAATTACATACTTTGCAAAGCACTAGAAGATGAGAAAAATAGAACTCAACTATCCTATATGAAGCAATTCTCACCAAAAAACAAACGATATCCACTGTGGAAAGCTAAATCAGGAATATGTCCACCAATAGAAAGTGAGTCACCCCTATATACACAAACAGGAACTTGGTGCAGCAGCAACGAAAAGCGGGCGAATACATTTGCAATCCATCTAGAAAATGTCTTCAAACCACTTCCAGCAACGAATAGTTTTGTGCTGCCAATCCTGAAGCTAGCCCGCAAATTATATTTCATCCAGGAAAAGTTACAAGAGTCATAAAGTCCCAAGACAAAAAGAAAGCCACGATCTCATCACCTTAATAATGATGTTAGGACTGCCAAACTGTGCAATACATCTTCTAACCATAATATTTAACAGCATTATGAATTTTGAATTTTTTTTTTCGCGCGGAGTCCTACTCAACAATGTAGGAAGTCTGTCCTCACAATGATCCATAAAGCCGGAAGGGACAAGTCTCAGCCATCGTCATATAGTCCAATCAGCCTCCTGCCGTGCCTATCAAAAGTGTTATCTACAAGCCCACAATGCAATACCAATGCACCAATTCGGATTTCGGAACTATTGAGCAAGTGAACCGGATAACCTACGAGATACGAAATGCATTTGAAAGACGAGAATATTGCTCTGCTGAGTTTCTGGATGTCGCACAGGCTTTCAAGCGCGTGTGGCTGGACGGCTTAATTCGTAAAATCAAATTAATACTTCCACAAAGCACCCATACAATTTTAAAGTCTTACCAACAGAAAAGAAGCTTCGCAGTGCGATTAGGGCAGCACAGGAGCAGAATAAGTGCTCTACTGATTCTTCTTCTTCCTCGTTTTCTCAGCTTCTGCTGAAGTCGTTGTTAGGAACGTTTCGTTGGGTTGGGTGGGCACCTACGAGCCAGTGGCCTGTAATTGCTCTAAACACGGCTGAGCACTGTGTGCAATGTAGACTGAAAAGCGTTTTTATGCGTTTGGCGTCAACTTTGGGCGACTAATGTTACAGTGAGTTGTACTGTTCCACATTACTTGTTCAAGAATCTGAAAACTTCCCTGGTTTTGAGCTTAAAAGTGGCTAGGGGCATACGGTAGTCCTCCTTGTCTTGAAGGAGAGCTGTGGAAGTGCCGCGTCTGACCAATTCATCAGCTATTTCGTTCCCCTCAATATTTTGGTGCCCTGGCACCCAGATTAGGGAGATAACGAACTACTGTGCCATGTATTGAAGATATTTGCAGCAGTTGTTCACTATCGTCGAGTTTGAAGATAGCGCACGGAGTGACTTTATTGCTGCCTGACTGTCTGCGTAAATGTTGATTACTCCGCTTATAAGGCTAGAGTGGCGTAGGCAACTAAGAACTTCGCTTATGGCGAGAATCTCTGCCTGAAAAACGCTGCAGTGGTCCAGAAGACGAAAATGTATTTTAATATTGAGTTGTTCACAGAAGACTTCTCCTCCAACTCGGTTGTTGAGTTTGAAGCCGTCTGTAAAGAAATTTATACAGTCCTTTTGTCCAAAGGGGTTATTCCACGGCTGTGCAATAATCTGTTCATGGCATGTTTGCGCCTTCTGATAGGATGGATGAGTATTGTTGGACTGTCCAGCAGTTTGCGTCACTCAGACGTCGTGCTGTGATGGTGGCAGTTTCTTTTGCCACCAGTAGGATTGGGGATATGCTAGTAATAGCGTTGAGCGCTTCACTGTTGTTCTAAGAGCTCCTGTCATGCATAGTTAAGCTACTTTTTGCACCTTGTTTAGCGCCCGTAGCTTATATATATATAGCCAGTTAACTTCATACGGGGACATCCCCTACTTGAGGCCTACTGCCTTTTTGCAAGTGAAGAGTGCAATGTTAGCTTTTTAATTTTAGGGCAGATAGCTTTGTGATCTTATACTTCCTGGAGAAGAGAATAAGGTCGGATTTACTTAGATTTACGTTTAACCCACTTTCAGATGCCCATCTTAACAGTTTTCTTAGTTTAACTGTCATGATGTCACAGAGGCTTTGCGGAAACTTTCCGCAACATCGTCTCCATAAGCAACAATCTTGCACCTTTACTGCATCTACTCCAAGGCTCAGCATAGCATTGGTTATTGCCCATGAGTCGATGTTATTGAAAGCTCCTTCTATATCCAAGAAAGCGGCTACGGTATACTCCCTGTTCTGCAGGGATTTTTCTATGCTGGATATGACAGAGTGAAGTTAGGTTCAGTAACCTCTGTCTTACTAGTTAATTTAGGACCCTCGGTCGTCCCCGGATGGGAGTTTCGGTCTCCTTCTTTTTTATATTTATATTTTCTTGGTCCATACTGGTTCCCATGAGTGGCGGAGAAAGGGTTGTCCACCTCCCACAGAGGTGGGAGATTAGGCTGGCTGATCCGGAGGGCGCCAGGTATCCGGATGCTCCGTTTGCGACTGGGCTATTTCTAGTTGGAACCCTCGTGGAGGGTTCAGCTATAGGATTTATGCCAACCGATATACCAGCACCGTGGTATATAAGGAATAAAAATATTCATAAAGAATTAAACGTAGGCTTAGTTAAAGACGAACTTGACAAGGCAAAAGCAAAGTATAATCTCAAGCTCCAGGCCCATCCTAATGACCTCGCGCGATGTCTAATCTGGAACACCAGCTATACACGACTCCCCACCCAGCAACAATAGTTAGGGCCGTTATTCTAAACACTTAGTTTGTAATTAATTAAATTATATAAACTAGATAATGATAAGCCTACTTGTCCTTAGTCTCTACGAGAGAAGATTCGATAAATAAAATATAACGTTTAAAAAACAATATTTGGAAATTGGAAATAATGTAGACTGTATTGTAGTATATCACTGTAAAAATTTTCATAGGGTACACCGCAAATATGTTTATGTTTCTCCTTATGTACATATTATATATTGAAGCTTGCTGGCATATGTATGTACATTAAAGCGTGTGCATCTGGATTATATGTAAATATGAATACGAAATTTGTATAAAAATTGGGAAAGGGGTATGAAGATGGAAATGGAAAATACGAAAAGAAAGCCGGAATACAGCGATTGTATGCACAATGGAAATGGCTGATCAGACAGATAGAAGAAAATTGGGTTCTTGGCAAATATCTGGCTGGTCGGCAATGGAACATTTGAACTTATTTTGAATTTTTTTGAAGAACTTGGAAACTCCGGCGGTGAACGCTAGAACTTGTAAAACTTCTGGTATTATCCGGTCTATGGATAATGTACTGGCCAGTGTTGGGAAAGGTACTGTTTTTTTTTTACCTAGGTAAGGTAAAAGCTATTCAATTTCCCAGTACCTAGGTAAATTTAAAAGGTAAAATATTGTGTTTTTATTTTATCTTTATTATGTGTTTTTATACCCTTGCAGAGGGTATAATGATTTCAGTCAGAAGTTTGCAACGCAGTGAAGGAGACGTTTCCGACCCCATAAAGTATATATATTCTTGATCAGCATGACTAGACGAGTCAATCTAGCCATGTCCGTCTGTCCGTCCGTTTCTACGCAAACTAGTCTCTCAGTTTTAAAACTATCAAAATGAAACTTTACCAAAAGTCGTTTTTCTATAGCAGGTATTATATAAGTCGGAACCGGCCGGATAGGATAACTATATCTTATAGCTCCCATAGGAATAATCGTAAAAATTATTGAAAAAAAATTATATCTTCGGTGTTAATATTGCTCTTGGGAATATCATTTTTTCAACTGTCTCGAATTTCGAATTAAATTTTATAAAAATCGGACGACTATATCATATAGCTCCCATAGGAACAATCGGAAAACTAAAGGAAAATTAATAGGAACAAAATTATAGCTTTGTTAATTTTTATTGTATTCTCTTCTCTATAACATTATTTTATTATTTAAGAATTTCGAAATAAAATTTAACATAAATCGGACGACTATATTATATGGCTGCCATAGTAAGGATCGATCAATTAATGTCAATATAATACCTAAACTGCTTTAATTTTGTTCGTTTTTGTTTGCAAGTCTAAATTTAACATTTTTCTAATTTCAAATTGAATTGGAATAATCTGCAAGGGTATATAAACTTCGGCTGGCCGAAGTTAGCTTTCTTTCGTGTTTTTTGTTTGTTTTATTACATTGGCAAATCAATTTAACTTAAAATAAGACTATGTTTCAGTTTACAGTCATCTTAAAAATATATAACAAATTTTTTTTATTTCATTTCAATTAAAATTTAAATGTTTTCTTTTGTTAACATAACTCTCGGTGTGAAGAACTTGTAAGATGTTTCTGAAGCCGCCTAGCTGGGGCCACCGAGCGGGTCGCAGGTTGCGGATAGCGGATGACCTCCCTCGAGGCCAACTGCGAATAAGCTGATGGTGGAAGTAAAGCACGAAATCCCCAGGAAATTAGCAGTCCCGGACAACCAGCTGGTATCTTGCAATTAAGCAATACCGACGATGCGAGTTGTTCGGCCGCATCTAAATAGTTGCTTTACACAAACCCAATATACCCTACACACTACCTAGCTACTTCCTCTCCCAAACAACATCTCACTCCGGGCCGGACTAAGGTGTAATTCGGACCGTGCCAAGAGACAGCCTGACTGGGGGCCCGGATCAAGAACTAGCCCAGTCTCGAACGGTGGGCTCAGGGAGATGGCGACCCCCTGTCCTATCTGCCCGGGTGGACCTTTCCCCTTCTCCGCAGATCGTGGGACCAAATATGTAAACAACAGTAAAAAACACAAATAAGAAAACATAGATGGGAACTCCCCAAAACCCCAACGCTGTGTAGTGCGCTTGGTTAACCAGATGATCCTAAAAGTATACCTAGTAATACGCAGTATCAGGCTAAGCTTTAGATAATGTTCTCTCCAAGGTACTGCCAGATCTGAAATATGCAATTTATCTCATATTTCCAATTATCTTTCCACTGCTCACGCCACTCGATTTCCAAATTTTGCACTTGACTAGATTCAAATTCCTCTTTGCTATTTCTATTACCTCGTGGCTGCCTAATTGAACAGACCTACAGTGCGAAGTAAAAATTTCCATTTTTTTTACCTTAAAGTAGCAGCTATAAACTATAGCCGGCTTGGAGTTCTTCTTAGGATTTTGGGTGCCACTATAAGGTATTCAGTTTTTTTTTGAAAAAAAAACACATGTGCCTACATTCGTTATACCCTTTCATTTAGGCACCCAGTTTCCGACCAATTTAAAGTCAGTCTACAGCGGTATAGTTGACTTTACAGTCTCGACGGCCTTAAGAGTTGGCTGGAGATTATCTGGCTAGTACTCAAACTTATTCGGCTTAAAGGTTACCCATGCACGTGTCTCGGAGTTGGCCGTAACTAGCCCCATTTCGACCTGGAGCTGTCCTCCATTCCTCCACGTGATCTCTGGCGGACCCTACACATATGCAGTACTTAACCCCTAAAACTACAGGGAGGTCTGCCTAAGAGGAATTAAGTGCCATCCGTGGAAGTTTCCCTTTTAAGTTTCACCGCCTTTATTTGCCCACGATCAGTGCACCTAGGCGTCAGAAAAAAAAAGAACTACACAAAAATAATATAATCAAAAAAAAAAAAAATCAAATCAAATCAAATAAGAAAAGGCGTTTTACGATCGTTCATGCTAATTTTTGTGGTAGATAAAGGCCTGCCCGCATTCCAATATATTTTTTTTATAATAAATAAAACAAAAAGAATGGAAATATTGAATATTGTAAAAGTGAAATCAAATTTCTAAACACTATACAAAAAAAAAAAACAAGAATTGACAAAATTGAATGATAAATCCTATCTAAAATTAATTGAAAAGACAAACGATTTAAAATAATTATTAACTAAGCGCAGTGAACTCCTAATCCACACCTTTATTGAAAATTACACCAACAGAGCACACTCATCCCAGCAAAAGATCTTTTGGACGTGGATAAAATATGTAAGTGTACTTATTCTCTTTTATTATACATTCGTAGCGGATTTGTGAATTCTAAGCGGAACCAAATAGAGTGTTAATGTTTGGTTTAAACCAGTTTTTCATTATATTTTCTTGCAAATGCCCAGCCGTGTGCAGATAAGAAAAAAGCAAAAACTAAATAAAAGAAAAGAAAGAAAACAAAACCACACTTCTTATCTGCATACATGCATACAGTTTTAGAGCCATTAGTAAAAGTTAAATAACACTTTAAAACCTTGGAATTAAAATGAATATGAAATAAAATATAAATATTTAATAATTTAAGTTAAAACCAAACATTGAAACGGAAACCAATATATATTCTGAATTTTTATTCCATTTGTTTTTTCTTGCACATACCAGTGTAAACTATTCTTTGGATTTTAATTTTGATTTCATTTCCTATTTTTGATCACAAATTATTTAAGTTATGAAAAATTATTATGTTACCTCGACCTATTTTTAAAGAGAAACAAAATATATAAATATACCTAGATCGAATCACAGGAAGTAAAATGGAATGCATCAGTCCTATAAAATAAACCTACCTATAAAATAAACAGATTATATATAAATAATTTAATTCTGTTATACCTATACACATTTACTGTTGGTAAAATATATCCAATTTATTAATTATTTGCCTGCGCAATGAATTGGTGTTTAGGAACACCTAAAGTTAATTTAAGTGAATAAATACTTTGTTTTTGAGGTAATAATGCAGCACTAAGCGTTATCAATTTGGGAGTCATGCATCGAAAGAAGGTAGAGAGAGAATAAATTAGTTTGTTTGTTGTCAATGGGATTACCAATGAATTTTAAGTGGAATTTGGTGATCATGGTTGGGTGGGCATCCGCTGCAGCTTTCACAACTGCTCAGCGCAAACACAACAAAACCCTAGAGCGTCGTCTCTCACAGGAGGGTTTACGTAAAGATACTCTCCTTATATATCCTTAGTAGTTTACCCTCCCCTTGATTGGATTAAAGATCAGCACGTGATTTTTTTTTAAGATTTAAAAGCTTGCGAGCAAGTTGTCCAAGGATTCCCTAGAACCCCACCTTCTACCGATAATACAGCCGGAACCAGCACGTGCGACTATCCTATGAACACAATCCCCATCAGCTCGTGTGGCAAGAACTAGCAGATGTATTTGCAGGTTATATGCTACATAATCTTAAATGGCGCCCAACGTGGGGCCAGGTCCGCCAGCCCCGAAAATAAATAAACAAATTGTGTCAAAACACCAGACATACATCTTGTGATCGATCAAGTTAACCTTAGTATTCCACCCCTTGTCCCATCTTCCCACCTATCGAGATATGTCTTGGATCCATTTTGTTCTTATAGATTTCTTGGCCTGGCATACTACTTCGAGTAGCTCCTGCGTTTTGACTTAGAGCTTCGGAAAAGTTATAACTTTTGTTGGTAATAACGCCGTAGTCTTGTGTTGGTCAAAATTAGTTAAACCGTCTTCATCACTGTGGGGTAATTTATGTTGATTACCTACTGGACTTGTGGAGATATGAGCTACAGCCAGCCCATAAACTTACCTACGCCATGGTGAAAGCAATCCTATTCTGTCCCTAATTATTTTCCAATACCCCTACCCAACCATTTTCAAAAATTGAAGAACTATAACCATGGAAGATCACTAATTCACCACTATTTTTGAGCCTGGATTTCCTTCACCAGTTTAGAAATTGTTTCTTTCCCATTTCGTATCTTTTCTTATTTAAATAAATTAAAAGTATTCACTCTATTTTTTAACCGATAGCATGACTCCCAGTCAGTCTTATTATATTGAAATTGTGTTACTTATTACAAGTTATTACTATTATTTATAATTTGTATATTCGTGTTGTATACGCTCCATACCAAGCGATGATAGGGTCTCATAGCACCGAAAATTTGTCACAAATAGATGATACAGGGAAACATTGTTATGTTTGTGGAGAAATAATGGTTTATCGAGCACAATTATTGGCAACAATTTGCGGTCATAATTTTCACCGAGCGTGCTTTAATGTAAGAAGTGGGTCTAAAAAACAGTGTCCAGAGTGCCACGCAAATCTTAGTCAAAGCACTTCAGCTTCATCGGAAAATCTTAGGCCAACCAGTTCGAAAGCACGTATGCCCTCAATCTCCCAGTCCCTTTAAACTAGAGCTCAAAAGAGACTTGCTGGAGCTTTAAGCCAGATCAATATGCCTGACCCGTTTGATATACATTTTTCCGAGACGTCAGCACACTCTCAGGCTGACACAGCAGTTCCCACTACTGCAGAATCCATTCAGCAGTCTGTAGCGGAAACTTTAAGAGAAGCAATGACAGAACAAACGCGTCTTTTCGCCAGTAGTATGTCCGAGCAAACTAAGCTAATAGTTAAAGCAATCTCTGAAGGTCTTCGATTAAACTCTGGTATAGACATAGATTTAGCCAGGATACCACCCACAGGGGAAACAGGTCAACAAACAACGCAGCAACCGTCTTTTGCGCCTGGTCTTAGTCAATCGGGTAACAATGTAAGTTCTGGTGCTGTGCTTAGATTTACTGGAAAGTCTGGCATATCTATAGAAGATTTCATATATCGCATTGAAGCCTTAACTAAGCAAACATTAGGTGGAAACTTTAACATAACAGCCCAATACGCTAGTAACCTTTTTGAAGGAGTTGCCAGTGAATGGTTCTGGCGCTATCATAAGTGTCCCTGAGGTCCAGTGGAAAGATTTGTGCATAGCCTTACGTGGACAATTTAAGGACGACAGAACAGATAGGAATATCCGAACTGAAATAGAACTCAGAAAACAGCGGCCAAATGAATCATTTGACGAGTTCTATGGTGCTATCGCTGCTCTAGCCGATAGACTTTCAGAACCAATGGGTGAGGCAGCTTTGGTAGAGACACTGCGGGCAAATCTTTTAGCAGATATTCAGCATGAAATATTGTATGAAGAAGCTTCTAGTATCAAATCCTTACGTCATTTAGTCCGAACAAGAGAAATCTTTATGCAAACGGTGGCAAAGTTAAAACCTGCTCCAATATTACCGCGAGCTATGCCACAAAGACAGGTTCATGCAATTTCTCAGCCCGGTTCCGAAGTCACATCCGACGAGGAAACTGAGCCTGTTGATGACATGGATATATCAGCTATAGAATTATTCTGTTGGAATTGCTCTAAAAAGGGTCATCGTCATCAAGAGTGTGTGGCTGACCGTAGGATATTTTGCCATGGGTGCGGTCAACCTAACACGTACAAAAACAGCTGTAGAAAGTGTAGCCCAAGTTCTTCAAAAAACTATCAAGGTCGTGCACCGCCCCCAAGTGCACGCAAACAAATGGTCTCCAAAGCGGTCAATACCGACTTTTAGTATCATCAGAGCGCCAAAATCAACCAGCCGAATCTTTCATCCCTGACTTACCTCTTAATTATATTGTTGCATCTCCAGAAGTACAGAAAAACCGTTCAAAACGTCGTCGAATTGCTTTTAAACAACAATGCAAATCAGAAAAAAAAACACTCCTAGCCTCTGTAATAGGCATAAAACACGACGTACGTCCACATGCTCAAGTGACTCTATTTAACAAAACAGTAATCGGGTTAATGGACACTGGAGCCTCGGTCAGCTGTATAGGAGGTAGTTTTGCATCTGAATTTCTTCTTGGTGGTCTTAAATATAAGCCAATGACCTCCAAAGTAAGAACTGCTGACGGGAAAAGCCAAAACATTGTTGGTAGGCTTTCTACCGGCGTAACTTATAGAGGGGAAACTAAAATCATTCGTTTCTACTTGGTTCCATCGCTGGCTGGAGATCTCTACCTCGGAATTGACTTTTGGACAGTTTTTAATTTACTTCCTTTACATCTTCTTACCCAAAGCTTGAACATATCCTCTCTAGATGACCACACATTAAGAATTCTGTCTCTAGATCAACAACAACTTTTGCAAAAAGCAATCAATTTATTTCCTTCGTTTTCGAAACAAGGACTAGGTAGAACTTCACTAATCTCCCATATAATCGATGTAGGTGAAGCTAGACCTATCAAGCAGCGCCACTATGCCGTGTCGCCGGCAACAGAGAAGTTGATGTATGAAGAGCTTGATCGAATGATCACACTTGGGGTTATTCAAGAGTCCAACAGCTCTTGGTCGAGTCCGGTCGTTTTAGTAAGAAAACCAGGGAAGATTAGGTTATGTATTGATAGTAGGAAAGTAAACGCGGTTACTTTAAAAGACGCCTACCCTATGCCACTGATTGATGGTATATTGAGTAGATTGCCAAAAGCCGAATACATCACAAGTCTCGACCTAAAGGATGCCTTTTGGCAAATACCTCTTGATAAAAATTCTCGCGATAAAACCGCCTTTACCGTACCTGGTCGTCCGCTTTATGAGTTTGTGGTTATGCCATTCGGTTTAACCAACGCACCTTGTACCATGTCACGGTTAATGGACAAGATAGTACCAGCACAGTTGCGAAACGAGGTATTTATATACCTCGATGACCTGCTAATCATTTCCGACTCATTCAAAAGACACCTCGAAGTACTATCACTAATCGCTTCACACTTAACCCGCGCAAATCTCACTATTAACGTTGAGAAGAGTAAGTTTTGCCGGCGGGAGTTCAAATATCTAGGGCATGTGATTGGAAATGGTACAATCAGTACTGATCCCGAAAAAATAGCGGCTGTAAAAGACTTTCCGATACCCCGATCAGTAAAACAGGTTCGCAGGTTCCTTGGAATGACCGGGTGGTACCACAAATTCATTAAGAACTATGCTGCGTTTTGACTTAGAGCTTCGGAAAAGTTATAACTTTTGTTGGTAATAACGCCGTAGTCTTGTGTTGGTCAAAATTAGTTAAACCGTCTTCATCACTGTGGGGTAATTTATGTTGATTACCTACTGGACTTGTGGAGATATGAGCTACAGCCAGCCCATAAACTTACCTACGCCATGGTGAAAGCAATCCTATTCTGTCCCTAATTATTTTCCAATACCCCTACCCAACCATTTTCAAAAATTGAAGAACTATAACCATGGAAGATCACTAATTCACCACTATTTTTGAGCCTGGATTTCCTTCACCAGTTTAGAAATTGTTTCTTTCCCATTTCGTATCTTTTCTTATTTAAATAAATTAAAAGTATTCACTCTATTTTTTAACCGATAGCATGACTCCCAGTCAGTCTTATTATATTGAAATTGTGTTACTTATTACAAGTTATTACTATTATTTATAATTTGTATATTCGTGTTGTATACGCTCCATACCAAGCGATGATAGGGTCTCATAGCACCGAAAATTTGTCACAAATAGATGATACAGGGAAACATTGTTATGTTTGTGGAGAAATAATGGTTTATCGAGCACAATTATTGGCAACAATTTGCGGTCATAATTTTCACCGAGCGTGCTTTAATGTAAGAAGTGGGTCTAAAAAACAGTGTCCAGAGTGCCACGCAAATCTTAGTCAAAGCACTTCAGCTTCATCGGAAAATCTTAGGCCAACCAGTTCGAAAGCACGTATGCCCTCAATCTCCCAGTCCCTTTAAACTAGAGCTCAAAAGAGACTTGCTGGAGCTTTAAGCCAGATCAATATGCCTGACCCGTTTGATATACATTTTTCCGAGACGTCAGCACACTCTCAGGCTGACACAGCAGTTCCCACTACTGCAGAATCCATTCAGCAGTCTGTAGCGGAAACTTTAAGAGAAGCAATGACAGAACAAACGCGTCTTTTCGCCAGTAGTATGTCCGAGCAAACTAAGCTAATAGTTAAAGCAATCTCTGAAGGTCTTCGATTAAACTCTGGTATAGACATAGATTTAGCCAGGATACCACCCACAGGGGAAACAGGTCAACAAACAACGCAGCAACCGTCTTTTGCGCCTGGTCTTAGTCAATCGGGTAACAATGTAAGTTCTGGTGCTGTGCTTAGATTTACTGGAAAGTCTGGCATATCTATAGAAGATTTCATATATCGCATTGAAGCCTTAACTAAGCAAACATTAGGTGGAAACTTTAACATAACAGCCCAATACGCTAGTAACCTTTTTGAAGGAGTTGCCAGTGAATGGTTCTGGCGCTATCATAAAAGTGTCCCTGAGGTCCAGTGGAAAGATTTGTGCATAGCCTTACGTGGACAATTTAAGGACGACAGAACAGATAGGAATATCCGAACTGAAATAGAACTCAGAAAACAGCGGCCAAATGAATCATTTGACGAGTTCTATGGTGCTATCGCTGCTCTAGCCGATAGACTTTCAGAACCAATGGGTGAGGCAGCTTTGGTAGAGACACTGCGGGCAAATCTTTTAGCAGATATTCAGCATGAAATATTGTATGAAGAAGCTTCTAGTATCAAATCCTTACGTCATTTAGTCCGAACAAGAGAAATCTTTATGCAAACGGTGGCAAAGTTAAAACCTGCTCCAATATTATGCAATTTCTCAGCCCGGTTCCGAAGTCACATCCGACGAGGAAACTGAGCCTGTTGATGACATGGATATATCAGCTATAGAATTATTCTGTTGGAATTGCTCTAAAAAGGGTCATCGTCATCAAGAGTGTGTGGCTGACCGTAGGATATTTTGCCATGGGTGCGGTGAACCTGACACGTACAGAAACAGCTGTAGAAAGTGTAGCCCAAGTTTTTCAAAAAAACTATCAAGGTCGTGCACCGCCCCCAAGTGCACGCAAACAAATGGTCTCCAAAGCGGTCAATACCGACTTTTAGTATCATCAGAGCGCCAAAATCAACCAGCCGAATCTTTCATCCCTGACTTACCTCTTAATTATATTGTTGCATCACCAGAAGTACAGAAAAACCGTTCAAAACGTCGTCGAATTGCTTTTAAACAACAATGCAAATCAGAAAAAAAAAACACTCCTAGCCTCTGTAATAGGCATAAAACACGACGTACGTCCACATGCTCAAGTGACTCTATTTAACAAAACAGTAATCGGGTTAATGGACACTGGAGCCTCGGTCAGCTGTATAGGAGGTAGTTTTGCATCTGAATTTCTTCTTGGTGGTCTTAAATATAAGCCAATGACCTCCAAAGTAAGAACTGCTGACGGGAAAAGCCAAAACATTGTTGGTAGGCTTTCTACCGGCGTAACTTATAGAGGGGAAACTAAAATCATTCGTTTCTACTTGGTTCCATCGCTGGCTGGAGATCTCTACCTCGGAATTGACTTTTGGACAGTTTTTAATTTACTTCCTTTACATCTTCTTACCCAAAGCTTGAACATATCCTCTCTAGATGACCACACATTAAGAATTCTGTCTCTGGATCAACAACAACTTTTGCAAAAAGCAATCAATTTATTTCCTTCGTTTTCGAAACAAGGACTAGGTAGAACTTCACTAATCTCCCATATAATCGATGTAGGTGAAGCTAGACCTATCAAGCAGCGCCACTATGCCGTGTCGCCGGCAACAGAGAAGTTGATGTATGAAGAGCTTGAGCGAATGATCACACTTGGGGTTATTCAAGAGTCCAACAGCTCTTGGTCGAGTCCGGTCGTTTTAGTAAGAAAACCAGGGAAGATTAGGTTATGTATTGATAGTAGGAAAGTAAACGCGGTTACTTTAAAAGACGCCTACCCTATGCCACTGATTGATGGTATATTGAGTAGATTGCCAAAAGCCGAATACATCACAAGTCTCGACCTAAAGGATGCCTTTTGGCAAATACCTCTTGATAAAAATTCTCGCGATAAAACCGCCTTTACCGTACCTGGTCGTCCGCTTTATGAGTTTGTGGTTATGCCATTCGGTTTAACCAACGCACCTTGTACCATGTCACGGTTAATGGACAAGATAGTACCAGCACAGTTGCGAAACGAGACTTATCGCTTCACACTTAACCCGCGCAAATCTCACTATTAACGTTGAGAAGAGTAAGTTTTGCCGGCGGGAGGTCAAATATCTAGGGCATGTGATTGGAAATGGTACAATCAGTACTGATCCCGAAAAAATAGCGGCTGTAAAAGACTTTCCGATACCCCGATCAGTAAAACAGGTTCGCAGGTTCCTTGGAATGACCGGATGGTACCACAAATTCATTAAGAATTATGCTGCCATCTCTTTACCGTTATCAGATACTCTAAAGTCCAGACGAAAGTTTGAATGGACGGAAGAGGCCCAACAGGCATTTGAGTGTCTAAAAACTGAGATGTGTTCCGCTCCCGTGTTACATAGTCCGAATTTTGCTTTGCCTTTTTCAATACACTGCGACGCCAGTCATACAGGCGTTGGAGCTGTATTAATGCAAAATAACAGTTCTGAAGATGAGGTACCGATTGCGTTTATGTCAAAGAAGTTAAATAGATGTCAAAGGCAATATACCGTCACCGAGAAAGAATGCTATGCAGCCGTTTTAGCAGTCAAGAAGTTTCGGGCTTATATCGAGGGGCAAGACTTTACCATTATTACAGATCATGCGTCGTTAAAATGGCTTATGACTCAAGTAGATCTAAGTTCACGTCTCGCTCGTTGGTCACTTTAACTACAGGGGTTTCAGTTTAATATACAGCACCGTAAGGGAACCCAAAATGTAGTACCGGACGCTTTATCTCGTACTTACACGGAAGATCTTTCATCCTATTCGGTTGATAGTCTACTAGTCGACTTATCATCTCCAGAATTTAAGTCTGCAGATTACGAGGAGCTAAAGATGAAAATACAAAAAAATAAGGCTGTTCTGCCAGACCTAAAGATCGAAAACGAATTTATCTTTCGAAAGGCTGAACACGCCTCCGGAACGAAAATAGCCGACGACGCCGGCTGGAAGCTGTGGTCCCACGATCGCTGGTGTTATCTACCCTAAAAGCTGCCCATAATGATCCAATGCATGCCCATGGGGGAATAAATAAGACATTAGAACTGCTTAGACGCTATTACTACTGGCCCAATATGGTTACAGACCTTAAGAACTATATCAATTCCTGTGACAGCTGTAAAGCCACTAAACACCCAAATCAAACCATGAAACCGCCAATGGGCCATAAAGGTCAACCCCAGCGTTTCTTCCAAAAATTATTTGTTGATTTTTTGGGACCATATCCCCGTAGTAAGACTGGTAATGTAGGCATATTCGTTGTATTAGATCAGCTTTCCAAATTTCCCTTTTTGAAGCCTGTGCGCAAATTTACTGCTGAGTCTATTAGGAGCTATTTAGAAGAGGAATTATTTCACTGTTTTGGAATTCCGGAAACCATAGTATCCGACAACGGAGTAAAATTTCATGACAAAGATATAAAACAATGATCCTAGTATTGGCAAGCGCGAATCTCGTTTGTGTTGCTTGCACCCCAAGCGTGATTTAAGTGGGGGGGAATTGTAGTGCGCTTGGTAAACCAGATGATCCTAAAAGTATACCTAGTAATACGCAGTATCAGGCTAAGCTTTAGATAATGTTCTCTCCAAGGTACTGCCAGATCTGAAATATGCAATTTATCTCATATTTCCAATTATCTTTCCACTGCTCACGCCACTCGATTTCCAAATTTTGCACTTGACTAGATTCAAATTCCTCTTTGCTATTTCTATTACCTCGTGGCTGCCTAATTGAACAGACCTACAGTGCGAAGTAAAAATTTCCATTTTTTTTACCTTAAAGTAGCAGCTATAAACTATAGCCGGCTTGGAGTTCTTCTTAGGATTTTGGGTGCCACTATAAGGTATTCAGTTTTTTTTGAAAAAAAAACACATGTGCCTACATTCGTTATACCCTTTCATTTAGGCACCCAGTTTCCGACCAATTTAAAGTCAGTCTACTGCGGTATAGTTGACTTTACAGTCTCGACGGCCTTAAGAGTTGGCTGGAGATTATCTGGCTAGTACTCAAACTTATTCGGCTTAAAGGTTACCCATGCACGTGTCTCGGAGTTGGCCGTAACTAGCCCCATTTCGACCTGGAGCTGTCCTCCATTCCTCCACGTGATCTCTGGCGGACCCTACACATATGCAGTACTTAACCCCTAAAACTACAGGGAGGTCTGCCTAAGAGGAATTAAGTGCCATCCGTGGAAGTTTCCCTTTTAAGTTTCACCGCCTTTATTTGCCCACGATCAGTGCACCTAGGCGTAAAAAAAAAGAACTACACAAAAATAATATAATCAAAAAAATCAAATCAAATCAAATAAGAAAAGGCGTTTTACGATCGTTCATGCTAATTTTTGTGGTAGATAAAGGCCTGCCCGCATTCCAATATATTTTTTTTATAATAAATAAAACAAAAAGAATGGAAATATTGAATATTGTAAAAGTGAAATCAAATTTCTAAACACTATACAAAAAAAAAACAAGAATTGACAAAATTGAATGATAAATCCTATCTAAAATTAATTGAAAGGACAAACGATTTAAAATAATTATTAACTAAGCGCAGTGAACTCCTAATCCACACCTTTATTGAAAATTACACCAACAGAGCACACTCATCCCAGCAAAAGATCTTTTGGACGTGGATAAAATATGTAAGTGTACTTATTCTCTTTTATTATACATTCGTAGCGGATTTGTGAATTCTAAGCGGAACCAAATAGAGTGTTAATGTTTGGTTTAAACCAGTTTTTCATTATATTTTCTTGCAAATGCCCAGCCGTGTGCAGATAAGAAAAAAGCAAAAACTAAATAAAAGAAAAGAAAGAAAATAAAACCACACTTCTTATCTGCATACATGCATACAGTTTTAGAGCCATTAGTAAAAGTTAAATAACACTTTAAAACCTTGGAATTAAAATGAATATGAAATAAAATATAAATATTTAATAATTTAAGTTAAAACCAAACATTGAAACGGAAACCAATATATATTCTGAATTTTTATTCCATTTGTTTTTTCTTGCACATACCAGTGTAAACTATTCTTTGGATTTTAATTTTGATTTCATTTCCTATTTTTGATCACAAATTATTTAAGTTATGAAAAATTATTATGTTACCTCGACCTATTTTTAAAGAGAAACAAAATATATAAATATACCTAGATCGAATCACAGGAAGTAAAATGGAATGCATCAGTCCTATAAAATAAACCTACCTATAAAATAAACAGATTATATATAAATAATTTAATTCTGTTATACCTATACACATTTACTGTTGGTAAAATATATCCAATTTATTAATTATTTGCCTGCGCAATGAATTTTTGTTTAGGAACACCTAAAGTTAATTTAAGTGAATAAATACTTTGTTTTTGAGGTAATAATGCAGCACTAAGCGTTATCAATTTGGGAGTCATGCATCGAAAGAAGGTAGAGAGAGAATAAATTAGTTTGTTTGTTGTCAATGGGATTACCAATGAATTTTAAGTGGAATTTGGTGATCATGGTTGGGTGGGCATCCGCTGCAGCTTTCACAACTGCTCAGCGCAAACACAACAAAACCCTAGAGCGTCGTCTCTCACAGGAGGGTTTACGTAAAGATACTCTCCTTATATATCCTTGGTAGTTTACCCTCCCCTTGATTGGATTAAAGATCAGCACGTGATTTTTTTTTAAGATTTAAAAGCTTGCGAGCAAGTTGTCCAAGGATTCCCTAGAACCCCACCTTCTACCGATAATACAGCCGGAACCAGCACGTGCGACTATCCTATGAACACAACCCCCATCAGCTCGGGTGGCAAAAACTAGCAGATGTATTTGCAGGTAATATGCTACAGCTGCAAAGATGAACGCTGGTTCCATTGCAAGCACCAGTAGAGCTCAATAAGGGCTTCATGTCGGGGGACAGAAAGACTGTCGCAAACGCCTTCATCACGGACTGCCGTCCAAACCCTGCGGTCACACGCCAGAAGCAATGTCGCCACGCAGTCGCCCGGATGGCTAAAGAAGGTAGAGTGGGCAAGGACGGTGTTCCCAAACTATGGACAGGAGAAGCCCACACAGGAGAGTGGTCAAACGAAGAGGCAGCGGACCCTTGAGTTACCCGGACCTTCGGCGAAGAGATCTAAGATCCAGCTTTCGGTCTCCTTCGCTGAGATCACCAAGGACCTAGCAACAAGTGGAAGGCAGTGAAATCTTACCTTTCCGTCATATGCTTGCTCATGATTCGGGAGAAGCCATACTCATCGCCCTGCTGCATGGACGAGGGCTGGTATCAAGGCAGCGTCAAAGTGGTAGCCTGCGATAGTCATCGGTCGACTGAACTCTACAAACTGGCAACGCTTACTAGAGCTGCCCGGACCGCCGGCGAAGAGATCGAAGATCCAGCCGTCGGTCTCCTTTGCCGAGGTCACTAAAGATCGGGTCCTACTTGGACTTATTGGCAGGGGAAATCCGGAGAGCAGGATCCCTAGGAACAAATGGAAGGGGGTTGAGTCCCAGCTGTCCCTTATATGCTCGAACCGATATACGAAGGGGCGAACATAGACGTCCCCAGTAGACCCCGAGCTAGAATTTGGCTCCCAGCAGCAATTAAATCACCGGAGGATATCCTACACATACTGCAAGAATGCAACCCACATCTCCCCACAAAAGACTGCAAAGTCGTCAAGGTGGTTAAGCATGGTGGCGATGTTAACCAAGCGATATTAATGCTGAACAAGGAGTCGGTCGCTCCCATAGAGGCTGCTCGTTCAAATTTATAAAGGGGACTCACATTCCACGGGAAGCCCAGCCGGAAACCCGGCTAAGCAGGTGCTTGCGGAGGAAGTGGAGGCTCCTGGTGTGCCGGAGGACGGCTACCCCACCGACTCTTCGCTGAGCAGAGAGATGCAAGCGTTGGGACCGGCAACCGATGAAGTGGACTTGAGCGATTCGGAGGCCGACGTTACTGTGGTGGAGGTTGCAGCAGGGGATGTCGCAAAAACTCTTGCAGATCAACCTACACACCTTTTGCTTCGCCTGGCCAAAGGCCAGTGGCGCCCTGGGCCAAAAAACGTGCGATAAATCAATTTTCCGACTTTGTACTAGAAAGTTGCGACCCATACCAATCGACAGGTAATTGATCCACTATTAAAAATATGTAACCCATTTTTAAATTAAAAAATTGTTGTAAAATGTATGCCCCTTCAAAGTTGACAAATTTTTCACTTAAAAAAAACATACCGTTTTTAGGTAATTTTTCGCACTTCCGGGGGGTATATCTTAAAGACTAGGTATCGAATCGCCTTGCTTCTTTTTTCCACTGATTGGTGTGTTAGTAAAGAGTAAAAAAAACTAAAACATATTGCAGTTTGCCAGCTGCATCTCTTAGTTATGGAATATTTTTCTAAACGTCAATTTTTTCCATATTTTTCAACTTTGATGTCTGTCTGTCTTTGTCGATTTGTAAGTACGCCTCTGCCACGCCCACTCCTTGTCTCAAACATTTATTTTAAAGGTATATCAATGATCTGTCATATGCCGTTTACATCATTTAATTATCATTATTGGTTAAAAAATTATGATTTTTTACCAAAAAAAGTTCAAAGGCGCCACTGTGCGACGTGGTCTTAGTTCAGGAACCTTGGATAGCAAGATGCAAGCTTGCTGGACTAGGAACAAAGGAATACAAGCTTATGCTTGACCCCAAAGAAGGTAAAATTCGCCAATCCTACTATATGGGGTGGCTCTGTGGTGGACCGCTCTGCACAAACGATGTATCTTGACCTCCCTTGGCAAAGCCCTTCAAACTACCTATCGCTGAACGCGATCTTGAACCTTCCGAGCCTGGACTTAGCAGGCATGGAAAGGGCCAAATCGGCAGCCATTCGACTGAGGGATACAGGACAATAGAAAGCCCAGCTCTATGGTGACGCTAAGATTCTTCAGCATAACAAATCGATTCCGCCAAAAACGTATCTATGGAAAACCCGTAAATACAGTCACACACCCTTCAAAGCTCTGATCCCAGGTAGGGAAAATTGGGATCGGGGCCGACCGGGCTCAATAGACGCAATCTGCTTATATACAGACGGCTCCAAATTAGACGGACAAGTAGTGCATGCTATAAGGGAAGCACTCGTCTGCTTAAGGGACATAAACACCCAAGACAGACACATAAACATATATAGTGATAGCCAAGCGACTATTAAATCAATCTAGTCGCCTAATACAAACTCCCGCAAATCTCTTCGAGATGACTAGTCAGTTTACTGTCAGCCTTATATGGGTTCCGGGTCGGACGAGCTAGCCAGGCAAGGCACCACCATACCTCTCCTTCCAAGAAAGGAGAATGTTGGCATGCCTATGGCTACGTGCAAGCTAATTATTATAAATCAATTCAACAAATTAGCCAACGCACATTGGCAAAACACACAATACACAATAAAAAATAATGGGAACTACTTAATTTCAGCCGCACGGAGGAAGATGCCGGGATGAGGAAGAAGAGGAAACGGTGAAACGCCTACGCTGTTCTTGGCCAGCACTATGCAGGCTTAGACTTAAACACTTAAGATATCCCTTTATAAATGACCTGACCGAAATATCGGAGATCAACCTTAAGAATTTAAGCACTTTTATTAAATCCTCCAGATGGGGGACTTGCTCACCCTAAAGGCTGACTCATAACAGCTAGGGGACCCAAAAAAGAGAGATCATACGGTACCACAATGGACCCACAGAGGTCTAAGTGTGTCAGGATGTAGTTTGGCAGCCGTCGTAACCTAACCCTAACATAACTAATGTTTCGAAAAACTCGTTCCCCTGTCTGTTTCGTTTTGGGGTTAGAATTTGACCTCCACAACTGAACAATTTTTTAAGTTTTGCGAAGCACTTGTAGATGCCCCAAAAATGGGTATTTATAAAAAAAGCAAATGTTTTTTAATTACCCGCTTTTACGGCATCTACAAGAGCTTCGCAAGACTCCAATTCAACAAACTGTTCTAATAGTGTAATGTGGGCAACAAATATTTAAGATAACATCTATTTTTTCCAGGAAATCTGCACGGTAAACCTCAAGGTAAACCAATGCGTTTTTTATGTGTAAGGTATGTAAATATACATTACTTATGTACATATTTGAGAATGAAAATGCGAATTAGGGTAAAATTGCAGTTTTATTTTATATAATTTTCTGCACTTATGCATAAACCCATCACTACATCAATTTAAATACACAAAATTATATAAACTAATATTCACTGTTTCATTCTCAAATATGTACATAAGTAATGTATATGTACATATCATTTAAATTGCCTTTTTCGGCCATTTCTGTCGCGCAGAGTCAAATTTTTTGTGCATATGTGAAAATTGCAATGCTAAGGTTACTTCACAAAACAACCATAAGAATGGCTAAGTTCCAATGACTTTTAATACTGCGTTCCGACTATAAATATTTCGAAACGAAACGTTTGTGTACAATGGCGTGTAGATGTGGTGAATTTAGCTTATTTTAGTTTCGCAGTCAGACTATTTTAAATCAGCTCATTGTTTTATTACCTTAATAATTCCAAAGGTATATACAAATCTGTAGCTAGGTAAGGTAAAAGGTACCCAATTATTTTTATACCTAGGTAAGGTAAAAGTTACCCAATTATTTGTATACCTAGGTAAGATAAACGGTACCACTAAATTGTACCTAGGTATAAGTATCTAGGTATTTCCCAACACAGTGCTTTTCCTTCAGGGTTAGTTGGAAATCCAGATCGAAAAAAAATAAAATGATTGCCCAACTCGGTTCACTTCACGGTTTATTTAACTTCACTTGTACTCTTGTAAATTAGAACTAACTTAAAGTTACGGGGGTGGAGTTTTCAAAAGCGGCGTGGAGAGTGGAGTGCGGACACCTAACAGAGCAAGAGGGAGAGATCCGAAAGATCTGGAAAAACTGCTCTCTCGACTGTTAGGTCTCCGGCCGCAGTTTGAGCTGTTAATGAAACTCATATATACAGGAGATGACCTGCTCTTAAATTTAATTGCCCAAAATCAGCGTTAAAAGGAGGCGAACGTGGTTTCCTATTTACTGCTAGGCACTGGGGATAACTATGATGCTGTTTGGGGGGTGCTAACCAAGCGGTATGAGGACAGAAGAAAAAATTTTTCTGATCATATAAATAGGCTTATGGATTTACCCAATTTAAAATTTGAATCCAATAAGCAAATTAAAACATTTATTCAGACAATTAATCAGTCTATTTATATCATACAATTAAAGGCACGATTATCCAAAGATGTCTGGCCACACAAAACTTTGGAAACTTATCAAGACGAAAATCCTCCAGCTGAACCCTCCACGAGGGTGCCGGCTGGGCAATGGGCACTACATTTCCCCGAGCAGGGTAATGCAATGTCGCTTGTCCTGCCCAGGGCAATGTAGTGTCTAGTTAAGTACGACTGCTATCGTCGGCGGCAATCCTCTCTGCGTGTCGCCAGCGGTTGAACCCCTGGTATTACGGAAGCAGTTTATGTCAGCGGCAATACTACTGCCATGACATCTCAGGCAAAAGTAAGCCGTACGGGGGCCGTTGTCGTAATAGACTCGGACTCGGAGAGCGTTCTAAACGAAGTCATACCCGCTTGCCAGAACCAGGTTCCAACTCCCAGGGTAGGATAAAAAAGGCTAAAGCGCAATACAAGGGAGCCCTCAAGATTAAGAGCCGGTTCGAGAACATAGCGACCCTTTCTCAGGAGGGGAAGGAAAGGCTAGCCTGAGCAGAGCAAAAGGTTGAGGATGGAAGGCTACACTTCGCAAGTAAACCCGCGATGGCGTCGACAAGGAACGACAAAAATGGGAAGATGACGGAGGCGCGCTGGAAGATCGTCGTTAAGTCTCTCTGTGCACGTATGGAAGAGGCGTTGAAATGATGTTATTGAAAGCTCCTTCTATATCCAAGAAAGCGGCTACGGTATACTCCCTGTTCTGCAGGGATTTTTCTATGCTGGATATGACAGAGTGAAGTTAGGTTTAGTAACCTCTGTCTTACTAGTTAATTTAGGATCCTCGGTTATCGCCGGATGGGAGTTTCGGTCTCCTTCTTTTTTATATTTATATTTCCTTGGTCCATACTGGTTTCCTATGAGTGGCGGAGAAAGGGTTGTCCACCTCCCACAGAGGTGGGAGATTAGGCTGGCTGATCCGGAGGGCGCCAGGTATCCGGATGCTCCGTTTGCGACTGGGCCAACCGATATACCAGTACCGTGGTATATAAGGAATAAAAATATTCATAAAGAATTAAACGTAGGCTTAGTTAAAGACGAACTTGACAAGGCGAAAGCAAAGTATAATCTCAAGCTCCAGGCCCATCCTAATGTGAGGTATTGGAATACCGCACAAGAATAAATACGGGGAACAGTACCTAAATACGGGGAACAGTACCTAAAGACAGGGAACAGTACCTAAGGGGACGAAGCGGTACCTCTAGACGGGGAACCGTTTGATTGTTCCAGTCCGAGGATGGAGGGAAAGGCCGTTAGAAGACGCTGGGGAAATGAGAGTCAAGTGGGATGGCGGACTACGAGGAATGGTGAAGGAGCGAAGAGCCGAGCAGCGTCAAGCCGAACAGCGTCGAGAGTCAGCAAGATTTGTAACCTTATAAGGGCATGAAAGGGGCCCAAGCGCGGCGGACCCAGGTTGTTACCTTATTTGGTCATGTAAAAGCCAAAAACGATTGCGACCCGTTAATCGGGACCAGCGGCGATACCATTGGTGGAGGATCACGTGATGGAAAGTTACCCGGCAGAAGATGGCGGCGGGCCGGGTATATAAGGAGGGCTGCGGCGGCGGGAGGCTCTCTTAGTGCGCAGGCGCGAGTCAGTGTATGGTCGGTAAGGTGGAGTGAAGATCATCAGGACGAGGAGTTCTGAAACCCAGCGGAAGCAAGGAGACCAAGTGCGGTACGGCGTAGTCGAGGACGCGTCCACGGAGTAGGCGAAACAGCCCAGGAGACGAGTAATTCAACGGAGCCAACAGATCCTGCCCGGAGGACCCCTGTCAGCTTAGTCCGGCAACCGAAGGCCTCACCCAAGCCGAGTCGCGGGACCGGCGAACCACGGGATCGGACAGTGACCAAGCTGTGCGCGCTAGTCGCCCAGTCGAGCGTTTTCTGCCGACGAAGGCCGGCGAGTGTCCCAGCCAGCGGAGGCACTGACGATCGAGTTGGTCAAGGCAGCCCAAATCGGAGCTTAGGACGGCGTCCTAGCGGACCGGTCGGAGCGAACGCACGGGAAAAGCGACACCGGAGCGGACACCAGGAGGAAGAGCGGAGTGACGGGAACCCCGGGGGGGCGGAAAGTTGTGTGACGGGCGAGGAATAAGCAGAAATAAAGGCATTGTTGTGAATTGGATACTCATGTGTTCTTATTCGGGGTACTGCCACGTGTATAAATTCGTGGACCGAATCCAATCCAACCCCTGAGCTAGCTCAGCCAACTCGGGGCGATCAGGCATCGTTACACTGGCGCCCAACGTGGATAGTACACTTGAATAGTTCCAATAACAAGAGAAACCAATAAAGTCAACCCGCAAAAATGGCTCCGGGATGGGTCTGGGGACTAAGAAAGGAAGATCTCCAAAAATACGGAGAAGAATTCACAGTCAAGCTAACTGGACTCGTGGACGAGATGAGGAAACAGTTCGGCGAGTGGGTGGAAACACACAGTAAAGATCCGGAACACATGGAACGATTAAACGAACTAGCAAAACTGCACCAGCGAACATCCCCAGGGAAAAACGCAGAACCGAAAGGTGAGACAGCACCTACAGACTCCATAATAATACATGTTCCACCCAAACCAAACTATCAGCTGCCCGAAACTCCCAGAGATTACTCAAAAGTAGCAAAACAAGTAAGGGAGTGGGGATTCAAATTCGACGGAACAGGAAAGGCCCTCGAGTTTCTAGAACAGGTAGAATGGTCAGCGGACACTTATGGACTGGACAAAGACCTAATTCCCCGAGCAATGCCAGAACTTTTGTCAGGGATGGCATTAAAGTGGTATGTAGCCAATAATGAACACTGGGATCGATGGACGGAGTTTATAGACAGCTTCCAAGTTTATTTCCTTCCGAGGGACTATTTTCAAAAACTCAGGGAGGAGGTAAATCGAAGAAGGCAGAGAGTGGGCGAACGATTTAAAGTTTATATGGTGGAGATGCAGACATTAATGCGACCCCTACGTTATTCAACAGAGGATCAGCTCAAAACCATATTAGAGAAAAGCCTTCCGGATTTTAGGGCATATGCCAGGCCATTCCAATGCGATAGCCTATTACAGCTAATGAAATTAGCTGACGAATTCGAAGAGCTCGAAAGGGACAGGGAAAAACTACGACAGGAAGCAAGGACTCGCCCGAGATTCATGGCAGCGGAGGTACAGTACCAGCCAACACCAGAAGAGTGCTGGCGGCTCCAAGAAAGTTACCCACAAGGTCCACAACCGGCACCGAGGGCCTGTAACGGATTCGTAAACAACCCAATGATGGCTTGCAGACGCTGTGGGCAAGACGGACACTTTGCCCGCGAATGCCAAAGCGCTTGGCTAGAGTGCGGAAGAATCGGCGTGAGTACATGGCGTTGCTGCAGAGGGGAAACGCATTCTGACCCCGTCCATTGAGGGAGCAGCGGCGGTCGGAACAAGAACACCCTCAAAACTGATCGGAAGCTTGAAAGACGAAGGCACCCACCTATCAGCTACGGTGGAAATCGATGGGACAACGTATAAAGCAACGGTGGATACGGGAGCAACTGGGAGCTTTATAAGCGAGACCCTCGCGAAACTAATCGGCACGGTGGCAAAAAGGAAAGGAATAAAACGGCAAGTACGTCTGGCAGACGGGAAAAATACAGGTATATCAGAACAAATCGAAACAAAAATCACCTTTGGAAAAGAAAGCCACGAGATAAGACTGCTAATCCTACCAGGAATAATCGATGATTTGGTGTTGGGATGGGATTTCCTGAGAACAATGGGACTGCGGTTTGAATGTGCGGGTCTGGGAGTGAAAATAGTACCACGGTCGAGGAATGAGGGATGGTTGGAGGAATGACTATCAGTGGCAGTCTTACAGGAAAGTCCGCTAACAGACGATCCAGCGATAAAGCAGTTCTTGAAGGAGGAACTGGAAGCGTTCAGTAAACTCTCAGGAACGTCTCACATAGCTCAACATCATATAAAAACAAGAGGGAACGCTATAGTCGAGTGCCTCGACTATCAAATACCCGTTACTCAGCTAAAGTCAGCAGTCTCAAGCAGGGCAAACCAAGCAGCCGCTTCAAAAAGTTTAAAAAATTTCTTCTACATTTCGGTACACGTTAATAACCCAAACAAGATGGCGTTTACACTTTTGCTCTAGCTTTAAAACTATGGGCGCCACAGCTTTTCGCGGTTTGTGGGCGTTAGGGGGGAGGGGGGTTTCCAACTTTGGTCTATCAATATGTATTGATGAAACGAATACACATTGCTTTTCCCGTTAATATAGCTTCAAAACTGTGGGTGCCACAGTTTTTCGCGGTTTGTGGGCGTTAGAGGGGGCGTGGCACATCGGCGTGAAAAACTTGCGCTGCGTATTAACCTCTAGAATCTGCATGCCAAATCCCAATCTTCTAGCTTTTATAGTTTCCGAGATATCAGCGTTCATACAGAACGGGTCACAGTTTTTCGCGGTTTGTGGGCGTTAGAGAGGGCGTGGCACATCGGCGTGAAAAGCTTTTATAGTTTCCGAGATCTCAGCGTTCATACAGACGGACAGACGGACAGACGGACATGGCTAGATCGACTCGGCTAGTGATCCTGATCAAGAATATATATACTTTATATGGTCGGAAACGCTTCCTTCTGCCTGTTACATACTTTTGCACGAATCTAATATACCCTTTTACTCTACGAGTAACGGGCATAATGACCGATACAAGACCGATAAAACAGAGGTATTTTCCCAAAAACCCAAAGATGCAGTCGGAAATTAATAAATTAGTGGACGAGCTCATAGAGAAAGGCTGCATCGAACCGTCGAAAAGCCCACACAGCGCCCCGATAGTGATGGTGAAAAAGAAGACGGGAAGATGGCGTCTATGCGTAGACTTAGGCAGCTGAATAGCAGATCGGAAAAAGACGCCTACCCACTACCAAGAATGAACCACATTCTCGAGCAGCTACGAGAGGCGACATATATAAGCAGCCTCGACCTGAAAGACGGCTACTGGCAGATCCCGATGGAGACAGAAAGTAGACCACTAACGGCATTCACGGTACCTGGAAGGGGGCTGTTTCAGTGGAGGGTAATGCCTTTTGGGTTTCATTCGGCGCCGGCAACGTTCCAACGAGCATTCCAAAGTGATAGGACCCGAAATGATGCCACACGCGTTTGCATACCTGGACGATATAATCGTAATAGGGAGAACATTAGAGGAGCATATGGCGAACTTGAAAGAAGTTTTCCGGCGGCTACGACAGGCTAACTTGAAAATAAATCCAGAGAAATGCGAGTTTTTTAAGAAAGACCTGAAGTATTTAGGGCACAGGGTAACCGATCAGGGCATTCGGTCAGACCCCGATAAAGTAGCAGCGATCGGCGAATTAAAACCGCCAGCAAACACGAAAGAGTTGAGGCAGTATCTTGGGGTGGCCTCATGGTACAGACGGACGAAAGTTCGTACTTCAAACAGATGCGAGCGATGTGGGACTAGGAGCGATCCTCACACAATCGGCCGAGAAAGGGGAACGGGTCATATCATATGCAAGCAGGACATTGAACGCAGCAGAAAAAAACTACTCCGCCACGGAGAAGGAGTGCTTAGCCATCGTATGGGCAATCAGGAAAATGAGGCCGTACATAGAAGGATACAAGTTCACGGTCATAACGGACCACATGGCACTGAAATGGCTAAACTCGATCGAGAGTCCAACAGGCAGAATAGCGAGATGGGCCCTCGAGCTGCAACAATACGACTTTGACATCGTATACAGGAAGGGACAGTTGAACATAGTAGCAGACGCCCTCTCACGCCAACCGCTACAGGAAGAAGCATGTTTACTGGTGAAAGGGACCAAGCAGAATGGAGAAGAGGACTCAAGGACATTCCCTTGGATACGATCCCTGAAGGAACGGATCCACGATAATCCGACAAAATATCCGGATTTTCTAGAAGATGCGGGAAACATTTACAGACATATTCCCCAGCGAGCTGGAAAAGAAGATGTAGTAGCTTGGAGAATGTGTGTACCGACGGCATTGAGGAACAGGGTGCTACAGGAAAACCATGACGCAGTGACAGCGGGCCACACTGGAGGCCGGAGAACGATAGCCCGAATCTCCGCGAGATATTTCTGGCCGGGACTACAAAGGGACGTACGAAACTATGTCTCGAAATGCGAAACCTGTCAGAAATATAAGCCGAGTCAGCTAAAAGCAGCGGGCAAGATGCTCTCGCAAGTCCCAGAGGAACCCTGGGCAAAGGTCTGTGCAGACTTTGTCGGGCCACTACCAAGATCAATCCATGGCATCACGATGCTACTGGTTATGATGGACAGATTCTCAAAGTGGACAGAGTTAATAGCTCTACGAGCGGCAACAACGGCAGCTGTACAGAAGGCAGTTAGAGAAAGGCTACTATCTACGTTCGGGGTACCGAAAATAATGATAACGGATAATGGTACACAATTTACAAGCAAAGGATTCAAGAAATTTCTGGAGGAATTAGGGGTGCGACACCAGCTTACTGCACCATATACGCCACAGGAAAACCCAACGGAAAGGGTGAATCGCACAGCGAAAACCATGATCGCTCAATACACGGGAAAGGACCAACGTAGATGGGACGAGTTCTTACCGGAAATAATGCTTGCGATTAACTCTAGCACATCCGGATCCACGGGGTACTCGCCAGCATTCATTATTCAAGGACGAGAACCTAGGCTACCTAAAGCATTGTTCGATGAAAACGCCTGGGGCACAGGCCAAGAGGTGGAAACGCCAACGGAAAATGCGACAAAACTAAAGGAGATATTCACACTGGCAAGAAGAAACATGGAGCAAGCCGCACAGCAGCAAGCGAGACATTACAACCTGAGAAGAAGACTATGGAAACCTAATGTGGGAGACTGGGTTCTGATCAAAGAGCACCAGTTGTCCAAAGCGGTGGAGGGATTCGCGACAAAACTAGCACCACGGTATGGGGGCCCGCACAGAATCACCGGGTTCATATCCCCTGTTATCTGCGAGTTACACGAGGAAGGAAACAAACGAAAGAAAAGGGCCCACATCAACGAAATGAAAGTGTGGAACGCAGACGACCAGGAAAAATACCACAGTGTAACTGGCCAGTGTAACGATCCCTGATCGCCCCGAGTTGACTGAGCTAGCTCAGGGGTTGGATTGGATTCGGTCCACGAATTTATACACGTGGCAGTACCCCGAATAAGAACACAAGAGTATCCAATTCACAACAATGCCTTTATTTCTGCTTATTCCTCGCCCGTCACACAACTTTCCGCCCCCCGGGGTTCCCGTCACTCCGCTCTTCCTTCTGGGGTCCGCTCCGGTGTCGCCTTTCCCGTGCGTTCGCTCCGACCGGTCCGCTAGGACGCCGTCCTAAGCTCCGATTTGGGCTGCCTTGACCAACTCGATCGTCAGTGCCTCCGCTGGCTGGGACACTCGCCGGCCTTCGTCGGCAGAAAACGCTCGACTGGGCGACTAGCGCGCACAGCTTGGTCACTGTCCGATCCCGTGGTTCGCCGGTCCCGCGACTCGGCTTGGGTGAGGCCTTCGGTTGCCGGACTGGGCTGACAGGGGTCCTCCGGGCAGGATCTGTTGGCTCCGTTGAATTACTCGTCTCCTGGGCTGTTTCGCCTACTCCGTGGACGCGTCCTCGACTACGCCGTACCGCACTTGGTCTCCTTGCTTCCGCTGGGTTTCAGATATATAAACTTCGGTTGGCCGCAGTTAGCTTCCTTTCGTGTTTTTTGTTTGTTTTATTACATTGGCGAATCAATTTAACTTAAAATAAGACTATGTTTCAGCTTACAGTCATCTTAAAAATACATAACATTATTTTTTCATTTCAATTACAATTTAAATGTTATCTTTTGTTAACATAACTCTCGGTGTGAAGAACTTGTGAGATGTTTCTGAAGCCGCCTAGCTGGGGCCACCGAGCGGGTCGCAGCCGGAATACAGCGATTGTATGCACAATGGAAATGGCTGATCAGACAGATAGAAGAAAATTGGGTTCTTGGCAAATATCTGGCTGGTCGGCAATGGAACATTTGAACTTATTTTGAATTTTTTTGAAGAACTTGGAAACTCCGGCGGTGAACGCTAGAACTTGTAAAACTTCTGGTATTATCCGGTCTATGGATAATGTACTGGCCAGTGTTGGGAAAGGTACTGTTTTTTTTTTACCTAGGTAAGGTAAAAGCTATTCAATTTCCCAGTACATAGGTAAATTTAAAAGGTAAAATATTGTGTTTTTATTTTATCTTTATTATGTGTTTTTATACCCTTGCAGAGGGTATAATGATTTCAGTCAGAAGTTTGCAACGCAGTGAAGGAGACGTTTCCGACCCCATAAAGTATATATATTCTTGATCAGCATGACTAGACGAGTCAATCTAGCCATGTCCGTCTGTCCGTCTGTCCGTCCGTTTCTACGCAAACTAGTCCCTCAATTTTAAAACTATCAAAATGAAACTTTACCAAAAGTCGTTTTTCTATAGCAGGTAGTATATAAGTCGGAACCGGCCGGATCGGACAACTATATCTTATAGCTCCCATAGGAATAATCGTAAAAATGATTGAAAAAAAATTATATCTTCGGTGTTTTTTGACATATTATTATTATAATTATAATAATATTGCTCTTGGGAATATCATTTTTTCAACTGTCTCGAATTTCGAATTAAATTTTATAAAAATCGGACGACTATATCATATAGCTCCCATAGGAACGATCGGAAAACTAAAGGGAAATTAATAGGAACAAAATTATAGCTTTGTTAATTTTTATTGTATTCTCTTCTCTATAACATTATTTTATTATTTAAGAATTTCGAAATAAAATTTAACATAAATCGGACGACTATATTATATAGCTGCCATAGTAAGGATCGATCAATTAATGTCAATATAATACCTAAACTGCTATAATTTTGTTCGTTTTTGTTTGCAAGTCTAAATTTAACATTTTTGTAATTTCAAATTGAATTGGAATAATCTGCAAGGGTATATAAACTTCGGTTGGCCGCAGTTAGCTTCCTTTCGTGTTTTTTGTTTGTTTTATTACATTGGCGAATCAATTTAACTTAAAATAAGACTATGTTTCAGCTTACAGTCATCTTAAAAATACATAACATTATTTTTTCATTTCAATTACAATTTAAATGTTATCTTTTGTTAACATAACTCTCGGTGTGAAGAACTTGTGAGATGTTTCTGAAGCCGCCTAGCTGGGGCCACCGAGCGGGTCGCAGCCGGAATACAGCGATTGTATGCACAATGGAAATGGCTGATCAGACAGATAGAAGAAAATTGGGTTCTTGGCAAATATCTGGATGGTCGGCAATGGAACATTTGAACTTATTTTGAATTTTTTTGAAGAACTTGGAAACTCCGGCGGTGAACGCTAGAACTTGTAAAACTTCTGGTATTATCCGGTCTATGGATAATGTACTGGCCAGTGTTGGGAAAGGTACTGTTTTTTTTTTACCTAGGTAAGGTAAAAGCTATTCAATTTCCCAGTACCTAGGTAAATTTAAAAGGTAAAATATTGTGTTTTTATTTTATCTTTATTATGTGTTTTTATACCCTTGCAGAGGGTATAATGATTTCAGTCAGAAGTTTGCAACGCAGTGAAGGAGACGTTTCCGACCCCATAAAGTATATATATTCTTGATCAGCATGACTAGACGAGTCAATCTAGCCATGTCCGTCTGTCCGTCCGTTTCTACGCAAACTAGTCCCTCAATTTTAAAACTATCAAAATGAAACTTTACCAAAAGTCGTTTTTCTATAGCAGGTAGTATATAAGTCGGAACCGGCCGGATCGGACAACTATATCTTATAGCTCCCATAGGAATAATCGTAAAAATGATTGAAAAAAAATTATATCTTCGGTGTTTTTTGACATATTATTATTATAATTATAATAATATTGCTCTTGGGAATATCATTTTTTCAACTGTCTCGAATTTCGAATTAAATTTTATAAAAATCGGACGACTATATCATATAGCTCCCATAGGAACGATCGGAAAACTAAAGGGAAATTAATAGGAACAAAATTATAGCTTTGTTAATTTTTATTGTATTCTCTTCTCTATAACATTATTTTATTATTTAAGAATTTCGAAATAAAATTTAACATAAATCGGACGACTATATTATATAGCTGCCATAGTAAGGATCGATCAATTAATGTCAATATAATACCTAAACTGCTATAATTTTGTTCGTTTTTGTTTGCAAGTCTAAATTTAACATTTTTGTAATTTCAAATTGAATTGGAATAATCTGCAAGGGTATATAAACTTCGGTTGGCCGCAGTTAAACATTGGCGAATCAATTTAACTTAAAATAAGACTATGTTTCAGCTTACAGTCATCTTAAAAATACATAACATTATTTTTATACCCGTTACTCGTAGAGTAAAAGGGTATATTAGATTCGTGCAAAAGTATGTAACAGGTAGAAGGAAGCTTTTCCGACCATATAAAGTATATATATTCTTGATCAGGATCACTAGCCGAGTCGATCTAGCCATGTCCGTCTGTCCGTCTGTCCGTCTGTCCGTCTGTCCGTCTGTCCGTCTGTCTGTCCGTCTGTCCGTCTGTATGAACGCTGAGATCTTGGAAACTATAAAAGCTAGAAGATTGAGATTTGGCATGCAGATTCTAGGGGTTAATACGCAGCGCAAGTTTTTCACGCCGATGTGCCACGCCCTCTCTAACGCCCACAAACCGCGAAAAACTGTGACCCGTTCTGTATGAACGCTGAGATCTCGGAAACTATAAAAGCTAGAAGATTGGGATTTGGCATGCAGATTCTAGGGGTTATTACGCAGCGCAAGTTTTTCACGCCGATGTGCCACGCCCCCTCTAACACCCACAAACCGCGAAAAACTGTGGCACCCAGAGTTTTGAAGCTATATTAACGGGAAAAGAAATGTGTATTTGTTTCATCAATACATATTGATAGACCAAAGTGGGAAACCCCCCCTCCCCCATTACGCCCACAAACCGCGAAAAACAGTGGCACCCGTCTGTATGAACGCTGAGATCTCGGAAACTATAAAAGCTAGAAGATTGGGATTTGGCATGCTGATTCTAGGCGTTAATACGCAGCGCAAGTTTTTCACGCTGATGTGCCACGCCCCCTCTAACGCCCACAAACCGCGAAAAACTGTGGCACCCACAGTTTTGAAGCTATATTAACGGGAAAAGCAATGTGTATTCGTTTCATCAATACATATTGATAGACCAAAGTTGGAAACCCCCCCTCCCCCTAACGCCCACAAACCGCGAAAAGCTGTGGCGCCCATAGTTTTAAAGCTAGAGCAAAAGCTACCGAAATGTAGAAGAAATATTTTTAATTTTTTGATGCGGTTGCTTGGTTTGCCCTGCTTGAGACTGCTGACTTTAGCTGAGTAACGGGTATTTGATAGTCGAGGCACTCGACTATAGCGTTCCCTCTTGTTTCATTTCAATTACAATTTAAATGTTATCTTTTGTTAACATAACTCTCGGTGTGAAGAACTTGTGAGATGTTTCTGAAGCCGCCTAGCTGGGGCCACCGAGCGGGTCGCAGGTTGCGGATAGCGGATGACCTCCCTCGAGGCCAACTGCGAATAAGCTGATGGTGGAAGTCAAGCACGAAATCCCCAGGAAATTAGCAGTCCCGGACAACCAGCTGGTATCTTGCAATTAAGCAATACCGACGATGCGAGTTGTTCGGCCGCATCTAAATAGTTGCTTTACACAAACCCAATATACCCTACACACTACCTACCTACTTCCTCTCACAAACAACATCTCACTCCGGGCCGGACTAAGGTGTAATTCGGACCGTGCCAAGAGACAGCCTGGCTGGGGGCCCGGATCGAAAACTAGCCCAGTCTCGAACGGTGGGCTCAGGGATATGGCGACCCCCTGTCCTATCTACCGCCTTACCCGGGTACCGCGGATCTCTGCCCGGGTGGACCTTTCCCCTTCTCCCCAGCTCGTGGGACCAAATATGGAAACAACAGTAAAAAACACAAATAAGAAAACAGAGATGGGAACTCCCCAAAAACCCCAACGCTGCAAAGATGAACGCTGGTTCCATTGCAAGCACCAGTAGAGCTCAAAAAGGGCTTCATGTCGGGGGACAGAAAGACTGTCGCAAACGCCTTCACCACGGACTGCCGTCCAAACCCTGCGGTCACACGCCAGAAGCAATGTAGAAGGTAGAGTGGGCAAGGACGGTGTTCCCAAACTATTGACAGGAGAAGCCCACACAGGAGAGTGGTCAAACGAAGAGGCAGCGGACCCTTGAGTTACCCGGACCTTCGGCGAAGAGATCTAAGATCCAGCTTTCTGTCTCCTTCGCCGAGATCACCAAGGACCTAGGAACAAGTGGAAGGCAGTGGAGTCTTACCTTTCCGTCATATGCTTGCACATGATTCGGGAGAAGCCATACTCATCGCCCTGCTGCATGGACGAGGGCTGGTATCAAGGCATCGTCAAAGTGGTAGCCTGCGATAGTCATCGGTCGACTGAACTCTACAAACTAACAACGCTTACTAGAGTTGCCTGGACCGCCGGCGAAGAGATCGAAGATCCAGCCATCGGTCTCCATTGCCGAGCTCACTAAAGATCGGGTCCTACTTGGACTTATTGACAGGGGAAATCCGGAGAGCAGGATCCCTAGGAACAAATGGAAGGCGGTTGAGTCCAAGCTGTCCCTTATATGTCCCCGAGCTAGAATTTGGCTCCCAGCAGCAATTAAATCACCGGAGGATATCCTACACATACTGCAAGAATGCAACCCACATCTCCCCACAAAAGACTGCAAAGTCGTCAAGGTGGTTAAGCATGGTGGCGATGTTAACCAAGCGATATTAATGCTGAACAAGGAGTCGGTCGCTCCCATAGAGGCTGCTCGGGGAGTGCTAAATTTCGGTTTCAGCGCAGTACACATTCAAATTTATAAAGGGGACTCACATTCCACGGGAAGCCCAGCCGGAAACCCACCTGCTTAGCTTGCGGAGGAAGTGGAGGCTCCTGGTGTGCCGGAGGACGGCTACTCCACCGACTCTTCGCTGAGCAGAGAGATGCAAGCGTTGGGACCGGCAACCGCTGAAGTGGACTTGAGCGATTCGGAGGCCGACGTTACTGTGATGGAGGTTACAGCAGGGGATGTCGCAAAAACTCTTGCAGATCAACCTACACACCTTTTGCTTCGCCTGGCCAAAGGCCAGTGGCGCCCTGGGCCAAAAAACGTGCGATAAATCAATTTTCCGACTTTGTACTAGAAAGTTGCGACCCATACCAATCGACAGGTGATTGATCCACTATTAAAAATATGTAACCCATTTTTAAATTAAAAAATTGTTGTAAAATTTATGCCCCTTCAAAGTTGACAAATTTTTCACTTAAGGGGGGACATCTGAGTAAACGGGCAAAAAAAAAACGGATTTTCAGGAATTTTTTTTGACCAAATGAAAAGGCCAATCGAAAATTTGTAAACTAGGTTTAATAATATTAAGTTCAAAGTACAAAATAAATTTTTTTCAAAAAAATCAAAAACAAAATGGCGGCTGTGCAGCATTTCTTCGTAGGCCCTTTTTTGTTGAAGGGGGTCCATGGCCGGAAAGCTAACGTCCTTAATTTTTGATCTAGATTTTTGATCTAAATTTTGTTAGTTTCTATACATCAACGGCTATCGACACACGTAGGATTTTTTCGATATATTGATTTTTTGCAAAATGGTGAGAGATTGAATAAAAGTGATGGAAAAAAACGTCTCAAAAGTGTTAATAAAAAAAAAAGTACGCATTATAAAAAAAAAATCCTACGTGTGTCGATAGACATAAGTATTTTGAATATACTGTGAAAATTTCAGATCGATCGATTAAGATTTGTTCGAGTTATGTTTCCGGCAGTCTCAAAAAAAGTGGTTTCGAGAAAAACGCGTTTAAAGTTTTAAGGTGCCTGGGATATACATATGAGGCATCGCGGCAGAATGGAAAATTTCGATACTTAGATACATTTCCCGAACTCTATATTTTGGTATGTTATTTTTAAGACCCTAAAGAATATTTTAAACAAAAAAAAATTTTCTAAATTTTTAAAAAATTTTACTCAGTAGTCCCCCCTTAAAAAAAACATACCGTTTTTAGGTAATTTTTCGCACTTCCGGGGGGTATATCTTAAAGACTAGGTATCGAATCGCCTTGCTTCTTTTTTCCACTGATTGGTGTGTTAGTAAAGAGTAAAAAAAACTAAAACATATTGCAGTTTGCCAGCTGCATCTCTTAGTTATGGAATATTTTTCTAAACGTCCATTTTTTCCATATTTTTCAACTTTGATGTCTGTCTGTCTTTGTCGATTTGTAAGTACGCCTCTGCCACGCCCACTCCTTGTCTCAAACATTTATTTTAAAGGTATATCAATGATCTGTCATATGCCGTTTACATCATTTAATTATCTTTATTGGTTAAAAAATTATGATTTTTTACCAAAAAAAGTTCAAAGGCGCCACTGTGCGACGTGGTCTTAGTTCAGGAACCTTGGATAGCAAGATGCAAGCTTGCTGGACTAGGAACAAAGGAATACAAGCTTATGCTTGACCCCAAAGAAGGTAAAATTCGCCAATCCTACTATATGGGGTGGCTCTGTGGTGGACCGCTCTGCACAAACGATGTATCTTGACCTCCCTTGGCAAAGCCCGGACAAGTAGTGCATGCTATAAGGGAAGCACTCGTCTGCTTAAGGGACATAAACACCCAAGACAGACACATAAACATATATAGTGATAGCCAAGCGACTATTAAATCAATCTAGTCGCCTAATACAAACTCCCGCAAATCTCTTCGAGATGACTAGTCAGTTTACTGTCAGCCTTATATGGGTTCCGGGTCGGACGAGCTAGCCAGGCAAGGCACCACCATACCTCTCCTTCCAAGAAAGGAGAATGTTGGCATGCCTATGGCTACGTGCAAGCTAATTATTATAAATCAATTCAACAAATTAGCCAACGCACATTGGCAAAACACACAATACACAATAAAAAATAATGGGAACTACTTAATTTCAGCCGCACGGAGGAAGATGCCGGGATGAGGAAGAAGAGGAAACGGTGAAACGCCTACGCTGTTCTTGGCCAGCACTATGCAGGCTTAGACTTAAACACTTAAGATATCCCTTTATAAATGACCTGACCGAAATATCGGAGATCAACCTTAAGAATTTAAGCACTTTTATTAAATCCTCCAGATGGGGGACTTGCTCACCCTAAAGGCTGACTCATAACAGCTAGGGGACCCAAAAAAGAGAGATCATACGGTACCACAATGGACCCACAGAGGTCTAAGTGTGTCAGGATGTAGTTTGGCAGCCGTCGTAACCTAACCCTAACATAACTAATGTTTCGAAAAACTCGTTCCCCTGTCTGTTTCGTTTTGGGGTTAGAATTTGACCTCCACAACTGAACAATTTTTTAAGTTTTGCGAAGCACTTGTAGATGCCCCAAAAATAGGTATTTATAAAAAAAGCAAATGTTTTTTAATTACCCGCTTTTATGGCATCTACAAGAGCTTCGCAAGACTCCAATTCAACAAACTGTTCTAATAGTGTAATGTGGGCAAACAAATATTTAAGATAACATCTATTTTTTCCAGGAAATCTGCACGGTAAACCTCAAGGTAAACCAATGCGTTTTTTATGTGTAAGGTATGTAAATATACATTACTTATGTACATATTTGAGAATGAAAATGCGAATTAGGGTAAAATTGCAGTTTTATTTTATATAATTTTCTGCACTTATGCATAAACCCATCACTACATCAATTTAAATACACAAAATTATATAAACTAATATTCACAGTTTCATTCTCAAATATGTACATAAGTAATGTATATGTACATATCATTTAAATTGCCTTTTTCGGCCATTTCTGTCGCGCAGAGTCAAATTTTTTGTGCATATGTGAAAATTGCAATGCTAAGGTTACTTCACAAAACAACCATAAGAATGGCTAAGTTCCAATGACTTTTAATACTGCGTTCCGACTATAAATATTTCGAAACGAAACGTTTGTGTACAATGGCGTGTAGATGTGGTGAATTTAGCTTATTTTAGTTTCGCAGTCAGACTATTTTAAATCAGCTCATTGTTTTATTACCCTAATAATTCCAAAGGTATATACAAATCTGTACCTAGGTAAGGTAAAAGGTACCCAATTATTTTTATACCTAGGTAAGGTAAAAGTTACCCAATTATTTTTATACCTAGGTAAGATAAACGGTACCACTAAATTGTACCTAGGTATAAGTATCTAGGTATGTCCCAACACATTGCTTTTCCTTCAGGGTTAGTTGGAAATCCAGATCGAAAAAAAATAAAATGATTGCCCAACTCGGTTCACTTCACGGTTTATTCAACTTCACTTGTACTCTTGTAAATTATAACTAACTTAAAGTTACGGGGGTGGAGTTTTCAAAAGCGGCGTGGAGAGTGGAGACACCTAACAGAGCAAGAGGGAGAGATCCGAAAGATCTGGAAAAACTACTCTCTCAACTGTTAGGTCTCCAGTGCCGGTTGAAACGAAACTGGAAGCGCCGCAGTTTGAGCTGTTAATTAAACTCCTTCAGATGACCTGCTCTTAAATTTAATTGCCTAAAATCAGCGTTAAAAGGAGGCGAACGTGTTTTCCTATTTACTGCTAGGCACTGGGGATAACTATGATGCTGTTTGGGGGGTGCTAACCAAGCGGTATGAGGACAGAAGAAAAATTTTTTCTGATCTATAAATAGGCTTATGGATTTACCCAATTTAAAATTTGAATCCAATAAGCAAATTAAAACATTTATTCAGACAATTAATCAGTCTATTTATATCATACAATTAAAGGCACGATTATCCAAAGATGTCTGGCCACACAAAACTTTGGAAACTTATCAAGACGAAAATCCTCCAGCTGAACCCTCCACGAGGGTGCCGGCTGGGCAATGGGCACTACATTTCCAGGATAATGCAATGTCGCTTGTCCGGCCAACCCCTGGTAGGACGGAAGCAGTTTATGTCAGCGGCAATACTACTGCCAAGACATCTCAGGCAAAATAAAGCCGCATGGGGGCCGTTGTCGTAATAGACTCGAACTCGGAGAGCGTTCTAAACGAAGTCAAAACAAGTCAATACAAGGCAGCCCTCAAGATTAAGAGCCGGTTCGAGGACATAGCGACCCTTTCTCAGGGGGAGAAGGAAACGCTAGCCTGAGCAGAGCAAAAGGTTGAGGATGGAAGGCTACACTTCGCAAGTAAACCCGCGATGGCGTCGACAAGGAACGACGAAAATGGGAAGATGACTTAGGCGCGCTGGAAGATCGTCGTTAAGTCTCTCTGTGCACGTATGGAAGTGGCACCCACAGCCCCCATGCCCACGTTCGGTGCAAGGTGGCTAAACGGTGTCAAATTCCTAAAGTGCAACGACGATCCGACCAGGAAATGGCTGACGCAAACAATCGCCCAACTGGATGCGTTGTGGGAGGAGGCCAAGCTAGAGGTAGTGGGAAGGAATTAATCCCATCCTCACTAAAGGCGAAAGTGGTCTGTCCCATCGCAGTCCAAAGGGATCGGGCACTGAAGCTGCTTTAACGACAGAATCCAGTCGTCCCAACGGCGGATTGGAAGTCTTTGCATATAGCCAACCCACTACCCAAAGTGTGGTTCTTCAAATCAACAAGGAGGCGGAAAATCAGCTGTACCCAAGATTCGGAAAGATGGCGCGGGGCGTGGGTTGTGACTACCTGCGTCTCTAGAAGCACCACCCCGAAGACAAGGGCGCACACATGACGGTGACCTGACAGTTATAGCCAATCCGTCGAGCGGAGATGAGCCAGCCGCCTATGACTCTGAGGGTGCTGCATCTTAATCTTCAGTTTCTTTTGTTTTTACAGCCTTGGTTCAGGAGCCTCGGGCAATTTTGTGGCCGGACACATTCTTCTCACAAGCGGTAAGCAAAAACAGAAGCGCCGCACATGTGCAGAAGGGTATCCATGCTTACCTTATGTCTCATTACAGCTGACGACTTGTCTACGGTGATGCTGTATAGCGAGGAGAAGCGCCTCTTGTTAGCCTCCTGCTACATGGCACACGAAAGACCAGCGCAACCAGACGAGCTGAGCACCTTGGTGAAGTTCGGCTCGATGGAAGACCAACTCCATATTGGTGCAGATGCCAATGCACACCACAGCGTATGAGGAAGCATCGACATCCACGACAGAGGTGAATACCTCTTAAACTTTTTTCTATCTACTAATTTATATAAAGCAAACGTGCTAGATATAACACTTGTAAAGGGACAGAGTACTTTGCTCTCCAAATGGAAGGCCGTCAAAACGCCATTCTTCTCAGACCATAGGTATATTCAATTCAGAAACGATTTTAAAAGTACTCCAAAGGTAACTGTCTATAGATACCCCCTGAAGGAATGAAATCTCAGAACACGCAACTTGAGCGGGCGCAGTAAAATCTGTGAAAGACATAGAAACGTCCCTAGAGACCCTGTCCAAGGAATTACCGAATGCTTATTACTCATCATTCCCGACATCAAGAACAAGGAGGAAGACCAAGCCACAATGGTGGAATCGGGAATTGACACTCAAAAAAAAAAAGTAGAATAAAAAATCCTATTTAGGGATTACAAGAAGGAATCACGCAGGGCACAGAGAAGCTTGTGGAGAAATTTCTGTTCCAGCATCGAAACAGCAAGGCTCCGGAAGCTGCTTTAAATGCAGCCTACCATACAGAGTCAGCTAAAGCGCGACCGCGGACAGTGGACTGAGGGCAGTGCAGAGGCCCTAACAGCACTTATGCAATGGAACTGTCCAGGATGTACGGATGTCCTAGACGCCAGCACGCACCAGTACATAGCAGCTGGCGAAGAGAGCCTCCCAAACGATCCAATTACACCTATGAAAATCAACTGGGCCATAGACTCCTTTGCGGGCTATAAGGCAGCAGGACTTGATGGAATATTTCAAACCATGTTGCAGGCGACCAAGGAAAGGATCACCCCATGAAATATAATCGGCATGTCTAAGCACGGGCTATATTCCAAGGCGGGAAAGGGCAGTCAGGCCCTTAGGCCGATAATCCTTACCTCTTTCATACTCAAAACTTTGGAAAAGCTGCTGGATCTACCAATCAGCATGCCTACTCCAAAGGGAAATTTGTGGAAACGGGAATACACTCGCTAGTACACTTGAGAGAGCCCTTCACACTAAGGAATATGCGCTTGGAGTATTTGTAGATATATCCGGAACTTTCAACAATGTCAAGACGGATGCTATAATGGATTGCCTAGAAGCGACCAGCACGCACCCCGCAATAAGCCTCTGGATAAGAAAACTGCTTAGCAGCAGGCGGTTACTTTCAGAGTAGGGCACTGTTTCTATGGTAAAGGGGGCACACAGAGGCACACCACAACGTGGGGTCCTCTTGCCTCTTCTATGGAACTTGGTGGTCGACGATCTAATTAAGAGATTCGAGAGGAGAGCCCCAAAAATAACTGCCTACGCGGAAGGCATAGGTCTAATTATTACGGGAGTTTGTACATCGACCCTCAGCTCCATAATTGAATACACACTAAGGGAGATATATGAGTAGGCGGAAAAGGTGGGACTCAGTATCAATGCGGACAAGACGGGCCTCATTCTCTTTACTAAGAGATACAAGGTACCGAAATGGACTCCCAAAAATTGGCGCAAACCGAAAACACAGGCCAAGTACCTCGGAACAGTAAAGGGTGAAAAAGACCACCGTGGCGCTATATGCATCCATGAAGATGCTTAGCAGCACATGGGGCCTGTCGCCTACTCTGATGCACTGGATCTACATTTCGGTGGTGCGTCCTAATCTGATGTATGGAGCCCTAGTGTGATGGCAAGCCACTGAAAAGAAGACCTACATCGAGCTAATGGAGAGAACTTAGGTGTAGGCACTGGTCTGCTTAACGGGGGCGCTGAGGTCAACCCCAACTAAAGCTCTAGAAGCGATCCTCGGAATCGACCCCAATATGAAGACGCAAAGCCTCGGACACAGTTTAATCGACCGAAGCATGATCAACAAAACGGACTACATGACCGCTAGAACGTGCCCGGAGGTTCAACCTCGTTCATGGGCCCAGATGACTACTCCGAGATAGAAGGAGGAGTAGGAGCGAGTTTATACTGTACGGACTTTGAAATAAGAGTTGTCATATAAACTACCCAGCGACAGTAGTATATTCTAGGCAGAAGTCTTTGCCATAAGGAAAGCGGCAGAAGTGGCTCAAAATATAAACCGACCATACGATGTGGTCAACCAATTCGTGGACAGACAAGCGGCGATAAGATCCATGCAGTCGTCAACAGTCAGTTCCAAAAATGTAGTAGCGAGTAGGGAGGCAATAGATAACCCTAGCACGACAAAGTCAGTGCGGTAGATCCGCATCCATAGATCCCAGCCACTAGGGCAATGAGAAACTCAGCCAGTATGTACTACATCTTCCACGTTAAGGGTGTAGACTGTTTAAGGAATTCCTCACAAGCCACTGTCTAGCCGCATCACACGCAGCCACTCTTGTACTACTTCACAGCCGCACCTGCAGGAAATGCGAATAACCGAAGGCTATCGAAACCCTGGAACATCTTATCTGCAACTGCCCGGCTCTCTCACGAGCTAGATACCTCGGTGCCCCAGTTCTGGCTCAGTAGGAGGGAACCAGGCGAACTTCTTGCCTTTGCGAAATACACCTCGATCATTGTGGACATTAAAACCTAATAAAATATCTCAAGGTTCATACAGATCAGTCGGACAACTAAGAGCCATATTGGCCTATGCTTGGCCCCGTCCTAACCTATCCTGTACACTTCACCTTGCCGACCCTTGGCAGAATGTTCAAGAACACTAATTATAATTGTCGGGTCAACAGCCGCAGCAGCTAATTAACTTGTAAATCCGTACTCTTATATCAATTGCATCGCGAAAAGCATCTCTCTCTGTCTATCTCTCTCATTTTTTGTATACTTGCATTTTTGGGCACAGCATTCGGCTGGCTGACCCTTCGTAAACTCAGTACGAATTCTGATCTCGACATAAAACGCATCCTCGTCTCGCCATACGGCTCCTTACAAATTTATAATGTAAATACATAATTTAGTTTTCGCGATATTTATATAGGTATTAGTGGATAAGTTTAGTATTAATCGTAGGCTAAGATTTGGCACGAACACCCACCGCTAGCGAACCAAAGCTCACCTCAGCCACACACACGAAAACTGGCACGCGCCAACTCTATCCATAGGAGTGAGGGAGAGGACAATAGGATAGCGACATACACGGGAATTTGCACACTAGCGACATCAATTCCCGAAAATTGGCACGCACCCGGGGTCCGCTTGAGTGCGAACGAGAGGAAGATAGGATCGTGGAAGTTTTTCAAGTAAAACGACACCAAGACAAGAATCTCAAGAGAACGGACGATGAAGTGGTTTCCGAGCGGTCGATTGACGCGGTCATTTCAGTGAACATAGTCAGCGGTCGTTTGACGCTGGCCCAGGCGAGTAAAGGCCGAGAAAAGGACACAGCCCTTTACCACATGAGAAAGGAAAACCCAGTGGTCGTTTGGCACCGAGTGGCCACGAAAAACCCCAAGCCGGCCATCAGCCACGTGTTTGGAACGGTTTTTGCCAATCTCAATGCTTTGTTACAGGGTTGGGTAGGATAGAGACGCCCCTTCCCTAGTATTCGGTGTTCAGATGCTAGATCTGGAAATTATGTAAATATGTTAAAGAAAACTTGTAAAAGTAGAGAGACTTAACAAAGAATATGAAGAAAGAACTCTTAAATAAAAAAAGACCTGAGTTGTTGGCTGTAAATTTATAATAAAATTTTTCATGTCTATTTTTCTCTTGCCTGGGGTCGGACCGGAAAATAACCCTATTTTAGGCTGACCTCAGAATATGGCTCGTGTCCGGGGTTACCACTTGCCGCTTTGCCGCTTGCTGACGGTACAGTAGGACTCCGACAAGTTTGGTCAAATGGGGCACGGGTGACCCCCATCGGTGAATGCCGAGGGAAGTCAGACGGGCCAGCTAGACCGTAATCCAGGTCACAGCGCACAAATGTCAAACTAGCGCAATATAAAAGAGATATAAGAGTCGCCATCTGTAAAGTAGTGTCTTAGGCTGGGGTACTGCTCAGTCTGGCCAGGATCCCCTTTACAGAAAATTTATAAAGGATGGGACATGGATTTGAGATAACTGGTAGGCGGGCGCTAGGTGGAAGTTGCGCGCTCTATTTAATCGATCAATAAGACTGAAGAAAAATGTTTATTGGTATGCAAGTAGGTAATACAGACTAGAGCCCTGTACGAGTTCAATGATAAGTGAGCACTTCGAAGTTGACTTCAATTGTTCACTCACTCTGACTTAAAAAAATAATTTCAAACAAATCAATCCGAGTATAGGATATTTCAAGTCAACTAGCTTTAAGTCACTGTTAGGCCTAAACGAGTGCGAGTGAGTGCGAGTGGCTCGATTGGCTTGAAATCAGATCGAGCACTCGAACACTTTAAAGTCATATGGAAATTTATAGGCTTGAAAATAATTTAGTTTCAATTTTATTTCTGCTCTTTCCTGTCGACTTGTTGTGCTTTGTGTTTGTTAAAAATAATAATTTCAACCTTTTTTTGGCTATGGCTCAAGTCGTAAGTTTTAAAATAGGTTCAAGGTTTATAAATAATACTAATATAATAATAATAATGAAGAGGAAAGAAAGCGATGATATACACGAAAAGTTGAAGCAAGGTGACTATGAAATCACAAAAAAGCGTGGACGCAGCAAAGTTTGGGACACTTTCGGAATGGTAAAAGACGATAAGAAAAATATGATCGAAAAAGTTGTGGCTTTTGTGGCGATGTAATAAATTTTGTTGGGGAATTTCCCTGCTACCCGTCATCAGACGAAGAGTAGCAGGGACTGATATAAGTTTCCTCATAGGCACGGGCGCGTCAAAAAATTTCATCCGACCTCACAAAGGATTGAAAGGCGTTCGCCCAGTAGACTGTCACGAATAAATGTTTTGTCTCGATATTCAACCTTAAGGGTACCTTTTTTATACTTTCAGACTCGACTACAGTTGATGGAATAATCGGCCTAGACCTATTGAAACACGCATGGGCGTCACTCTGCCTAGCTTACGGCCATCTAAAATGGGGCACCGAAGTAGAGCAGATTGATTTCCATACGTGCGCTGATGTAAACTTCACCAACGTGAATTGTTCAGAGGCACCGCCATTGGCAAAAAACGCGTTTTAAGAAATGCTAAAGACCATGAAAAAAGGCATTTCCACACCCTAATGAGGCTTTACCTTACAACACATCGGTGGTAGCTACCATACGAACGGTTAGTGAAGAGCCCATATACGCTAAATTATACCCGTACCCCATGGGAGCAGCGGATTTCGTCAACAAAGAGATTAAGGATCTGCTCAGAAATGGGATAATTCAGAAGTCGGTATCCCCTTACAACAATCCGATATGGGTTGTGGATAAAAAAGGGACCGATGAGCTTGGAAACTGGAAAAAATGGAAACTGGAAATGCGACTTCCGCAAATTAAAGGAAAGAACCGTATCCGACAAGTATCCCATGCCAAATATAAACATGATATTAGGCAACCTAGGTAATGCTAAATATTTCTCAACGCTGGAACTCAAGTCCGGCTATCATCAAATAATACTCGAAGAACGCGACAGAGAAAAAACTTCCTTCTCAGTAAATGGGGGGCAATACGAATTCCGCAGACTACCGTTCGGCCTCAAAAATGCAGGCAGCATTTTTCAAAGGACCATCGACGACATCCTAAGGGAACAGATCGGCAAGTTCTGCTACGTTTACGTTGACGACGTAATCATTTTTTCAGAAGATGAAAACTCTCACGTCAGGCACGTAGATTGGGTACTGAAGAGCTTGTACGATGCGAACATGAGAGTATCGGAAGAAAAATCCAGCTTTTTTAAGAAAAGTGTGAGCTTCCTTGGGTTTATAGTCACTTGTAACGGTGCTACAACAGACCCAGAAAAGGTAAGGGCCATAAAAAAATTTCCGAAACCTAAAAGTGTTATTGAGGTACGATCATTTCTAGGCCTAGCCAGCGACTATAGATGTTTCATTAAGGACTTCGCAGCAATAGCAAGGCCTATATCGCACATCCTGAAGGGGGAAAATGGAACAGTTAGTAGACACAGGTCAGGAAACATTCCGGTTCACTTCTCTGAGGCGCAACAACAAGCGTTCCAGAAACTACGAAATATCCTGGCATCCGACGACGTGATGCTAAGGTATCCCGACTATAAAAAGGCATTTGACCTAACGACATATGCCTCGGCCTAAGGCATTGGCGCAGTATTGTCCCAAGAGGCACGCCCAATAACAATGATCTCAAGGACATTGAAAAACAGGGAGGTTTATTACGCCAAAACGAGAGGGAGCTTCTAACCATAATTTGGGCACTGGCAAAGCTGCGACATTATTTGTAAGCAGTAAAAGTTATAAACATCTACACTGATCACTAGCCATTGACAGTCGCAGTATCGGAATCCAATCCGAATGCGAAAATTAAACGATGGAAAGCTCGCATCGACGCGTCCGGCGCTAAAATGTTTTATAAAACCGGCAAGGAGAATCTCGTCGCGGATGCCGTCTCCAGACAGCAACTTAACGTTGTGGAGGCGGAAGAAGCTCATTTGTGTGCGGCCACTATCCACAGTGAAGTGTCGCTCACACACACCATCAAGCAACAGAGAAGCCACTGAATTGCTTTCAGAACCAGATAACTCTGGAAGAAGCACGCTTCCCTTCTAAACGCACCTTCGTGCTCTTTGGAAATAAAAGTCGGCACAACATTGTCTTTACAGGCATGGAGGCCCTTCTTGAGGAGCTCGCGGACACCATAGTCCCAAAGGGCGTAAATGCCATTCATTGTGATCTGCATACGCTAGCAATGATACGGGATAAATTGGTCCGGCAATTCCCAGCCACCAAATTCTGGCATTGCAAAAACCGAGTGACAGACATTTTTGCAGTCGCGTAGAGACGGGAAATCATTACTGCCAAACACAATAGGGCACACAGATCGGCACAAGAGAATGTCAAACAGGTGCTCTCCGAATATTATTTTCCTAAAATGACTAAATTAGCCAACGAAGTTGTCCAAAACTGCAAGACCTGCGCAAGGGCCAAGTATGATAGACACCCCAAAAACAGGAAATAGGCGAGTCACCGATTCCATCCCACGCAGGGGAAATATTACACATTGATATCTTCTCAACAGACAGGAAATACTTCCTGACGTGCATTGACAAATTCTCAAAGTTCGCAGTCGTGCAACCCATTCCCTCGAGAACAATTGAGGACCTAAATCCAGCAATGCTACAGCTAATGAACTATTTTCCAAAAGCCAAAACGATCTATTGCGACAACGAACCTTCATTAAATTCGCATACGATCTCAGCCATGCTGACTAACCACTTTGGGGTTGGTATCGCAAATGCACCACCCTAACACAGTGTATCTAACGGACAGGTTGAACGCTTTCACAGCACCCTGATAGAACTCGCTAGATGCATTAAGATTGACAAAGGTATAACCGATACCATAGAGTTGATTTTACTAGCTACTGCCAAGTACAACAAATCAATTCACTCGGTCATTAACAAAAGATGGAAAAATAAAAGCGCCCAGGACGCGTTAAGAAGCCGGGAAAACGCATCCCGGCAGAATAGGGTCTTCGAGCTTTGGGAAAAGGTATTGGTAAAATCCAACAGAAGGCTAGGAAATAAACTCACACCCTTGTGTGAGGAGAGAGCCGTAGAAGCGGACCTGGGAACCACGGTCCTCATTAGGGGCGGTTCATTTTATCGATGGTGGGAAACCCTTCTATAAGCATAGAAATAGCTAAAGTTTAATTTCACAGGTTCGGACCCATACTTTGCATATTCCTGTTCTTGACTCGGCTCACATTACCGATTACTCACAGGCCAAGTACATCCCCATCGTGGATGGTGAAATCCTAGTATGGGACGAGTTCGCTTACGTTACTCATTCAGCGAACCTCTCAGAATATGGACGTGTAATAGAGGAGACAATCAACATGATCGACATGTTTCCACTTTCCCAGAAGCTTCTAAGCGTGGATACCGCTCATCTCCAGGACTTGTTAGAGTCGTTGGGCGTTCATTACAGAGTAGCTAGGAGTTTGGATTTCTTGGGATCAATGCTAAAGGTCGTAGCAGGAACACCGGATGCCGGTGACTTAGAGAAAATCAGATTTACCGAAATGAAGTTAGTCGAGTCAAGCAATAGACAGATTCAAATAAACACTAAAATCACAAAACCACATTAATCAGCTAACCTCTACCGTCAATTCAATTTTAAGAACAGCCAAAAACTCACAAGTAGATACTGGACATTTATATGAGACACTGCCTGCTAGTAACCGAATGTTGATGACGGAATTACAAAATTTGATGCTTGCGATAACCCTTGCCAAAATTAATATGGTTAGTCCGAACATTTTAGATCATGAAGACTTAAAAACAGTTTGGCTTGAGGAACCCACTAACACACCTATAGGAGATCTTTTGTCCGTCTCGTCTGTAAAAATTCTGCAGTCCACTAACATTTTACATTTTTTCATAATTTCCGAAAATTAAACTAGCCTGCAAAAAGATTACAGTTTTTCCAGTCGACCATGGTGAGACAATGTTGCAGATAATAGACAACGTCATAGCCGAATGCAGCGGAGAAATTTACGCCATTAAAAACTGCTTCGTATCACCGGGAGCCACGTTCTGCTGCCTGGTTTCAGGAGAATTGCATGCCGGTGGGGTAGCACATTACCGAGTTCAAGAGAGTGATCTGCACCCGATAACCTATGTGGACGAGGGGATTATAATCATTAACGACAGATCGGCCAAAGTTCAAGTGGACAATGGCACAGAAACCTGGACTCATGGCACACACTTCATAACCTTTGTAACGACCCTGGTTTGGGAGGCGGTATAGCTCGCCGTGGTCAGGGTTCTTCCTCTTCCTGCTTGGTGCGGACGTCGGCGCTGCCGTAGGGCCGGGGAGTCGCGTCGGCGATGCCGAGTGAAGGCGGTGGCTCTGCAGTTGCGAGCTTCGGCGCTGTGTAGTGATGGTAGTTGACAATCGATGTATGGTATGGTATTCGACTATCGATATATTAGTGTGGCCAGCTTATCCGGTTGGGCGCGCGTTTTGAAAGTGTGCGGTTTTGGCGCGTATTTTGAATGTGGCGCGGCGTGGGGAGAATAAAGAGATAGATGTTTGTTTTTGGAATGTTCTTTTTTATTATTTGTGGCGCTGGGTCGTCACACCTTTGACAAGCAAGCTACGGTAAATGACACACTCTTCATCAACCACGATAATACCCGGAAGAGAGCTTCAGGGACAGAAAGTCTCCCCCTATTGAACATCACCGCCAGCAAAAAATGTCCTCAGCCTCCCGTATCTTTACCGCTTGAGTGAACGAAACTTGGAGTTCATTAAGGAGTTCAGAGAAGAGATCGACAACAACCAGACAGGTCTCGCAGCAATTATTGCAGGAGCAATATGCTGCGCACTCATCTACATCGGACTCACTTTAAGGCGACTTACCAGGGCAAAGAAATCCGCAGGCCATATTAGACAGATTATCGCTGAGTCACAAGCTCTTATATCGCGCTAGTTCGACATTTGTGGGCTGTGGCCTGGATTACTGTCTAGGTGGCCCGTCTGACTTCCCTCGGCATTCACCGATGGGGTCACCCGTGCCCCATTTGACCAAATTTGTCGCAGTCCCACTGTACCGTTAGCAAGCGCTGGTGGGGCAGGGCGCCGGCAAGTGGTAACCCCGGACACGAGCCTTATTCTGAGGTCAGCCTAGAATGAAGTCCGGTCGGCCCCAGGCAAGAGAAAAATAGACATGAAATATTTTAATATGAATTACCAGCCAACAACTCAGGTCCGATTTTATTTAAGAGTTTTTTCTTTATATTTATTTATTTATTTATTCGCCAATGGATTAATCCTTATCTGGCTAGGTTATAAACTTAAATCTAAGACTACGATCTACATAAAAAAATACTCCCTAAGTGATCGCCTAAACATATCCTTATTGGATCCCCAACAAAACCGGATGCTAGGTGGTAGGGAGTTAAACATCCGCAAGGCCCTTAAAAGTGGTTCATTCCGAGCATAATTGGTCCTGGCAGCACTTTCAAAAAAAGGGACCATGGTACGGAGATTCCTGGCTGGGGCATTAAAGGTAATTAAGCTCAAAAGGAAAGGACTATCAATATTACCAATAATTAAGTCATTGACAAAGAGAAGACCGGCTATTGAACGCCTGTTTTTAAGACTGCATGTGTGTAGTAGGCGACATTGGCTGGAGTACGAAGGGAATGGTTCCAAAAGATGCAACGGCTGGAGAGCAAACTTCAGAAATTTTTTCTGAAGCCGCTCAACCCTATTGCTATGCACTGCGCTTGAGGGATTCCAAATAAATAAAGCATATTCCACCCTTGAGCGAACAAATGCCGAAAACACTGACAGTCTTGAGTACTGGTCCCTAAACAGTACAGTATTTCGTTTGACAAATCCGAACATAGCATACGCTTTGGGCAGAATGTAGTTAATGTGGTGATTGAAAAGAAATTTGCTATCAAAGAGGACCCCGAGATCCATAATTTCGTCCAGCGCAAGGAGTGGGTGATCGTAAATATAATACGTTGAAATAATAGATAAAGAGCATTTCCTATAGCGGACCACATGACATTTGTTTTGATTAAGTGGCAATTTGTTCCGAGTACACCATTAATTAATATTGCTTAAATCAGACTGCAGCAAATATGTATCACTTAACGAGTTCACTGAAAGGTAAAGCTTAAAATCATCTGCATAGGGAAGATATTTGGCTGACTGAACACAAAAGCAAATGTCATTGATGAAAATGATAAAAAGCAAGGGGCCAAGAGAACTTCCCTGAGGAAGCCCAGAAGTCGCTTTATATGATTTTAAAACTGAACCACTGACTTCAACCTGATAGGATCGGTTTACCATGAAAGATGAAATCCATTTTAAAAGCGAAGAGTGAAAGCCCAGCTTGGAAAGCTTTGCTTGTAAGGCAGAGTGACAGACCTTATCAAAAGCCCTGGCAAAGTCAGTATAAACTGCATCCACCTGCGAATGGGACTCAAAGGATTGTAAACAATGTTTTGTAAAAATAGCAAGATTCGTGGTCGTAGAACGACCGGGCATAAACCCATGCTGATTCGTCAATATAGATGATAGATGTAAAGATAATTTTTTAACTACTATTCTCTCGAACAGCTTGGCGATATTGCTTATTTCGGCAATAGACCTGTAGTTGGCGATTTCAGACTTACATCCGCATTTATGAACCGGTATAATTGTAGCCATTTTCCATCTAGATATAAAATTTCCTCGAGCTAGAGAGGCAGAAAAAATGATTTTAAGAGGTTCAAGAAGACCAGTATAGCAATGTTTTAGAAAGAACGAAGATACTCCATCAACGTCAGGCTTCTTGGAATCGTCAAAGTGAACTATAGCTTCACTTAGTAAAGAAGCCCAATTAATAGATATGAGGCAATAACTTACGGCAGCCAGGCTGGAATCATCAAAGTTATACATAGGAACTACATTAACTGTTGGTAAAAAATTATAATATTAAATATTAAAGCAAATTGGCTTATGATGAGAATCTCAATTAGAAATAGTATATTTAGCAAGGCATACCTAGGAATAAACAATGGAGTTGATGAAAATTAGATCTAGTAGCCTATGCAAATCATTAAAGATATTATTTATTTGGGTGAGGCCCATACTTTAACAATCGTCAATGACAATAATTTCATGTGGCTGGTGAACATAACCAGGCACCATTAAGAGCGATTGCGGGTCACATGTCCATACAACAGATCCTAAATTAAAATCTCCTGTCACACAGATACCCACACCGTTAACTAAACTATCATTTATGCTGGAAATATTATTCATATGTGCCTGATATAGCGTAAAATCGCTACCAGGGGGAATGTAGGAAGCCACTATTACAGTCTTTCCTGACGAGCCAGCTACCTCGACAGCCAACTGGTCCAGAAGTGAGTCTTCGTTTTCAAGTTTAACGGCTATGCAGCGGAAAGTACGGCGTACAGCCACAATGACACCACCGCCTCTATCGCACTGCATTCTGCTGAAGTCTCTGTCCTTGCGATAGACGTTGAACAGATTTGCATCGAAGAACTCGCTGGCGCTAAAGTTAGGGTTGAGCCAGGTTTCCACCAATATGATTACGTCATAATCACTATTGGATGTGTTCATGTAGACAGATTAAGTTTTGGTCCTCATTCCAGAGATATTTTGAAAGAAAATTTTAAGCCGGTTGTTTACAATTCTAAGGCTAGGTGAATTTCCTGGAACTCTTGCCATAGTTGCCTGGCGGTAATCAGGGAGAGTGAAATCAGCAGCTGCAGAAACAGTCGTCTGCACTCCACAGCCGTAGGATCCAATAAGAACACTGCGCAGTGAATCCGTACGAATACGTATTGGGCGGTTGAGATCATCATCACAAAAGTCAAATATGGTATTACAGTCCAACGTTGGCAGCTGCGAAGCAGGGAGCGATATTCCATTAAAATCGCTGAGCCATCCAGGTGTCGGCCACAGCTCCAGGGAAGTGTGAGGCGAAGAGAGCGCCAATCCGAAGAGCACGCTGTGAGCTGTTGGATACTGCGCCAATTCAGCGGGAGGAGAAGAAAGCGCCACTCTGAAGAGCACGCTGCGGGATAATGGATGCTGCGTCCAGGCAGCGGGAGGTAAAGAGAGCGCCACTCCGAAGAGCACGCTGCGAGATACTGGATGATGCATCCAGGCAGCGGGAGGTGAAGAGAGCGCCACTCCGAAGAGCACGCTGCGAGGTACCGGAGGCTGCGTCCCGGCAACGGGAGGTGAAAAGAGCGCCACTCCGAAGAGCACGCTGCGAGTATCCGCTTCGCATGCGAGAGAACTTGGAACATCAGCAGACGTAAACAACTGAATGCATAGATCTGCACGATGAAAAGAGAGCGTATATCCTAGGAGAGCGCTGTGTGGGAGCGCATCCAGCACCAGTTCGTGGGTGCTTAAGGCAGACAGCAAAATGAGCTGGAGTTGTTGTTGTTGCGAATGCAGCTGTTGCTGCATAAGTTGATGAGAGAGATCGATGCAGAGAGCGAGCGGATTCACCGTTAGGTTCTGCCGTTGTTGTTGGTAATACAGTTGAGAATTGCGGCGATAAGAAACGAAGGAACCGCAACAGACGTCAATGCCAATAACGCCGATTATTGGGAGTTTTTTGAAGGGGAGTTTATGGGCGTAGAAGATTCATCGGCGGTATGGTTTTGAAGATTAACGTGATCCATTTTGGGTCTCTCACGTTGAACGAAATGTCCCACCTTAACTGACATAGGCCAGAATGTATTGTTGAAAACTGCTGCCAGAAGATTCTCCGGAACTCCCAGCTTAAAGTTAACAAACTTAAGAGCTGACAAGTCAGCATCCATTTTGACAAGCTTGAAGCAAGTAAAAGTTTCAGTGGCCACATTAAGCTTATCAGCCACATATTTTAACACCGCCTCTGGCTCGGTGGCAATCTGGCAAATTTACCGATATGCAAAAATGTCTTGCTTTGCATTACCGTCAATTCGTTACAACTGGGGGCCTCACCAACTAAACGCTTTTTGTTGTTTTTCCGAATATTCCTCCTCTTCTTCCGTACGATGTTCCAATCACTCTCTTTAACCACAGTTAGCGGGGCCGCAACATGCACCTCATCATTGGCGGGCACTGCCAGAGGTCTAAGGGTCCGCGGCCTGATACTAACGTTGTTCATGTTGTTAGCACTGAGCTGCGGTTGAGGCTGAGGCTGAGGCTGAGAATGAATGGCCCCAGGTGTGGGCGACCACACTTAGGAATTTGTTATATATTCTTTGTTAAGTCTCTCTAGTATAATATTCACAGGTTTTCTTTTACATATTTACGTAATTTCCAGATCTAGCATCTGAACACCGATTACTAGGGAAGGGGCGTCTCTAACCTACCCAACACTATAACACCGCATCGAGATTGGGAAAAACCGTTCCAAACACGTGGCTGATGGCCGGCTTGGAGCTTTTCATGGCCACTCGGTGCGTGTCTTGCGTCTCATTCACCTATCTCACTCCTGCACAAACGCGCGCGTTTGGTGTGTGCAATTTGCGCAGATCTCCTCGCCGCTGGTCCTGGGCCGGGAGATCTACACCACGTCCTCGTCCTGCTGCTCCTGTCTCTTGCCGGGCCAGTGTCAAACGACCACTGGGTTTTCCCTTCTCTTCTGCTGTGTCCTTTTCTCGGCTCTTCACTCGCCTGGGCCAGCGTTAAAATGACCGCGTCAATCGACCGCTCGGATACCACTCACTCGTCCGTTCTCTTGAGCTTCTTGTCCTGGCGTCGTTTTTCTTGAAAAACTTCTACGATCCTATCTTCCTCTCGTTCGCACTCAAGCGAGGGGTCCGCTGCCGCCGGCGGGTGCCAATTTTCGGGGGTTGATGTCGCTAGTGAGCGATTTCCCGTGTATGTCGCGATTCCATTGTCCTCGCACTCACTCCTATGAATGGAGTTGGCGCGTGCCAGTTTTCGTGGTGAGTTCTTGCGCTTTGTGTGTGTGTGGGTGAAGTGAGCTTTGGTTCGCTAGCGGTGGGCGTTCCGCGTGACTATCGTGCGTGGGTGTTCGTGCCAAATCTTAGCCTACGATTAGTACTAAACTTATCCACTAATTCCTATCTAAATGTTATCGCGAAAACTAAATTATATATTTACATTATAAATTTGTGAGGAACCGTAAGGTTCCTTACACTTTCAATAACAATGTTATGTTTTTATTTTTGTTTGCATTAACTAATAAAAAAGCTTATTAGTTCAATATTGGTGATCCCAATTTAGTGCAAATCACATACATAGACTTATCTATTTATTGACTTTTCGTTGTTGCGCCAAATTGCAGGATGCATCATCGTCCAAATCCTGTTCCAAAAATTGGATCCGGCAAGTCAGGCCAAGTGGGAAGAGCGTTTAGAGGACCCTGCTTTCGTCAACCTAATTCCTACGTGAAAGTCAATGGCATCATTTCTGGAGCAGCGGTGCAGGACGTTGGAGACAATAGATGCGCCGGGCATTCAAGTGGGAAGTTATAGAATACCCAATTCGCGTAGATCAGCATTTGTTGCCTCGAATTCTAACCCTTGGATCTGTATATTCTGTAATGATGCGGGTCACTGCATTTCTTATTGCCAGAATTTTAAAGCCCTGTCTCCCACGAACAGGCTTCAAGAAGCAAATCGGTTCGGTCTTTGCATAAATTGTCTTAAAGTTGGTCATCAAGTTAGGCAGCAAATTACCCTTCTTCACAAAAAGGAGCACAGCTTCGAGAAGCGCTTCCTTCTGCCTCACCATCTGCTCTGCCTTCCACCGCGACTGCTCTTATTGCACAGGGTTTTAGTAATGATATTGTGCTCTTAGCAACGGCAAGCGTTTTAGTAAAAAACCGCTCAGGAGTTTTCGTTTCCTGTCGAGTTCTACTCGATTCTGGCTCCCAACTGGCTTCAAGTAAAAAGATAAAATCTTTAGCATCTGTAACTGGAATAGGAGATTCCAGTTCTGTGACGGAGGGACACTCGGTTAATATTACTGTTCAGTCCCGAATTTCCGAATGCTTAGCCAACATTACCGCGATGATTGCTCCGAACATCACAGAGCGGCAGCTCAGCTTCAATGTCGACATCGGCAATTGGAAAATACCTACAAATATTCAGTTAGCGTACCCCAGGTTTTATTTCCCCTGCGGTTGGACCTTTTAATCGAAGCTAGCCTCTTTTACAAAATGTTATGCGTTGGCCAAATCAAGCTCCCACATGGATTACTCCTAATTCAATAGACTCGTCTGGGTTGGGTTATTTCTGGATGTTATGGCCTCTCCAATGGCTCGTCCTTAATGTCGTCTCAAGAGTTACCCCACGCTGGTAGGGAGTATAGTTTCGAACGGTTAGATGATCTTCTTCTGTGCCGAGCCAATTATACGCGCTACTAAGGAAGAATTGGATTGTGAAGCACATTTTGTAAGACACGTTGTTCGTTTGCCAGCTGGGGATTATTGTGTTCGGCTACCTGCCAAGCTCAATATAGACCTCTTGGGTGAGTCCTAATAGTAGTCCTACTACTACTAAATCGTCAGCCAGCCTTGAAGGCTCAATATGCAGCATTCATAAACTAATACCTCGATCTAGGACATATGTCATCAGTGTCTGCCTCTGGCACGCGGTTGTGCCGATACTTCTTGCGTCATCATTGCTCCACCTCAAAGCTCCGCGTAGTTTTTGATGGATAGGCGGCCAGTTCCTCAGGGTATTCTCTCACCGATGTTCTTACAGCAGACCCTGTAATTTAGCATAAGCTGGTCCAGATTCTTCTTCAGTTTCAGGAGGCATTTGCAAAATGTACCGTTGTATTACGGTTCAGCCTGAAGACAGCTATTAGCAATGCATTTTGTGAAGGGATTTCCCCCAGGATCATTGATCTCTGGATCTCTGCAAGAGCGCGATTTTACGATCCCTTCGGGTTGGATGGACGTGTGATCACAAAATCGAAAATTTTCCTTCAACAACTGTGCAAGGAGACGTTATCCTGGGATGAAAGCCTTCCGGAGTCATACAACACGGAATGAAGTGCTATATGCACGAGGTTTGGGCAGATTAGGCATGCGTCATTTCCTCGGCTGGTTCTTTCTCCAAGCTCTGAGAGTAAGATTCATGATGCCAGCGTAGAAGCATATGGTGCCTGTGTATACATTATTTGCAACGGCCGATCTCAATTGCTTTGCTCAAAGTCAAGGGTAGCTCCCTAATAGCCTATTTACACTGGGGTGGAGTTATGGAGTTATGGGGTTATTGACATAACCCTGTTTTTTTTACATAGGTTGTGTATAGGCAACTAGATGTGGGCAAAAGTGGGGTACTTTTAGAATCTTTGGTATTTCTGAGATTTTTTTGTATTTTTCGGTATTTTTTGTATTTATTTTCTATTGTTGAATAAACAACAAAAACAACAAACCTCGCTGTCATTACCTGATATTTGGAGTTAACCCAGTGGAAACACTTTTTTGGAGTAATCGGGTTACTGGCTCACTCGATAGGTTACTCTACATAGTGTGACTAGACTATTAAAAACACTCACTGTGCCCAAGCTGAAACTTTGTGGGGCTGAACTCCTGTCTAGGCTCATCGTAGAAGTGGCTGGGACTAAGGCATTTGAGGGAAAGTTATGGCGATATGTTCCAACTCTCTCCCGAGGTGCTTTTCTTGCTGAGCTTAACGAGTCTCCCAAAATTCCTTTGAAAATTCCTTGAGGTTCGCCATAGGATTCTACTAATAATCCATACGAAGACATAGTGGCTAGTTCAAAATTTGCCAATTCACTTGCTGCCCTTACAAGAGTTTTTGGATACGTCTACAAATTTAGTAATCGCATCCGTCGCCCTACGATCACGGTGTCTGATCTTCAAGGTACTCGGTACTCGGTACTCGGCTGTTGCTTCACCTAGTCCAGCCCTCACATTTATGGGACGACATCAAATCGGTGCAGTGAAAGGGATTGGTGCACTCATCCAGCATCTCATCTCTTACGCCATTCATTGATTGGCCGGCTAAAGAATTCTTCACTGGATTTTAATGGGCACCATCCAATTATCTTTTCACGGAGTCATTCGGTCACTGCTGCCATTATTACTCATATTCAAGAAAGCAATCTGCACACTGGGCCACGGGCGCTACTCGGCATAATTCGATCCCAATATCGGCCTATTGGGGGGAGGAAGACAGTAATAAAGGCAGTAAACAAATGTATTAGATGCTATCTAAGGAGCATATAATGGAGGATCTTCCAAAGGAACGACTCGATGGATCTCATGCATTCAAAGTCACCGACATAGGTCGCCACACTTTGGCGGGCTTTGGGAAGCGGCTGTGAAGATCGCTAATCATCATTTTTATAGCGCTGTTGGTACTGATGTTTTAGCCTTGGAGGAATTGCGGTCCCTAGTGTGTCACATTTCGGCGGTTGGTAATTCTCGACCATTAGTCTCGATTTCAGAAAACCCCGCAGATCTGGATGTATTAACCTCAGCACATTTTTTGAATGGTGGTTCGCCTTCATCTTTCGTCGAGCGAGAAGTGAGTAGTCTCAACTTCAATTGGATGGATGGCAACGCGTGGTTTACTTACAGCAGATCTTTTGGTCCCGATGGAAGGAAGAATACTTAACACTTCTGCAGCAGCGCTCCAAGTGGCGCACCCCAAAGCCGGGCGTGGTTGTCGATGATTTAGTTCTGGTCAAGGACGAAAACTTGCCTCCCATGAACTTGCCTCCCATGAAGCCAGAGTGATTGGGCTTCTGTGGAGATGGCGTTGCTCGAGTTGCCGTTCTGAAGACAGCGTCACGAGTGACAAAGCCCCTTAAGGATGATGTTGAAACTCAGGCTTCCAACGGGGGAGTATGTCGGGTCACCAGCTGCAGCAACTTGTATATCCGTACTCATATATCGATTGCATCGCGAAAAGCATCTCTCTCTATCTATCTCTCTAATTTGTATGTTTACGCCGCTTTCCCCGCTCTTAAATCCCCCGCACTTCCAATGCCCGCTCTTCCCTCGTTGGGAATGCCTACTTCCAGGCTCTCCCGCTCTCCCGCCTTCCCGCGCCCGGGATCTCTACACAGCGCTCGGAAGCATTGAACTTGAAATATAAGGCCCGGCCGGTCCGCGCAATAACCCGAAAACAGTCCAGTGTGTTCTCATTTTTTTCTATCGTCGCGATCGCCGACTGCTTTTGTCTCTCCCCGACAGCTTGCCACCGGCTATTTGCAACAGACGCAACGCCTCCGGAAGCTGCCTTCAACTACGATCGATATTCGACGCCCCAGCTCTTCATTTTTTGGTCCATTCTAGCCGAATTGCTCCAGCAGATAAGTGCAATTTATTAATTCCCTATTAACTGCAGGTCGACAGTCAGCCATCCGAAAACATGATTCGTTTGACTTTCTGTGCGATTTGTCTAAAATCCAAGTCCGATTTAATCCAACAACGGCAGTTAGTGAATTCCAATTCCGTCTTTTATTTCTTCGTCTCCTTTAACGTGCGGCCATATTGCCTATTTTCCAATTCCTTTTTTTGTGCATATTGATGTACAAGTTTCATATTCGCATTTGGCGAACAACATCAAATCGAAGAAATCTCTAAACTAATATTTCTCTAAACTATAAAAATAGTCAGTGTCGAATTCACCCAGAACGGATTGACATAAAAATCTTAAAAAAAAAACATAAATTCGGAAATAATTAGGAGCCGAGTGTAGGATATAAATTAGATTTGTTTTTTTCTTAATTTTTTTTTTTTGCAATTTTTCTGTTATAAATGTTGTCAAAATGGTTTAAAAAATAGCTCTTCATAATTTTATGGGATACCCGCAAATATCTGCATTTAAACTTTTTTGAAATTCAGACCCCTTCGTCAAGGTCGCCAATTTGGTTTTTTTATTGTGACGTCATGGGCTCCCACCTATGTGTTATTGTTTTTTTTATTCAGACGTTCCTCTAAGTGTTACCGTGCAAAGGCAAGGAAAAATACCACAGCCACAAAACACCAAATTGCGCGCCTAAAAATGCGAATATATCGAAATTTTTTTTTTTTGTTGCTTCATTCTTTTAGCTAAACGTTAAATTTTAAATTATCGGTGGAGCTATTAAATTCCCTTTAAGCAAATTTCAATGAAAATTCGTATGTATATACATTTAGATCATGCTGCTCCGATCTGTTTTAGATTTTGGTAACAGTTTTACAATCGAAGTTTTCCTTAAATTTGTTTTTATTTTTAAAATCCAAAAACAAAATAAAACAAGAAACTTTGGCCAGCCGATGTCTATATACCCTTGCAGTTAATTTCTATTTAATTACAAATTACAAAAATCTAAATTTAGATTTGCAACAAACCAAATTATAGCAATTTTCGTATTATTTTGACAATAATTGATTGATCATTCCTATGGCAGCTATATAATATAATGGTCAGATTTATGTTAAATTTAATTCGAAATTCTTAAATAATAAAATAAATTTATATTCCAGAGTAGAAGAGAATACAATAAAAATTAACAAAGCTGTAATTTTGCTTCTATTAATTTCCCCTTAGTTTTCCGATCGTTCCTATGGGAGCTGTATGATATAATTGTCCGATTTTTCTAAAATTTTATTCGAAATTGGGACAGTTAAAAAAATTATATTCCCAAAATTAGAAGGTAATATGCCAGAAAACCCCGAAGATATAATTTTTTTCCATTATTTTTCCGATTATTCCTATGGGAGCTATAAGATATAGTTTTCCGATCCGGACGGTTCCGACTTATATACTACCTGCAATAGAAAGACGACTTTTGGTAAAGTTTCATCTCGATAGCTTTAAAACTGAGGGACAAGTTTACGTAGAAACGGACAGACAGACGGACAGACGTACAGACGGACATGTTAAGCTAGATCGATTCGTCTCGTCATGCTTATCAAGAATATATATACTTTATGGGGTCGGAAACGTCTTCTTTACTGCGTTGCAAACTTCTTTTTGGCTAAAAGAATATCATTTTCATTTCCACAACAGGTTTAAGACATTTTCTAACCGATTTTTGTGTTTTAAAATTCAAAATACATTGATAATATTAAAAAAAACATAAATATTTAAATCAAATAATTCTTTTGCTATTTCCTACACTTGCCTCATATTGTTTAAACAAATTGAAATGTTTAAACAATTTCATTCACGGCTTCTCCCCCACCTGCCTTTCTGACATTGTTAATATATTAATTAAAACAAAATACTGAAAACCAAATAATTATTCTAAAATGCGAATTAAGTTTCTTGATGTTCTTCTAAATCACATAAATATTTTCTTCTTTTTTGTGTTTGTTATTGTCAACCTAATGGTTCAAAAAATAAGTCTCCAGGCAGGTCGTAGACATTCACTTCAAATAACACAAAATATGTGCTTTTTGTAAAAAGAGTTTAACTTCCTTTGACTTTTTATTCTTCTTTTTCTCATCCTTAGGGAAATTGCAAAGTGATCATGGTAAAACTTTTGCTCCTTATTTATTAACCGTTTATTAACCGTTTACTTTAATGTCAGCAAGAACTTCCAAATTGTAGCTCAGAAGGTTATGTTGTACACAAAGGAAACATAGTCTATTGGTCGTGGCCTCAAATCCACCGAAATTCTTGTCAATAATGATGTTGACATAATTATTTCTTTTTCACTTTGTAAACTTTTTTTAGGTAGAGGGTAAAGAGCGGAAGGCCAAATGAGTATTCCATAACCTCTCAGAACAAAGTAAAAAAAAAAATTAATAGAACTCAAGTTTTGATTTGAACTCACGACCTTTATATTGCAAGGCTTTAGATTTTGCTTTTACATTTGAAGTTTTCCTTAAAATTCCTTTATTTTTTCAATCCAAAAACCAGTTTAGCTAACACGAAATGTTTTAGAACTTTTGAGAATGTGTGGAGTTAAAAAAAGAATAGAAAGAAATAAACTCACGGCAACAACATAAATATAAGTAAAAAATGCGTATTTTACAAACTGAATATATATGTGTGTGCATTGTAGCTGACTAAGACAGTAAGATTTGTTTTCTTACTGATTTTTCTGTTTTAAATTAATTTAAATCGAATTGATAATATTGAAAAAAACATAAATATTCAAACCAATAGATTCTCTTGCTCTTCCTTACACGCGCCTCATATTGTTCACAGCTTCTCCTCCCACCTGTTTTCCTTTTTTATTATGATAAAAAAAACATTTTTGTAAAATTTTCAATCTTGATTTCCGCAGGCAAAGCTGCGGGCGACCCAGCTAGTTAAAAATATTAATCCAAATAAAAGTGTGCAAATAAAAAAAGTCAAGCGTACAGTGAGACAAAAAAGTCAGTGAGCAGTGAAAAATAAAATAAATTCAAAAATTAAATTCAAATTAATTTCCCACAAAAAGGGACCCAAAAAAATGAAATCCGCCAGTTTAGGCCCACAAATTTAATATATTTGATATTGATTTTTTATTGTATATCCGCTGTGACAAATATTTGTATACATTATTCCAAATCCAAATACAGTCCACAATAAATCGAAAGTTTTCAACACATACCCGCCGGCAAAATTTAAATCCGCATATTGATTCCATATATACTCCATATCTTCTATATATAATTATTACATATATTATACATATAAATACCACACATATTATACATATATGTACATTACATATTCCAAAAGGGGCTTTATGCACGAGATCTTTCGGGCACTATTTTGGGTATCCATCATTCCAAGTGCTCTTTATTCCGAGCAGTTCCAAATAAATACCAAGCTCAATTCTAATAGATTTAAATAAATACTGAAAATTAAAAAATTAAAATTTAATTTACAAAAAAAATCCCTCATGCAAAAAAAATCCCCCTCGCTAGAGTTCCAAAAAGAATTAAATAAAATACTGTCGATATCGCAGAAACCAGTGGAATCAATTTATTGACATTGTTCCCGATTTGCGTCCAAATTAACTAGTTACCGCGTCCATTCCAGTATTTTTATTTATTTATTGAGTTTGGTATATCCATATATCTATATGATTATTTTTCTTTTGGGGAGAAAAATGAAAAATGTACTAAAAAAATACCATCCGCATACCACTGCAAAGTATTTTTGTTTGTCTCCGAATAGTTTTTTTTAAATAGAAAAAAATACTAACAATCTCCATACACTGCCGGGGACATCCAATCCCATCCTAATTCAGCCATCCACCTTTCAAAAAATACTAAACGAAAAATACTTCATCAAGAACAATATTTTTCAGTATTTTATTTTTTAGTATTTCCGGTATTTTTTCATTCTTGTTCCCCATCAAAAGCCTGGGGATTATTTTCACAACAATTCAGCCTCGCATATCGACTATTTTAGCCGGTCGACACCCTATTTCCACCAGTCCATAAGGGAGTCCGTAAATGGTTCTCTGATTGTTGTCCGAAATATCATCGCGCCCATACTATCCTAACAGCATCCTAGTTTGGTATGTCCAGGGAAAGTTCTAACAAACTATCCCCTGTTCCATCAACGAAAATACCAAAAATCACTGTAAGGACGCCCATACCTAAAAGGTCAAGACGCCAATTCCCAAAAGGGCTCCTTCTCCCATCGAAAGATCCACGCGAGCCAGCACAAAAGTGGTTGCAACGGCTGCCAAACTCGCCTTAAACCAATTTATTGAAGTCTTGGATCGACTTTCCGAATTGGAATAGCGAATAAATATTCCCGCCGCGGTCCCTCCTACGTTGTCCGTCCTCAATATTCGCCGAGACGAAATCAAAGAGGTATGGGTCCGCATCAACAAAGAATACGATGCATGTACCGCGTGCCTTGTAGCAGCCAGAGAATGTGCAGCTGACAGCTTGCCAGTCCTCAAGGCTAAGTACGGTTATTGCTATGGCGCGTACGAAAGGTGCGGCGCCCAGATAGCAGATATGATAGCGCAAACTCCGCAACTTCCGCAAGCTTCCCCAACGCCAGTTGATCCTTCTCAGACATACATTCCGTCAGGCTGCCGGCTGCCGCCGTGCGATGCCGAGGTTTTTACCGGCGATTATCTTCGTTGGCCAACCTTTAGGGATCTCTTCACGGCAATTTATATTAACAATCGCAGACTGACACCAGTCGAAAACTTATTCCGCCCTAACGCTAAAACGAGTGGCGACGCTCACATCATTACTAATGATGGCTTTCGCTCAGCGTGGGATAACTTCACTGAGCGTTTCGAAAACAAGCGATTGTTAGTAAACAATCAATTAAAGATAATCTTCAATGTGCCGTGCGTCACACAGGAGTCTGGGTCAGCTTTGAAAGAACTTCAAAGTACCATCCAGGGGTGTCTTACGGCGTTAGAAATGTCCAGTATTCAGGTCGAAACTTGGGATTGCCTCTTGGTGTATATGTGCTCATCCAAACTCCCAAAGCTTACGCTTTCCCTATGGGAGCAGTCCCTTCATAACAAAGCCGAGATCCCTACGTGGCATGAGCTGAACGTTTTCCTAACAGAGCGTCACAGAACACTAGAAGCCATAGATGATGTTCGACCATCAGGTTCTAGTCAGACTCAGCCCAGGGCATCCACATCCAACTCGGAGTCTCGGAGAATAAATTCTTATAAGACAAGGGTAAACCCTCGCAACATAGAGGGTGCGATCTTTTCAATAGAGAAAACCATCCAATATGCACATGCGCCCAGTTTCTCCGGATGACGGTTGACCAACGCATCGCCTATATCAAACGGAAACAGCTGTGTTTGAACTGCTTTGCGCGGACACATCAGCTGCGCGACTGCGAAAGCGCACATAACTGCTTCACGTGCCGCGGCCGCCATCACACCCTCCTACACCGAGGCACCCCATCCCCAGCGCGCGCAAATCCAACGCCCAGATCCAGACCGAATACTCCCGGTCCCTCGGCTGCCAGTGGTACGCAGCCAACACTTTAAAATTATTTTGCGACGGGCTCTAGGTCAGTCCTCCTAGACACCGCCATGATTGATATATGCCATTTGGGTTCCAACTACCAAGCGCGAGCCTTAATAGACTCCGGATCTGAGGCGACCTTCATTACTGAGCGCCTTTTCAACCTGATTAAGCTGCTGTTCCAGGTCATCCAGGCACAGGTCTCAGGGCTTAATCAAACGGTCTCCGCTGAGACTAAAAAGCTCTGCCAATTTGCGATTCGTTCTCCGACCCGGCCTAGTTTGCAGTTAAACACCACTGTCCCTCATGTCCGCTTCCGCAACATTTCCTGCGAGATCTTCCCGAACTTCCACTAGCGGATCCAAAGTTTAATAAGAGCGCACAAATAGATCTTCTAATCGGGGCCGATATACTTCCATCCATTCTACTAAGCGGCACCCGAGCGAACATCTGTGGCTCTCTTCTCGGTCAAGAGACCATTTTCAGCTGGATTCTAACAGGACCAGTACCCGCTCCGAGGCAAGATCGAATTTCATCCTTTTCTACGCACGTTGCACACACGTACGAAGCGTCCCTCGATAAACTCCTCACGAAATTCTGGGAGGTGGAGGATCTGCCAGTAAAGGTGGCAAAAGAATTCGACGTGATCTGTGAGGATAATTTCCTTCGGACCACCACAAAAACCGATACCGGGAGCATCTCATGTTCTCAGGATCTCGAAACGGAAGACTCACGACATACCGAGTCTTCCGTTTTGAGATCGTGAGAACATGAAATGCTCCCTGGGACAATCCAGATCCCTGGCGCTGTTATTACCTTCCACACCACGCGGTGCTAAAACCGGAGAGCACGACCACCAAACTTCGAGTGGTATTCAACTCCTCCAGCCCTTCAGACAATGGGGTCAGCTTAAATGATATCCTTCATACTGGCCCGGTCCTACAGTCCGATCTAACCATCCAGATCCTGAAGTGGCGATATTTCCGTTTTGTGTACAGTGCTGATATCGAGAAAATGTACCGGCAGATCTGGGTAGATCCGAAGCAGACAGCGTTCTAACGTATCTTATTCCGCAATAGAGAAGGATACATACGCGATTTTGAGCTAAAAACTGGTACGTTTGAGGTCAATTGTGCACCGTTTCTGGCAATTCGGGTCCTGCAACAGCTGGCGACCGACGTGCAACTAACCCATCCAAGGGCGAGTAAAGTTATTCGTGGTTGCATGTATGATGATGTCCTTTCGGGAGTTGACTCTGCAGAAGAGGCTCACCTTACCATTCGCAAGTTGCTGAGTGCCCTCGATTCGGCTGGTTTTCCATTAAGGAAGTGGACCTCCAACCATAAAGAAGTTCTGGCTCATATCGAAACTGATCATCTGTTAAACACCGATTTCCTCGAAATAGATACGGAAAGCACGGCGAAAACTCTCGGAGTCCGTTGGAAAGCAACATCCGATGAGTTTTTCTTCGCCCCTCCAGACCTATCCAACGAAGCCACGCTCACGAAACGACATGTTCTTTCCCAAATCGCCAAGCTGTTTGATCCAGCAGGCTGGCTCGCTCCTTTCGTGGTCTGTGCCAAGACTTTCATGCAGAAGATGATGATGAAGGGATGATGAACTCCCAATTGAACTGTGCCAAAAGTGGCGTGATTTTGTCCAATTTCGGTCCTAGATCAAGTCCGAATTCCCAGATGGGTTTCCTTTCGTCCAGAGTTCCGAGTCGAACATCATGGATTCTTTGACGCCTCTCAAAAGGCGTATGGCGCTGCGATCTATGTGCGCGTAGAAATGGGGCACACGACGCTAGTGCATCTTCTTACGGCCAAGACGCGCGTGGCGCCATCAAAACTGTGTCGCTTCCCAGGCTAGAGCTGTGTGGAGCTCTATTGCTATCCGAGATGGCTGAATCCATCCTCCCGCAAATGCCAATGCTGTCCTCGAAAATCCATTGTTGGACCGATTCCACCATTATGCTTGCATGGCTAGCCAAACCAGCATGCCAATGGACAACGTTCGTTGCCAATCGGGTAACAAAGATTACCCAGTCCACAGAGGCAGCCAATTGGGCACATGTTCAATCCGAACACAATCCAGCTGACTTGGCCAGTCGGGGAGTGCCTCTACAAGAACTGGTCGACAACTCCCTTTGGTGGCATGGACCAATCTGGTTGTCAAAGCCACGAGATCAGTGGCCTTCCCAAAGCACCGACCTACAGGTGACCGGAGTGGAAAGTCGTCCTGTCAAGGCCCATGTGGCGTCCATCCCGACAGAAGACATTCTTGATCGCTTTTCCAAGTTAGATAGAGCTTTATGGGTCCTTGCGTATGTCCACCGTTTTGTCCAGCAATGCAAGAAACAGGCGCAGATGTCGGAAGTCCGTCTAGAATCCCAAGAACTTGTCGACGCTGAACGGCTCATGGTCATTAGCGAAAATATTTTTCTAATGAATATCGCTGCTTGAGTCAAAAGCGTTCTGTGTCCGCGACAAGTTCCAATCTCACCTTAAACCCCTCTCTAGATCAGAAAGGGCTTATAAGGGCTTGCGGCCGCATAACGGCCTCCGAAAACTTGCGATATGACGAAATACATCCGAAAATCCTCCCGTACGAAGGTGCACTTTCTCTACTACTGCTGAACTTTACGCATCTCATAACGTTTCATGGAGGTAACCAGTTAGTCGTACGTCTCACCCGGTCAAGATACTGGGTTCCGAGAATAAAGAACTTCGTAAAGGCCGTGATTAACTCCTGCAAGGTCTGCGTTATTCATAAGAAGCGCTTGCACGTTCAGATGATGGGAAGTTTGCCGAAAGAGCGAGTGTCTTTTTCCCGGCAATTCACTTACACAGGGATGGACTACGTTGGACTCTTCGACATAAAAAATTACACAGGCAAAGCTTGCCTAATTACAATAGGGTATGTGTTGGTTTTCGTATGTTTCTCTACAAAGGCCATCCATATAGAGCCTACATCCGATCTGACGACCGTAGCCAGCCGCTTTCGCTGGGTTCGTAGCCAGAAGAGGTTGTCCCCGTCAAGTGCAGTCCGACAATGGGAAAACCTTTGTCGGCGCTGCCACTCTCCTCTCCCGAGATTTTCTCCAAGCCGTAAAAAAGTCTGTGACTGATGCGTATAGTCATCAGCAGCTCAACTGGCAATTCATTCCTCCGGGGGCACCCCATATGGGAGGCCTGTGGGAAGCTGGTGTCAAAAGCTTCAAAAACTTGTTTTACAAGTCCACCGCTACTCGAAAGTACACCTTTGAAGAGCTTTCAACCCTCCTAGCTTGTCTAAATTCCAGACCGCTTTCTCCTATGTCTGAAGATCCTACTGATCTCTTGGCGTTGACACCAGGGCATTTTCTAGTCTGCGGACCTCTTCTGTCAATAGTGGAACCCGAATTAATTGTGAATCGGTGGCAACTTTTAAAGGCGCTCCATCAGCAATTCCAAGCTGGATGGAAAAAGGAGTATCTCAAAGAGCTCCACAAGCGTAACAAGTGGCAGTCCCCGACCGCATATCTCTGCGTTGGCGACATGGTAGTCGTCAAGGAAGACAATCTGCCCTTGAATGAGTGGCGCCTGGGCAGAATCGACTTTGTCTTTCCGGGGGCAATGTCCGTGTCGTCAGCATTCTCACGGCACGCAGGATTATTAAGCGTCCCGTGATCAAGGTGGTTCTTCTGCCAGGAGAACACTCCAACCGTCTTTCTCAACCAACAGAAACCAGAGATATCTGACTCTGAAGTTCTGGCAAAAAATTGTAACACCTATAGGACCGATCGCTCCCCACATAGGGGGGGTAGTGTACTGATTGCCGTTACCTCTAATTTAAGATCGGAGAGACTTAACTTTCATATCTCTAACGAAATTGAATTTGTTAGTGTCAAAGTTGCCCTGCAATCCTTATCTATTTTTATAACCTGCTCTTATATTCCTCCTGGCTATGATTTTTTCATTTATGAACACCATCTGTCTGCTATTAAATCCGTTATATCCCTTCTTTCCAACAGAGACCTTTTGATTGTTTTGGATGACTTTAATCTCCCTAATATCTCTTGGTCTCTTCCTACTGACTCACCTGCCGCTACACCTTTATCAGCCCATGATTTTGTGGATGGCCTTCTCGAATTATCGTTACAGCAAGTAAGCTTTATACGAAATTCAATAAACAGACAATTGGACCTTGAATTTGTTTCAGATCCGCATGAAGTAACGGTATCTAGAATTGACGCACTTGTTGTACCTGAAGACCGATATCATCCTACATTGGAATTGACAATTGGCCTCCCCTGTACTGATACCCTTTCTCCTTTAGTTTCTCAAACTAAGTAAATGTGACTATAATAAATTAAATCATATGATTTCGCAATATAATTGGACTGATTTGTACAATTGCATGGATATCGAAACTGCAATTGAACTTTTCTATAGCGTTTTAAGCAACTATTTGGAAGGACTCTTTCATTATTCCACTCTACCAAAAGGGTGCGAAGGCCGAAGCCCAGAATTATGGAGGTATTTCTAAATTGTCGGCAATTCCGAAAGCATTTGAACGTATTATTACTTCTCATTTGCAACACTTATGTTCCTCGCTAATATCACCGTGTCAGCATGGTTTTGTTAAAAGAAGATCGACCACCACTAACCTCCTTGAATTGTCATCTGTTGTAATAAATGGATTTAAGAAAAAAATGCAGACTGATGTTATATATACAGATTTCAGCAAAGCTTTTGACTCTGTTAACCACTCTCTCCTTTTATTCAAATTAGATCAGCTTGGGTTTCCATGTAATCTATTAACTTGGATTTCAAGATATTTGAAAGGAAGGACTCAGAGAGTTATATTTAAGAACGCTGTCTCCAAAATGATCCACGTGACATCGGGAGTGCCCCAGGGTAGTCATTTGGGCCCTTTGCTGTTTACCTTGTTTATTAACGATCTTCCGTCTATCGTAACACATTCTCGTGTACTAATGTATGCTGATGATGTTAAGCTTTGTTTGACATATAATAAGATTGAGTCTAGTTTTGGCTTACAATCAGACATATATAATTTTCAGATATGGTGTGAGTATAACCTCTTAAATTTGAACTGCGTGAAATGTAACGTAAAGACCTTTTATAGAGGTACCCCTACGTTTAGATGTTATTCCCTTCAGAACTCCCCACTTGATCGTATATATTCAGTAAACGATTTAGGTGTTCTTTTGGACCCGAAGCTTAAATTTGACTGCCACATAATGTCGACTGTCAACAAAGCTATGAGTGTTCTTGGATTTATAAAGCGTTGGTCAAAAGAATTTGATGACCCTTATATAACCAAATTGTTATTTACCTCCCTTGTCCGTCCTATTTTGGAATATTGTTCTTCTGTTTGGAGTCCACAATATCAAGTGCACATCGACCGTATTGAGTCGGTACAAAAAAATTTCTTCTTTTTGCGCTTCGTAGTTTGAACTGGGATCAAAACGTAAGGCTTCCTTCCTACCAGAGTAGATTACTATTGCTTAATTTACCTACACTTGAAAACTGTAGAATAATGCTTGGTACTATTTTTATGCAAAATCTTATAAGAGGTGATATTGATTCTGTAGAACTGGTAAACCGTTTAACTTTTAGTATTCCCGTTAGACTAGCACGAAATTATTACCTTCTTAATTTGCATCAATGTACATCAAATTTTAGTCTGCATGAGCCCTTTCGCGTTCTCTGTACTAATTATAACCATCTTTATCCTTTAATTTATACTTCAACTTCCACCATGTATTAAAAACTAAACTTTTATCTCATTTGCTTCAATCTTAGTTGTAGCCATGTGTCCCGTATCTATTTGTTTTATATATTTTTCTCGCGAACTCGCATTTTTGCCCGAATTGATAAACGGTCCCGCGAGCTACAAGCACGTGGTTGGTATCGTTCGGCCACTTGTTTGTACTGCTCGTAGTGCATCAACGTCTGTCATATATATATAACATCCTCCGCATAATTCTCCAACCATCCTCGCCATCTAAGCATTTTTAACTCATCTCCTTAAGTATTTTCTTTTTCCGTCTATTACCAGATGACATCATAGTTCCTCGTCCACGCAGCGCTCAATCATTGGAGAGCAGACGTACTCGAGGTTTAAATTCCTACCGATGTCGAGTCTGCCGTGGAGTCCATCCGCTTCGGAAGTGCCAGAGGTTCCTAAAGCTGAGCGCAGAGAAGCGGCTTCGAGCAGTGCTTTTCACTGCGAGCACTCCGACGTGAGTTGTCGCAGTGGCGACAGATGTAAAACGTGCAGCGGGAAACACCACACGCTCCTCCATATGCACGAGCGCCCCCTGCCGTCGGCTACTAATCAGCGTTCGCGCCGGCAAGATCCGCCTACTCGCAGAGCGCTTGCCTCTCCGCCGAGCTTAGCCTCCTCGACACCGGCACCGTCACTGGCGTCCATCCTCCAGGGGCACAGCGTGAACGTCCTGCCGACGGCCATGGTTACTTTGGAGACCGGGCTCAAAAACTTCGACACGGCCGCCCTCATCGACCCCTGTACGCCGACGAGCTGCATCGACGCATCAATGGCGTCCGCTTTCCGCCTGCCGATGACTACCGTCGGCGACGAGAGGATCTGCACGGCGACAATTCGGTCGAAGCGCGACGACGGCTTCAAGCTAGAGGTGGTCCTAAAAGTGGAACCGAACGTCCGTATCCGCACCCCCATCCGAGAGCTCTCTGACACCGTGGTCGGCAAATAAGGGGACCTCCCATTGGCCGACGAACGGTTCTACTTGCCGGCAACCATATCCGTCGTCCTGGGTGCGGATGTCTACGCCAAGGTCATCCGACATGGCTTCCACTTGGTCGACGAGGGACTCCTAGTGGCCCAGAGGACGGCTTTCGGGTAGATCCTGTCCGGCGCCTGCAACCAGTCCTAGACGACACGTGTGGCTTCGTTGCAACGCTAGCGATTGCAAGGGGCGCGGAATGTTTACGCCGCTTTCCCCGCTCTTAAATCCCCCGCTCTTCCAATGCCCGCTCTTCCCTCGTTGGGAATGCCTACTTCCAGGCTCTCCCGCCTTCCCGCGCCCGAATCTCTACACAGCGCTCTGAAGCACAGCGCTCAATTAGCTTAAGTTCAGTTCTCTCTGTGAATTGAACTTGAAATATAAAGCCCGGCCGGTCCGCGCAATAACCCGACAACAGTCCAGTGTGTTCTCATTTTTTTTTATCGTCGCGATCGCCGACTGCTTTTGTCTCTCCCCGACAGCTTGCCACCGGCTATTTGCAACAGACGCAACGCCTCCGGAAGCTGCCTTCAACTACGATCGATATTCGACGCCCAGCTCTTCATTTTTTGTGGTCCTTCGAGCGGGGGAAGCGGCGTAAACATTGTATACTTGCATTCTTGGGCCCAGCATTCGGCTGACTGACCCTTCGTAAACTCAGTACGAGTTCTGATCTCGACATAAAACGCATTCTCGTCTTTCCTGCTGTACTCTTTCAATAATAAATTGTTAACAAGCATAAGCCAACACAAATTTTCTTATTTTGGTTTGCATTAACTAATAAAAAAGCTTATTAGTTTAACAGTCATAAATTTCAATATGTAAATGTCAATATGTAAATCTATCTATATTGATCTGTTACTTAAACCTACAATGGTGCAGCGCCGAACAATTGTTATCTTAAGTACAGGCCACTTGAGCCTGACAATAAATATAGTTCTCAAACTGTACAAAGGATCGCCTTGCGGGAGATCGTTGATAAGGCTCCCGTTCAGGCAAACAGATATGGTCTCTGCGTGGACCATACATAAATATATCATTTCATCTTAGTTACGTAAGCGAAGACTTAGAAAAATTGGTCCAAAATAAGAACGATTTGATTTGCGTACGTATGGGCTGTATGATTTTAATCCTATTTAGTTGAAAAGTCTATTTGACATTAAATTCAATTTCACAAGACGACGCCGTCGCGACGGCATTGCCAACAAGCCAAACAAGAAAGAAAGCTAACTTCCGCCAGTCGAAGTTTATATACCCTTGCAGATCGTTCCTATTCAAATTCAAATTACAGAAATTTTATATTTAGATTTAATTGCGTATCCGTATTATTTTGCCATTAATTGATTGATCCTTTCTTTGGCAACTACATAATATAGCCGTTCAATTTATGTTAAATTTAATTCGAAATTTTGAGTTATTAAAATAAAGGTATATTCCATATTGGAGGACAATACAATAAAAATTAACAAAGCTACCATTTTGTTCCTATTAATTTCCCTTTAGTTTTTCGATCGTTCCAATGGGAGCTATATGATATAGTCGTCCGATTTTTCTAAACTTTTATTCGAAATTCAGAACAGTTAAAAAAATGATATTTCCAAGAGAATAAAGTAATATGTCAAAAAACACATAAGTGTTATAATTTTATAATTTTTTTTCAATTATTCTTCCGGTTATTCCTATGGGAGCAATAAGATATAGTTGTCTGATCCGGCCGGTTCCGACTTATATACTACCTGCAATAGAAAGACGACTTTTGGTAAAGTTTCATGTCGATAGCTTTAAAACTGAGGGAATAGTTTGCGTAGAAACGGACAGACAGACGGACAGACGGACATGTCTAATTCGACTCGTCTCGTCATGCTGATCAAGAATATATATACTTTATGGGGTCGGAAACGTCTCCTTCACAGCGTTGCAAACTTCTGACTGAAATCATTATACCCTCTGCATGGATATAAAAATGGCAAATTCGCAGTGCGGAAAAATCAGCTGTAGATGTTCGAAAAAAGGAAATACAAGATAGTTTGAGAAAAGAAATGGGCATAATGGTTAATGCTCCCAAGCCTGGTTCTGGTAATACCAATAATGACAACACAGTCAGAAGATTTTTCCAAGATCCAGAAAAGGCTGCCAAAATTACCGGAGTAAGCTCAGATTTAATTTATCGATTCAGCGTAATCTTACGCACCTTAGCATGTGGATATAAAATAGATACAGAAGCCTTTCGACATTATGCATTGCAAACCTCAATAATATTTGTCGACTTGTATCCATGGTTTTACATGCTTACATCTGTCCATAGAACTTTAATGCATGGTGCTGAAATAATAAAACAGTTTGCCCTTTCGATAGGTATGATGTCAGAGGAAGCTCGAATAATATCGTTTAAATTTCACTCGAAGAATTTGGCGAAAAAACACTATGGAACCTTGGCCAATACACTTATTATTTCATCGAATCCATTTAATACCAAGCTATCAAAAGGCTCAGTTTCCCCTTCCAAAGGCAACGAAATATTAGACAATTGTTGGGTCAGTGAGCTTTTTCACTAACTCTAAACCTTTGCCGAAATAAAATAGAGACCGCACAAATTTTCAATTAATTGTGCACTAAGTTTATTCTATGGCACCTAGGCCTTAATTTCAAGGGTTTTGTTTATGTTGATTTGGTTGGGCAGGCAGACCGATTTCTCTGTGCCTTTCACAAGCGAAAGTATTAACCGAAAGGAAAATATGTAGGCGATCAGCGAACGTGCCTTCAGCGAGCGAGTACAAAATTGAACTAAAAATGTAGATGCTTGCCGTAGACGAAAAGCAAGTCAACGACAGACAAACGAAGTTCAAAAAGGAGTAGCAATTACAGCAAATGACAGAGTTGCCACACAGGGCAAATGGAAAAGGCAAAAACAAACATCGAAAAATTAGTTTACGTTAAGACTTTGAATTTTAGGATTTTAATTAGGCTGTGGCATGACCGAACATTCTCCCCCCGTTGGAAGTCCAGGGCTTTCAACCAGATCTTGCTTCGGCAGCGCGCACAGCTTGCGGACAGCTCTTCGAGTGGTGGCAGTTGCTGTTCGTATTACTGCCACACGAGCAACTCCATCAGATCCAGGCACCAATTCCATGACCCTGGCTAATGGCCATTTAAGTGGAGGCAAGTTCTCGTTTTGAACCAGGACGACATCGTTTACTTGTAGCGCAGGCTTGGAGGTACGCCACTTTGACCGCTGCTGCAACAGAGTCAGATATTCTGCACGCCACCGTGACCAGAAGATTTGTTGAAAATATGCGATTCTCTGCCAGCGGTCCAAACGGTTGAAGTTCAGATTTGTGACGTCAGGCTCAGAGTACAGCACCAGCCGAAATGTGTCAAGAAAGTGTGCCGGAGTTAGCACCTCAAGATCTGCCGGATTCTCTGAAAGAGGGAGTAAAGGTCGTGAGTTGATACTTACCGCAATGTGGAAAACGAGTGTACCCAGTTCATCAAAAGATAATAAAAATGGGCCAACAGCACGATAGAAATGAAATTTGGCCGTTTTGACTTCAGCCTCCCAGAGGCCTCCAAAGTGAGGCAACTGAGGGGGAATAAAACGCCACTCAATCGAATCTTCCAGGCAAAACTCCTCTATAGCTCGAATGTGGGGGCCAGACAGAAATAAATTCCTCAGCTCAGCCAGCTCGTTTTTAGCTCCAACGAAGTTCGTAGCATTATCTGACCATATCCGGGCAGGTTTTCCTCTGGTGAGAATAAACCGCTTCAATGCTCCCAAGAATGCTTGCGTTGAAAGATCCTGAACAAGCTCCAGGTGGATCGCTTTCGTCGCAAAACAGATAAAAACGCAGGCGTACGTTTTGGCAGGCATCTTGCTTTGAACTCCAGCTTTGTAGCAAAATGGTCCGCAGAAATCCAAACCAGTAACCGTGAACGTTGATGTTGCATTTACACGATCCTTATGTAGGTCAGCCATTAAATGCTGAGCTAATTGTGGTTTAGCTCGGAAGCATATGATGCATTTGGACGTTGCAGCTGATACTGTTTTTCGGCCACCTATCGGTCAAAATTGAAGACGCATGCTAGCGAGCAGAGCTCGAGGAACAGAATGCAAGTTTTTCCGATGCAAGTCCAGTATAATAGGACGTGTAACTGGATGCTGGCGTGGTAGTATAACAGGACGAATTTTGTAGTCTGCCACCAACTCGCATTACACCAAAGCTATTCTTGAGAAGAAATTCTGGGCCTCTGAACCAAAGCGCAGATTCCATTAGCTCGCTCGGGGAAGCACCTCTTGACAAAATGTCGGCTGGATTGCAGTCAGTCGGTACATAGCGCCAATTCATGCCACTGGATAGCTCTTGAATTAAAGATATTCGATTAGCAGTAAAAACTTGAAAACGTGAAGGTTCATCGCTTATCCATGATAACGCTACAGCAGAGTCCGACCAGCAATAAAACGGGCAATCGAAGAGATTCATGTTGCGTACGTCCCGCATCAATTGAGCCAGTAGTACAGCAGCGCACAGCTCTAATTTGGAAACCGTGAGAGTCTTCAAAGGCGCCACACGAGATTTTGAGCAAAACAGATGCACCTTTCGTTTGCCGTCTGCTATTGAAACGAGATAGAAGCATCCTCCATATGCGTCGATGCTAGCGTCACAGAATCCGTGGACCTCAATGGCGCCATTCAAATGCACCGCCAGTCGAGGAAACTTCATTTGTAGAGTACGACCCATGTCAGGTGACAGTTTCAGCCATGACGTGTTGAGTGCCTCAGGAAAGCTCTTATCCCACTCTAACTTCTCTCTCCAGACTTGTTGCAGGAAGATTTTGGCCTTGGCAACCACAGGACCAATGAGACCAAGCGGATCGTAAACCCGACCAATTGTGGAAGGCACCAGTCGTTTACATGGCTTTGGAGAGAGCTGTATGGGAGAAAAAGAAAAACAAAAGACATCCGCTGCAGGGTCCCAAGCAAGACCCAGAGTCTTGGTAAAGTCGCTGCCATCGTCAAACTTCAGGAATGTTTCCTTTTCAGAGTCCGGAATTATTTCAAGGACACCACGCTCGTTGGAACACCATTTTCTGAGCTTAAAGCCCCCTCTTGCAAGCAAGCCCTTTGTTTGAGACATGATTTCAAGGACTTCCTGTGTTGATTGGCTTCCTGTGATCAGATCGTCGACGTAGAAGTCCCGCAAGGTGATTTTTGAACCGATCGGAAATATGCTCTTCTCATCACTCGCCAATTGATGCATCGTTCGAACGGATAAAAAGGCTGCAGGCTTAGTTCCATAGGTTACGGTATCAAGCTTGAATACCTGCACCTCCTGGTCCGGTGAATCACGTCAAAGAATACATTGAAGATAGCTATCGGGTTCAGCCACGCGAACACATCGATACATCTTGCAGATGTCACCAGTCAATGCAACGGGGAAAGTCCGAAACTGTAGCAGCATGTTGAACAGCTTCTGTTGAATGGTAGGCCCTGCCATGAGAACCTCGTTAAGGGAATGTCCACTTGACGTTTTGGCAGACCCATCAAAAACGACTCGCAACATAGTCGTGGTGCTGTCTTCCTTGAAAACGCAATGATGGGGCAGAAAATATTTGCAAAGGTTAAGGGAGTCTCTGGGCACGACGGACATGTGATTCTAATTCAAATATTCACGAATGAATGCCGAATATTGAACCGAAACTTCTGGCTTGCGCTCTTGCTTGTTCTCCAAATTGAGAAACCGACGATAAGCTTGATTGTAATATTCACCCAGTAGAGCAAGAGTGTTCCTTGCAGGTAGTCGTATGGAACATTCACCAGAGTCTAATCGACGAAAGTTGGCCTTGAAATGAGCCTCACACTCCAGTTCTTCTTTGGTGGCTGTGACCACGCCTTCACCACAGCTCTCAACTTCCCAAAAGCGACGGACTAGTTCATCCATATGAACTTCGGCAGTAACAAACTCACGCTGCACAGCTTGACAGTGTAATGCAGTTGTCTTGAGAGGAGAAGATCCACCTCCTGTAACGATCCAACCAAGCCTCGTTTTCTGCAATAGGGGTAACCCAGCAGCCAACTTTATCTGCCCTACTGATAATAGCTCAAAAAACATGCTTGCACCAATAAGAAGATCTATTCGCTGAGATTTATAGAATTCAGGATCGGCTAGCTGAATATTTGCGGGAATTTTCCAGCCATTGGGTTTAACGGTTAAACTGGGTTGATTATCAGTAATCGCTGAAGCAACAAGAGCAGACAGGCATGCGAAGTAATCTGAGGTATGCGACTTTACCTTAATGCAAACGGAAACTCCTTCAGAGTCAAATCGAGAACCTCCAAGACCAGCAACTGATACGGTAGATTTCGTTTTATGCAATTGCAACTGGTGAGCAAACCGGGAAGTCACAATGTGGATTTGAGATCCCGAACGCTTATGATTGCAGTTGCAAGAAACACAATGTCAGAATCCAAATTCTGAGCCAGCAAAGAGGTAGAAGGGCTTGACGTAGTTGCAATTGGCGTAGTTTGTTCTGCAACGGGAGCTTGCAAAACCTGGGTCGAGGACTGAGTGCCAAGATGCAAAAGGGTGTGATGCTTGGACCTGCAAGTTCGACAGCAGCTTGACTTACAATTGCGTATTTGATGTCTCTTTTTTAAGCAATTAAGACAGAGCGCTAATTCCTTTACCTTTCGAATACGCTCTTGTACTGACAGATTGGCGAATTGAACACAGCTGTAAATTAAATGACCACTGTTGTCACACACAACACATCCAGTTCCCAAAGTGTTTGTGGCAATTAAGATGCTTCTGTTGCGGCTTCTTCCTGATTGTGTATTATTTGAGTACAAGGCTGTAGGGTGCTATACATTTTCCAATTTTTGACAACGCTTGGACTAAAATGTTGTAAATTGATCAACCGAATGAATTTCATCAATAGCCGCAGACTCTTCCCAATTGGCCTGAGTTTTGCTATCTAATTTTTGGAGTAACACGTGAACCAGAATGTAGTTTGAAATTTGCTTAAAAGAGCGCATTGACTGAAGAGCACGGAGATTAGCATTTATTTTATCAGACATATCTCTCAGCTTCGTTGCGGACGGCATGTCCACTTTAGGGACACCCAAAATTGCCATTATATGGGATTGGAAAATTAGACGCTTATTATTGAAACGGTTACTCAACAAGTCGAGGGCTACTGTATAGTTGCTATCACAAATTTCTAATGAGCGCACTGTGTCCGAGGCGGAACCCTTCAAGCAAGACTTTAAATGCTGCAGCTTCTCAATGTTAGTGAGCTCAACGTCATTGTCGATGATAGCCTTGAACATGGATTGAAAATCAGCAAATTCGGTATAGCCACCAGAGAATTCAGGCAACCTCAATTCAGCCAAATTCGATCTTTTAGCCAACATAGATTGGAAATCCAGAGATGGACCTGGTCTAAGCGTGGAATTTCGAATTGCTGAACGTTGACGCTTACCCAATTCACGACTTAGCTTGATTTGAATTGATATGATTATGCCGATTTTATTAAAATCTACCCTTTTAAGACTGTCATGCACCTGGATAAAAGCAGTTTTGTTCTCCTCGAAGAACTTAACACGAAGCTCTAACTCTCCCTCACTCATCGCTTGGAGCTTCTCAACAGTCAGGGCCTGCTCAGAGGCTATAGCCTTAGCAAGCATTGATTCCGCCTTCAATTTAAGATGCTTCACTCCCTGTTCTAGAGCAGCAAAGGTTATGTCGTTTGGTATTTTTGATAAATTTATTTTTATTATTTTCAGCTTTTATCACTTGCAAATAACTCATTTCCACTGTGCAGTGTGCTGTACCGAGCTTCTTGACCACCGAAACTAACGGAATGTACGTGCGCCTATTTGCATATAAGCGGTAAAATAGCGGTGGAAGGGTGCAACGTACTCGCGAACAAAACGTTTGGCCGTCGCTGTAAAACGTTCAAAGCGGGAACGAAGACACAAAGAGGAAACCGATATGTTCTTTGCGTCGCGCGGGAGCGGGGGCGGGTGCGATGGGAGTTTCTAGCGGAGCTTATCAGTTACCGCTTGCGCTTATGTACATAGAACTTGCAAGTTATGTAAATGCGATAAATTTTGAACGAACAAAATAACTAAATTATTTGTATGTTGATGTTTATCACGTCGGGGTCACCAAAATGTTGGGTCACTAACTCTAAACCTTTGCCGAAATAAAATAGAAACCGCACAAATTTTCAATTAATTATGCACTAAGTTTATTCTATGGCACCAAGGCCTTAATTTCAAGGGTTTTGTTTATGTTGATTTGGTTGGGCAGGCAGACCGATTTGTCTGTGCCTTTAACAAGCGAAAGTATTAACCGAAAGGAAAATAGGCAGGCGATCAGCGAACGTGCCTTCAGCGAGCGAGTACAAAATCGAACTAAAAAAGTAGATGCTTGCGTAGACGAAAAGCAAGTCAACGACAGACAAACGAAGTTCAAAAAGGAGTAGCAATTACAGCAAATGACAGAGTTGCCACACAGGGCAATTGGAAAAGGCAAGAACAAACATCCAGAAATTAGTTTACGTTAAGACTTTAAATTTTAGGATTTTAATTAGGCTGCGGCATGACCGAACATGTTATGATATCAGTCTTATTTTAAATAAAGATGTAGAGGAAGATACCGATTAGAACAGTTAAATATAAAAAACAAAAAGATAAATAAAATTAAAAAAAAAATTCAGCAAAAATGTGTTGTATATTAATTCATCATCATTATTGCAAAAGATATTAATAAATCGCTTCAAAATCAGCCGATTCTCCCACTGTGAGATATGAGGACGGGTAGATCGACTTGCTTCCTTCTGTTTCTTCACGAATATCGTGTATTTTCATTTGTTTTCGAATCCTTTATTCCTTATTTTTTAGTCAATTAAAAATTTACCACTTAACTAAATTCTCTGTGTTCTTAAATAAATACTGTTAGGATACTGCTGTTTAAATTAAAATATTGAATATGTTTGGCAATTTTTGCATTTGATAAGAAAATATCCATGACTGCATTTTTTATATTTTTATTATTATGTTTTTATTTATATTTTGAATACAGACAAATACATTTGAACAGAACACTTCCAAAACTCACAATTTAGTTCTTTTTAAGGTTTGACAATATTCTACATCTTCTGTTGTTCTCTTCATAGTGTTTTTTCTGAAAAAGATTATAAAAAAATATATTAAAGTACAAAGTGTTTTTGGTATTACGTTAATATAGACGTATGTAAGCATGTCTGGATAATTAGTTTATATATTGAACGGGTTGTATTTGTAAAACCTCGGCTTAAAAAATATCACGGTGATAGGCTTTTAAAAGTACAAGGAAAAATATGTGCCCTAAAATATTTTAAAAGCAATCCATAAAACATTAACAACTAAAGAGTATTTTTAGGATCGGAAAAATAATAGAGAGAAAATTATAGCTTGATCTCAGTCAGAAGCTAGCAACGCAGTAAAGGAATTTTTCGACCCCATAAAGAATATAGTAGTTAGGATTGAAGGCTCCTTGACAATAAAGCTCCTGCGCAAGAAGGCTGCTGAGCAATAAGGCAGCTGGGCAAGAAGGCAGCTGGGCAATAAGGCTGCTGGAGCGAAAGTGATAAGGTGTAGCACGTGCTCTGTGAGTCAAGGTCGTCTGCATATGATTGTGTTCTGTGAGTCAACAAGGGCAAGGTCACTCGCATCTCGTTGTGAGTCAAGATCACTCGCCACGCTTATCGTGTCTTCTCTTTCTCTTTCTTCTTCTTCTCCTCATCCTCGACTATCGCAGAGCTCCTCCTTCACCCACGCTATTTTGTTCTAGAGCTTGCTGTTATCACAAACTGCACTTCCCTCCCTCCCGCTTCCTTCGTTTGCATATGATCATGCAGCCAAAGTTTGTGTTTGTGTTTGAGCATATCACGACTTGGGATATTTTTGCTCGTTTGCCACAGTTTCCATATACTATATATATATTTCCATATGTAAGCTGTTGCGAAAGGTTCCACTTGTTGAAAGCCGCAATTTTTCTCACAGTATCCAGAGCAACGTTTTTGTCCCTCCACCCACGATAATTTGTTTTCGAGCTTGCTGTTATCGCAAACTATAATCCCCCCTACCCCTACCCCTACTCCTTCCTTCGTTGACATACGATCGTGGGCGCAAAGTTTAAATATGTCTATATTATATATACAAATGTTTATAATTGTTTCTTAGTTTATTTTTTAGTTTTTATGTTTTATATTTCCTTTTCTCTCTCGCAATTTGTGATAATATATTATTATATTAATTGCACGCAACATCTGCCGTAGTGTTCCAGACGCAGAGAGGGGTTTGACGTGTTGTAAGATCGTCAAATCGGACCGAGCAACTATGCCTTCAAAGTCCTCACAGAATGTATCTATTTCGTTTTTAAAGTCCTCCACAATATGCAATAATAGATTAAGTAATTGATTAAAATAAATTATATTATTTCAGCAGATGTATAAGCATTTCCTTGAATAAGCCGCTATAATAGCTTCTACATAGTTTAATAAAATGTTCTTATTTAACAATCTTTTTTTAGTGTTCAGCACCTACATTTGTGCTCTCGTCCTCCTCTAGATTATCGGGCGGGACCTGGGTAAGGACCGGAAATAACAATAGTTTACAACTTTAGATTTTTTTTATATATAAACGCTAGGACCCATTTTTTTTTGATTACTCTTGAGTCACTGATCACCATAAGGAAAATACAACAATTTTCCAAAAAATCGTTTGGGAGATATTCGAGATAGCCAGATTTTGGACCACTTGTTTTGTTAAACTTAACGGCTCTCAAAAACCGATAGTCCTATAATTTGGAAACTAGTCCCATTTTGAAAGAAATAGATGCACCTTTCCGAAAAGGTATGTCGCTTTCCTATCGGACGGGAATTAATGGAGATCTACCATCTGAAAGTCAAAAAAAGTTTTATTTTTGCCTTTTTTTTTGAATAGCTAGATTTCACACAATTTTAAAAAATATTAATAAGTATTTATAAATTAGTTTGAGCATACAGATCTAAAGAGCCGTTTGTCCCAAACAATTGAGGTAAATTATTTCCAAATCGAGTGTACATTCTAGGAGAAATGCATATTTTAGTGAAATGACTCAAAGTCAAGAGTAATTGAAAAAAAAGGGTCCCACCGTTTATGTATTTTGGCTGTAAACTAGTGTAATCCGTCATCAGTGTTGTTGGTGCGGATGCATTTCTGGCACTTACAGTCTATACATCTTACAGTTTGGTTCAGCGATGGCGGCTTGGTGTTTGTGCACTTTTTCTTGGTCTCAGTTCCCATGTTTTTGGTGTTTTCGGCGTCGGTGCTTAGACTAGATACGACGCAATTTATGCACCGTCCTCCGATGCAGTTAATACAATGCGCACCTAGACGCATCGACGAACGGAGAACTGGTCCGTCCCTTTTTTTCTGCGGCGCCTTTTTCTTCGTAGAGACTGACGCAGTGAAGGAGACGTTTCCGATTCCATAAAGTATATATATTCTTGATCAAGATAGGGGAGTCGATATAGCCATGTCCGTCTGTCCGTCTGCTTCAATACCGTTTGCGAGCTCAGTTTAAAGGCTGGCGACTTAAAACTTTATATTCATCCTAAAACATGTGTACGCAGTTCAAGTTTGAAAATCCACCTGATCGGACGTCTATATCCTATAGCTCCCATTCGAACAATCTGATATAACTTGCAAAAACTGAAGATCTTCCTCACAGTGTAAAAGCTATTGACATGAATCTTTCCAAATCGTATTTTTTTGTGCTTACCTTGATCAGGATGAAAGCGCGTCCCGATCGGACGTCTATATCCTGTAGCTCCCATTCGCGCAGTGTAAAAGCTATTGACATGAATCTTTCCAAATTGTTTTTTTTTGTGCATACCTTGATCAGGGTAAAAGCGCGTGCCGATCGGATGTCTATATCCTGTAGCTCCCATTCGCGCAGTGTAAAAGCTATTGACATGAATCTTGCCAAATCGTATTTTTTTTGCGCATATTTTGATAAGTGTAAAAGAGCGTGCCGATCGGACGTTTATATCCTATAGCTTCTATAGGAACTGTTTAATGCACAAAGCGTCTTTTGTGCTGCATAAGATATCAGGTTGGGGGGTGCATTAACTAATTACAATCTAAAAACTCAGGCGAGAAAAAGACAACCGTTTTCCAAGATCTAACATCAGCAACTGCCTTTTATTAGCAGCGGCAAAATAACATAATGTTCTAACAGAGTAATTTACAGAGATTGGTTAATACATGTTAATGAGCTTTGTTTACATTTGTATAGGCAAAGAGAAACAGTATGTAAGGCGAAAAATATTGTGAGTTTGACCGAACATCCCGGCCGCCTTGAAAGTATCATCTTTCAACAAGATTGAGAATCCGTGGGTAATACTGCCAGCTTATGCACTGGTCGGCAGCACACCCCGGTGCTGGTTCGAATGTGGGCCACTCGAACTAGCCCATCTTTTCCGGGAACAACGGTCTCGACGCGCCCGATCTTCCATCGCTGAGGAGGCAGATTGTCGTCGTGGATGATGACCATGGTGTTAGCCCTGATGTTGGCCGATGGTGTTGTCCATTTGGTGCGCGAGCGTAGTTCCTGTAGGTACTCAAGCGACCACCTTCGCCAAAACTGTTGTTTGCTCGCGGTCACGGCGTCGAATCGTTCCAGGCTGGACGCATGTGTTGATGACACAGTCCGTTCTGGAAGGGCACGAAGAGATTTCCCCACCAGGAAGTGGCCCGGAGTAAGTGCCCCAAAGTCGTTGGGATCTGGAGACAGCGGAGACAATGGGCGCGAGTTGAGAATCGCTTCGACTTCAGTGGTTATGGTGCAGAGCTCCTCGAAGGTGAATCTTGAATTCATCAGTGTTCTGTAGAGTAGACTCTTGGCGCTTTTTACCGCCGCCTCCCAAAGGCCTCCAAAGTGAGCAGCTCTAGGAGGGATGAAATGGAAAGTTATGAAATCAGTTGACAAATAAGACGAAATGACTTCTTGCGTGGCCTTGTCTTGAAGGAACGCTCGTAGTTCTTGAAGATGGTTGGCAGCTCCGACGAAATTGGTTCCGTTGTCGCAGAAGATGTCGGTTGGAATTGACCGTCTGGCGATCATCCGTTTAAGTGCTGCAAGAAATGCCTTAGTTGACAAATCCGAGACGACTTCTATATGGACGGCCTTGGATGCCAAACAAATGAAGACGGCGAGGTAGGACTTTGTTGGACCCTTTCCTTTAATGCGAAGATATGTGTTAAACGGTCCGCAGAAGTCGACGCCACACCTTTGGAACGGCTGTTGCGGTAGCACTCGTTCTAGTGGTAGCGATCCCATGAGTTGGTTCTCCAGTTTGGGTCTGAACCGAACGCAGGCGATACAGGAACGCACCACTCGACGAGCCAGATCCCTGGCGTTGATGATCCAGTATTCCAGACGGATTAGCGCGACTAGAGCTTTCGGGCCTGCGTGACAATTCCTCAGATGCAAGTGTCGTACATAAATCCACGCAAAGTGCGATTTGCTAGGCAGTAGCAGCGGATGTCTTTCAGATTCAGGGATGTCGGCGTTCTGTAATCGTCCTCCAACCCTTATAAGAGCATGTCCTGATGAGCTGTCGAGAAACGGCGTTAAATACTTTAGGTGACTTGTAAGCGGCTTAGCTTTCTGCAGCGAGTGAAAATCTTCAAGGAACGACTGTTGCTGAATATTGTAGACGATGCTGAACAATGCGCGGCGAAGTTCTTCCGATGTAAGCGATGGATTGACAATTTTGACTCCTCTTGATAAGTTGGCGAAGCGAAGGACGTATGCGATGGTTCGAATGCAGCGAGTGTATGAGCTGATGTGAGTCAGCTGTTGGAGAACATGATTGCTGATCGCAGCCGTGGTGAATGTGCTCCTTCGTTGCTCTGCTTTGACAATAGTTGGATCGATATCGATGATTTGCGGAGTGGTTGGCCACTGGGACGATGGTTGGGTCAAGAACTGTGGACCTGTGAACCACAGCGATGCTGCCAGCTCAGTTGTAGCAGCTCCGCGCGAAACTATATCCGCCGGATTGCTCTCACCTGGTACAAATTTCCACTGGCCATCTGCGGTCCATTCTTGAATTTCGGAGATTCGGTTTCCAACGAATGCTGACAGTGTGACTGAGTGCTGTTTTAGCCAGTGAAGCACAATCTGCGAGTCCGTCCAGAAATAGGCCGAGAATTTTCTGTCCGCTAACAGAGGCTTCAATTTTGCATACAGTTGGCCCAGCAAATGCGCTCCACACAATTCCAGTTTTGGAAGGGATTTTTTCTTCACAGGAGCCACTCTCGATTTGCCAGTCAATAGCTGCACTGCGACATCTCCCGTCGACGTTTCCGAGCGTAGATACACGCAGCAGCCGTAAGCCCTGATTGATGCGTCACAAAATCCATGAAGTTGAAGTGATCGCATCTTGTGTTGGAGGCAATAGCGGGGAATCGATAAAATTGAGACTGTTTGGAATGATTCTAGGCATTTGCTCCAGGCCGTGTGTATGTTTTCTGGAACGCTCTCGTCCCATTGCAGGCCAGCGAGCCAAAGTTCTTGCAGAAGTATTTTTGCGACAACAACAAGCGGTGAGAGCAAACCAAGCGGGTCGAACAAGGCGGATGCGGTGGACAAAATACTTCTTTTGGTGATACGCGTTGCGTGGTTTCTTGGTATGAACTTGAAGAACAGTGTATCCTTGTGCTGGTTCCAGTTCACTCCAAGAGCGCTGGCTAGTCCCTCGCCACAGGAACTGAGCTTCTTGGATGCATGATCTTCCATGAATCCAACGTAGTTGGAATGCCATTTGGTGAGTGGGAAATGCCCTCGACGAAGAATTTCTGTGACTTGATCCTTGATAATGCGAAGCGTCTCTAAGTCGTCTGCACCCGTGAGTAGGTCATCAACATAGAAAGACGACTTTATGATAGCGGCGCCGATTGGACAGTCAGCTTGATGAACATCAGCGAGGTGGTTGAGGCTACGTGTTGCCAAAAATGGGGCGGCTGCAGTGCCGTAGGTTACCGTATTCAATTGATACGTGCGCAGCGTGTCTTCTGGAAATGCTCTCCAAAGAATGTACTGGTATTTGCGATCAATAATGTCGAGATTTACTTGCCTATACATCTTGGTCACATCTGCAGTGATGGCGTAACGATGAAGCCTGAACTTTAGAAGCTGCAGGTACAAGTCCTCCTGGAGTGTTGGGCCAACGCATAGCAAGTCGTTGAGTGATAATTGATTTGACGTCCGGCAAGAGGCGTCAAACACCACCCTCAGCTTAGTAGACTCACTGCTGGGTTTGAGGACGCAGTGATGCGGGATGTAGTAGTGCGGCTCGTGCAGTTTAGGATGAATAACTGGGGACATGTGCCCCAATTTCTCATACTCCTCCATGAAGTCGCAGTATTGTTGACGAAGTGCTGGAGATTTCGATAGGCGACGTTCCATGCTTAGGAATCGACGGCGAGCGATATCAAATGAGTCTCCCAACCGAGTTGGGTCAGCCTTGAATGGCAGTTTGACGACAATCCTACCAGTGCTGTCGAGACAAGTGGTCTTCTCGTACTGTTCCTCGCAAATAGCATGCTCCGGCTTCTGCAGAGGTGGCGAGTCGACTGCTTCCAATTCCCACAGACGTTAGAGGTTGACATCAATTGAACTTGCGTTTAAAGCCATGCAAGTGGAAACTTCTATTGGCGTGGTTTGCTGCAGTCGGCCGGTTACGACCCAGCCAAACTGAGTTTTCTGCAGCAGCGGGCCTTGAGGTCCCAGCCTTATTTGCCCTACAGTTAAGGCGTCGAAGAAGGCTTCGGTTCCCAGTAGCAGATCGACGTGGCGTGATTGGTAGAATCTTTCATCAGCGAGCGGCGTATTTTCTGGCAGCTTCCAAGTCGAAACGTCGATGGCCAGATCGGGCTGGTATGAGATTTGTGGAATAATACAGAGATCTGCGGAGAGTACGAAAGATGAAATGCGAGATTTGACAGATGCAGTTGTGCAATATTTAATATCTGTTTGCGAATGGCGACGAATTGTGAGATCTTGCGGGGGGACGAGTCGGTCTTGGCCGCTCCGATCCATGGGATTGCTCGTCAGACAGAAGAAACTGGCAGTGGCGCTCAAGTATCTGCGTGCATTGGCTCCAGGATGGCAGAGTGAGATAATCCAGTGATTCGTTCCATTTTGTTTTGGTCTGCTGATCGCACTTCTCCATGACCACGTAAATGAGCATCGCCTCAGAAATTTGAGCGTCCGAGCCTAGCGATGAAAGGGCACTATATAACGCGGATGCGTTGTCGATTAGGCTGCGGAGCTGTTGAGCACTTGCCGCAGCAGCCGGCGGCAGTTTAAAAATCGAGGCTATCGTTTCGACAAAGATTAGGGCAGGCTTGTCATACCGGTCCTTCAGCCGTTCCAGCGCCTTCGCATAATTTTCTCCAGTGACCGGGAAGGCTGCGACAGCTTCCAGTGCAGGTCCCTTTAAACAATTACGGAGATGATTAAATTTGTCTATATTAGATATTTGCTCACGATTGACCAGTTGCAGAAACGACGAGATGAAGTTCTTGTAATCCTTATGATTTCCATCGAAGCTAGGTAGTGCCAATCTTGGCAGTCGAGACGGCGCGCTGTAGCTTGGTGCAGAGATGTGGTCGAAAACTGTGTTGTGCAGATCCTCTCCAAGAAGTTGCTGAATTGCCAACTTTGTAGTTATGTAACTGTCCTCCAGGTCTGCACGTCCACTATCTGTGGATTCCATGGTCTCAATTTCTGATTGTACCGAAAGGGCTTGCTTAAAATATGACTCTAAGATTCCCAAACGGCACTGAAGTTCAGCCGGCGATTTCTGCTCTTCTTCTTCCTTGACATCGACCATTCCTCTTATGCGCGTAATGTTGCGCTTAATATTCGAGCGTTGCCGTTTGAGAGTCTCCAATATAGTCGTTTCCATTGCTGCGACGAAGAATGCGAATGCGAGAACGAGAGTAAAGTTGCGGCAACAACAACGCGGAGCGACGAATGTGGCAATGCCGTGAAGTTAGTTCAAAGCGAAAGCGACTAGAACTCAAAAACTGTACCAGCGGCTGCAGTTGGCGATGTAAACAAAACAACAACACTTTGCTGGCGGAATACCGGAGCAAAGGAGAATGAGCGATCGACGCCGAGCTTATAGAGCGGGCGGGCACACACACACAAGCGAAGAGATGTGCGAAGAAGAGCGCGAATAGTTCCGTTATACGAACGACACGTTGCCCTTAGAATTTTCGTGAATAGTTAATAACTTTATTTGTTTATTTATTATTCACTTTCGATGAATGCACTAGGGTTGAATGTTCACCTTTGTATGCGGTTATGACAATGTTGAGTTGCGATGAGCGGGTCGAGCGAATAATTGTTGCGGGCGATAGTTCGACAATTGTTTATGAATTAATAAATTGTTAATAATTTGTTTAAACACTGCCCCACGTTGGGCGCCAAAATGTTTAATGCACAAAGCGTCTTTTGTGCTGCATAAGATATCAGGTTGGGGGGTGCATAAACTAATTGCAATCTAAAAACTCAGGCGAGAAAAAGACAACCGTTTTCCAAAATCTAACATCAGCAACTGCCTTTTATTAGCAGCGGCAAAATAACATAATGTTCTAACAGAGTAATTTACAGAGATTGGTTAATACATGTTAATGAGCTTTGTTTACATTTGTATAGGCAAAGAGAAACAGTATGTAAGGCGAAAAATATTGTGAGTTTGACCGAACAGGAACAATAGGCTGAAATCGGCCAAAATTTGTTCCTTGTAGTAAGAATACTTCATGTTTTTTACCGAATTAGGATTCTTCTTGTTACTTTGAGACTTTTAGCAGACTGCAAGGGTATTAAAACTTCAGCTTGCCGAAGTTAGCTTCCGTCCTCGTTTCTTTTCGTTTTTGTTTTCGATTGACGACGACGAGAGAGAGAGAGAAATATGCGTCGATACTTATATATATGTTTATATTTGTTGCGTCGGCAACTTAAATGTCGCCGCCTCGACCATGCATCTTGTCCCATTCGCACTCACAATTCATCGCCCCGTACTCAACGCGCAAGATCGCGAAAATTTTCGAGAATTTACCGCTTCAAAAACCGCGGTACTGTCATCTCTTTCTCTCTTGCACGTCTCCGCTGCCAAAGCCACGCAGTGAAGTTGCGCAGTTGTAAAAAGTTGGCGAACGGCGTAGACGTGCAAGCAGACGAGAAGAGCACAAATGTAAGATATTATGTAACTGAATTAACACAAGTGCTTACATGAAATAAAGATTTCAGTTGTTATTTTTCTGATCGACTGTTTCTGAAGTGAACTACTCGAAGTCTGTGTTTTATGTTGAAGGAACGTCTCCCGCACCAGTCGCGAGCCAACATTCTGAAATATTTGTTCCGACTGAAACGTGGAGCCATCAATCGGAATCTAACGGCGTGACTGCAACCTTCCGGGGCAAGTTAAAGTCAGCCTGCGCTTCAGGAAGAAGTGTCACGATGTGAGACGTTGGCGGCCGGAAAAATATTGGTACCAGGCGCAGCTTCAGCGCTGAGCGAGGAGCCCTAACCTAAACGCGGTTGCGGCTCAACATAACCCGAGTCACGTGAGGAATCGACCATGTCACCCCCAGAGGGAAACAAGGACAAAGAGGAGGACAAATCTGAAGGTGATTTGACCACGCCTCCGGCCGGACTCCCCACTGACTCAATGTTAACAAGCATGCCGGAAGGACCAGGTGGAGCTGATCACTCAAGTGCAGATCAGCCAGTCGGGCTGATGTCCACGCCCCAATCAGTCGGCGCGGGAGTCATAAAGAAAACAAACGGCGAGCAATTGCTTAATCAAGCCGGCGAGCTCGACATCACCGCCATTGGGAATCACCTGACCCGAAGCAACAAGTTTGGGACAAGCATCAGTTTGCCCTTTCAGGCCAACACGGCGCACTTAAACAACTCGACGAACACATGGGGCTTGAGAAAGCCGGACCCGGTGCCAGATCCGTTTCATAACCAAGCGCCGCTACTAACGCGTGGCCACGGAGGCGCGTATGAGGAATCAACACCGCCTAGGCAAAGCGGCTCCGGATTATCGGCTATGCACATAGCCGCAAGACAAGTTCTTAACAGAGAACTTCCTGTATTCACCGGCAAGCCAGGGGAGTGGTTGCTTTTTATTAGCAACTATGACCAGTCTACAGACAGATGCGGGTTCAGTAATGAGGAGAACCTGATACGCCTTCAAAGGTCCCTTAAGGGAGCGGCACTTGAGGCCGTACGTGGTAAGCTAATGTGCCCGTCCACAGTTCCTTACGCGATCGGGCCTCTCAGGATGCTATATGGACGTCCTGAGGTTATCTTCGCTAGTCTCCAGCGAAAACTAAGAGAAGAACCCGCCGTGAGATCCAACAACGTGGATTCGATAATCCGAGTAGCGCTGGCCGTGCAGAACTACTGCGCGACAATATCAGCGATAGGGCTACACGAGTACCTACATGATCCAGCTCTGCTATGGGAACTTGTTGAAAAACTACCGACGGATCTGAAGTTCGACTGGGGCCGACACCGGCTCTCAACTGGAGGAATCACTGCCAATCTGTCAATGTTCGACAACTGGCTGTTCAATATCGCTATGTGCGCCAGCATGGTCACGCCATATGCGCCAAACATAGGGGAACGCAGAACCACAAGAGAACGGATACTTGTACATTCAGAAATTCCACCACCAGACGAACCCCAAAGGCGAACCCGTGATCGGACCAACAGAAGTGCATCTTGTCGTAAATGTGGACGCGGTCACTTACTGTCGCTATGTCCCGATTTCCTAGACATGTCTCGGAATCAGCGTTGGGACTTCGTGCGAAATAAAAACCTGTGTTACTGCTGCCTAGAATATCACACAGTTCGAAGCTGCAGGTCGAAAAGGGATTGCGGAGTTGACGGCTGTAGAAGGACCCACCATGCCCTGTTGCACTCCTACCAAGCAACCGAGGAAGCAGGAAACGCTACAACAGGATCCCGAAGGCCTCCAGCCGTGCTGTTTCATGGAGGAGAATCATCGAAGGCGCTGTTCCGCTACATTAAGGTGCAGCTGTATGGTCGAAACTGATACATAAATACCTTTGCGTTGGTTGATGAAGGCGCCGCTTGCACCCTGATAGAAAAGGATCTGGTCGACGAGTTGGGACTAGACGGCCCGGAAAAGGAGCTTTCTCTGCGCTGGACTAGGGAAATTTCCCAAACGGAACCGGCCTCCAAGTTGGTGAACCTTCAAATCTCGGCTGCAAACCAGGGTGCAACACGCTATGATTTAAAGGGAGTAAGGACCGTCGCTCATTTGGACCTGCCTATCCAAAGCCTAGGGGAAGAACTTATAAAGTCGCGATCTGCTCTTAAATCCATCCCAATGCCAACCTACCGCAATGCGAATGCGAGACTCATCATCGGTCTAGATAACATCAAAACCAGCGTTCCGCTCGAGGTGCGAGAGCTAGAAGGAGACGATATCGTGGCGGTACGTTGCAGACTTGGTTGGTCCGCTTATGGACGGCAGTGTTCTGGTGAAGCTTCGCGCCCGCGTATCTTGCACGTTTGCGAGTGCAATAACGGGGACCGCCTGCACGATCTGGACGAGGCTATGAGAAACCACTTTGCGCTGGAATCTCTGGGCGTAACCGTCGCCAGGAGATACGATAAAATGTTACTTCCTAACTCGTATCCTATGGCGCTGGGGCGTCTACGATGTCTGAAGGCTAAGATGGCAAAGGACCCGGCCCTTAGCCAATTCTTGATTGAAAGTATGAAGAGTCATCAGGAGAAAGGCTACACCCGGCAGTTAGTTCGAGAGGAGATAGCCTCCAATTCAAACTCCTGGTATCTCCCAATCTTCACTGTTACCAACCCAAATAAGAAGAAAACCCGGATGGTATGGGACGCAGCGGCTGAAGTCAACGGAGTGTCCCTCAACCATGCTCTGCTGAAAGGACCGGACATACTGGTGTCGTTAATGGGAGTGCTGATGCGATTTCGCGAAGGAAAAGTAGCAGTCGCTGGGGACATTCGTGAGATGTTCCACCAAGTAAAGGTGAGGCCTGAAGACCAAGGGTCCCAAATGTTTTTGTGGAGAGGAGGAGATACGTCACGCGATCCTGATATTTATGCGATGCAAGTCATGACGTTCGGAGCCTCATGTTCTCCTGCCCTGGCCAACTATATACGAAATCGAAACGCGGAGCGCTTCTCCAAACAGTCGCCGGAAGCTGTCGCGGCTATATGCAGGAACACCTTTGTCGACGACTGGCTCGAGTCCGCCGATTCGGAGAGCGACATGATATCACTCGCCGGCACAGTAAAGAAAATCCACGAAGAAGGAGGATTTGAGATGCGGCGATGGACCTCAAACTCGTTAAAAGTAATGCGCGAGCTAGAGAACGGCGCCGACACCTCTGCCAGATGTCTCGCAGCAATTAACGAAAATCAAGAGAAGATTCTGGGATTATGGTGGATGTCAGGTTCTGACCTCCTCACGTATGTGGTCAAGCCGGAAATGACAGCGCTAGGATCGACAAATAAGTACTCAAAGAGGAGAGTTCTAAGTATAATCATGACCATCTTTGACCCACTTGGCTTATTAGGATTTTTCATCATCCGGGCCAAAATCATATTGCAAAACATTTGGCGATCCGGTGTAGGATGGGACGATCCGCTCCAAGACAACGATGCAACCGAGTGGAGGCATTGGCTGGACCTATTGCCGCGACTAAAGGAAGTCAGGATACCCCGATGCATCCCACGGAAAAGCGGCTGCCTACAAAGTCAGCTACACACCTTCGTAGACGCTAGTCTTAATGCGTATGCTGCTGTAATGTTTTTACGAACCGAGGCTGATGGGGAAGTTCAATGTTCCCTGGTCGCCTCCAAGACGCGCGTAGCGCCTCTAAAGCCTGTATCAGTTCCAAGGCTTGAACTACTAGCAGCGGTGCTGGGCTTGCGGCTGTCAAAGTCCGTGGAGGCCGAGATGACAATACATATCAATCAACGAATCTTTTGGTCAGACTCAAGAGACGTTCTATGTTGGATACGGTCTGATGCGCGCAAATTTAAACAATTCGTGGCAGTACGAGTTGGGGAAATATTGGAAAATTCCGACGTGGCGGCCTGGCGCTGGGTACCTTCGGCCGATAACGTTGCCGACGACGGTACCAAATGGACACGAGACCCAAGTTTCGACGGATTCTCACGGTGGTTCGTCGGCCCGGGATTTCTGTATCGAGGAGAAGACCAGTGGCCGGATATGAATCCCACTACAAAGAACGAAGAGATCATCATGCACCACGAGAAGAGCCACACCGAAACACCCGCAATAGCCTGTATTGTACCGGATCCGCAACGCTTTAGCAAGCTGGAAAAACTGCGCTCCACGCAAAGCAAAGTTCTTCAATTCCTGCGTTTGCTAATTAAGGAACCCAAAGATGGCCATCTACAACAGCTGCTACACCTGAAGCGGGCAGTGGACTCGGATGTCATTCTGGTGCGAGTCAGTCAGGAAATGGAGTTTCCCGAAGAAATCAAAACCCTAAGAGCGGGTAACAACGTATACGTTCGCAAGAGCCCATTGTTTAAGTGCTCCCCATTCCTAGACGAATCTGTCGTGATGCGAGTAAAACGCCGCATAAACGCGATTGAGGGAGTAGAGTTGGATGTGAAGCAGCCCATAATCCTATCGAGACGTCACCGGGTGACATATCTTATTGCGGATTACTACCACCGACGGTTTCATCATTTGAACAACGAGATCGTCGTCAATGAAATGAGACAGCGGTATTGGATCAAAGGACTAAGGGCCCTCGTAAGGGAGGTTGCCAAGGATTGTCCGAGGTGCCGCATACGTAACGCCCGACCCGCGCCACCAGAAATGGGAGGTCTACCGCAGAAGCGTCTCTCTCCGTACACTCTCCCGTTTACATTCACCGGGGTGGACTACTTCGGACCTAGCGATGTCGTAGTGGGACGTAGACGGGAGAAAAGATGGGGCGTGCTGTTTACCTGTCTCACAGCTCGAGCAGTGCATCTGGAGGTTGCGGTCTCACTCTCTACGGACTCCTTTTTATGTATCCGGAAAACATTCGTAGCCCGGCGAGGTGTCCCGCGGCGGATCCTATCAGACAACGGAACAAACTTTCGAGGAGCAAACGGAGTCCTGCAGCATCATATAGAGCGCATCTCAACGTCCGCAATCGAACGAGAATACCCAACGTTGGAGTTTAGCTTCAACCCTCCTGGTGCCCCCCACATGGGCGGGGCTTGGGAACGACTCGTCCGGTCAACTAAGTCTATACTCAGCGAGATTCTCCCCGCAGAAGGTCTACGAGAGGAAGTACTTCGAGCCGCTTTCGCTGACGTGGAGCACACCCTGAACTGCCGACCGCTTACCTATGTGCCCCTGGACGACGCGGACGCGGAAGCTCTTACGCCTAACCATTTCTTAGTGGGCAACTCAAGTGGTTTGCGGGAAAGAGGATCACTGATCCAAGCTGGTGATCGACTGGCCAAAAGTTACAGAATCGCAAGTCAGCTAGCCGATCGCTTTTGGAAGAAATGGCTACGGGAATATCTTCCAACGCTCACGAGGAGAACTAAATGGTTCCAGCCCCCGCCGCTGCCGCTCGCTATTGGAGACCTGGTAATTATTGTAGACGAAAATGCCAAATGGAACACGTGGCTGAGAGGTCGGATCGTTGACGTTCACCAAGGGGCCAATGGCCAAGTTCGCCGTGGTGCGCACTGTGGACGGACGGGTCACCCGACCGTCGGTAAAGCTGGCCAAGATGGAAATATTACCTGGTAACCCACCGCGAAAGCAGGTGAATTACGAGGGGGGAATGTTGCGTCGGCAACTTAAATATCGCCGCCGCGACCATGCATCTTTTCCCATTCGCACTCACAATTCATCGCCCCGTACTCAACGCGCCCAAAACCGCGGTGGCGCCGATGCGCCCCTGCAAGATCGCGAAAATTTTCGAGAATTTACCGCTTCGAAAACTGCGGTACTGTCATCTCTTTCTCTCTTGTACGTCTCCGCTGCCAAAGCCACGCAGTGAAGTTGCACAGTTGTAAAAAGTTGGCGAACGGCGTAGACGTGCAAGCAGACGAGGAGAGCACAAATGTAAGATATTATGTAACTGAACTAACACAAATGCTAACATGAAATAAAGATTTCAGTTGTTATTTTTCTGATCGACTGTTTCTGAAGTGAACTACTCGAAGTCTGTGTTTTATATTGAAGGAACGTCTCTCGCACCAGTCGCGAGCCAACAATATTATTTTTCTAACCTCGTCCGATAGTGGTGTATATTCGCAGTGGTGTATATTGCAGTAGGCAAATGCCTACATTGATATTATTCAATGTTTTTGTTGTATTCCGATTGAAAGGAGACGACAGATCAAGTTGAGATTAAATGTCCAACTGACTTTATTCGGCTCTGTAAAGCTGTGGTATTTTTGCTATGATAGAGGGTACAGAATAACAGAGAATATCGATAAAGTAAATGGCTAATGGCCAAGATTTCGTGATTATGATACATATCACATCTCTCCCCTAAATTTACATATTGTTAGTAGTTTTACGCTTCCTGAATTCTGGGGGTTGGAAACGGTTGACTTGTTTGCGTGAACGAGTACTGCTGCAGATTGTTATACCAGATCGACGTGGCTGTGACGGTTGGGGCTCATTCTACTGTATTGGTGCTGGTACTTCATCGGAAGCCTGAATGGGCTGGAGAGGCTGTGATGGGCTAGATGGCTGATGTTCTTCATGTCTTGGACTTGGCGGATTATTGGGTGGATTGTAATTGTCGGGCATCCACCAAAACGGAGAGTTGTCAACTTTGGAGCTGCTACTGAAGGTCATCGTGATCAGATCTCGGCTTAATCTGATTTAAGTGGCGCTTAATAAGACCTGTGGATATTCGAAGGATAAACACCATACGACCGATGGATCGCTCGATGACTGCTTTAATCCACTTTTCTCCCCTGGCGTAGTTTTTGGCAAATACTTTTTGGTTCGGCGAAAACTTTTTTGGTTCGATGTGCTTTGTTTTTCAAAAAGTTGACTTAAGATCGTACGCACAGGGCAACCATGCGAACGAGAATACCCAACGTTGGAGTTTAGCTTCAACCCTCCTGGTGCCCCCCACATGGGCGGGGCTTGGGAACGACTCGTCCGGTCAACTAAGTCTATACTCAGCGAGATTCTCCCCGCAGAAGGTCTACGAGAGGAAGTACTTCGAGCCGCTTTCGCTGACGTGGAGCACACCCTGAACTGCCGACCGCTTACCTATGTGCCCCTGGACGACGCGGACGCGGAAGCTCTTACGCCTAACCATTTCTTAGTGGGCAACTCAAGTGGTTTGCGGGAAAGAGGATCACTGATCCAAGCTGGTGATCGACTGGCCAAAAGTTACAGAATCGCAAGTCAGCTAGCCGATCGCTTTTGGAAGAAATGGCTACGGGAATATCTTCCAACGCTCACGAGGAGAACTAAATGGTTCCAGCCCCCGCCGCTGCCGCTCGCTATTGGAGACCTGGTAATTATTGTAGACGAAAATGCCAAATGGAACACGTGTCTGAGAGGTCGGATCGTTGACGTTCACCAAGGGGCCAATGGCCAAGTTCGCCGTGGTGCGCACTGTGGACGGACGGGTCACCCGACCGTCGGTAAAGCTGGCCAAGATGGAAATATTACCTGGTAACCCACCGCGAAAGCAGGTGAATTACGAGGGGGGAATGTTGCGTCGGCAACTTAAATATCGCCGCCGCGACCATGCATCTTTTCCCATTCGCACTCACAATTCATCGCCCCGTACTCAACGCGCCCAATACCGCGGTGGCGCCGATGCGCCCCTGCAAGATCGCGAAAATTTTCGAGAATTTACCGCTTCGAAAACTGCGGTACTGTCATCTCTTTCTCTCTTGCACGTCTCCGCTGCCAAAGCCACGCAGTGAAGTTGCACAGTTGTAAAAAGTTGGCGAACGGCGTAGACGTGCAAGCAGACGAGGAGAGCACAAATGTAAGATATTATGTAACTGAACTAACACAAATGCTAACATGAAATAAAGATTTCAGTTGTTATTTTTCTGATCGACTGTTTCTGAAGTGAACTACTCGAAGTCTGTGTTTTATATTGAAGGAACGTCTCTCGCACCAGTCGCGAGCCAACAATATTATTTTTCTAACCTCGTCCGATAGTGGTGTATATTCGAATAATTTATCACGAATTATGAGGCAGTAGGCAAATGCCTTTGCTGTGATATTATTCAATGTTTTTGTTGTATTCCGATTGAAAGGAGACGACAGATCAAGTTGAGATTAAATGTCCAACTGACTTTATTCGGCTCTGTAAAGCTGTGGTATTTTTGCTATGATAGAGGGTACAGAATAACAGAGAATATCGATAAAGTAAATGGCTAATGGCCAAGATTTCGTGATTATGATACATATCACATCTCTCCCCTAAATTTACATATTGTTAGTAGTTTTACGCTTCCTGAATTCTGGGGGTTGGCTTGTTGACTTGTTTGCGTGAACGAGTACTGCTGCAGATGGTTATACCAGATCGACGTGGCTGTGACGGTTGGGGCTCATTCTACTGTATTGGTGCTGGTACTTCATCGGAAGCCTGAATGGGCTGGAGAGGCTGTGATGGGCTAGATGGCTGATGTTCTTCATGTCTTGGACTTGGCGGATTATTGGGTGGATTGTAATTGTCGGGCATCCACCAAAACGGAGAGTTGTCAACTTTGGAGCTGCTACTGAAGGTCATCGTGATCAGATCTCGGCTTAATCTGATTTAAGTGGCGCTTAATAAGACCTGTGGATATTCGAAGGATAAACACCATACGACCGATGGATCGCTCGATGACTGCTTTAATCCACTTTTCTCCCCTGGCGTAGTTTTTGGCAAATACTTTTTGGTTCGGCGAAAACTTTTTTGGTTCGATGTGCTTTGTTTTTCAAAAAGTTGACTTTAGATCGTACGCACAGGGCAACCATGCAGAAGTTCTGCAGGACTTTTTCCTTCCGAGTTTGGTGTGAAACAATACGAACTAAGGTATTTTGTAACGGCTGCTTTAACTGAAAAACCGTCCTTTTTGTTTTTGCCGACCGCAGTTTTGTAAGTTTGGACGAAGCGCTTAGAAAGTTTATTTTGATGCTGGATGAAAAGGAGCTGTTGTAAGGTAGCTAAATATTTGCAAAGGTTAAGGGAGTCTCTGGGCACGACGGACATGTGATTCTAATTCAAATATTCACGAATGAATGCCGAATATTGAACCGAAACTTCTGGCTTGCGCTCTTGCTTGTTCTCCAAATTGAGAAACCGACGATAAGCTTGATTGTAATATTCACCCAGTAGAGCAAGAGTGTTCCTTGCAGGTAGTCGTATGGAACATTCACCAGAGTCTAATCGACGAAAGTTGGCCTTGAAATGAGCCTCACACTCCAGTTCTTCTTTGGTGGCTGTGACCACGCATTCACCACAGCTCTCAACTTCCCAAAAGCGACGGACTAGTTCATCCATATGAACTTCGGCAGTAACAAACTCACGCTGCACAGCTTGACAGTGTAATGCAGTTGTCTTGAGAGGAGAAGATCCACCTCCTGTAACGATCCAACCAAGCCTCGTTTTCTGCAATAGGGGTAACCCAGCAGCCAACTTTATCTGCCCTACTGATAATAGCTCAAAAAACATGCTTGCACCAATAAGAAGATCTATTCGCTGAGATTTATAGAATTCAGGATCGGCTAGCTGAATATTTGCGGGAATTTTCCAGCCATTGGGTTTAACGGTTAAACTGGGTTGATTATCAGTAATCGCTGAAGCAACAAGAGCAGACAGGCATGCGAAGTAATCTGAGGTATGCGACTTTACCTTAATGCAAACGGAAACTCCTTCAGAGTCAAATCGAGAACCTCCAAGACCAGCAACTGATACGGTAGATTTCGTTTTATGCAATTGCAACTGGTGAGCAAACCGGGAAGTCACAATGTGGATTTGAGATCCCGAACGCTTATGATTGCAGTTGCAAGAAACACAATGTCAGAATCCAAATTCTGAGCCAGCAAAGAGGTAGAAGGGCTTGACGTAGTTGCAATTGGCGTAGTTTGTTCTGCAACGGGAGCTCGCAAAACCTGGGTCGAGGACTGAGTGCCAAGATGCAAAAGGGTGTGATGCTTGGACCTGCAAGTTCGACAGCAGCTTGACTTACAATTGCGTATTTGATGTCTCTTTTTTAAGCAATTAAGACAGAGCGCTAATTCCTTTACCTTTCGAATACGCTCTTGTACTGACAGATTGGCGAATTGAACACAGCTGTAAATTAAATGACCACTGTTGTCACACACAACACATCCAGTTCCCAAAGTGTTTGTGGCAATTAAGATGCTTCTGTTGCGGCTTCTTCCTGATTGTGTATTATTTGAGTACAAGGCTGTAGGGTGCTCTACATTTTCCAATTTTTGACAACGCTTGGACAAAAATGTTGTAAATTGATCAACCGAATGAATTTCATAAATAGCCGCAGACTCTTCCCAATTGGCCTGAGTTTTGCTATCTAATTTTTGGAGTAACACGTGAACCAGAATGCAGTTTGAAATTTGCTTAAAAGAGCGCATTGACTGAAGAGCACGGAGATTAGCATTTATTTTATCAGGCATATCTCTCAGCTTCGTTGCGGACGGCATGTCCACTTTAGGGACACCCAAAATTGCCATTATATGGGATTGGAAAATTAGACGCTTATTATTGAAACGGTTACTCAACAAGTCGAGGGCTACTGTATAGTTGCTATCACAAATTTCTAATGAGCGCACTGTGTCCGAGGCGGAACCCTTCAAGCAAGACTTTAAATGCTGCAGCTTCTCAATGTTAGTGAGCTCAACGTCATTGTCGATGATAGCCTTGAACATGGATTGAAAATCATCAAATTCGGTATAGCCACCAGAGAATTCAGGCAACCTCAATTCAGCCAAATTCGATCTTTTAGCCGACATAGATTGGAAATCCAGAGATGGACCTGGTCTAAGCGTGGAATTTCGAATTGCTGAACGTTGACGCTTACCCAATTCACGACTTAGCTTGATTTGAATTGATATGATTATGCCGATTTTATTAAAATCTAGCCTTTTAAGACTGTCATGGACCTGGATAAAAGCAGTTTTGTTCTCCTCGAAGAACTTAACACGAAGCTCTAACTCTCCCTCACTCATCGCTTGGAGCTTCTCAACAGTCAGGGCCTGCTCAGAGGCTATAGCCTTAGCAAGCATTGATTCCGCCTTCAATTTAAGATGCTTCACTCCCTGTTCTAGAGCAGCAAAGTTTATGTCGTTTGGTATTTTTGATAAATTTATTTTTATTATTTTCAGCTTTTATCACTTGCAAATAACTCATTTCCACTGTGCAGTGTGCTGTACCGAGCTTCTTGACCACCGAAACTAACGGAATGTACGTGCGCCTATTTGCATATAAGCGGTAAAATAGCGGTGGAAGGGTGCAACGTACTCGCGAACAAAACGTTTGGCCGCCGCTGTAAAACGTTCAAAGCGGGAACGAAGACACAAAGAGGAAACCGATATGTTCTTTGCGTCGCGCGGGAGCGGGGGCGGGTGCGATGGGAGTTTCTAGCGGAGCTTATCAGTTACCGCTTGCGCTTATGTACATAGAACTTGCAAGTTATGTAAATGCGATAAATTTTGAACGAACAAAATAACTAAATTATTTGTATGTTGATGTTTATCACGTCGGGGTCACCAAAATGTTGGGTCACTAACTCTAAACCTTTGCCGAAATAAAATAGAAACCGCACACATTTTCAATTAATTATGCACTAAGTTTATTCTATGGCACCAAGGCCTTAATTTCAAGGGTTTTGTTTATGTTGATTTGGTTGGGCAGGCAGACCGATTTGTCTGTGCCTTTAACAAGCGAAAGTATTAACCGAAAGGAAAATAGGCAGGCGATCAGCGAACGTGCCTTCAGCGAGCGAGTACAAAATCGAACTAAAAAAGTAGATGCTTGCGTAGACGAAAAGCAAGTCAACGACAGACAAACGAAGTTCAAAAAGGAGTAGCAATTACAGCAAATGACAGAGTTGCCACACAGGGCAATTGGAAAAGGCAAGAACAAACATCCAGAAATTAGTTTACGTTAAGACTTTAAATTTTAGGATTTTAATTAGGCTGCGGCATGACCGAACATGTTATGTTATCAGTCTTATTTTAAATAAAGATGTAGAGGAAGATACCGATTAGAACAGTTAAATATAAAAAACAAAAAGATAAATAAAATTAAAAAAAAATTCAGCAAAAATGTGTTGTATATTAATTCATCATCATTATTGCAAAAGATATTAATAAATCGCTTCAAAATCAGCCGATTCTCCCACTGTGAGATATGAGGACGGGTAGATCGACTTGCTTCCTTCTGTTTCTTCACGAATATCGTGTATTTTCATTTGTTTTCGAATCCTTTATTCCTTATTTTTTAGTCAATTAAAAATTTACCACTTAACTAAATTCTCTGTGTTCTTAAATAAATACTGTTAGAATACTGCTGTTTAAATTAAAATATTGAATATGTTTGGCAATTTTTGCATTTGATAAGAAAATATCCATGACTGCATTTTTTATATTTTTATTATTATGTTTTTATTTATATTTTGAATACAGACAAATACATTTGAACAGAACACTTCCAAAACTCACAATTTAGTTCTTTTTAAGGTTTGACAATATTCTTCATCTTCTGTTGTTCTCTTCATAGTGTTTTTTCTGAAAAAGATTATAAAAAAATATATTAAAGTACAAAGTGTTTTTGGTATTACGTTAATATAGACGTATGTAAGCATGTCTGGATAATTAGTTTATATATTGAACGGGTTGTATTTGTAAAACCTCGGCTTAAAAAATATCACGGTGATAGGCTTTTGAAAGTACAAGGAAAAATATGTGCCCTAAAATATTTTAAAAGCAATCCATAAAACATTAACAACTAAAGAGTATTTTTAGGATCGGAAAAATAATAGAGAGAAAATTATAGCTTGATCTCAGTCAGAAGCTAGCAACGCAGTAAAGGAATTTTTCGACCCCATAAAGAATATAGTAGTTAGGATTGAAGGCTCCTTGACAATAAAGCTCCTGCGCAAGAAGGCTGCTGAGCAATAAGGCAGCTGGGCAAGAAGGCAGCTGGGCAATAAGGCTGCTGGAGCGAAAGTGATAAGGTGTAGCACGTGCTCTGTGAGTCAAGGTCGTCTGCATATGATTGTGTTCTGTGAGTCAACAAGGGCAAGGTCACTCGCATCTCGTTGTGAGTCAAGATCACTCGCCACGCTTATCGTGTCTTCTCTTTCTCTTTCTTCTTCTTCTCCTCATCCTCGACTATCGCAGAGCTCCTCCTTCACCCACGCTATTTTGTTCTAGAGCTTGCTGTTATCACAAACTGCACTTCCCTCCCTCCCGCTTCCTTCGTTTGCATATGATCATGCAGCCAAAGTTTGTGTTTGTGTTTGAGCATATCACGACTTGGGATATTTTTGCTCGTTTGCCACAGTTTCCATATACTATATATATATTTCCATATGTAAGCTGTTGCGAAAGGTTCCACTTGTTGAAAGCCGCAATTTTTCTCACAGTATCCAGAGCAACGTTTTTGTCCCTCCACCCACGATAATTTGTTTTCGAGCTTGCTGTTATCGCAAACTATAATCCCCCCTACCCCTACCCCTACTCCTTCCTTCGTTGACATACGATCGTGGGCGCAAAGTTTAAATATGTCTATATTATATATACAAATGTTTATAATTGTTTCTTAGTTTATTTTTTAGTTTTTATGTTTTATATTTCCTTTTCTCTCTCGCAATTTGTGATAATATATTATTATATTAATTGCACGCAACATCTGCCGTAGTGTTCCAGACGCAGAGAGGGGTTTGACGTGTTATAAGATCGTCAAATCGGACCGAGCAACTATGCCTTCAAAGTCCTCACAGAATGTATCTATTTCGTTTTTAAAGTCCTCCACAATATGCAATAATAGATTAAGTAATTGATTAAAATAAATTATATTATTTCAGCAGATGTATAAGCATTTCCTTGAATAAGCCGCTATAATAGCTTCTACATAGTTTAATAAAATGTTCTTATTTAACAATCTTTTTTTAGTGTTCAGCACCTACATTTGTGCTCTCGTCCTCCTCTAGATTATCGGGCGGGACCTGGGTAAGGACCGGAAATAACAATAGTTTACAACTTTAGATTTTTTTTATATATAAACGCTAGGACCCATTTTTTTTTGATTACTCTTGAGTCACTGATCACCATAAGGAAAATACAAAAATTTTCCAAAGAATCGTTTGGGAGATATTCGAGATAGCCAGATTTTGGACCACTTGTTTTGTTAAACTTAACGGCTCTCAAAAACCGATAGTCCTATAATTTGGAAACTAGTCCCATTTTGAAAGAAATAGATGCACCTTTCCGAAAAGGTATGTCGCTTTCCTATCGGACGGGAATTAATGGAGATCTACCATCTGAAAGTCAAAAAAAGTTTTATTTTTGCCTTTTTTTTTGAATAGCTAGATTTCACACAATTTTAAAAAATATTAATAAGTATTTATAAATTAGTTTGAGCATACAGATCTAAAGAGCCGTTTGTCCCAAACAATTGAGGTAAATTATTTCCAAATCGAGTGTACATTCTAGGAGAAATGCATATTTTAGTGAAATGACTCAAAGTCAAGAGTAATTGAAAAAAAAGGGTCCCACCGTTTATGTATTTTGGCTGTAAACTAGTGTAATCCGTCATCAGTGTTGTTGGTGCGGATGCATTTCTGGCACTTACAGTCTATACATCTTACAGTTTGGTTCAGCGATGGCGGCTTGGTGTTTGTGCACTTTTTCTTGGTCTCAGTTCCCATGTTTTTGGTGTTTTCGGCGTCGGTGCTTAGACTAGATACGACGCAATTTATGCACCGTCCTCCGATGCAGTTAATACAATGCGCACCTAGACGCATCGACGAACGGAGAACTGGTCCGTCCCTTTTTTTCTGCGGCGCCTTTTTCTTCGTAGAGACTGACGCAGTGAAGGAGACGTTTCCGATTCCATAAAGTATATATATTCTTGATCAAGATAGGGGAGTCGATATAGCCATGTCCGTCTGTCCGTCTGCTTCAATACCGTTTGCGAGCTCAGTTTAAAGGCTGGCGACTTAAAACTTTATATTCATCCTAAAACATGTGTACGCAGTTCAAGTTTGAAAATCCACCTGATCGGACGTCTATATCCTATAGCTCCCATTCGAACAATCTGATATAACTTGCAAAAACTGAAGATCTTCCTCACAGTGTAAAAGCTATTGACATGAATCTTTCCAAATCGTATTTTTTTGTGCTTACCTTGATCAGGATGAAAGCGCGTCCCGATCGGACGTCTATATCCTGTAGCTCCCATTCGCGCAGTGTAAAAGCTATTGACATGAATCTTTCCAAATTGTTTTTTTTTGTGCATACCTTGATCAGGGTAAAAGCGCGTGCCGATCGGATGTCTATATCCTGTAGCTCCCATTCGCGCAGTGTAAAAGCTATTGACATGAATCTTGCCAAATCGTATTTTTTTTGCGCATATTTTGATAAGTGTAAAAGAGCGTGCCGATCGGACGTTTATATCCTATAGCTTCTATAGGAACAATAGGCTGAAATCGGCCAAAATTTGTTCCTTGTAGTAAGAATACTTCATGTTTTTTACCGAATTAGGATTCTTCTTGTTACTTTGAGACTTTTAGCAGACTGCAAGGGTATTAAAACTTCAGCTTGCCGAAGTTAGCTTCCGTCCTCGTTTCTTTTCGTTTTTGTTTTCGATTGACGACGACGAGAGAGAGAGAGAAATATGCGTCGATACTTATATATATGTTTATATTTGTTGCGTCGGCAACTTAAATGTCGCCGCCTCGACCATGCATCTTGTCCCATTCGCACTCACAATTCATCGCCCCGTACTCAACGCGCAAGATCGCGAAAATTTTCGAGAATTTACCGCTTCAAAAACCGCGGTACTGTCATCTCTTTCTCTCTTGCACGTCTCCGCTGCCAAAGCCACGCAGTGAAGTTGCGCAGTTGTAAAAAGTTGGCGAACGGCGTAGACGTGCAAGCAGACGAGAAGAGCACAAATGTAAGATATTATGTAACTGAATTAACACAAGTGCTTACATGAAATAAAGATTTCAGTTGTTATTTTTCTGATCGACTGTTTCTGAAGTGAACTACTCGAAGTCTGTGTTTTATGTTGAAGGAACGTCTCTCGCACCAGTCGCGAGCCAACATTCTGAAATATTTGTTCCGACTGAAACGTGGAGCCATCAATCGGAATCTAACGGCGTGACTGCAACCTTCCGGGGCAAGTTAAAGTCAGCCTGCGCTTCAGGAAGAAGTGTCACGATGTGAGACGTTGGCGGCCGGAAAAATATTGGTACCAGGCGCAGCTTCAGCGCTGAGCGAGGAGCCCTAACCTAAACGCGGTTGCGGCTCAACATAACCCGAGTCACGTGAGGAATCGACCATGTCACCCCCAGAGGGAAACAAGGACAAAGAGGAGGACAAATCTGAAGGTGATTTGACCACGCCTCCGGCCGGACTCCCCACTGACTCAACGTTAACAAGCATGCCGGAAGGACCAGGTGGAGCTGATCACTCAAGTGCAGATCAGCCAGTCGGGCTGATGTCCACGCCCCAATCAGTCGGCGCGGGAGTCATAAAGAAAACAAACGGCGAGCAATAGCTTAATCAAGCCGGCGAGCTCGACATCACCGCCATTGGGAATCACCTGACCCGAAGCAACAAGTTTGGGACAAGCATCAGTTTGCCCTTTCAGGCCAACACGGCGCACTTAAACAACTCGACGAACACATGGGGCTTGAGAAAGCCGGACCCGGTGCCAGATCCGTTTCATAACCAAGCGCCGCTACTAACGCGTGGCCACGGAGGCGCGTATGAGGAATCAACACCGCCTAGGCAAAGCGGCTCCGGATTATCGGCTATGCACATAGCCGCAAGACAAGTTCTTAACAGAGAACTTCCTGTATTCACCGGCAAGCCAGGGGAGTGGTTGCTTTTTATTAGCAACTATGACCAGTCTACAGACAGATGCGGGTTCAGTAATGAGGAGAACCTGATACGCCTTCAAAGGTCCCTTAAGGGAGCGGCACTTGAGGCCGTACGTGGTAAGCTAATTTGCCCGTCCACAGTTCCTTACGCGATCGGGCCTCTCAGGATGCTATATGGGCGTCCTGAGGTTATCTTCGCTAGTCTCCAGCGAAAACTAAGAGAAGAACCCGCCGTGAGATCCAACAACGTGGATTTGATAATCCGAGTAGCGCTGGCCGTGCAGAACTACTGCGCGACAATATCAGCGATAGGGCTACACGAGTACCTACATGATCCAGCTCTGCTATGGGAACTTGTTGAAAAACTACCGACGGATCTGAAGTTCGACTGGGGCCGACACCGGCTCTCAACTGGAGGAATCACTGCCAATCTGTCAATGTTCGACAACTGACTGTTCAATATCGCTATGTGCGCCAGCATGGTCACGCCATATGCGCCAAACATAGGGGAACGCAGAACCACAAGAGAACGGATACTTGTACATTCAGAAATTCCACCACCAGACGAACCCCAAAGGCGAACCCGTGATCGGACCAACAGAAGTGCATCTTGTCATAAATGTGGACGCGGTCACTTACTGTCGCTATGTCCCGATTTCCTAGACATGTCTCGGAATCAGCGTTGGGACTTCGTGCGAAATAAAAACCTGTGTTACTGCTGCCTAGAATATCACACAGTTCGAAGCTGCAGGTCGAAAAGGGATTGCGGAGTTGACGGCTGTAGAAGGACCCACCATGCCCTGTTGCACTCCTACCAAGCAACCGAGGAAGCAGGAAACGCTACAACAGGATCCCGAAGGCCTCCAGCCGTGCTGTTTCATGGAGGAGAATCATCGAAGGCGCTGTTCCGCTACATTAAGGTGCAGCTGTATGGTCGAAACTGATACATAAATACCTTTGCGTTGGTTGATGAAGGCGCCGCTTGCACCCTGATAGAAAAGGATCTGGTCGACGAGTTGGGACTAGACGGCCCGGAAAAGGAGCTTTCTCTGCGCTGGACTAGGGAAATTTCCCAAACGGAACCGGCCTCCAAGTTGGTGAACCTTCAAATCTCGGCTGCAAACCAGGGTGCAACACGCTATGATTTAAAGGGAGTAAGGACCGTCGCTCATTTGGACCTGCCTATCCAAAGCCTAGGGGAAGAACTTATAAAGTCGCGATCTGCTCTTAAATCCATCCCAATGCCAACCTACCGCAATGCGAATGCGAGACTCATCATCGGTCTAGATAACATCAAAACCAGCGTTCCGCTCGAGGTGCGAGAGCTAGAAGGAGACGATATCGTGGCGGTACGTTGCAGACTTGGTTGGTCCGCTTATGGACGGCAGTGTTCTGGTGAAGCTTCGCGCCCGCGTATCTTGCACGTTTGCGAGTGCAATAACGGGGACCGCCTGCACGATCTGGACGAGGCTATGAGAAACCACTTTGCGCTGGAATCTCTGGGCGTAACCGTCGCCAGGAGATACGATAAAATGTTACTTCCTAACTCGTATCCTATGGCGCTGGGGCGTCTACGATGTCTGAAGGCTAAGATGGCAAAGGACCCGGCCCTTAGCCAATTCTTGATTGAAAGTATGAAGAGTCATCAGGAGAAAGGCTACACCCGGCAGTTAGTTCGAGAGGAGATAGTCTCCAATTCAAACTCCTGGTATCTCCCAATCTTCACTGTTACCAACCCAAATAAGAAGAAAACCCGGATGGTATGGGACGCAGCGGCTGAAGTCAACGGAGTGTCCCTCAACCATGCTCTGCTGAAAGGACCGGACATACTGGTGTCGTTAATGGGAGTGCTGATGCGATTTCGCGAAGGAAAAGTAGCAGTCGCTGGGGACATTCGTGAGATGTTCCACCAACATGTTCCTAAAACATGTGTACGCAGTTCAAGTTTGAAAATCCACCTGATCGGACGTCTATATCCTATAGCTCCCATTCGAACAATCTGATATAACTTGCAAAAACTGAAGATCTTCCTCACAGTGTAAAAGCTATTGACATGAATCTTTCCAAATCGTATTTTTTTGTGCTTACCTTGTTCAGGATGAAAGCGCGTCCCGATCGGACGTCTATATCCTGTAGCTCCCATTCGCGCAGTGTAAAAGCTATTGACATGAATCTTTCCAAATTGTTTTTTTTTGTGCATACCTTGATCAGGGTAAAAGCGCGTGCCGATCGGATGTCTATATCCTGTAGCTCCCATTCGCGCAGTGTAAAAGCTATTGACATGAATCTTGCCAAATCGTATTTTTTTTGCGCATATTTTGATAAGTGTAAAAGAGCGTGCCGATCGGACGTTTATATCCTATAGCTTCTATAGGAACAATAGGCTGAAATCGGCCAAAATTTGTTCCTTGTAGTAAGAATACTTCATGTTTTTTACCGAATTAGGATTCTTCTTGTTACTTTGAGACTTTTAGCAGACTGCAAGGGTATTAAAACTTCAGCTTGCCGAAGTTAGCTTCCGTCCTCGTTTCTTTTCGTTTTTGTTTTCGATTGACGACGACGAGAGAGAGAGAGAAATATGCGTCGATACTTATATATATGTTTATATTTGTTGCGTCGGCAACTTAAATGTCGCCGCCTCGACCATGCATCTTGTCCCATTCGCACTCACAATTCATCGCCCCGTACTCAACGCGCAAGATCGCGAAAATTTTCGAGAATTTACCGCTTCAAAAACCGCGGTACTGTCATCTCTTTCTCTCTTGCACGTCTCCGCTGCCAAAGCCACGCAGTGAAGTTGCGCAGTTGTAAAAAGTTGGCGAACGGCGTAGACGTGCAAGCAGACGAGAAGAGCACAAATGTAAGATATTATGTAACTGAATTAACACAAGTGCTTACATGAAATAAAGATTTCAGTTGTTATTTTTCTGATCGACTGTTTCTGAAGTGAACTACTCGAAGTCTGTGTTTTATGTTGAAGGAACGTCTCTCGCACCAGTCGCGAGCCAACATTCTGAAATATTTGTTCCGACTGAAACGTGGAGCCATCAATCGGAATCTAACGGCGTGACTGCAACCTTCCGGGGCAAGTTAAAGTCAGCCTGCGCTTCAGGAAGAAGTGTCACGATGTGAGACGTTGGCGGCCGGAAAAATATTGGTACCAGGCGCAGCTTCAGCGCTGAGCGAGGAGCCCTAACCTAAACGCGGTTGCGGCTCAACATAACCCGAGTCACGTGAGGAATCGACCATGTCACCCCCAGAGGGAAACAAGGACAAAGAGGAGGACAAATCTGAAGGTGATTTGACCACGCCTCCGGCCGGACTCCCTACTGACTCAACGTTAACAAGCATGCCGGAAGGACCAGGTGGAGCTGATCACTCAAGTGCAGATCAGCCAGTCGGGCTGATGTCCACGCCCCAATCAGTCGGCGCGGGAGTCATAAAGAAAACAAACGGCGAGCAATTGCTTAATCAAGCCGGCGAGCTCGACATCACCGCCTTTGGGAATCACCTGACCCGAAGCAACAAGTTTGGGACAAGCATCAGTTTGCCCTTTCAGGCCAACACGGCGCACTTAAACAACTCGACGAACACATGGGGCTTGAGAAAGCCGGACCCGGTGCCAGATCCGTTTCATAACCAAGCGCCGCTACTAACGCGTGGCCACGGAGGCGCGTATGAGGAATCAACACCGCCTAGGCAAAGCGGCTCCGGATTATCGGCTATGCACATAGCCGCAAGACAAGTTCTTAACAGAGAACTTCCTGTATTCACCGGCAAGCCAGGGGAGTGGTTGCTTTTTATTAGCAACTATGACCAGTCTACAGACAGATGCGGGTTCAGTAATGAGGAGAACCTGATACGCCTTCAAAGGTCCCTTAAGGGAGCGGCACTTGAGGCCGTACGTGGTAAGCTAATGTGCCCGTCCACAGTTCCTTACGCGATTGGGCCTCTCAGGATGCTATATGGACGTCCTGAGGTTATCTTCGCTAGTCTCCAGCGAAAACTAAGAGAAGAACCCGCCGTGAGATCCAACAACGTGGATTCGATAATCCGAGTAGCGCTGGCCGTGCAGAACTACTGCGCGACAATATCAGCGATAGGGCTACACGAGTACCTACATGATCCAGCTCTGCTATGGGAACTTGTTGAAAAACTACCGACGGATCTGAAGTTCGACTGGGGCCGACACCGGCTCTCAACTGGAGGAATCACTGCCAATCTGTCAATGTTCGACAACTGACTGTTCAATATCGCTATGTGCGCCAGCATGGTCACGCCATATGCGCCAAACATAGGGGAACGCAGAACCACAAGAGAACGGATACTTGTACATTCAGAAATTCCACCACCAGACGAACCCCAAAGGCGAACCCGTGATCGGACCAACAGAAGTGCATCTTGTCATAAATGTGGACGCGGTCACTTACTGTCGCTATGTCCCGATTTCCTAGACATGTCTCGGAATCAGCGTTGGGACTTCGTGCGAAATAAAAACCTGTGTTACTGCTGCCTAGAATATCACACAGTTCGAAGCTGCAGGTCGAAAAGGGATTGCGGAGTTGACGGCTGTAGAAGGACCCACCATGCCCTGTTGCACTCCTACCAAGCAACCGAGGAAGCAGGAAACGCTACAACAGGATCCCGAAGGCCTCCAGCCGTGCTGTTTCATGGAGGAGAATCATCGAAGGCGCTGTTCCGCTACATTAAGGTGCAGCTGTATGGTCGAAACTGATACATAAATACCTTTGCGTTGGTTGATGAAGGCGCCGCTTGCACCCTGATAGAAAAGGATCTGGTCGACGAGTTGGGACTAGACGGCCCGGAAAAGGAGCTTTCTCTGCGCTGGACTAGGGAAATTTCCCAAACGGAACCGGCCTCCAAGTTGGTGAACCTTCAAATCTCGGCTGCAAACCAGGGTGCAACACGCTATGATTTAAAGGGAGTAAGGACCGTCGCTCATTTGGACCTGCCTATCCAAAGCCTAGGGGAAGAACTTATAAAGTCGCGATCTGCTCTTAAATCCATCCCAATGCCAACCTACCGCAATGCGAATGCGAGACTCATCATCGGTCTAGATAACATCAAAACCAGCGTTCCGCTCGAGGTGCGAGAGCTAGAAGGAGACGATATCGTGGCGGTACGTTGCAGACTTGGTTGGTCCGCTTATGGACGGCAGTGTTCTGGTGAAGCTTCGCGCCCGCGTATCTTGCACGTTTGCGAGTGCAATAACGGGGACCGCCTGCACGATCTGGACGAGGCTATGAGAAACCACTTTGCGCTGGAATCTCTGGGCGTAACCGTCGCCAGGAGATACGATAAAATGTTACTTCCTAACTCGTATCCTATGGCGCTGGGGCGTCTACGATGTCTGAAGGCTAAGATGGCAAAGGACCCGGCCCTTAGCCAATTCTTGATTGAAAGTATGAAGAGTCATCAGGAGAAAGGCTACACCCGGCAGTTAGTTCGAGAGGAGATAGTCTCCAATTCAAACTCCTGGTATCTCCCAATCTTCACTGTTACCAACCCAAATAAGAAGTATGGGACGCAGCGGCTGAAGTCAACGGAGTGTCCCTCAACCATGCTCTGCTGAAAGGACCGGACATACTGGTGTCGTTAATGGGAGTGCTGATGCGATTTCGCGAAGGAAAAGTAGCAGTCGCTGGGGACATTCGTGAGATGTTCCACCAACATGTTCCTAAAACATGTGTACGCAGTTCAAGTTTGAAAATCCACCTGATCGGACGTCTATATCCTATAGCTCCCATTCGAACAATCTGATATAACTTGCAAAAACTGAAGATCTTCCTCACAGTGTAAAAGCTATTGACATGAATCTTTCCAAATCGTATTTTTTTGTGCTTACCTTGATCAGGATGAAAGCGCGTCCCGATCGGACGTCTATATCCTGTAGCTCCCATTCGCGCAGTGTAAAAGCTATTGACATGAATCTTTCCAAATTGTTTTTTTTTGTGCATACCTTGATCAGGGTAAAAGCGCGTGCCGATCGGATGTCTATATCCTGTAGCTCCCATTCGCGCAGTGTAAAAGCTATTGACATGAATCTTGCCAAATCGTATTTTTTTGCGCATATTTTGATAAGTGTAAAAGAGCGTGCCGATCGGACGTTTATATCCTATAGCTTCTATAGGAACAATAGGCTGAAATCGGCCAAAATTTGTTCCTTGTAGTAAGAATACTTCATGTTTTTTACCGAATTAGGATTCTTCTTGTTACTTTGAGACTTTTAGCAGACTGCAAGGGTATTAAAACTTCAGCTTGCCGAAGTTAGCTTCCGTCCTCGTTTCTTTTCGTTTTTGTTTTCGATTGACGACGAGAGAGAGAGAGAGAAATATGCGTCGATACTTATATATATGTTTATATTTGTTGCGTCGGCAACTTAAATGTCGCCGCCTCGACCATGCATCTTGTCCCATTCGCACTCACAATTCATCGCCCCGTACTCAACGCGCAAGATCGCGAAAAGTTTCGAGAATTTACCGCTTCAAAAACCGCGGTACTGTCATCTCTTTCTCTCTTGCACGTCTCCGCTGCCAAAGCCACGCAGTGAAGTTGCGCAGTTGTAAAAAGTTGGCGAACGGCGTAGACGTGCAAGCAGACGAGAAGAGCACAAATGTAAGATATTATGTAACTGAATTAACACAAGTGCTTACATGAAATAAAGATTTCAGTTGTTATTATACCCGTTACTCGTAGAGTAAAAGGGTATATTAGATTCGTGCAAAAGTATGTAACAGGCAGAAGGAAGCGTTTCCGACCATATAAAGTATATATATTCTTGATCAGGATCACTAGCCGAGTCGATCTAGCCATGTCCGTCTGTCCGTCTGTCCGTCTGTCCGTCTGTCCGTCTGTCTGTCCGTCTGTCCGTCTGTCCGTCTGTATGAACGCTGAGATCTTGGAAACTATAAAAGCTAGAAGATTGAGATTTGGCATGCAGATTCTAGGGGTTAATACGCAGCGCAAGTTTTTCACGCCGATGTGCCACGCCCTCTCTAACGCCCACAAACCGCGAAAAACTGTGACCCGTTCTGTATGAACGCTGAGATCTCGGAAACTATAAAAGCTAAAAGATTGGGATTTGGCATGCAGATTCTAGGGGTTATTACGCAGCGCAAGTTTTTCACGACGATGTGCCACGCCCCCTTTAACGCCCACAAACCGCGAAAAACTGTGGCACCCACAGTTTTGAAGCTATATTAACGGGAAAAGAAATGTGTATTTGTTTCATCAATACATATTGATAGACCAAAGTGGGAAACCCCCCTCCCCCTAACGCCCACAAACCGCGAAAAACAGTGGCACCCGTCTGTATGAACGCTGAGATCTCGGAAACTATAAAAGCTAGAAGATTGGGATTTGGCATGCAGATTCTAGGGGTTAATACGCAGCGCAAGTTTTTCACGCCGATATGCCACGCCCCCTCTAACGCCCACAAATCCCGAAAAACTGTGGCACCCACAGTTTTGAAGCTATATTAACGGGAAAAGCAATGTGTATTCGTTTCATCAATACATATTGATAGACCAAAGTGGGAAACCCCCCCTCCCCCTAACGCCCACAAACCGCGAAAAACAGTGGCACCCGTCTGTATGAACGCTGAGATCTCGGAAACTATAAAAGCTAGAAGATTGGGATTTGGCATGCAGATTCTAGGGGTTAATACGCAGCGCAAGTTTTTCACGCCGATATGCCACGCCCCCTCTAACGCCCACAAATCGCGAAAAGCTGTGGCGCCCATAGTTTTAAAGCTAGAGCAAAAGTGTAAACGCAATTTTGTTTGGGTTATTAACGCCTACCGAAATGTAGAAGAAATTTTTTAAATTTTTTGAAGCGGCTGCTTTGTTTGCCCTGCTTGAGACTGCTGACTTTAGCTGAGTAACGGGTATTTGATAGTCGAGGCAGTCGACTATAGCGTTCCCTCTTGTTTTTCTGATCGACTGTTTCTGAAGTGAACTACTCGAAGTCTGTGTTTTATGTTGAAGGAACGTCTCTCGCACCAGTCGCGAGCCAACATTCTGAAATATTTGTTCCGACTGAAACGTGGAGCCATCAATCGGAATCTAACGGCGTGACTGCAACCTTCCGGGGCAAGTTAAAGTCAGCCTGCGCTTCAGGAAGAAGTGTCACGATGTGAGACGTTGGCGGCCGGAAAAATATTGGTACCAGGCGCAGCTTCAGCGCTGAGCGAGGAGCCCTAACCTAAACGCGGTTGCGGCTCAACATAACCCGAGTCACGTGAGGAATCGACCATGTCACCCCCAGAGGGAAACAAGGACAAAGAGGAGGACAAATCTGAAGGTGATTTGACCACGCCTCCGGCCGGACTCCCCACTGACTCAACGTTAACAAGCATGCCGGAAGGACCAGGTGGAGCTGATCACTCAAGTGCAGATCAGCCAGTCGGGCTGATGTCCACGCCCCAATCAGTCGGCGCGGGAGTCATAAAGAAAACAAACGGCGAGCAATTGCTTAATCAAGCCGGCGAGCTCGACATCACCGCCATTGGGAATCACCTGACCCGAAGCAACAAGTTTGGGACAAGCATCAGTTTGCCCTTTCAGGCCAACACGGCGCACTTAAACAACTCGACGAACACATGGGGCTTGAGAAAGCCGGACCCGGTGCCAGATCCGTTTCATAACCAAGCGCCGCTACTAACGCGTGGCCACGGAGGCGCGTATGAGGAATCAACACCGCCTAGGCAAAGCGGCTCCGGATTATCGGCTATGCACATAGCCGCAAGACAAGTTCTTAACAGAGAACTTCCTGTATTCACCGGCAAGCCAGGGGAGTGGTTGCTTTTTATTAGCAACTATGACCAGTCTACAGACAGATGCGGGTTCAGTAATGAGGAGAACCTGATACGCCTTCAAAGGTCCCTTAAGGGAGCGGCACTTGAGGCCGTACGTGGTAAGCTAATGTGCCCGTCCACAGTTCCTTACGCGATCGGGCCTCTCAGGATGCTATATGGACGTCCTGAGGTTATCTTCGCTAGTCTCCAGCGAAAACTAAGAGAAGAACCCGCCGTGAGATCCAACAACGTGGATTCGATAATCCGAGTAGCGCTGGCCGTGCAGAACTACTGCGCGACAATATCAGCGATAGGGCTACACGAGTACCTACATGATCCAGCTCTGCTATGGGAACTTGTTGAAAAACTACCGACGGATCTGAAGTTCGACTGGGGCCGACACCGGCTCTCAACTGGAGGAATCACTGCCAATCTGTCAATGTTCGACAACTGACTGTTCAATATCGCTATGTGCGCCAGCATGGTCACGCCATATGCGCCAAACATAGGGGAACGCAGAACCCCAAAGGCGAACCCGTGATCGGACCAACAGAAGTGCATCTTGTCATAAATGTGGACGCGGTCACTTACTGTCGCTATGTCCCGATTTCCTAGACATGTCTCGGAATCAGCGTTGGGACTTCGTGCGAAATAAAAACCTGTGTTACTGCTGCCTAGAATATCACACAGTTCGAAGCTGCAGGTCGAAAAGGGATTGCGGAGTTGACGGCTGTAGAAGGACCCACCATGCCCTGTTGCACTCCTACCAAGCAACCGAGGAAGCAGGAAACGCTACAACAGGATCCCGAAGGCCTCCAGCCGTGCTGTTTCATGGAGGAGAATCATCGAAGGCGCTGTTCCGCTACATTAAGGTGCAGCTGTATGGTCGAAACTGATACATAAATACCTTTGCGTTGGTTGATGAAGGCGCCGCTTGCACCCTGATAGAAAAGGATCTGGTCGACGAGTTGGGACTAGACGGCCCGGAAAAGGAGCTTTCTCTGCGCTGGACTAGGGAAATTTCCCAAACGGAACCGGCCTCCAAGTTGGTGAACCTTCAAATCTCGGCTGCAAACCAGGGTGCAACACGCTATGATTTAAAGGGAGTAAGGACCGTCGCTCATTTGGACCTGCCTATCCAAAGCCTAGGGGAAGAACTTATAAAGTCGCGATCTGCTCTTAATCTCTCCAATTCAAACTCCTGGTATCTCCCAATCTTCACTGTTACCAACCCAAATAAGAAGAAAACCCGGATGGTATGGGACGCAGCGGCTGAAGTCAACGGAGTGTCCCTCAACCATGCTCTGCTGAAAGGACCGGACATACTGGTGTCGTTAATGGGAGTGCTGATGCGATTTCGCGAAGGAAAAGTAGCAGTCGCTGGGGACATTCGTGAGATGTTCCACCAAGTAAAGGTGAGGCCTGAAGACCAAGGGTCCCAAATGTTTTTGTGGAGAGGAGGAGATACGTCACGCGATCCTGATATTTATGCGATGCAAGTCATGACGTTCGGAGCCTCATGTTCTCCTGCCCTGGCCAACTATATACGAAATCGAAACGCGGAGCGCTTCTCCAAACAGTCGCCGGAAGCTGTCGCGGCTATATGCAGGAACACCTTTGTCGACGACTGGCTCGAGTCCGCCGATTCGGAGAGCGACATGATATCACTCGCCGGCACAGTAAAGAAAATCCACGAAGAAGGAGGATTTGAGATGCGGCGATGGACCTCAAACTCGTTAAAAGTAATGCGCGGGCTAGAGAACCGCGCCGACACCTCTGCCAGATGTCTCGCAGCAATTAACGAAAATCAAGAGAAGATTCTGGGATTATGGTGGATGCCAGGTTCTGACCTCCTCACGTATGTGGTCAAGCCGGAAATGACAGCGCTAGGATCGACAAATAAGTACTCAAAGAGGAGAGTTCTAAGTATAATCATGACCATCTTTGACCCACTTGGCTTATTAGGATTTTTCATCATCCGGGCCAAAATCATATTGCAAAACATTTGGCGATCCGGTGTAGGATGGGACGATCCGCTCCAAGACAACGATGCAACCGAGTGGAGGCATTGGCTGGACCTATTGCCGCGACTAAAGGAAGTCAGGATACCCCGATGCATCCCACGGAAAAGCGGCTGCCTACAAAGTCAGCTACACACCTTCGTAGACGCTAGTCTTAATGCGTATGCTGCTGTAATGTTTTTACGAACCGAGGCTGATGGGAAAGTTCAATGTTCCCTGGTCGCCTCCAAGACGCGCGTAGCGCCTCTAAAGCCTGTATCAGTTCCAAGGCTTGAACTACTAGCAGCGGTGCTGGGCTTGCGGCTGTCAAAGTCCGTGGAGGCCGAGATGACAATACATATCAATCAACGAATCTTTTGGTCAGACTCAAGAGACGTTCTATGTTGGATACGGTCTGATGCGCGCAAATTTAAACAATTCGTGGCAGTACGAGTTGGGGAAATATTGGAAAATTCCGACGTGGCGGCCTGGCGCTGGGTACCTTCGGCCGATAACGTTGCCGACGACGGTACCAAATGGACACGAGACCCAAGTTTCGACGGATTCTCACGGTGGTTCGTCGGCCCGGGATTTCTGTATCGAGGAGAAGACCAGTGGCCGGATATGAATCCCACTACAAAGAACGAAGAGATCATCATGCACCACGAGAAGAGCCACACCGAAACACCCGCAATAGCCTGTATTGTACCGGATCCGCAACGCTTTAGCAAGCTGGAAAAACTGCGCTCCACGCAAAGCAAAGTTCTTCAATTCCTGCGTTTGCTAATTAAGGAACCCAAAGATGGCCATCTACAACAGCTGCTACACCTGAAGCGGGCAGTGGACTCGGATGTCATTCTGGTGCGAGTCAGTCAGGAAATGGAGTTTCCCGAAGAAATCAAAACCCTAAGAGCGGGTAACAACGTATACGTTCGCAAGAGCCCATTGTTTAAGTGCTCCCCATTCCTAGACGAATCTGTCGTGATGCGAGTAAAACGCCGCATAAACGCGATTGAGGGAGTAGAGTTGGATGTGAAGCAGCCCATAATCCTATCGAGACGTCACCGGGTGACATATCTTATTGCGGATTACTACCACCGACGGTTTCATCATTTGAACAACGAGATCGTCGTCAATGAAATGAGACAGCGGTATTGGATCAAAGGACTAAGGGCCCTCGTAAGGGAGGTTGCCAAGGATGGTCCGAGGTGCCGCATACGTAACGCCCGACCCGCGCCACCAGAAATGGGAGGTCTACCGGAGAAGCGTCTCTCTCCGTACACTCTCCCGTTTACATTCACCGGGGTGGACTACTTCGGACCTAGCGATGTCGTAGTGGGACGTAGACGGGAGAAAAGATGGGGCGTGCTGTTTACCTGTCTCACAGCTCGAGCAGTGCATCTGGAGGTTGCGGTCTCACTCTCTACGGACTCCTTTTTATGTATCCTGAAAACATTCGTAGCCCGGCGAGGTGTCCCGCGGCGGATCCTATCAGACAACGGAACAAACTTTCGAGGAGCAAACGGAGTCCTGCAGCATCATATAGAGCGCATCTCAACGTCCGCAATCGAACGAGAATACCCAACGTTGGAGTTTAGCTTCAACCCTCCTGGTGCCCCCCACATGGGCGGGGCTTGGGAACGACTCGTCCGGTCAACTAAGTCTATACTCAGCGAGATTCTCCCCGCAGAAGGTCTACGAGAGGAAGTACTTCGAGCCGCTTTCGCTGACGTGGAGCACACCCTGAACTGCCGACCGCTTACCTATGTGCCCCTGGACGACGCGGACGCGGAAGCTCTTACGCCTAACCATTTCTTAGTGGGCAACTCAAGTGGTTTGCGGGAAAGAGGATCACTGATCCAAGCTGGTGATCGACTGGCCAAAAGTTACAGAATCGCAAGTCAGCTAGCCGATCGCTTTTGGAAGAAATGGCTACGGGAATATCTTCCAACGCTCACGAGGAGAACTAAATGGTTCCAGCCCCCGCCGCTGCCGCTCGCTATTGGAGACCTGGTAATTATTGTAGACGAAAATGCCAAATGGAACACGTGGCTGAGAGGTCGGATCGTTGACGTTCACCAAGGGGCCAATGGCCAAGTTCGCCGTGGTGCGCACTGTGGACGGACGGGTCACCCGACCGTCGGTAAAGCTGGCCAAGATGGAAATATTACCTGGTAACCCACCGCGAAAGCAGGTGAATTACGAGGGGGGGAATGTTGCGTCGGCAACTTAAATATCGCCGCCGCGACCATGCATCTTTTCCCATTCGCACTCACAATTCATCGCCCCGTACTCAACGCGCCCAAAACCGCGGTGGCGCCGATGCGCCCCTGCAAGATCGCGAAAATTTTCGAGAATTTACCGCTTCGAAAACTGCGGTACTGTCATCTCTTTCTCTCTTGCACGTCTCCGCTGCCAAAGCCACGCAGTGAAGTTGCACAGTTGTAAAAAGTTGGCGAACGGCGTAGACGTGCAAGCAGACGAGGAGAGCACAAATGTAAGATATTATGTAACTGAACTAACACAAATGCTAACATGAAATAAAGATTTCAGTTGTTATTTTTCTGATCGACTGTTTCTGAAGTGAACTACTCGAAGTCTGTGTTTTATATTGAAGGAACGTCTCTCGCACCAGTCGCGAGCCAACAATATTATTTTTCTAACCTCGTCCGATAGTGGTGTATATTCGAATAATTTATCACGAATTATGAGGCAGTAGGCAAATGCCTTTGCTGTGATATTATTCAATGTTTTTGTTGTATTCCGATTGAAAGGAGACGACAGATCAAGTTGAGATTAAATGTCCAACTGACTTTATTCGGCTCTGTAAAGCTGTGGTATTTTTGCTATGATAGAGGGTACAGAATAACAGAGAATATCGATAAAGTAAATGGCTAATGGCCAAGATTTCGTGATTATGATACATATCACATCTCTCCCCTAAATTTACATATTGTTAGTAGTTTTACGCTTCCTGAATTCTGGGGGTTGGCTTGTTGACTTGTTTGCGTGAACGAGTACTGCTGCAGATGGTTATACCAGATCGACGTGGCTGTGACGGTTGGGGCTCATTCTACTGTATTGGTGCTGGTACTTCATCGGAAGCCTGAATGGGCTGGAGAGGCTGTGATGGGCTAGATGGCTGATGTTCTTCATGTCTTGGACTTGGCGGATTATTGGGTGGATTGTAATTGTCGGGCATCCACCAAAACGGAGAGTTGTCAACTTTGGAGCTGCTACTGAAGGTCATCGTGATCAGATCTCGGCTTAATCTGATTTAAGTGGCGCTTAATAAGACCTGTGGATATTCGAAGGATAAACACCATACGACCGATGGATCGCTCGATGACTGCTTTAATCCACTTTTCTCCCCTGGCGTAGTTTTTGGCAAATACTTTTTGGTTCGGCGAAAACTTTTTTGGTTCGATGTGCTTTGTTTTTCAAAAAGTTGACTTTAGATCGTACGCACAGGGCAACCATGCAGAAGTTCTGCAGGACTTTTTCCTTCCGAGTTTGGTGTGAAACAATACGAACTAAGGTATTTTGTAACGGCTGCTTTAACTGAAAAACCGTCCTTTTTGTTTTTGCCGACCGCAGTTTTGTAAGTTTGGACGAAGCGCTTAGAAAGTTTATTTTGATGCTGGATGAAAAGGAGCTGTTGTAAGGTAGCTAATTCCACGCTGAAGGCAAAATTCCTTTATGGTTTCTGCATAGAGTTTAGGTCCATTATCACTGACGACTGTTTTGGGGTAACCCTCAATTACAAATATAGCTGTGAGCGCTGATATGGTATTTGCTGTTGTTGTCGACGACATTTGGGTTATGAACGGGAACTGAGAATAAGTATTCTGTATTCTGTATTGATGGACGTTGATGCACTACGAGCAGTACAAGCAAGTGGCCCAACGATACCAAGCACGTGCTTGTTACGCGCGGGACCCTTTATAATTTCGGGCAAAAATGCGAGTTCGCGAGGAAAATACATGAAACAAATAAATACGGGACACATGGCTACAAACTATGATTGAAGCAAATGAGATAAAATTTTAGTTTTTAATACAGGGATAGAAGTTGAAGTACAAATTAAATGATAAAGATTGTTATAATTAGTACAGAGAACGCGAAAGGGCTCATGCAGACTAAAATTAGAGGTACATCGGGGCAAATTAAGAGGGTAATAGTTTCGTGTTAGTCTAACGGGAATATTAAAAGTTAAATGGTTTACCAGTCCTACAGAATCAATATCACCTCTTATAAGATTTTGCATAAAAATAGTACCAAGCATTATTCTACGGTTTTCAAGTGTAGGTAAATTAAGCAATAGTAATCTACTCTGGTAGGAAGGAAGCTTTACGTTTTGATCCCAGTTCAAACTACGAAGCGCAAAAAGAAGAAATTTTTTCTGTACCGACTCAATACGGTCGATGTGAACTTGCTATTGTGGACTCCAAACTGAAGAACAATATTCCAAAATAGGACGGACAAGGGAGGTAAATAACAATTTGGTTATATAAGGGTCATCAAATTCTTTTGACCAACGCTTTTTAAATCCAAGAACACTCATAGGTTTGTTGACAGTCGACATTATGTGGCAGTCAAATTTAAGCTTCGGGTCCAAAAGAACACCTAAATCGTTTACTGAATATATACGATCAAGTGGGGAGTTCTGAAGGGAATAACATCTAAACGTAGGGGTACCTCTATAAAAGGTCTTTACGTTACATTTCACGCAGTTCAAATTTAAGAGGTTATACTCACACCATATCTGAAAATTATATATGTCTGATTGTAAGCCAAAACTAGACTCAATCTTATTATATGTCAAACAAAGCTTAACATCATCAGCATACATTAGTACACGAGAATGTGTTACGATAGACGGAAGATCGTTAATAAACAAGGTAAACAGCAAAGGGCCCAAATGACTACCCTGGGGCACTCCCGATGTCACGTGGATCATTTTGGAGACAGCGTTCTTAAATATAACTCTCTGAGTCCTTCCATTCAAATATCTTGAAATCCAAGTTAATAGATTACATGGAAACCCAAGCTGATCTAATTTGAATAAAAGGAGAGAGTGGTTAACAGAGTCAAAAGCTTTGCTGAAATCTGTATATATAACATCAGTCTGCATTTTTTTTTAAATCCATTTATTACAAGAGATGACAATTCAAGGAGGTTAGTAGTGGTCGATCTTCTCTTAACAAAACCATGCTGACACGGTGATATTAGCGAGGATCATAAGTGTTGCAAGTGAGAAGTAATAATTCGTTCAAATGCTTTCGGAATTGCCGACAATTTAGAAATACCTCTATAATTCTGGGCATCCGCCTTCGCACCCTTTTTGTGGAGTGGAATAATGAAAGAGTCCTTCCAGATAGTTGGAAAAATTGATGATGAAATAGACAAGTGAAAAAGTTTACGAATCGGTTTACAAATGGTTGAAGCACAAAACTTAAGCACACACCCAGGGAGTCCATCAGGACCGGGAGAATAAGTTGGCGTTGTTGTTTCTAAGTCTCTTAAGAGAGAAATTTCGGTAATTACGAGGGAAAAAATACAATTAGCTCTGTTTAAGGGGTTAGGGTAAATAGATTTTGACCAAGCAGCCGAACTATAAGTAGTTTGGAAAAACTCGGCAAATAAATCCGCAATTTCAGAATCCGTCGATGCCTCTTTTGAGTTTAAACGCACCGAAGAAGGCAATGCCGAAGACTTACGCTTGGCATTAACAAAGTTATAAAACTGCTTCGGATCATTTGAAAATTCGAATTTACATCGATTTAAATACATAGAATAGCAGTGACTGTTGAGAACATTGAAATCTGAACGAGCCACCACATATTTCGAAATATCAGATGGCTTACCCGATTTTTTATACTTATTATAAGTGTTGGATTTAAGATTTTTAAGTCTTTGAAGCGCATTGTTAAACCAAGGAGGCCTGTTTTGCTTCGGAGGAAGCCTGTCAGGAACGCATTCGTCAAAAATAGTGTTTAAAACGCTATAGAAATGTTCAATTGCACTTTCGATATGCATGCAATTGTACAAATCAGTCCAATCATATTGCGAAATCATATAATTTAATTTATTATAGTCACATTTACGAAAACATCTCACTTTAGTTTGAGAAACTAAAGGAGAAAGGGTATCAGTACAGGGGAGGCCAATTTTCAATAATAATGTAGGATGATATCGGTCTTCAGGTACAACAAGTGCGTCAATTCTAGATACCGTTACTTCATGCGGATCAGAAACAAATACAAGGTCCAATTGTCTGTTTATTGAATTTCGTATAGAGCTTACTTGCTGTAACGATAATTCGAGAAGGCCATCCACAAAATCATGGGCTGATAAAGGTGTAGCGGCAGGTGAGTCAGTAGGAAGAGACCAAGAGATATTAGGTATCGACGGATATTAACCACAATGAGTAAAATATAGGACCTCCAAAGTCGATGTGTATCCTTTCCCAGGCACTTGTAGCTTTTGGCCAGCTTTGAAACTCTTTTACCGGTGCTAAGTTGCCTACCTTGCAAACGCTGCAACTCTTTGTCAGTTGGGCTATGTCGTCGTCGATACCTGGCCACCAGACATGCTGACGTGCTAGTTGTTTCATGCGAACTATTCCCCAGTGACCGTCGTGAAGAAGTGTTAGAATTTTACTTTGAAGCTTTCGAGGAATTATGATTCGGTTGACATCACAATGTAGACATAGCAGCTTGTTGTTCTTGTTGTTGTCGTCAATGCAAATCGACGGCTACAATAGGGTTGTATTTCAGGATCATCGTGTTGTTTTGGCCAACCAGTTCATACAAAGTTGTATACTCACTGCAAAATTATATCGCTTTTCAGACTATCATTAATGATATCGGCATTTATTGGACAGGATATATCGACTATGTTATAACATTCCTCTTCCTTGTCGAAAGGGGCATCTGAGCTTATAGGAAGACGCGCGAGTGCGTCTGCGTTTCCATGAGCTGTAGTTATTTGCGATATTTAATATCAAAATTGTAAGCCATCAATATTATAGCCCAACGGTGGAGTCTGTTTGAAGTCATTGTTGACAAATGCTTGCTAGGATTAAAGATTGTGACCAACGGTCACAGAATGAATTTCCTGCTATACAAATACTGAAGAAACTTCTTTACCCCATATATGATTGAAAGGGCTTCTTTCTCAATTTGGCCATCTGGATGTATGTGTGACAATACAACACCAATGTCGAAAGAGGATGCATCTGTGGCTAAATCAAGCGGAAGATTCTCGTTGAAATGTGCTAGCTCAGTAGCGTCGAGAATATGCATTTTCAAAGCTGAGAAAGCTTGCTGTTGCTCTGGTCCAAACCTGAAGGGAATGTTCTTTCTACGCAATTGATTTGGGGGTGAACCTAACTGGGAGTAATTTGGATTGAAATTGCGGTAATAGTTCACTTTTCCCATGAACGCATCTAGATGCTGTAGATAAGAGGCCGGCTTTAATTCCTTAACGACTTCTAGTCCTGGCGAATCCGAAAGGATGTCTTTGGCACTGACCCTTCTCCCGAGGTACTTAATTTCATCCCTTCGAAAAAAACATTTCTCTTTCTTACATTTTATGACATTCGCATGTAAAATGAATAAAATTTGTTCAAGGGTGGCTAGGTGTTGATTCACTAGGTTAGGTTAGGTTACACGGACGGTTCTCATGGACGGGGCCACGCATAAGCCAATATGGCCCTTGGTTGTCCGGCTAATCTGTATGAGCCTCGAGATATTTTATTAGGTTTTAATGTCCACAAGTATCGAGGTGAATTCCGCGAAGGCAAGAAGTTCGCCTGGTTCTTTGCTAGAGGCGTCTTCTAGTGATGCCAGAACTGGGGCACCGAGGTATCTTGTTCTTGCTCGTTAGAGAGCCGGGCAGTTGCAGATAAGATGTTCCAGGGTTTCGATAGCCCCCGGTTCATCGCATTTCCTGCAGGTGCGGCTGTTCAGTATTCCGATCGTAGTTGAGTAGAGGATTCCCACTAACAGTCTGCAGTCTTTCCAAAGAAGATGCGGTACATATTGCCTGAGTTTTTCATTGCGCTCTTTGTACATTGTTCTTGCAATTCGGCAAGTCTCAGTATTCTTCCACCTGCTTTTTGTTCGCGTGTCCGCCTGGTTTTGAGGGAAACTAACACGTTCTCCATTCTGTTGTTCGTCAGCTCTACGCCCTTCTTTGCAAGAACGTCAGCTGTCTCGTTGCCATCGATGCCCTAGTGACTGGGAATCCAATAGATCCGCACTGACTTCGTCGTGCTAAGGCTATCTTGTGCCTCCCTGCTCGCCATTACATTTTGGAACTGACCGTTGACGACTGCATGGATCTTATCGCCGCTTGGCTGTCCACGAACAAGTTGACCACATCGTATGATCGGTTTATACTTTGAGCCACTTCTGCCGCTTTCCTTATGGCGAAGACTTCTGCCTGGACTATGCTACAGTCGCTGGGTAGCTTATATGACAGCCTTATTTCAGGGTCCGTACAGTATAAGCCCGCTCCTACTCCTCCTTCCATCTTGGAGCCGTCTGTGTATATGTTGAGGTGTTGAGTCTGGTCCCGAACGAGGTTGTTTTAACCTCCGGGCACGTTCTGGGGGTCATGTAGTCCGTTTTGTTGATCATGGTTCGGCCGATTGAATTGTGTCCGAAGCTTTGCGTCGTCATATTGCCTTATGCAACTAGACGTTGTGCTGCCTTCCCTGCAGTTAGCTTTAGTTGGGGTTGACCTCAGCGCCCCCGTTATGCAGACCAGTGCCTGCCGCTGGGTTCTCCCAATAAGCTCGGTGTAGGACTTCTTTTCAGTGGCTTGCCACCACACTAAGGCTCCATATATCAGAGTCGGACGCATCACCGAAATGTAGATCCAGTCCATCAGAGTAGACGACAGGCCCCATGTGCTACTAAGCATCTTCTTGGATGCATATAGCGCCACGGTGGCATTTTTACCTTTTCTAATATATTGGGTCTCCATGCCAGCTTGCAGTCCAGTAATGTTCCGAGGTACTTGACCTGTGCTTTTGGGATCAGCCTGGTTGCGCCAATTTTTGGGGGGGTCTATTTCGGTACCTTGTATCTTTTAGTAAAGAGAATGAGGTCCTTCTTGTCCGCATTGATACTGAGTCCCACCTTTTCCACCCACTCACTTATCTCCCTGAGTGTTGATTCCATCTTGGAACTGAGGGTCGATGGACAAACTCCCGTAATAATATATGATGGACGTTGATGCACTACGAGCAGTACAAACAAGTGGCCCAACGATACCAAGCACGTGCTTGTTACGCGCGGGACCCTTTTTCAAATTGGGCAAATATGCGAGTTCGCGAGGAAAATACATGAGACAAAATAGAGACGGGACAAATAAAGATTCTAATGGATACAACTAAGATTGAAGCAAATGAGATAAAATTGTAGTTTTTAATAAAGGAATAGAAGTTGAAGTGCAAATTAATTGATAAAGATTGTTGTAATTATTACATAGGACGCGAAAAGGCTCATGCAGAGTAAAATTTGATGTACATCGAGGCAAATTAAGAGGGTAGTAATTTCGTGTTAGTCTAACGGGAACATTAAAAGTTAAACGGTTTACCGGTTCTACAGAGTCAATATCACCTCTTATAAGATTTTGCATAAAAATAGTACCAAGCATTATTCTACGGTTTTCAAGTGTAGGTAAATTAAGCAATAGTAATCTACTCTGGTAGGAAGGAATCCTTACGTTTTGATCCCAGTTCAAACTACGAAGCGCAAAAAGAAGAAATTTTTTCTGTACCGACTCAATACGGTCGATGTGAACTTGCTATTGTGGACTCCAAACTGAAGAACAATATTCCAAAATAGGACGGACAAGGGAGATAAATAATAATTTGGTTATATAAGGATCATCAAATTCTTTTGACCAACGCTTTATAAACCCAAGAATACTCATTACTTTGTTGACAGTCGACATTATGTGGCAGTCACACCATATCTGAAAGTGATCAATGTCTGATTTTAAGCCAAAACCAGACTCAATATTATTATAAGTCAAACAAAGCTTAACATCATCAGCATGCATTAGTACACGAGAGTGTGTTACGATAGAGGGAAGATCGTTAATAAACAAGGTAAACAGCAAAGAGCCCAAATGACTACCCTAAGGGCACTCCCGATGTCACGTGGACCATTTTGGAAACAGCGTTTTTAAATATAACCTTCTGAGTCCTTTCATTCAAATAACTTGAAATCCAAGTTAATAGATTACATGGAAATCCAAGCTGATCCAATTTGAATAAAAGGAGAGAGTGGTTAACAGAGTCAAAGGCTTTGCTGAAATCTGTATATATAACGTCAGTCTGCATTTTTTCTTTAAATCCCTGTATTACAATGGATGTCAATTCAAGAAGGTTCGTGGTGGTAGATCTTCGCTTAACAAAACCATGCTGACACGGTGATATTAGCGAGAAACACAAATGTTGCAAATGAGATGTAATAATACGCTCAAATGCTTTAAGAATTGCCGACAATTTAGAAATACCTCTATAATTCTGGGCATCCGCCTTCGCACCCTTTTTGTGAAGTGAAATAATGAAAGATTCCTTTCAGATAGTTGGAAAAACAGATGATGAAATAGACAAATGAAAAAGTTTAAGAATCGGTTTGCAAATGGTTGATGCACAATACTTAAGAACACTCCCAGGAAGTCCATCAGGAGAATAAGTTGGCGTTGTTGTTTCTAAGTCTCTTAAGAGAGAACTTTCGGTAATTACGGGGGAAAAAATACAATTTGCCCTATTTAAGGGATTAGGGTAGTTAGAGTTTGACCAAGAAGACGAACTATAAGTAGTTTGGAAAAAGTCAGGAAATAAATCAGCAATTTCAGAATCCGTCGACGCTTCCATTGAGTTTAAACGAACCACTGAAGGTAATGCCGATCACTTACGCTTAGCGTTAACGAAGTTATAAAACTGCTTCGGATCATTTAAAAATTCAAATTTACATCGATTTAAATACATAGAATAGCAATGATTGTTAAGAACATTAAAATCGGATCGAGCAACTACGTATTTCGAAAAATCGCTCGGCTTACCAGATTTTTTATACTTTTTATAAGTGTTTGTTTTAAGATTTTTTAGTCTTTGAAGCGCATTGGTAAACCAGGGGGCCTGTTCGGCTTTGGAGGAAGCCTATCAGGAACGCATTCATTAAAGAAAGTGTTTAAATCGCTATAGAATAGTTCAGTGGCACTTTCGATGTCCATACAGTTATAAAAATCTGTCCAATTATATTGGGAAATCATATAGTTAAGTTTGTTATAGTTACATTTACGAAAACATCTTGTTTGATGGAGCAGGAGCGTTTTCCTGACCCACATGAGACTGTAGGGAGTCGGGGGGATAGTTAAGTTAATGAAGCAAATACAACCGTCTTGTCGCAGTACCAAAATTGAACTCTTTATTCTTACGTCATATAAAAGCCTTCGTGGCCAGTGTGGTGAGTTACATGATAGCGTGAATTTAAGCTTTACCACTGAGAGCGCAGCTCAGGTTGACAATTAGAGTAATACACTTCAAGAAAGATCAATACTTCAACATTACATTCATGTTTTTTCTCAAGATTCAATAATGGCCCAACATTCCGGCCCCATTGAAAGTACCTAGTTACTTTAAATTAATTGGTAAACGGGCCAATTTGTGAATCGGTCGCCTTATAATTCCTTTCGACGTCCGGACATCCGCGACTCGGACGTGGTTGTCCTGACCTGGTATAGTTGCTTCGATGCGACCTAATAGCCATCGATGAGGAGGGACATGGTCTTCGTGGATTAGGACCATTTCGTTGACTGCAATGTTCGGAGATCCAGTCGTCCAGTTTGATTTGGCCTGAAGCTCGTGAAGATACTCCGTAGACCAGCGCCTCCAGATGTGTTGCTTGATGGCGCTGACACGCTTCCAACGTTGAGAGTAGTGGAGCTGATCATCCTTGACAGGCCAGTCTGGGAGTGCTCGAAGGGAGTCCCCGGTTAGGAAATGACCAGGTGTTAATACGGCCAAATCGCTAGGATCCGATGAGTGTGGAGAGAGCGGGCGAGAGTTGAGAATAGCCTCAGTCTCAGCAGCGACAGTTGAGAGCTCCTCGAAAGTCAGTCGGGCATCCTTGAGCGAGCGGCACAAGAGATTCTTGGCGCTCTTAACCGCAGCCTCCCAGAGGCCGCCAAAGTGCGGAGCCCTAGGAGGTATAAAATGGAACGTAACAAATTCGTTTGTACAGTACGATATAATGTCTTGCTGGTTCTTGGTGCTGAAGAAAAAGTCCTTCAGGTCTTGCAACTTGTTGCTCGCGCCTACAAAATTCGTCGCATTGTCGCAAAAGATGTCTGAAGGTAGACCACGTCTGGCGATCATCCGCTTTAGAGCACCCAAGAACGAATCAGTTGATAGGTCTCCGACGATTTCGATATGCGCCGCCTTCGTGGCGAAGCACACAAATATTGCGATGTAGCTTTTGACGGGCACCTTTCCTCGAACGCGTAGATAGGTATGAATCGGCCCGCAGAAGTCTATCCCACACCGCGCAAATGGTCTTGTCAGGGTAAGTCTCTCGACTGGGAGGCTGCCCATAAGTTGTTGCAGCAGCTTAGGCCTGTAGCGTACACAGTGGACACAGTTGCGTACAACACGACGAGCGACATCTCGAGCATTCATGACCCAAAACTCCAGCCGCATTAGTCCCACCAAGACCTTTGGACCAGCGTGGTAGTTCCGCAAGTGTAGATGACGTACGTAGTTGACGACAGCAACATCCTTAGCGGGAAGCAATATGGGATGCTTGTGAGTGTCTGGGATCGATGCGAGTTCCAATCGTCCTCCGACGAACAGTAGGGTGAATCCATCTGCGATCTGCAAGAAGGGCGATAAGAATTTAAGATAGCTACGAACCGGGGCGCCTTTTTTCAAAAGCGTTATTTCCTCGATGAAATATCGCTGTTGTAGGTTCCATGCGACGCAACGCATGGCCCTTCGCAGTTCGAGAGGGGAAAGTGGCCCCGTAGTGCAGGGTTTTGTCTTCCGACATCGGTCGCAAAATCGGAGCATCCAGGCTACCAGTCTTAGGCCAGACTGGTGGGATTCCTTGTTGTGGAGGGCTTCCAAGACACTATTTCTGGAAGGCGATGTCGATGCAAGGAATGCTGATTTGCGTTTTTCTGCAGATACGACGTCCATGTCCAGTTTGCCGTGTACGTTAGGCGGCCATAATGTCGGCAGCTTTGATAAAAACGTAGGTCCGTGGAACCATGTTGAGTTGGTGAGTTCTGAAAGGTTGCATCCTCTGGAGATCATGTCAGCTGGGTTGTGCCGTGTCGGAACGAACCTCCAGTGACAGTCTGGCGTGAATTCTTGGATATCGGATATCCGGTTGCCGACAAACGTAGAAAGTGTCGCAGAATGTTGTCGAATCCAATGCAGCACCAGCTGTGAATCTGTCCACAGAAAAGTATCGGGCGTGTGTTGTAGAAAAGCTGCCTTTATCTGGTTGTAGAGTCGTGCCAGAAGATGCGCTCCACAGAGCTCGAGCTGCGGCAGCGTCTTCTTCTTCGTTGGTGCCACACGCGACTTTGAGACGATTAGATGAACTTCCACGTGGCCATCGGCACGCCTTGTTCTTGCGTAAATGCAACATCCATACCCTCTTATTGAAGCATCGCTGAAGCCGTGAAGTTGTAGCTCATCTGAATGGGGCTGCAGGCAGAAACGTGGAATGAGCAGAGAGTCCAAATGCTGTAGGGACGACACGAACGACAGCCACGCTTGCTGGAGTGTCATTGGCACTGACTCGTCCCACTGCAGTCTAAGAAGCCAAATTTCCTGTAGCAGGATTTTTGCCACCATGATAACTGGCGAGACAAGTCCCAACGGATCGAAGAGGGATGAGGCCACCGAGAGAATGGTTCGCTTTGTGATCCTTTCCGGAGCTGTGCTGCAGTTGAATGAGAATTTGAAGATGTCCTCTCGTTGGTCCCACTTCAGTCCTAATGTGCTTGTAGTGGCGTAGTCGTCGAGATTTAGCTCCTTGATCGTTGTATCATTGACGAAATCCTGATGGTTGGAGTGCCATTTTGCCAGTTCCATCTTGCCAGCCGTGAGGATAGCGATGACTTCGGTTTGAATCTGGTTCAATTGATCTAGGGTATCTGCTCCACCGAGAAAGTCATCCACATAAAAACACGATTTAATGGCTTTAGCTCCAATTTGATGTGAACTTGCATGTTGATCGGCCAGGTGAGAAAGGCTGCGAATTGCTAGATACGGCGCTGATGCGGTACCGTAGGTAACGGTGTTCAGCTGGTATGTGCGAATCTCCTGTTCAGTGTGGCTTCTCCATAAAATGTACTGAAATTTACGATGCGCTGGGTCGACTAATACCTGCCGGTACATCTTGACGACGTCAGCAGTTATTACATAGCGATGAGTCCGGAACCTTAATAAGAGTGTAAACAACTCTGGTTGAATCGTGGGTCCAACTAGAAGGATGTCGTTTAGGGACTTGTAGGTGCTTGTTGGGCACGAGGCGTCAAAAACTACCCTTAGTTTCGTTGACGTGCTGTTGAGCTTGAACACACAGTGGTGTGGTATGTAGTAGTGGGGTTCGTTGAGAAGTGGGCTGGTTACTAATTCCATGTGACCCAAGCGCTCATATTCTTCCATGAAATTTGTGTATTCGGCTCGCAAATTCGCGTTTCGCCTTAAGCGGCGTTCCAACGATGCAAATCTTAGCCGTGCTGTTTCAAGAGACCTCCCCAACAGATTAGGGTCATCCTTGAAGGGCAGTTGCACCATCAGTCTTCCATCCGCTACTTGACAGACGGATTTTTGGAAGATCGATTCACATTTAGCTTGCGCTGGAGTAAGTGGTACTGGCGTAGTAGAAATTTCCTCTATGCGCCATAAGCGCTCCAAGTTTATGTTTATTGACTCCTCTGATGAAAGGAAACTATGGGCTTGGTCGGCATGGCCTTGATTGCCTGTGCGCCCTGATACAACCCATCCAAAGATCGTCTTTTGCAACATGGGGAGATGGGGACCCAACTTGATTTGGCCAACAGACAAAGCGGTGAAGAACGTTTCCGTGCCAAGAAGTAGGTCGATATGGCGAGACTGATAAAATCTCTCATCAGCCAGTGGGGCGTTTTCTGGGAGGTTCCATGATGAAATATCGATTTCTGCATCAGGTTGATAGGCGATTCTCGAGGTTATACAGCATTCGACGGGTAACTCTGCATCACCGAATCGTGACTTGACAACGGTCGATGTGCGATGCTTGATGCGGGTGAAAGAATCACCGATGCTACGAATGTCGATGTGTCCCTTGCTTCGGGGCAAACGAAGTTGTTGAGCGAAGTCTTCGGACATGAAGTTGACTTGGGAGCACGAGTCTAGCAGGGCACGTCCTGGTACGTAGTTGCCCACAGCATCCTGCACTAGGATTATGGCTGTGGCCAGAATGACTTGATCGTGGTGGGTATCCACGTGTGCGTGAGTGACGGCCTCAGCGACATGGTGCTGAGGTGGCGCGTTAGTCGAACTTGGCCGTCTAGGACTCCTTGAGTCCTGTCCTGACGAATCGAAGTGAAGCATAGTGTGATGCAGCCGTGAGCATATTCTGCACCTATTTGAAGATGGACAATTTGATGGGTGATGAGCCTTTCCTAGGCAGTTTGTGCACAGCGATTTTGTCCGGACAGCTTCTAGGCGTTGGGCAGGCGTCATGTTTTGAAGTCTCGAACATCTAAAAACCCGATGATCCCTGCCAGAGCAGATAGGACACGTTTGCGTGGAGCAAGTAAAGCTGTGGCCCATGCGTGGAGCTTGCGGTTGTCGCATTCTGCCGGATGTATTTTGAGCCGTATTCGTATTGCCGAAGTGATGTATTGAGGACTCCAAGTGTTGACAATGCCGCTCAATCAAGGTTAAGCAGGCAGTCCAAGAGGGCAATGTGGCGAACGTGAGAGATTCATTCCATAGCTGTCGGGTTCTCTTATCTACCTTTTCCATGACAATAGCAATCAACATCGTTTGAGCTATCTGCGCTTCGGATCCTAAAGATCGCAATGAGTTAAACAACGCTGATGCGTTGTCAACCAGGCTGCGCAACTGTACACTATTTTCAGTGGTCACAGTTGGCAATTTGAAGAGTGACGCTATGTTGTCCAGGAATACGATGGTGGGGTTATCGTACCTGCTCTTTAAGCGAAGTAAGGCCTTGCTGTAATTTTGGGGGGTGATTTGAAACGCTTTGGTGGTTTGTAGGGGGGCGCCTGGGGGAGATTTTGGGGGGGTTTTAAATTTTTGGGGGGGGGGGGGGGCTTGGTGGTGGGTTAAATGTGGGGGGAAGGAATAAAAATTTTTGGGGGGGGGGGGGGGGGGGGGGGGGGGGGGGGGGGGGGGGGGGGGGGGGGGGGGGGGTGGGGGGGGGGGGGGGGGGGGGGGGGAATTGTGCACGTCGTCTCCAAGCTGATCCTTTATGGTCACCTTTATAGAGATGAACAGATCTTCCAGCTCGGCCCGGTAGTCTAGTTGTTCCTCGGTTGAGTCGAGTGCCTCGATTTCTGTTTGGACGGCCATTATTTGTTTGAAATAGGCCTCCAAAATGGTTAGCCGACACGTGAGTTCGGCTGGCGTCAGCGCGGCATTCGGCTTCTCAATTTTTTCCGTCTTGGCGACTGCTGTTCCAATGCGGGAAATACTCCTGCGTATGTTGGATCGCTTTTGTTTTAATACGTCCAGCGGTGTGGGACACATGGTTATTGCGGATTACTTACAATAAGCCCTTGTAAAGTGTTTGTAATTATAAATTAGAGCTTCTGGCGTGTGGTTATAAACGTATGCTGCCAACTTATGTAGTCGAAGATCTGGCAACGCTCTGGTTCCGCAATGAACCAATTCCAGGTTGATGCGTTGCGCGGTGACTGCTATTGGCACTCGTGGTGACTGTTCGAATTCGTGTACAGTGGACTTGCAGGTTAAAACCAAAAGCACTGCAGTGACGTGACGGCGGAATGAGACCAAAGGAGACTCAGCGATTGGCGTGAGCGCTCTGGCGGTGTTGACACTGATGACGTAACCTTACCGTTGTGGCGTTACGTAGTTCAGCGAAACGGTTTTCCAGGTTAAAGATGATATTGTCGACGGGGCGATGGAGATTCGGCTCCACAATCGAGAATATAGGTGGCGTAGCTGACTGGGAACAGCGTAGCGTAATCCAGATCTTCTGAGCAACCCGCGCCTTCCAACGATGGTGTATGGGGGGTGTACTGCCGTGTCTACGGATGCAAGTGTGCGTGTGTCGTTAGGTGAACGTCGAGCAGCGCAACACATATGAAGTAGCGCGAGTCGTAACGTAACAATGCGCGGCTTACGGAATTAACTTTGGGCGATCGGGTTGATTTGAACACTAAGGATTTTTAATTTTTTAAATTAACTATCCTGCCCCACGTTGGGCGCCAAAATGTTTGATGGAGCAGGAGCGTTTTCCTGACCCACATGAGACTGTAGGGAGTCGGGGGGATAGTTAAGTTAATGAAGCAAATACAACCGTCTTGTCGCAGTACCAAAATTGAACTCTTTATTCTTACGTCATATAAAAGCCTTCGTGGCCAGTGTGGTGAGTTACATGATAGCGTGAATTTAAGCTTTACCACTGAGAGCGCAGCTCAGGTTGACAATTAGAGTAATACACTTCAAGAAAGATCAATACTTCAACATTACATTCATGTTTTTTCTCAAGATTCAATAATGGCCCAACACATCTCATTTTAGTTGGCGAAACTAAAGGAGAGAGGGTGTCAAGGTAGGGAAGGCAAATTGTCAATTCAATTGTAGGGTGGTATCGGTCTTCTGGTACCACAAGAGCGTCAATTTTAGATACCGTGACTTCAGACGGATCAGAAACAAACACAAGGTCTAATTGTCTATTTAATGAATTACGTATAAAGCTAACTTGCTGTAACGATAATTCTAAAAGACCATCAACAAAATCATTGGCAGATAAAGGTATAGCGACAAGTGCGTCAGTAGGAGGGGACCAAGAAATATCGGGGAGATTGAAGTCACCCAAAATAATCAAAAGGTCCCTGTTGGAAAGAAAGGATAGAACAAATTTAATAGCAGATAGATGTTGCTCATAAATTATTACGTCAGAGCCAGGAGGAATATAAGAACAAGTAACAGAAATAGATAGAGATTGAAGGGAAACTTTCACACTGACAAATTCAACGTCATTAGGGGCATGACAATGAATTCGCTCAGAATTTAGGGTAGAGGTAACGGCGATCAGAACGCCGCCCCCCTACGGGAAAGGCGATTGGTTCTGTAGGTGTTAAAGTTGCTTGAAAAAACTTCAGAGTCAGTTATCTCTGGTTTCAGCCAAGTTTCTGTAAAAGCCAAGATATCGTCCGTAAATGCCGAGGAGTCAGCATAAAGCTTTGGTAGCATAATTATGCCTATGTCGTAACTATGTAATTATGCCAGTTATTATTGGGGCTCTCCTTTCGAATCTCTTAATTAGATCGTCGACCACCGAATTCCATAAAAGAGGCGAGAGGACCCCATCTTGTGGTGTGCCTCTGCGTGCCCCTTTTACCATGGAAGCAGTGCCTCACTCTGAAAGTACCCGCCTGCAGCTAAGCGGGTTTCTTATCCAGAGGCTTACTGCGGGGTGCGTGCTGGTCGCTTCTAGGCAATCCATTATAGCATCCGTCTTGACATTGTTGAATGCTCCGGATATATCTACGAATACTTTAAGCGTATATTCTTTAATTTGCCGTTTCCACAGACTTCCTTTTGGTGTAGGCATTCTGATTGGATTGATTCACTGTAGGAGCTGAAATAATTATGTCGTCGAGGTAATTTTCGCAACCTTCAATTTCACTTAGAAGTTGCTCCAGGTGGCGCTGGAATATAGCTGGCGCGGCAGCATTCCATACGGCAAACGTTGGTACTGAAGAAGATCCAACGGCGTGCTGACAACCATAATTTCTTTCGCTGCATCGTCTAACTCCATTTGAAGCATCTTTGAGGTAAATTTTAGATAAATGTGTGCCGTGCCGAATTTTGTGTAACAAAGATTTACGTGTCGGCAATGGATATTGCTCGATGTCCAATTTTAAACAAATCCAAGCCGAACAGATTATTAGAGTTCTCCACATTAGCCACAATGATCCCCACATTTGCCAGTTTGCTGCCACACTTCGCTACAGTGTATAGCTCACCCAGTACAGGGATTTGTTGTTGGCCAAATGCGTGCAAGATTCGATCCCCCTTCTGCAGTTTCGGCCTGTTAAGCTTTTTGTACGTGTTGACAATCAATACTGACACCGTTGCACCGGAATCAATTTGGAAGGATACGATTGTATTGAAGAGCTCCACTTCAATCACAGTTTTGTTGCCTTCAAACTTAAACGGATAAAATTGAACGTTGTAAATTGTTTGAATTGACTCTGTTTATGTTTTTGTTTCGGGTTTTTTGTTGATCGGTGTCTTTTTTGTCTTTGCACTGCTTGGATAAGCAAACGACAGCAATGTGTCCCTTTCTGGCACATTTGTGGGAAATTGCCTCCCGAAATTTGCAATTCTTGAGAGAGTGAGAGTGATCGCAGCCAGAGCATGATGGTAAAGCAGTTTGGCCGCCCTTACTATTAGAAAAATGGCGTTTTTGCTGATTGCCCTTTTGTGTCTCACTCTCTTTGATTACTGCCACTGTCTTTGTTGTTGCCTCGTAAGTTTCAGCAATTGAGAGAACGTCTTCGAGTGACGGCTGCAACTTCTGCAAAGCGGATGTGCGAATTGCGTCGAATGGAGTGTGCACAATTATTTGATCGCGGATCATTTCGTTAAATGTACAACCTTTAGATTGGCAAACAAATTGAAACTGTCGAGCAATGCCACGTAGATCGGCGACCCATTCCTTATGTGTCTGTGAGTCCCGCTTCTGACGTTTGAAGAATTCGTACCGCGCAGCAACAATATGACGCTTCTGCTTGAAATGATCTGTTAGTTTCTCCGTTATTTGTTCATTTGTCTGCTGGTCCAAGTTTTCGCTACCAAACAGATTTTTTACAAGCTCAAATATGTGAGTGCCGCCCACGATAGAAAATATGTTTTTTCCTATCTGCTGCTTGCACCGAGGAAGCGGAGAAGTGCTGCGTTAATTGTTGGAGGTACGTTTTCCAATTTTGATTTTCTTTATTAAAATTTGGAAACTGCGGGCACACGGATAATTCTCCTGATCTGGCAATGTTCGCACAACTGTTTTGCGCGAGTTTGGATTCCATCCATTTTTGTTGTTGATGCATCAAATGCTGCGCAAATTGTTGCTGAAGAGCCAATAATTTTTCAAAAGTAACTTGGCTGTCAGCCATGGTATGTTTTTTCTGCTTTCGATCACTATTAATTTAGTCTACCGACACGAATTACACAAAATAAAATTTTGCGGCAGCTTTTTTTTTTTTTTTTCAAACATCGCCAGAAAATGTTGTGTTCCGATTGAAAGAAGACGACCGATCGGGTTGAGATTAAATATCCAACTGACTTTATTCGGCTCTCTAAAGCTGTGGTATTTTTGCTATGTTAGGGGGTACAGAATAACAGAGAATATCGATCAAGTAAATGGCCAAGATTTCGTGATTATGATACATATCAGTTTTCACATCAATCCGTATATCAATTGGTCCAGTTTTCACTGTCGCGTTTTAATGGGTCACATCTAGAACAATTAGGGCAGCCTTCTCCTTAAAACTCTCTAGAGACAATAACGGTTGTGCCTTTTTTGGAAATTCATATACATATCGTATTATAGCGCATATCTATTCAAACTGAAATTTTAATTCAATTCGTCGTACGGATACACTTCAGAATTTAAATAGACCTTCACATTAGTCAAATCACAATGAACGTACTTCTTATCTCAGTTTCAACTTTGGAACTACTGGATTATAATAAATATCCCAACTTCTAAAGGGTATTAGCAACGGTGTTTGTTTGTTTACTATATTTTTATCTTCCGAGCTTATTTATTGAGCTTAAAGTTAACAATGAACTGCTAACTTTTCTTAACATAACTAATTACCAAAATAAATATAACATAAATTAGAGTTTGTAAGGAACTAATTTGTTAGGTCTGCTTGCTACGAGAAAGTGTAGTTGTGTGTTCGTCCCACCAAATTTATAATAACGTGAACGCCCAGTAGATCAGTGAGAAAGCTCAGAAATCACGGGTTTTTAGTGGGTTTAACAGTCCTATTCTCTAGCTCGGTCGGGTTCTCTTGGTTCTTCATACACCGTATGTAGTTGTTGTTTGATACCCATATCGGCTAGGAAACACTTGAAGATTCGGCTGGCAAATTGTACTCCGTTGTCCGTTATGACCACCTTGGGGACCCCATACCTTGCGATTATTCGTTCTCTAAAAACTTTTTTAAGTGATTCGGCCGTCGCGCTGCGCAGTGGTACTAACTCAGTCCATTTGGAGAACCGGTCTATTAGTACTAGCAGCATTTGGTTGCTCATGGTTCCTCTGGCACCTGCGTTAGCATTTTGCCGGCCGCCTGCATTTGATTCGGCTTGAATTTCATGCACGTCTCGCATTTTCTTACATGGGCTCGGGCGTCTCTGTGCATACCTGGCCAGTAATATCGGGCTGCCAGACGTGCAATCGTCCTTCGGCTTCCAACGTGGCCCGCTGAAGGTGAGTCGTGGTTTTCCTTCAGCACCGTTTCTCGCAGAGCTTTCGGGACGCACATCTTCCACGTTGCGACGTCCTCGCTCAATGCTCTATGTGGTATGTTCCTGTAAAGGGTGTCTCCCTGCATCACGTAGTCCGGGTACTTTTGCGGTTGGGTCCTCATTTTCTCGAGCACTTCTTGAGTCCAGCTGCATGCTGTCTGCAGCTTCCGCCGCCGATATTGTCTTGTTGCCTCGGAGCGTCTCTGGTAGTGGCTGCCTCGATAAGGCGTCCGCCACCACGTTGAGTTGTCCTTTCCTGTACGCTATCTCGAAGTCGTACTGCTGCAACTCCAGGGCCGATCTGGCGATCCTTCCTAAAGGGCTTTCAATGCTATTGAGCCACTTCAGGGCATATATATAGTCGGTTACTACTTTAAAGTGGTAACCTTCAACATATGGCCTTAGCTTTCAGATCGCCCATACGATTGCCAGGCATTCCTTCTCGGTCGTTGAGTAATTCTTCTCGGCGCCGTTGATCGTTCGGCTAGTGCAAGAGATTACCTTTTCGCCGTTCTCCGTTTCCTGGGTCAGTATCGCCCCGATGCCATAGTCGCTCGCGTCCGTTTGCAGGGTAAACGGTTTGTCAAAGTCCGGGCACGCCAGCACGGGATTTGCAACGAGTCTTGCCTTAATCATTACTATCGGTTCGCTGCCGCTGTTAGACGTGCTTTAAATCGCTCTATCTTCAAACAAAGTTTTCTCCGTGTAAAATCTGTGCATTTTGACCAGAATTTTAGCGAACTGTTGGTGACTTTGTTATCTTTAACAATCCGAACAAACTGGATCGTTTTAAATAAAGACAGTGACTTTTTTTTTCGCAAAACTACATAAGTGAAATATTTCCCTATCCGCTTTGCCGCCTCGTTCTTGTGCATTGCGTTTTTAACTCCTGGTGTTGTTGTTGCTGTTGCAATAGCTCTCCAATCGCTCTCGTGTAATTGCTCTCCGGGCATCTGCTGCCGAACAATCTCACACACTTGATTTTCGGAGCTTAAACTCAAAGCTTTAACTGTGCTCTTCGCTTTTTGTTTTGATCGGTGTCTTTGCCGCGATTATTAAATCAATTTATATATTAAAACAAACGAAATGAGTTTTTGCTGCGCCGCTTCTTTTGGAAACAAAATAACTTCACGCCAAACTTCGGTTTGCTGCTGGATTTGTGATAATTTGGCGCATCCTATCTGCGTGGAGCTAGGGCGGACAAGTGGCCCAATTGTGGACAAGCTTAAATTACGGATTGGCCTTAACTGGACTTGCCCAAACTGCAGGCATATTGAGGTTGATATGAAATCATTCATGCGACAAACCCACCTGGAGTTCCAAGCCCTGTCGACTGGTTTCCGCGAGCTTCAAGAGAATTTCTGCTCTGCAGAATCACATTTTAAGAACCTGAAAATGCTAAGTGTCCCCCAAACATGCTCTTCGCCTAATAATAACTTAAATGTTCCACAGTCTTCCGCCTCAATGCAACTGAGCCCTATTGCTAGAGCACTTATGGACTTCAATCGAGCCTCCTCCACCCGCACAACTTCTTCCCTGCCGGTAGTTGGTGCAGTTGATGAAGACCATATATCTGCAGATCACTCGTTATCAACAGTTGCCCCGGTGACGGCTCAGGGTTCTTTTCCTCTGCAACCACCAACTGGACTGCATCTTGACTCTGCTGCCAACGTAGGCCAGGCATCTACGTCACATGCCGCGGCACCAACGGGAGCTTTGCTAGCCACCGCCCGGTCGTCTGCTATTTCCGACAACATGGATGTAACTGATTCTTATTGTGCCCCCAATGCTGCAACTGATACACGTTCGACGCCTGTAAAAATGAACTGTGGAATCATATCTGGAGTCGCGCCAAGGAAATCTGTGCCCATAGTTGGCGTTGCACCCAAACGGTTCATTTTTGTCTCCCGCCTGAATCCTGAGGCTTCTGAAAACGATGTTAGGACCCACCTAAGTAACAAACTGAATGTTTCTGGCACCGAAATTACTGTCTCAAAGTTCAATTTTAAGCAAAGACGCGAAATATCTTCGTTTAAGATTGGAATTTCTGACACTCTAATTGATAAAGTCCTTAATATTGCAATCTGGCCATCGTTCACGAGTACGTTAACAAATTAAATTCTCGAGTTCGTGGGCCTCAAACCCCTTCGACCAGTGTCCCAAAAAACTAATTGATTCATTCTCCCTACACTATCAGAATGTACGTAGTTTACTGGGTAAACTCAGTAATCGGCACGTCAATAGTGTCTCCTTTGACGCCAATGTGATTGTCTTCACTGAAACGTGGCTTAATTCCTCTGTGTCTGACTGCGAAATATTTTCGGGCAACTACGTCATCTATAGACGTGATCGTACAGTTCGTCTTGGCGGCGGTGTTCTTATTGCCGTTAAGTCCGATCTGGTTTCAGAATTAATTACGTTAAAGGACACTGAAAGCACTTTAGAATTTGTTGCTGTTCGTATTAACGTTCATGACTATTTTGTTTACGTCTCATGCTCGTATATTCCACCACGGTCCGACATTAATGTATATCTGCAGCATCTTGCTCATATTCAGAGTATCCACTCCACCCTCGGAAATAACGACCATCTTATTGTTATGGGAGACTTTAACCTACCTTCCATTTCCTGGATGGCATCACCTGACTCAAATGTTCTTATTCCCACTTCACCTCACGAGTTGGTACATGGCCTTATCGACCTCTCATTGGGACAATTAAACTCTATTCAGAACTCCTCGAATAAAATCTTGGACCTTATTTTTACGTCGGAATTCGCCAATGCCTACGTTTCTAGAATTGACCCGCTTGTTAGTCCTGAAGACAAGTATCACCCTACACTAGAGGTCGTTCTGGAAGCATCGGCTCATTTATTGCCAGGTCCTGAAATCGAAATTGCATATTTTCGTTGCTTTCGTAAAGCCAACTTTACTGATATGAACCTTTATTTATCCGAAGTAGATGGGCCTTTATGGAATTAAATGAAGAACCTTCTAACATTGTTAAACAGTTCTATGGCATTCTTGGCACGGTTTTCGATTTGTATGTGCCTGCATTCCCCTCACCTAATGTTTCTTATAAGCCTCCTTGGTTCACTCGTAGACTCTCTTACTTAAAAAACTGCAAGTCCAGACTTTTTAAGAAATTTAAAAGGACAGGGATGCAAGTTGACCATTCGAGATACCTCACTGCTCGTTCTGAATTCATAACTCACAATTCCCAATGCTACAAGAATTACCTTGATCGTTGCAGAAATGAGTTTCATGATAACCCCAAGCAGTTCTATGCATTCGTTAACTCTAAACGCAAGTCTCAACAATTTCCATGCTGCCTTCATCTCGACTCCGTATCTGCTTTTAATGACGCCGATATTGCCAATTTATTTGCGAAATTTTTCCAGTCCACATACTCATCCACTAGCTACGATAATACCTCCGCGTATCCCTTTTCACTTCCGCACTCTAATGGTATGTTTATGCCTATAATCAGCGTAGATGACGTCTTTCAAAATCTACAAACAATCAAGCCATCCTTCTCTTCTGGTCCTGATCTTGTACCAAGCTGTGTTTTAAAATATTGTGCTAGTGCATTATGTGTGTCAAAACTATTTCAATTATCCCTGCAGCATTCATTTTTTCCAGAAGTTTGGAAGGAATCTTTTATAATTCCGCTTCATAAAAAGGGAAGTAAATCGAACATTGACAACTACCGAGGAATTGCAAAACTCAGTGCTATTCCCAAATTCTTCGAACAGTTAATTACTGCTCAGCTTCAGCACCAATGCAGCTCAATAATGTCCCCAACACAGCACGGCTTTATGAAACGTAGATCAACGTCAACCAACCTTCTTGAGTTTACCACAGTTATTAGGAATGCGTTTAAAACCAACATCCAAACTGATGTAATTTTTACAGATTTCAGTAAGGCGTTCGATTCGGTGAACCATCAATTACTGTTAAAAAAAACTTTCGCTCTTGGGATTCCCGATCTTGTTGACGAAGTGGATTTCTTCATATTTATTGAACCGGACCCAGAGAGTATTATTTAAAAATTCGATCTCAAACCTCGTTCATGTGACTTCTGGCGTTCCTCAAGGGAGTCACCTTGGACCTCTTCTGTTTGGAATTTTTATAAATGACTTGCCTCAAGTAATTCTCTCTTCTCACGTGATGATGTACGCCGATGACGTTAAACTTTGTATGCCCTTAACCAACGTCGACTCTCATGCACTCCTGCAAGCGGACTTAAACAATCTGCAATCGTGGTGCCTCCAGAACCTGCTGTTTTTAAATAATTCTAAATGTAGCTTCATGTCCTTTTATCGAAAGAGGCTTTTCCTCTTTAATTATTCCATTGGCACGAGCGATCTTGAACGCATTAATTCCGTAACAGATCTTGGAGTTTTATTCAGCCACAACTTAAACTTTACCAATCACATTGGCATCATTGTCAGTAAAGCAAAAGGGGTTTTTGCATTTGTTAAGCGCTGGTCTAAGGAATTTGAGGATCCCTACACCACGAAGCACCTTTACATTTCTCTTGTTCGACCGATTCTTGAATACTGCTCGTGCGTATGGTCACCTCAATATGCTAAATATCAGGACCTAATCGAATCGGTACAGAAACAGTTCCTTTTGTTTGCTTTACGTGGGTTAAACTGGGAACCACAACGTCACCTGCCATCCTATGTCGACAGATTGCGTCTCTTAAGCCTGCCCTCGCTAAAGGATCGTCGGACCTGCCACGGAGTGATGTTCCTCCACAAGCTAATCACTGGACTAGTTAATTCTAGCTTCTTACTCGGCCAAATACGGGTTTCGATCCCTGTAAGAGCATCCCGATACTTTCGGCCTATTGCTTTGGAAATCTGCAAAACGAATTTTGAAACGCACGATCCTTTTCGAGTTTTATGTACTCAATATAATGAATTGCATTTTTTGTTGTTTGGTGAATGTTCCGTGGACTTTAATGTAACAAATATTTTAAGTCACCTATCCTTGCCTCCACCCACTTGATGTGAGTAAGGAGCATATCGTTAAAAATAACTCCTATATTTGGGCGGAGGTGGGAGTTATGTTTTATATTGGCAGATATTTGCTAATGTTTTGAAATAAATAACCTCTTCGAACGCCATCTGATGTTCCGGTGTCCATACCCACCTGCTGCCTTTGCGTAGCAAATCATTCAGTGGTTTGACTATTTTTGCGAAATCAGGTATGAATCGGCGGTACCTTGACGCCACTCCCAGATACTGCCGGAGTTCTCTCACGGTCGAGGGTGGTTACAATTCAGCGATGGATGCTACTTTTTCTGGATCTGTGCCTATTCCTTCGCTTGTCACTCTATGGCCCAAGTACAACAGTTCCTTCTTGAAAAATTGACATTTCTCCGGGTTTATCCTCAGGTTCGCTTTTCTTAACCGACGGAACACCTCTTTTAGGTTTTTCTTGTATTCTTCCAGCGTGCGTCCGATCACAATGATGTCGTCCTGGTAGGCGAATGCGTGTGGTAACATTTCGGGACCAATTACTTGGTCCAGAACTCGTTGAAACGTTGCGGACGCCGAATGGAGACCAAAAGGCGTAACCCTCCACTGGAATAAACTTTTCCGGGCACCGTGAAAGCCGTGTATTACCTGCTGCTTTCCTCTAGTGATATTTGCCGAAACTGGTGATGTATCTCGCTTCCTTCAGTTAGTCGAGGGTATAATTTATGCGTGGCATTGGGTAGGCATCCTTTATCCTTTTGCGTTGATCTGCTTGAAATCGACACAGAGTATCCACTTGTCCGTCTTCTTTTTCACCATCACGATGGGAGAGCTGTATGGGCTCTTCAAGTGCTCTATATACCCCATTTGGAGAAGCTCATCAACCTTATATATAGTTTTTCCTCGAGCCACCCGTTGTGTAGGTTTCTGGCGTAATTCGAAAGAAAGAAAGAGAGAAAGTCGCAAATTCTAGAGCTCCTCGGAGTTTCAGCTTAAATCACAAGAAATACGCTTAATAAACCATGTTTAACAACAACCGCGTAAGCCTGCGCGTTACACCGATTCAGTGCACATAAAATAATTGTACTTCAAATAAACAAATTAACATACTTTTTCTGGAGGCAAAAAAGTGCAGTGAAATAAATTGCAACACTCACTCAAACGAACCACTTACAAACAGTATAGAAGAAATAACCGTAATACAGTCAAACGCAATAGAAACAGAATAAAACCACTCAGAAACAAACAAAAAATCGCTCAACTCTCAAGAAATAAACACATAACCAAATAAAAACCACAACATGTCGGCGAATAAGCGTGTGCGGGTTGCAACAAGCCCTGACCAGAGGGCGACCCGCTTGTCTGATGCAACATCCGTCAAGGTGCTCCAACTGATGGATGCCAGATTTGATGAGCAGAAGAAAATCTTAGGCCAGGAGTTTCGCGAGAGTGAGGCACGTTTCCTTAGCTCTCTCCAGGAGAAGTTCCAGGCGATGACCGAAGAGATCCATACTATCACTCAACGTGTGAGCCAGCTGGAGAATGAGGTAAAGGTGGTAGCTGAGCTGAAGCAGCGGGTCCACGACTTGACCGGCAAATTGGCGGCACCAACCACTGCTGGAGGTTTGGTTGATCAGCTGAAGCAACAGGTTGGTGACTTGGATGCCAGACTGGCAGCCAAATGTTTAGCAGAGGAAGACGCAGCGGTCTCATGTACCTTGCGCTGGCATGAGGTACCGCAAGCGGAGGGAGAAAATCTTACAACGCTTTTCAACCGGCTATGTTTTTTACTCCATTTAAATCCGCCTGCACTGGTGAGATCTATCTACAGAATGCGGCCCCGACAAACTGGCCAAACACTTGTAGACCCGATTATCTATATAAAAATGGATCACGTGCGTGAAAAAGCGGCGTTACTACGAGCAATAGGGGCATACCGGCGAACTACAAAAACACAACTGGGCTTACAGCTAATTGGTCTGGAGTCGCCAGCACTGATCTACACAAATGAACAGCTGACAAAGCATAATTACGAGGTCTTCAAGAGAGCAATGCATCTCAAAAAGCACAAGCGCCTTACAGCTGTCTTTACTCGCCGTGGAGATGTCTTTGTAAAGGTGATCGACGGAGTGGAAGCTCACAGCGTGCGGAGCTTGCACGAGCTTTCTGAGCTGAGCAACAATTTGGGAGGCCCGTCGAGAAATAGTTCATCTCGAACTAAATAAAGCTAAATAGAGCTAATTGTATTTACCGAAAGTTCTCTCTTAAAAAATTTAGCAACAACAACGCCAACCTATTCTCCCGGTCCTGTTGGACTCCCTGGGTGTGTGCTTAAGTTTTGTGCTTCAACCATTTGTAAACCGATTCTTAAACTTTTTCATTTGACTATTTCATCATCAATTTTTCCTACTATCTGAAAGGACTCTTTCATTATTCCACTCCACAAAAAGGTTGCGTAGGCGGATGACCAGAATTATAGAGCTATTTCTAAATTGTCGGCAATTCTGAAAGCATTTGAACGTATTATTACTTCTCATTTGCCACACTTATGTTCCTCGCTAATATCACCGTGTCAGCATGGTTTTGTTAAGAGAAGATCGACCACCACTAAGCTCCTTGAATTGTTATCTGTTGTAATAAATGGATTTAAGAAAAAAATGCAGACTGATGTTATATACAGATTTCAGCAAAGCTTTTGACTCCGTTAACCACTCTCTCTTTTTATTCAAATTAGATCAGTTCTCGTGTACTAATGTATGCTGATGATGTTATGCTTTGTTTGACATATAATAATATTGAGTCTGGATTTGGCTTACAATCAGACATGGATCATTTTCAGATATGGTGTGAGTACAACCTCTTAAATTTGAACTGCCTGAAATGTAACGTGACCTTTTACAGATGTACTGCTACGTTTATAAGTTATTCGCTTCAGAACTCCCCACTTGATCATATATATTCAGTAAAAGATTTAGGTGTTCTTTTGGACCCGAAGCTTAAATTTGATTGTCACATAATGTCGACTGTCAACAAAGCAATGAGTGCTCTTGGGTTTATAAAGCGTTGGTCAAAAGAATTGGTTGACCCTTATATAACAAAATTGTTATTTACCTCCCTTGTCCGTCCTATTTTGGAATATTGTTTTTCTGTTTGGAGTCCACAATATCAGGTGCACATCGACCGTATTGAGTCGGTACAAAAAAAATTTCTTCCTTTTGCCCTTCGTAATTTGAACTGGGATGAAAACGTAAGGCTTCCTTCCTACCAGAGTAGATTACTATTGCTTAATTTACCTACACTTGAAAACCGTAGAATAATGCTTGGTACTATTTTTATGCAAAATCTTATAAGAGATGATATTGATTCTGTAGAGCTGGTAAACCGTTTAACTTTTAGTATTCCCGTTAGACTAGCACGAAATTTTTACCCTCTTAATTTGCATCAATGTACATCAAATTTTAGTCTGCATGAGCCCTTTCGCGTTCGATGTACTAATTAGAACAATCTTTATCCTTTAATTTATACTTCAACTTCTACCATGTATTAAAAACTAAACTTTTATCTCATTTGCTTCAATCTTAGTTGTAGCCATGTGTCCCGTATCTATTTGTTTTATGTATTTTTCTCGCGAACTCGCCTTTTTGCCCCAATTGATAAACGGTCCCGAGAGCAACAAGCACGTGGTTGGTATCGTTCGGCCACTTGTTTGTACTGCTCGTAGTGCATCAACGTCCATCATATATTAAATAATGATTCCTTTGCAGCTGTCGTTTGTCTATTTCTGTCATGTATTTTAGCCTTTCGTATTCATCCATGAATTGCAAATATCCCTGCCGTGTTGTGAAATCCTTTTGTAACCTTTTTTCCAGGCTGAATAATCTCTGCTGGGCCATCTGCAGTGTTGATCCTAGTCTAGTTGGCTCTTCCACAAAAGGGAGTCGCTCTGAGAACCGATGATCAGGACACATCTTAACGTTCGCTAAGAAATGTTCCTCGCGGAGACGTTCCTGTGCTGTCATTGGTGGAGATGTCATGGGCAACGTTTCCATTTTCCGAAATCTTTCTAAATCTGGTGTCAGTGTTGCTCTCTGATCGATGGTAACGTTTACTTCTGCCGCCGTGTTGGCATTTTGTAGGGTTGGTCCTAATACAATCTACCCTAGGTTGGTGTCGTGTGGGCACTTCTGTGATTGCGTCAGCCGCGTCTTCCAGTGCTGCCAGTGTGTTGTAATCAAGCTTTCTTCGTATTAGGAATCCCAGAATTGGATCCCAGTTTTGTGTGTCGATTTCTAGGCTTTTGAGTGCGCTTAAAGATTTTTCGACTGTGTCATGAAGAGCCCGAATTTGAGGTGCTGCCCCGTTAATGGGCTCGAAATCTAAAATTTTTGCAATTGCAGTGAAGATTACTATTTTTCCATTTTGGTATCTTCTTTTTAATCGTCGCCAAGTGTCTTCGTATTCTCCTTGGGTGAAAGCTGTATCTGTTAGTATGTTTCTGGCTTCTCCTTTTAATGCTTCTGGCAGCATATGTAGTTTTTGTGACGGAGGATATGGTTGATTGTGAACCAATTTCATGAAGAGGTCGTGAAATTGCGGCCATTGCAAATATTCCCCGGAAAATTCTGGTAAGGTAACTGGTGGCTGTGACAGTGTGAGCCTGAGTGGTGCTTTAGATTCGCGTAATAGAGTAATCTCGTATTCAGCGTATAGTTCGTGAAATAGGGTCAATTCTACGGTGGCGATTTGTTTTGCACCTGGTATCATTTCTATGTCGTCGTGGGCCTTCCTCATTAATGTCCATTGGGGATCAAGATGGCGCTGTAATGCCGGAGTGACGCTCGTTGCATGCAAAGCGAGACTGAGTGAGGATTCCATTTCGGCACATCTTAATTGCAACAACCGAATTGCCTGTCTTATTGATACGTCCACCTCCTTTGCTGTTATTGGTAGCTTTGAATATTCTCGTGGTCGTCTAGGGTCCTTTTGCGGGGCGCTGTTTGAAGGAATGTTATCTCCGATTATCCATTCGTATTTTGCAACCAATTTCTTTATGCCCTTATATTTTGTTAAATATTCCGGTTCTGTTGGCAATGCTGTGTCTCTGACTTCGGTGTCCAGATCGCGAAAATATTGCCACAAATCCTGCAGTTGGGCCAGGCGGTTGGAATAATATCCCTCTCGGAGTTTTTTTTCAGCCGAATCCTTTCCATAGTTCTTAATGAGCTGCTGGATCTGGCGTTGCAGTTCATGCTGATCTTCTAACACTTGCACAACTCGCTCTGACCTAGCTAAGCTTGTCTCCATCATGAATGATTCTGACATTTGATGGTCTCCTATCTCTTGTCTCGTGTAGATCGAACTGAGATGCTTACCTGTTATTTCCGAAGCGGTGTGCCTTATTGGAAGGGCTTGTAGCGGGTGCCTTATTAGAAGGGCTTGTAGCGGGTGCCTTATTAGAAGGGCTTGTAACGGGTGCCTTATTGAAATTGCTTGTAGCAGGTGCCTTATTGGAAGGGCATGTAGCGGGTGCCTTATTAGAAGGACTTGTAGCGGGTGCCTTATTGGAAGGGCTTGTGGCGGGTGCCTTATTAGAAGGGCTTGTAGTGGGTGCCTTATTGAAAGGGCTTGTAGCGGGTGCCTTATTGGAAGGGCTTGTAGCGAGTGCCTTATTAGAAGGGCTTGTAGTGGGTGCCTTATGGGAAGGGCATGTAATCAAAGTGAATCAGCTAGGGATTCATTGTAAGGATCCCGTTGGGGTCACCAATGTTTGATCACACACGAATGTACTGTGGATCAAGTCTGAGCCATAAGGATCCCGGTCCTTATGGGTGTCGAAGCCAATAGAACAGCTTGCGTGGTGGTAGGGCGCGATTATGGGTCCTTTCCGGGGAACGAAGTAAACGCAGAGTCGAGTTGGTAAAAATGACTGACTTTATTCGGTAATCATAATATGCTTATATACTACTAACTAACTACTTAACTAACTACTATACTACTAACTACTATAGGTTAGTTGGACCAACAGCGCTGCTTGGTAATGCCTCATGATATAGATTAGTTGGACAGACAACGCTGGTCGGTAACACCTCATAATACTAAGGTCAGCTCAACTTTCTGCGACGGCTGCAAACTGTGCTGACTCGGGTACGCCGCTAGGTGGGTCGGTGCGTGAGTTCGTATGCTAGTTGAAGCCTACATGCCTACATACTTATACCAAGCTTTCTGTTCTTCCGCACAAAGCTTCGACCACTACTAAAACATGATTGTATTCTTTTTTAGTCAAATCCATGGGGCCAATGTGGTCAATATGATAAATCTGTAAGGTCTCGTCTTCCATGTTTATCGCACTCTACACAGGCCTTTACGATAGTTTGAGTCTTCTTTTCTAAATCTGGGATGTAATAATCGCGCTGGACGAAGTCAATTGTTCTTTTGACAGCAAAGTGCTCTTGACGGTGAGCTATGTTAATTAATTCGTTCTCCATGGCTGATGGGATTACTATGAGTTCTTTTATAGGATTCTTGTGTAGAACTTCGTGCTTTATAGGTATTTGTTTCCAGGAGCTTAAAAATGGCTTTTATCCTTTCATCTTGTAAATGAGCCTGCTGAATTCGATGTCTGCCTTAATCTTGGAGCAACAAAGTATGCGGCTTAAGGCGTCGACATTTTTCATCCTTGTGCCTGGGCGATGCTCTATCATGTACTCAAAATCCTGTAAAAACATGGCCCAACGAGATAGTTTCCCTGGGATATCATTCTTAATCTCCCTTTCCAGCAAGTAGATTCTCCACTTCTTAGGGCTTGTCGCGCTTTAGCTGACTCTGTATGGTAGGCTGCTTCGAAAGCAGCTTCCGGAGTCTATCTGTATCCGGGACGTTCTCGATGCTGGAGCAGAAGTTTCTCCACGAGCTTCTCTGTGCCCTGCGTGATTTTTTCTTGTAATCCCTAAGTAGGATTTTGTATTCCTCGATGATGATATCATTGTCTGCCTTTTTGGCGATTTCTATGTCTGTCACGGATTTTACTGTATTACTTGTAAACTTTTCCCAGTTCGTGTTCCGGGGGTTTCTATAGACAGTTAGCTTATGAGTATTTTTAAAATCGTATATGAATTGAACATACCTATAGTCTGCGAAGGATGGCGTGATTAGGAACCTCCATTCGGAGACCAAAGTACTCTGTACCTCCTACGAAGGTGTGTTCCTCCCCCACGTTTGCTATATATAAATTTGTAGATAGAATAAAGTCTAAGAGTGACTACCCTTTGTTGTTGTTGTCGGTGCTTCCCCACACCCTGGTGTATGCATTGGCATCTGCACCAATGAGAAGTTAGTCATCCTTCGAGCCGAGTTCCACTAAGCTGCTCAGCTCTTCTGGTGGCGACGGTCTATCGGGTGCCATGTAGCAGGACGCTACCAGGCGCTTCCCCTCGCTTTCTAGCATCACCGTAGTCAAGTCGTCAGACCTGTAATGAGGCATAAGGTTAGCAAAAATACCCTTCCGTACAAGTATGGCGCTTCTGTTCCTGCATACCGCTGGTGAGTAGAATGTATTGTAGTTTGAGGACTTTAGTCCGGCCACGATATTACCGGAGGCAATCCATGACTCTTGAACCAAGGCTATGTCGACGGGCCCTTGCTCCAAGGCAATCAGGAGCTCCGCCGATGCGATTATGCTTTTATGAAGATTGAGCAGCAGCACCCTCAGAGTCATGGGAACCTGACTCATCTCTGCTCGACGGGTTGGCTATAACTGTCAGGTCGCCGAAGAGCTTGCGAGTCATCCAGAGCGAGGTCCTGGACGGCATCCTCGATGGCTTCAGTACCTATGTCCTTCTCCATCTCGCCTGTCTGCAGGATGTGTGCACCCTTGTCCTCGGCGTGGCGCTGCTTGAGACGCAGGTAGACACTACCCATGCCCCACGCCATCTTCTCGAATCTTGGGTACAGCAGATCCTCCGCCTTTGATTTGGAGAAACTCACTTTGGCCCCCCTCACTGGGTAGTGGCTTGGCCATGTGCAGAATCTTCCAATCCGCCGTTGGGACGTCTGGATTCTGCCGCGAAAGCAACTTCAGCGTTCGATCCCCATGGATTGCGATGGGGAAGACCACTTTCGCCTTTAGTGAGAATGGGATTAAGTCCCTGTCCACCACCTCTAGGTTGGCCCCCTCCCACAATGCCTCCAGTTGGCCAACCGTTTGCGTCAGCCATTTCCTGGTCGGATCGTTGTTGCACTTCAGGATTTTGACACCGTTCAGCCACCCTGCACCATCGAATGTGGGAATGGGGGCTGAGAGTGCCTCTTCCATACGTGCACAGAGAGACATGGACGATCTTCCAGCGCGCCTCCGTCATCTTCTCTTTCTCGTCGTTCCTGTCAATGAGTGCCACGATCAGGTGTCGGTTGAGTACATCACTGACCCTGGCCATCTTGTTGAGCTTCACTGCTACTTCACTGCTACGCGTTTCCGCTTGCTCACCGGAATGTCCTTGGCGGCACTCTCGCGTGAGCGTTGCCTTTTGTTGGCAAACTCCTCTACCTTGTTCGCAAATTCGCTTGTCGACGCCATCGCGGGTTTGCTTGCGAAGTGCAGCCTTCCACCCTCAACCTTTTGCTCTGCCCAGGCTAGCTTTTTCTTCTCCTCCTGGGAAAGGGTCGCTTTGTCCTGGAGCCGGCTCTTAACTTTGAGAGCTGCCTTGTATGGCGCCTTAACCTTCATCCCCTCGCTTCTACGACTAGGCCCTTACCTATGACAGGAGTTGGAACCGGGTTCTGGCAAGCGGGTATGGCTTGTTTTGGCTTCGTTCAGCACGCTTTCCGAGTCCGAGTCAACTACGACAACTGCATACGTGGTACTTAACTTTGCCTGAGATGTCATGGCAGTAGATGGAGGATTTTCGCCAGCCATTGTGCTGTTAGTTGTTGTTATATTGTTGGTAAGGTTGTAGGGTTCGGGGAACGGGCTTTGGACACGCCCCGGCTCATTTGGTCCTGTATATTGTAATGCAGGGAACAACACGAGTACTTGTACGAGTACTTGTACCCGTGCCTACCCATAGACTCTTTTCGCGAATTTAATTAATTTATTATACCCTTGCAGAGGGTATAATAATTTTAGTCAGAAATTTGTAACGCAGTGAAGGAGACGTTTCCGACCCCATAAAGTATATATCGGAGATGACCAAGCTTGCCCCGGGAATGGAGGTGTCTCATCCTTTTCCGCCATATCGAGCACTTTAAGTCGCCTGTGTTGTTCTGCTCGCCTTCTCGAACTGACTGACTCGCCAGTCCTCTCGCGCTCTCATTCTTCTTCTTCTCTTTCGTCCTTTTCTTTGCTTCAACTGTACTAAAAGTAGAACATCTACAGGCGCCATACACATCTGAATCAAGTTCAAATGACGCTCTCTTTGTATAACAAAATTATCTCTCTCGCTTTTGATCCAACGGAATATTATCATGATTTCAAATTCAAATTCGAATTCAAATCTTCTTCTTTGTGCAATAATTTCAGTTAAATTCAAAATGATGATATAAATCCGCGACACGGCCTTCCTGACGATCACGCGACCTCGCGGGCCATGTCTCTATTCACAACTCAACAGTAGATTTCTTTCTTAGTTTTTATTCTAAACTTTCTGTTGTCTTAACTTAACATTGTTTCCTTCCTTAAGGTTTAAGTTGGTATTAACTTAACTTTAGTCTTCAGTATACAGTCATAAATCAAACATAAATGTAATAGGAATTCACAAAACAAATTTAGTTTAACGAACTGGTGTAGCGCTTTATGCCTTGCTCAATATATTTTTATACCCGTTACTCGTAGAGTAAAAGGGTACACTAGATTCGTGCAAAAGTATGTAACAGGCAGAAGGAAGCGTTTCCGACCATATAAAGTATATATATTCTTGATCAGGATCACTAGCCGAGTCGATCTAGCCATGTCCGTCTGTCCGTCTGTCTGTCCGTCTGTCCGTCTGTCCGTCTGTCCGTCTGTCTGTCCGTCTGTCCGTCTGTCTGTCCGTCTGTCCGTCTGTCCGTCTGTATGAACGCTGAGATCTTGGAAACTATAAAAGCTAGAAGATTGAGATTTGGCATGCAGATTCTAGGGGTTAATACGCAGCGCAAGTTTTTCACGCCGATGTGCCACGCCTTCTCTAACGCCCACAAACCGCGAACAACTGTGACCCGTTCTGTATGAACGCTGAGGTCTCGGAAACTATAAAAGCTAGAAGATTGGCATTTGGCATGCAGATTCTAGGGGTTATTACGCAGCGCAAGTTTTTCACGACGATGTGCCACGCCACCTCTAACACCCACAAACCTTGAAAAACTGTGGCACCCACAGTTTTGAAGCTATATTAACGGGAAAAGAAATGTGTATTTGTTTCATCAATACATATTGATAGACCAAAGTGGGAAACCCCCCCTCCCCCTAACGCCCACAAACCGCGAAAAACAGTGGCACCCGTCTGTATGAACGCTGAGATCTCGGAAACTATAAAAGCTAGAAGATTGGGATTTAGCATGCAGATTCTAGGGGTTAATACGCAGCGCAAGTTTTTTAACCCGAAATACCACGCCCCCTCTAACGCCCACAAACCGCGAAAAACTGTGGCACCCACAGTTTTGAAGTTATATTAACGGGAAAAGCAATGTGTATTCGTTTCTTCAATACATATTGATAGACCAAAGTTGGAAACCCCCCCTCTCCCCTAACGCCCACAAACCGCGAAAAGCTGTGGCGCCCATAGTTTTAAAGCTAGAGCAAAAGTGTAAACGCAATTTTGTTTGGGTTATTAACGCCTACAGAAATGTAGAAGAAATTTTTTAAATTTTTTGAAGCGGCTGCTTGGTTTGCCCTGCTTGAGACTGCTGACTTTAGCTGAGTAACGGGTATTTGATAGTCGAGGCACTCGACTATAGCGTTCCCTCTTGTTTTATCCTTACATTTGTTTCTTACATCTCCTTTTCTTCAATCGTCTCTCAACTTTTCCACCATAACTCCATCTCTTTCTCATGCTCATGTTGCACACCTTGCAACGCTCTCTTGCACATTCTACGTCATGGTCCCACTGGACCCAAATAGCCCCCACCATTCAGTCACTGCGCAGCTAACTGCATGGTGCGGCTATAGCCTTTTAAACATTTTACACTGAGTCTATGGTATCAACGAGTGCCTCAGCCGGCGATCTCTCGTATTCTTCTGCGTCCACCTCCTCAGGCATGGCACGCAACTGCTCATGGGCATACTTGTATGTCCTTTTACTTTTTAGCGGTCACCATCAAGACTCTCTATAATCACAAAGGGTCCTTTAAACTTCGGATCTAGCTTTGTTTGGTGCCGTTCTTCACTCTTGAGCAAGACATGGTCGCCTACCTTGTATCTTATTATCTTAGCCTTATTTTTGTCGAATCGTTGCTTTTCATATTCGGCAGCCTTTTCTATATTCTGTAGTGCATTCGATCTTACATTGTCGATATCTATTTCTAATTCTTCCACCAACGGCATCATGCCCATTGGTCTAGCTTCCTTACCAATTAAAAGTTCTAATGGACTTGTTTTCGTAACTCTATTGGCCGTGCAATTCATTGCCAACTGAACCTCCTTTAAGGCTTCTTGCCAGGATCGCTCACTTGTCTCTACCGCTGTCAACATCGCCTTCATGGTACTCATTACGCGCTCAACCTGCCCATTGGAACGACTGGCGCCGGTTGGGATTAGGTGTAAGTCTATTTTTTGTGTAGCACAGAACTGCCTAAAATCGTTACTGGCAAAACTGCGGCCCTGGTCGGCAATTATACGACATACGACTTGGTACCCCAAACACACAGATAGTTGATTTTAACGCCTCAATGCAGCTGTTCGTGTCAAGGCCAAGGGAGTGATGCAAATGAACGTATTTAGTGAAGTCATCTATTTGCACTATCACATATTCTTTGACGTCATTCTTACCACTCAGCTTGCCACTAATGTCCATGTGCACTGTATGCCAAGGTACACAGACTTTTGGTATGGGATGGAGTTCTACTTGCGCCTTTCTCGAAGTTGATTTGGAAAGTTTGCATGTGATGCAATTGTCTACAAATTTTCGTACGTATTTAGACATACTCGGAAACCAATACTGTGTGTAAACCTTGTCTAAAGTTTTCTCCCAACCCAAGTGCATTAGTGCCTCATGCACGTGATTGATTACGGACCATTTAAACGCTCGTGGGATTACCGGCAGACATCGATTTCTTCCATTTCTTTGTATTTTCCGGTATAACATACCAGATCGCAACTCATACGTTTTTGCATCTTCTAACTTTAGTTCATTGTTTTGCAGCTTTGATACTAGTTCGGAAATTTCGGAATCTCGATGCTGTTCAGCAAGCAGCCAGTCATGGGATATATTTGCTAGATCTATTCGCACTTCTGTTGTTTTTGTAGTCTCCTTAACAATTGGTAATGGATTGCGTGAGAGGAAATCTACATGTGCCATGCTACTTCCCTTCCTATACTCTACCTCAAACTCAAAAGATTGTAGGTAAGCCCACCAACGATGGACCCTCGGTGTCAAATCTTTCTTGTGGCGACTGGCTTTAAGAGAGTTGCAATCCGTGTACACCACGAATGGGCGGCCATGTAGATAATGGCGGAAATGTTTGACTGCATTGTAGACAGCCAACGTCTCCAACTCGTATGAGTGGTATCTTGCTTCTGCTCCCGTGGTGCACTTGCTATAGTACTCAATGACTCTAGGTTTACCGTTTACCTTGTGCATCAATATCGCGCCATACCCATCTGCACTAGCATCAGTGTGAAGTTCAACCGGAAACTGTGGATCATAGATGATAAGAACCGAATCGCTAACCAAAGTAGATATAATCTCTTGACGCACCTGCTCATGTTTGTCACGCCACTCAAACTTGCTGTTTTTTGAGGTTAACAAATATAAAGGTTTCATTAATTCGGAAAATCGTGGGACGAATTGTCGAAAATAGGATGACAAGCCAATGAATTGTCTGAGCTGCGTAACTGACTGAGGGGGCGGCAATGCGGCCAATGACTGAATTTTTCGTGGGTTTGGTCTTATTTCACCCATTTCAATTTTGTATCCTAGATATTCTACACTAGGCTGTAAGAAAGAACACTTGTTTATGTTGTAGGAAAACCCAGCACTTGATAGTCTTTGCAATACCTCCTTGAGTCTAGAGAAAGCTTCCTCTTTTGTGTTAGCGACAATAAGGACATCGTCGATGTAAACAATTGCATATGAATAAGCCACTTCACCCAAGGCTCTCATGATGGCTCGCTGAAACACTGATGATGCGTTTTTTAAACCAAACGGCATGGCTATGAACTCGTATTGGCCATCTGTCGTGACGAATGCAGTGCGTTCAATAGAGTCTGGATGTATGGGTATCTGGTAAAAGCCACTGGCCATGTCAAGACTCGTGAAATACTTGCTGCCACGCAATCTATCAATTTGATCTGCAATCAGAGGCAGTGGGTATTTATCTGAGACAGTATTTGCATTTAACTCCCTAAAATCAATACACAAACGATCACTTCCATCCTTCTTCTTCACCAATAACATTGGGCTCGCAAAAGGGGAGCAACTTGGTCGTATGACTTTGGCTGCCAGCAGTTCCTGTATTTTATCCCTCACTAGCAATTTTTCATCCGTGCTGAGCCTATATGGACGCCTCATTACCGTTTTATTGACATCAATTAGACGGATCTCTAGTTCGCCTGTGGTAACTCGTCGGCTTGGAATACCCTTTATGAATGCTGATGCGTGTACCTTTAATATTTCTGCCAGTTCGGCTTTATCGGACGGACTCAGATTCTCATCACCATTTATGGAATCCATGAAATTTAATTCAGCAATGTTGGACAGTGTATTGACAGTGTTAATTTTGTATAGAATGAATTTGTTAGCATCTATAGTTACACCAAGTCCCTGGCCTAGAATTTCACGACCAATCAGCACGTCATACTTTAAAAATTTATCCATCACTACATGAAACAAAATTTCTATGGAAAGTTCACATATTTTTACAGTGGCTAGAATTTGCATTGTGCATGTTACAGAGCCTTCGCCTATGCCACTTATAAGCACTGTGTTGTTGATCTTCTTACCCACTAACTTATCTGATAACTTCTCTTTTACTAGAGAGCACTCTGCTCCAGAATCAAAAAAGTATGGAACGGGCTCACCATGTTGGTACAGGATTCCCTTTGGATCGACAACGGTGCACACATCCACTCTCTTCTCATAGGGGTTGCCCTTGCTTGACGATGATGAGGCCATTGTACACGTGGTGGCGATATGGCCCAACTGGCCACACTTATAACAGGTCACGGCTGACATGTCCCTCCTCTGTACGGTGTTGCTGCGAATCGAGTTGCTTTTTACGTCACTTCCGCCTCCAGGTCTCCTGCTTCGACAGTCTGCAATTTTATGTCCAGGTTTTCCACAAAAGTGACACTTCACTTGCCACGGCGATCTCTGCTTCTTCCGGTCTGGGCCACTGGCGTGGTCTGGTGTTTGAGAATCACTGCGCTTGCCAAAAGCATAGGCACGCAGTTGTTGCTCCAGTTCGCTTCGTGTTGTTATGTTTGTTGTAAATAGCAAAAGTTGTTGTAAAGCAACGTTTATCCAATTGCGCAGCGTGAGCCAGCACTACCGAAACCGCAATCTCTTCATTGCTCATATTCTTCCACTTTGCTAGCAGTGCCGTTACTTGTCTGCTAGCATATACAGACAAACACTCGCTTGGCTTTGGGACACTGCTGAACATGTTTAGCAAAATGGCGGCCGGCGTCTCAACACCTTCGTAGCGCTGAATGAAGAGTTCTCGGAATTCTTGCCACTTTATTCCGGTGTAGCAGATTTGCGACAGCCACTGAGATGCTCCTCCGTCCAGAGAGTTACTTAGTGCCATAACAAGGGCGCCACCTTCTAGAGTGTTCTCTGCCATGATGATATCGACGGTTTTGCACCAAGCAGCAGCGTCAGCATTCGGGGCGTCTGGGCTGAACTTTGGTAGCGTCACTTTGTTGCTGGGTTGCATCGCCATTTTTTCTGTCTGCATGGATTTAATTAGATCCAGCAAATTTTTGTTTTGTGCTTCCAATAAGGCACGCCATTGATCATCGGATAAGTCTCGTGGTGAAGCGGATCCCACTTCTGATGTCGGAGATGACCGAGCTTGCCCCGGGAATGGAGGTGTCTCATCCTTTTCTGCCATATCGAGCACTGTAAGTCGCCTGTGTTGTTCTGCTCGCCTTCTCGAACTAACTGACTCGCCAGCCCTCTCGCGCTCTCATTCTTCTTCTTCTCTTTCGTCCTATTCTTTGCTTCAACTGTACTAAAAGTAGAACAACTACAGGCGCCATACACATCTGAATCAAGTTCAAATGATGCTCTCTTTGTATAACAAAATTATCTCTCTCGCTTTTGATGCAACGGAATATTAACATGATTTCAAATTCAAATTCGAATTCAAATCTTCTTATTTGTGCAATAATTTCAGTTAAATTCAAAATGATGATATCGATCCACGACATATATATATTCTTGATGAGCATGACTAAACGAGTCGATGTAGCCATGTCCGTCTGTCCGTCCGTTTCTATGCAAACTAGTCCCTCAGTTTTACACCTATCGAGATGAAACTTTACCAAAAGTCGTCTTTCTATTGCAGGTAGTGTATAAGTCGGAACCAGCCGGATCGGACAACTACTATATCTTATAGTTCCTATAGGAACTTTGGCCAGCCGAAGTCTATATACCCTTGCAGTTAATTCCTATTTAATTACAAATTACAAAAATCTGAATTTGCAACAAGCCAAATTATAGTAATCTTCGTATTATTTTGACAATAATTGATTGATCATTCCTATGGCAGCTATAAATTATGCGACTTATGTTAAAAAAAAAAAAAAAGGTTTAATTCGAAATTCTTAAATAATAAAATAAATTTATATTCCGGAGTAGAAGAGAATACAATAAAAATTAACAAAGCTATAATTTTGTTTCTATTAATTTCCCTTTAGTTTTCCGATCGTTCCTATGGGAGCTATATGATATAGTCGTCCGATTTTTCTAAAATTTAATTCGAAATTCGGGAAAGTTAAAAATTAAATTATATTCCCAAGATGATGACTGAATTTTTCGTGAGTTTGGTCTTATTTCACCCATTCCAATTTTGTATCCTAGATATTCTAAACTAGGCTGTAAGAAAGAACACTTGTTCATGTTGTAGGAAAACCCAGCACTTGATAGTCTTTGCAATACCTCCTTGAGTCTAGAGAAAGCTTCCTCTGTTGTGTTAGCGACAATAAGGACATCGTCGATGTAAGCAATTGCATATGAATAAGCCACTTCACCCAAGGCTCTCATGATGGCTCGCTGACACACTGATGATGCGTTTTTTAAACCAAACGGCATGGCTATGAACTCGTATTTGCCATCTGTCGTGACGAATGCAGAGCGTTCAATAGAGTCTGGATGTATGGGTATCTGGTAAAAGCCACTGGCCATGTCAAGACTCGTGAAATACTTGCTGCCACGCAATCTATCAATTTGATCTGCAATCAGAGGCAGTGGGTATTTATCTGAGACAGTATTTGCATTTAGCTCCCTAAAATCAATACACAAACGATCACTTCCATCCTTCTTCTTCACCAATAACATTGGGCTCGCAAAAGGAGAGCAACTTGGTCGTATGACTTTGGCTGCCAGCAGTTCCTGTATTTTATCCCTCACTAGAAATTTTTCATCCGTGCTGAGCCTATATGGACGCCTCATTACCGTTTTATTGACATCAATTAGACGGATCCCTAGTTCGCCTGTGGTAACTCGTCGGCTTGGAATACCCTTTATGAATGCTGATGCGTGTACCTTTAATATTTCTGCCAGTTCGGCTTTATCGGACGGACTCAAATTCTCATCACCATTTATGGAATCCATGAAATTAAATTCAGCAATGTTGGACAGTGTATTGACAGTGTTAATTTTGTATAGAATGAATTTGTTAGCATCTATAGTTACACCAAGTCCCTGGCCTAGAATTTCACGACCAATCAGCATTGTGCATGTAACAGAGCCTTCGCCTATGCCACTTATAAACACTGTGTTGTTGATCTTCTTAACCACTAACTTATCTGATAACTTCTTTTTTACTAGAGAGCACTCTGCTACAGAATCAAAAAAGTATGGTACAGGATTCCCTTTGGATCGACGACGGTGCACACATCCACTCTCTTCTCATAGGGGTTGCCCTTGCTTGACGATGATGAGGTCATTGTACACGTGGTGGCGATATGGCCTAACTGGCCACACTTATAACAGGTCATGGCTGACGTGTCCTTCCTCTGTACGGTGTTGCTGCGAATCGAGTTGCTTTTTACGTCACTTCCGCCTCCAGGTCTCCTGCTTCGACAGTCTGCAATTTTATGTCCAGGTTTTCCACAAAAGTGACACTTTACTTGCTACGGCGATCTCTGCTTCTTCCGGTCTGGGCCACTGGCGTGGTGTGGTGTTTGAGAATCACTGCGCTTGCCAAAAGCATAGGCACGCAGTTGTTGCTCCAGTTCGCTTCGTGTTGTTATGTTTGTTGTAAATAGCAAACGTTGAAGCCGTTTATTGCGCAGCGTGAGCCAGCACTACCGAAACCGCAATCTCTTTATTGCTCATATTCTTCCACTTTGCTAGCAGTGCCGTTACTTGTCTGCTAGCATATACAAACAAACACTCGCTTGGCTTTGGGACACTGCTGAACATGTTTAGCCAAATGACGCCCGGCGTCTCAACACCTTCTTAGCGCTGAATGAAGAGTTCTCGGAATTCTTGCCACTTTATTCCGGTGTAGCAGATTTGCGACAGCCACTGAGATGCTCCTCCGTCCAGAGAGTTACTTAGTGCCATAACAAGGGCGCCACCTTCTAGAGAGTTCTCTGCCATGATGATATCGACGGTTTTGCACCAAGCAGCAGCGTCAGCATTCGGGGCGTCTGGGCTGAACTTTGGTATCGTTACTTTGTTGCTGGGTTGCGTTGCCATTTTTCCTGTCTGCATGGATTTAATTAGATCCAGCAAATTTTTGTTTTGTGCTTCCAATAAGGCACGCCATTGATCATCGGATAAGTCTCGTGGTGAAGCGGATCCCACTTCTGATGTCGGAGATGACCGAGCTTGCCCCGGGAATGGAGGTGTCACATCCTTTTCTGCCATATCGAGCACTTTAAGTCGCCTGTGTTGTTCTGCTCGCCTTCTCGAACTGACTGACTCGCCAGCCCTCTCGCGCTCTCATTCTTCTTCTTCTCTTTCGTCCTATTCTTTGCTTCAACTGTACTAAAAGTAGAACATCTACAGGCGCCATACACATCTGAATCAAGTTCAAATGACGCTCTCTTTGTATAACAAAATTATCTCTCTCGCTTTTGATCCAACGGAATATTAACATGATTTTAAATTCGAATTCAAAACTTCTTCTTTGTGCAATAATTTCAGTTAAATTCAAAATGATAATATCGATCCACGACATATATATATTCTTGATGAGCATGACTAAACGAGTCGATGTAGCCATGTCCGTCTGTCCGTCCGTTTCTATGCAAACTAGTCCCTCAGTTTTACACCTATCGAGATGAAACTTTACCAAAAGTCGTCTTTCTATTGCAGGTAGTGTATAAGTCGGAACCAGCCGGATCGGACAACTACTATATCTTATAGTTCCTATAGGAACTTTGGCCAGCCGAAGTCTATATACCCTTGCAGTTAATTCCTATTTAATTACAAATTACAAAAATCTGAATTTGCAACAAGCCAAATTATAGTAATCTTCGTATTATTTTGACAATAATTGATTGATCATTCCTATGGCAGCTATAAATTATGCGACTTATGTTAAATTTAATTCGAAATTCTTAAATAATAAAATAAATTTATATTCCGGAGTAGAAGAGAATACAATAAAAATTAACAAAGCTATAATTTTGTTTCTATTAATTTCCCTTTAGTTTTCCGATCGTTCCTATGGGAGCTATATGATATAGTCGTCCGATTTTTCTAAAATTTAATTCGAAATTCGGGAAAGTTAAAAATTAAATTATATTCCCAAGAGCAAAAGGTAATATGTCAAAAAACACCGAAGATATAATTTTTTTCCATTATTTTTCGGATTATTCCTATGGGAGCTATAAGATATAGTTGTCCGATCCGGATGGTTCCGATGGTTCCGAGTTATATACTACCTGCAAAAGAAAGACGATTTTTGATAAAGTTTCATCTCGATAGCCTTAAAACTGAGAGACTAGTTTGCGTAGAAACGGACATAGAGGCGGACGGACAGACGCACATGGCTAGATCGACTCGTCTAGTCATGCTGATCAAGAATATATATACTTTATGGGGTCGGAAACGTCTCCTTCACTGCGCACACTGGGGTGAGCGACCCCAAAAGGGACGATTAATTCAAAAAACAAATTTTGGATTTGCTTAATGTGAGTTATATGTGGTGAAAGATAATAAAATTCTGCATTAGGAAGTGAAAGAATTATGGTCCTAAGTCTTATAGAAACCTCACAATGTGAAGCCGAAGTTGAAACTTTGTTTTTTCGTTTTTAAAAATACGAAAAATTGATTTTTTTTTGTCACTTTGAGTGATGATTTTTCCAATAAAAATAAACCAAATCAACTTTTTGAAAATGGGAATAATAAATTTAAGCCCTTAACTATTTTTACAAATTTTTTAATATATATTTTTTTTAATATTTCTATTAAAAAAAAATTATTTAAAAATACCTGTAAAATGTGACTTTTTTTATAGTAAATTAGACCAAACGTTTCTTCATACGTAACCAAACGTAACCATTTTTTTTTTAATTCTTGAGATATCTATCTAAGTCCCCACCAAGGTGTTCCGTGCCACGTTCTGCCCCTTTACAGTTATTTTAATTCAAAGTTGCAAGGTATTTCTTAAAAAATACGTCTTTTTATTTTTGAATGTCAGGTGTTGGTAAGCTGTTTCGGTCAGTTGTTTGGATCAGCTGTGTCGCTCATCTGCTTTAGTCAGCGGTTTTAGTTAGCTGTTATTGGCACTTGTGAATTATTAAAAAACGTAAATAATCAATTTCTCAATCTTCAATTAAACTTAAAAAAATACAGACAATGTTATTCAAAAAAAGTGGATATGGTGAAGATCAACCAGGACATTTTGAATATGATTAGCTCCGATCAAATAATATGTAGTAAACGGAGGTTTTCCGAAAAAAAAAGTGCACACCTTTCCGAAGGAAGCTTTAACTATGTTAAAAGTAGCAGAATGTATGAGCGACAAGACCGATAGCGAAGGCGAAACCGAGATGGATCGGATTAATACTTATATTATTTAAATCATAGAATATTTTTTAAAATTATGGTTTTTATTAATAAATTTGAAGTTTTACATATACACTTTTTTTACTTAATAAATACAAGCAATACAAGATTTTTTCCATTTTTAGCTTATTGTTTTAGGCGCATATTTACTATAAAGTCCACCAATTCTAAGTTTTCTTAATAGATGTAGTCTAATTAAATTCATAAACGATTCGGATAATATTTCAGCCCTATAAATGTAACCATTTTTTTGTAAATTTACCCAAAATTTCGAAAAAATTTTCCGGAGAAAAAAATTTATTGAAAAAAGAAATACTCTACCGAAATTCCAAATGTTTTTTTTTTTGCTTTTAATAACACCAGTTTACAAACAAAATTGATGAAGTACGCACTTAATGAAACTATGATTTTCGGTTAAGGTACATCTCCCTGAATAAGAAAAGGGCACTTTTAATTTTTTGTATGGTACAATTTTTTTTTAAAGTGTAAAAAACGTTTTTTGCACTTATTTAATTTCTAACTCGAGTTATAATTGATCGATCAGCTGTATCCCAGTCAACATGTATATTTCTCAGAAAACATATACGACCGGTTTGCCGAAGAGTATCAGCAAATCTTTTACAACATCTCGGAAAACTACGACACCAAATTTCCAGTGGTAGCCCAAAATTCCCCACAAATCGTACCCCTCACACCAACGTTATCAGAGAGAGAGAGTTGTGAAAGCAGAGAGTGCGGTCGCGTTTAAAATCGATCCGTCTAATTCTTTTAGTTTTCAGCGAAATACCCGAGTGCAGCCGGTCATCCGGCGTGGAACAACCCCTATACGCACCTGGACACCAGCTGGTGGGCAGGAGGCTGTGGGCGAGGAGCAGACTGGGAATTCATTCCCAACAGGTTTGGCGGCCAGGCAGGGGTCGGTCGTAGGCGAGGGAGGGGAGGCGTCTTTGTCTCATCTATTTTCCACTTGTTGTTTGTGTAGTTGTCGAAAATTTTTTCCACTCGCGCTTTTTATTTTCGCAAAAACACTATCAGTGGTGGAAAGCGCTTGCGCGATCAGCTGATTGCAGTATGCGAAAAGGGGCTGCGGGTGCTAAGCAGCGAGCTTCGGACACGGTGCAGGCCAAGCACATAAGTGCGTGCCGTAGCACGTAGGGAAATCTTGGGCGGTTCTTTTAAAAAATCAAATAAACAAATAATAATTTTAACATTAAGATTTACTCTTTGTGTTAAGTTTTATCTTAAAATTTGTCATTTATAAAGTCCGATTGAAGAGCAGCAGGATACTGCGGGAAAATATTCAAACTCCCGGCAGTGCGCGCGCACGGAAATCCCCAGGCGGCGATATGCCGAGCAGGGGATCGGGGGCACAACACCCTGGCGCCAGCCTCGGAGTTACGCCAATTACCAGTGGAGGCACGCCGGCAAACAAAGGCCTTACAGTGCCGGAAAATGCCGACGGCTTCCACACGCCGCTGTCAAGCCTACCTGACTGGGCTAACATGGGAGCTGACCCATTCAAAAAAAGCAATGTAATGGCGAGATCGCCAGAAAAAAGGGTGGAGTGCGAGGGCATGCAGCCTGGCACCCCCCCAACAGGAGAAAGAAGCAGCCCAAAAGCTGCAGACGAAGATCGTGGGGATGTGCTGAAGCAGCTGACCGGCCTGGGATTGAAAACCAGGGAACTGTTAAAGCTAATGGACGGAAAGCGCTCCATCACAAACCCCATGAGGGAGATAGTCGACGAAATAGATTACCTCCAGAGAGAAGTCCTGTCGGCGGTGCAAAGCATAGTCGAAGAACAGGAAAAAGCTAAGGAGATAGCGAGGCAAGCCTGCGTAGGAGCGCACGAGAGCGGCATTGGCAAGCGACCCAGAGGCCAAGAAACTGGGAAAACGCTAGCCGTGCCAGCCAAAAAGGCGATGCATAAGGCACCGGTAAGCGATGCCAGTCAAGGTGGAAAAAAGGGGAGACTAGCTGAGACACAGAGCACCAGCAAGGCCCAAAAACCTGCTAAGAAGCCAGAGGAATGGCAACAGGTGAAGCAGAAAATTAGGAAGCCCAAGGTGAGACCCCCACGCAACGACGCGATTGTCATTGCAACCTCCACTGGTGGGTCCTATGCGGACATCCTTAAAAAGGTCAAGGCTGAGCCGAAGCTCAGGGAGTTAGGAGAGGCCGTACAGGCTGTGAGACATTGCACTCATAAGCGAGCAATTCAGGAACAAAAATTCCGGAGAATGGCTAGCAAATAGCAGCAAAAAATCTGCAATATGGAGCTGCGGAAATCCAAAGCTTCAGATTAGCAAGAAGAAAATCGGAAATTGCTTCGCTAGGGCCTATGTGAATGGTATAGCTTTCTATAGCTGCTACCTGCCGCCAAGCCTTAGCCTTCCGCAGGCAACATCCGTCCTAGATGAGATTGCTGAAGATGCCCGGGAAAATTGCCCTGCTGTAATAGCAGGAGACTTTAACGCCTGGGCTACCGATTGGGGCTCCCCCCGAACAAACGCGAGGGGAAGGGCACTACTGGAAAGCTTCGCCGCACTCGATCTAGTGCTGCTGAACTCCGGAACGAAGCCGACTTTTGCTAGAGCCGGCACCAGTTCCTTCATTGATCTCAGATTTGTGAGCGCTGGACTGGGCTCTGGCTCCAGCTGGGAAGTAAGTGACACCTACATGGGTAGCGATCACGCAGCTATACTCTGCACGATAAAGTCGAGAGTTGGCCCACAACGGCCTCCTACGACCGTGCCAGGGTACAAAACAGACACGCTCGATGTGGAGATGGTACAGATGCTGTTCGAAGACCTCTCCACAAGCGGCTCAGCCGAAGAACGAGCAAACCACATCGCAGACTACACCAAGGCAGCCTGCGACGCATCTATGCAGAGAAAGGGAAGGACCCCATCAAGAAGAAGACCTGCATACTGGTGGAATCAATCCATTGCAGAAGCAAGGAAAGACTGCCACAGAGCAAGACGCGCATACCAACGCTCAAGAGGAAGGCCCGAATTTGAGGCACTACAGAAAGAATAAAGGAGAGCAAGCGCAGATGCTTTAATAATATATGCGAAGAATTAGACTCCAACCCATGGGGCTTCGCATATAAACTCGTCACAAAACGGCTTCGGGCATTTAGTAGGCCATCGCCGACATGCCCAGACAGCCTAAAAAGGATAGTGGAAACGCTATTCTCAGAGCAAGAGAGCGTGGCGCGACCCTTACAGATCGTGAACACTTCGATCATAAAGCTCACAAGTGCCGAAGAAGTCCTCCGGATATTAAAAACAATCCTCGACGATAAGGCATCGGGACCTGATGGAATCCCGAATAAAGTTCTTAAAATTGCCATAAAAGCAAACACAAAAGAATATGTTTGACATGTATAACGCATGCCTAACAGAAGGTGTGTTCCCTAGTCGCTGGAAAACACAGCGGCTGGTACTCATACCAAAGGGGGACAAGCCGGCGGAGGAGCCTTCTTCATATAGGCCACTCTGCATGCTGGACACGGTTGGAAAAATTCTTGAACGAATAATTCACTCCCGGCTAGAGGGCGCGCTTGTTGAACCCAATGGCCTCTCTGAAATGCAGTATGGCTTTCGGAAGGGGCTATCCACCATAGACGCCGTCGGTAAGCTATGCGAAATCGCAGAAAAAGCTATCGAGGGGAAATGGTGGCTGTACGGCACTAAGCAGTACTGCATAGCGGCAACGTTGGATGTAAAAAACGCATTCAACTCCGCTAGCTGGCACCACACACTAAACGCATTGCGCGACCTAAATGTCCCGATGTATATACAGAGAGTAATAGCGAGCTATTTCAAAGGCCGCATGCTCCTGTACGAAACTGATTCCGGTCAGTCGACTCACAGGGTCAGCGGAGGAGCCCCCAAGGGTCAGTCCTAGGTCCTTTGTTGTGAAATGCAATGTACGATGGGATCCTTAGGATCACGATGCCCGACGGGGCGCGACTCATTGGCTTTGCGGATGACGTAGCCCTAGTAGTTACGGCCAAGAAGCTCACAGATGCGGAGAGAATCTGCAACGAAGCTGGGGAACGAGCATACGAATGGCTCGACTCCAAGGGACTCGGCCTGGCAGCGCACAAGACTGAAGCAGTCCTTATAAGTAGCCGGAAAAAAGTGTAGACCGCTACTATCAAAATTGGAGAAGCCACAATTAAATCTAGCCCAAGCCTAAAATACTTGGGCGTCATGATTGACCACCGGCTATCTTTTAAAGAGCATCTAGCGTACGCTAGTGGCAAGGCAGGTAGGACCGCGGCCGCAATATCGAGGATCATGGCCAACAATCGGGGCCCGAGGCAACCAGCACGTAGATTACTGGTTAGCGTAGTAACATCGACACTGATGTATGCTGCTCCCATATGGGCTCGAGCCACAAAAAATGGGAGCTATATGCAAGATGGCGACTCCGTGCAGAGGTTGTGTGCTCTGCGGGTATGTTGCGCGTTTCGAACGGTATCCCATGACGCGGCGTTGGTAATATCGGGAGTTATACCGATTGACCTGCTGGCAGGGGAATCGGCGGACATCCGCGCAGGTAGCACAGGGGTCGAAACCCCTGAATCCCTACGGAAAAGGAGCAGAGAACTCACCATAACTAAGTGGCAAGAGAGGTGGGAAAACAGTAGCAAAGGACGATGGACGTATAAGCTTATCCCAGAACTGCAGAGATGGCTGGGACGAAAGCATGGACATGCGGACTACTACTTGACGCAACTGCTGACAGGACATGGATGCTTTAAACACTATTTGAATAGGTTTAAGCATGAACGTTATCCGCACTGTCCACTCTGCGAGTCGGATAATGAAGACGCAGAACACGTGTTTTTTGTCTGTCCGAGATTTGAAAATGAACGAAGAGATCTGAGCATGAGGGTGGGGAGGACGGCAGCCGCTTGTAACCTGATGGATATCATGCTCGAATCAAAAGAAAATTGGTCTGCTGTAAGCAACATGGCCACAATAGTACTCAAAAAACTGCGCATCGCAGAAAGACTGCGAAATTCCAATAGGATAGAATCCTAGAGAGCCCTAAGGGCATTCCCCCCCCGGCGAAGTAATACCTAACGGCAGTACCGCCGGGGAAACGGGGAGGGGGTGGAAGTTTTTACTGGGTTAGAGTCCCAGACTTCGGCAAGCAAACCTAAGCTCCGAGTTGGCTTTCGATGCTTTATGACCACCTCTAACAAAAAAAAAAAAAAAAAAAAAAAAAAAAACACCAACGTTATCATCCAACATTCCGCTTCAGAAGCTTCCAGTTCCACGCGCTTCGGGGAGCTTCACAGATTGGCCCTCATTTGACGATGGTTTCCTACAGTTTCTGCATGATAACAACACTTTCTCCAACATCCAGAAGTTCCACTTTCTCAAGCAGGCCTTGCCCGAAAGACGGGACCAGGATGTCAGTCACATGTCATTGACGGATTCTGGGTACACTGTAGCCTAGGATTTCCTCGTCAAGCGGTACAACAATCCACGTGTTCACTTTATGCACACCATGACTGCACTCTATGGTCTCGAACCGGTTCCCAAGAAAGCTGCAGAAGGTATCAGGCGCGTGCTAGCCTTGGCTAATGTTTGCATTAGAGATTTTCGACGTTTAAAAATAAACATTGACTCCTGCGTTCACTAGCTAATGCATCACTTGTTAACCAAACTACCAAGCAGCGCAACGCAAGCGTGGGAAAACTCGTTAGAGAGCTCCATCGTGATTCCAACCTTTTAGATGTTGGAGACTTTTCTTCTGGAGCGCCTAGTTAGCATCGACCTAAGCGAAAATCGGAATCAACCAACAGCCACTCGTTTAACTTCAGGGCAATCTTCCCAGGCACGAGCACCTAACCGATCAACCCTCAGTTCCACTAACCGCCATAGTTTCCATGTGACTACTGATATGGGAGCTCCTCAGTGCACCCTCAGCCAAAGAAACCATGTTCTCCGGAGACAGCACAACCTAGCCCCCAGCTCAACAGCTTCGAACGAGACGCTAATCCTCAGCGCAGTTGCTACACATCGAAATCCATCCATCACGATTCTCGGCACTGCCCTAATCCGAATTGCCAACGACCAAACGGGGCAATCTGTTATGGCCAAAGCGTTGATTGACCATGGCTCGGTAGGAACACTTACCAAGTTTGTCCATAGCTCGATTTCAGTTTCCCAGCTCACATCGTTTTTATCTGCATTTATTCTCCGTACACTTACAGGGCACCTTCCAAAATCGGATATCGAGCCACGCTCATTCCGACACCTTCAAGGATTGTAGCTGGCCGATCCCAATTTTGCCCGATCCGGTCGTATTGACGTGCTTGTGGGCGTTGATCTCATTCCACAATTGATGCTTCCAGAAATTCGACGAAGAACTCATGAGGAACCAATCGCACAAAACACTCTTTTTGGTTGGATTGTTTTTGGACCAGTGAGGGAATCTATGACTCACACCATCACTGTCCGTTGTACCGTCACGACAAAAGTTCTTCGAAATAGATAGCGTGCCGTCTGAACGCCAACTCACCGCAGAGAAACGGTGGTGTGAAGAACACTTTCGTTAAACCCATGTTTGACAGCCCAACGGAAAATACATGGTCCGCCTACGCTGAAAACCTTGTTCGGCACAAGTTCAAAACATATAGCCTTGAATAGTTTCCACGCATTAGTGCGAAAATTGCAGCATCGCGATAAGCTTCATCAACAATATGTCCAAGCAATCGAGGAATATTTTGATCTACAGCAAATACAGAAAGTCACTACAAGCGAAGACAGTCTCTCTTAGATCAACATAGATGGGAAGCTCGGCGTCTTCTGCATCACGATTCCACACCATGTAGTTCTAAAGGAGGACAGCCTGACTACTAAACTCAGGTAGCTTACATTTTATGTACTGGCCCAGCTCTACAAAACGGAGGATTTGGGAGGAGTGATACTAAATTGGGGTTGTTATCGCTACGTTTTCGTGGCTGACATCCAAAAATGAACCGATCCATCGAAATGCATCCAGATGACGCTCAGTTTCATCGCATTTGGTGGCGTATCAAAACCGGAGAGTTGAAAAAGTTCCGAAGTTGCGCGGACGGCCCTAACGGACGGGGCCACGCATAGGCCGATAAGGCACTTAGTTGTCCGGCTAATCTGTATGAACCTCGAGATATTTTATTAGGTTTTAATGTCCACAAGGATCGAGGTGTATTTCGCGAAGGCCAGAAGTTCGCCTGGTTCCCTGCTGGAGGCGTCTTTTAGTGATGCCAGAACTGGGGCACCGAGGTATCTTGTTCTTGCTCGTGGGCAGTTGCAGATAAGATGTTCCAGGGTTTCGATAGCCCTAGGTTTTTCGCATTTCCTGCAGGTGCGGCTGTTAAGTATTCCGATCGTAGTTGCGTGTGATGCGGCCAGACAGTGGCCTGCGAGGATCTTTCCGAGGAAGATGCAGTACATACTGCCCGAGTTTTTCATTTCGCTCTTGTACATTGTTCTTGCAATTCGGCAAGTCTCGGTATTCCTCCACCTGCTTTTTGCTCGCGTATTTTCCTGGTTCTCCAGGGCGCTTTGTAGCGTTCTTAGGGGTCAGCTCTACACCCTCCTTTCCAAAAACGTCAGCAATCTCGTTACCATCGATCCCCAAACAAAACAAAATGGAATCTAAAGTGTTTAAGGCGGAAGGCAACACTGCCAACGTCATCAACAACGTCGAAGTGATAGATCACAAAGACGAAATTGTAAAAGTGTTTAATGTCTTGTGTCTGATCACAGTGTTAATAATGGTCCTTATAGTCCTACGAGGACTCAGAATGTATAAGAAATCCGTACAACGCCGTCGGGATCACGGACACGATTTAGAGAGGATCGTAACCGCTGCTTCTAACTGGCCCGAGCGAAACCGGGATTAAGTACGAAACAATAAAGTGAATGAAATCAAATAAACAACCAGTCACCGAAAAACCAAAACAAAAAAAAAGGAGAAGAAACAACAGCACGAACAATAAAATAAATTAAAACAAATAATTATCAGTAACAGCACTGAAAATCCAAAACAAACGTGCATGGGTAATAAGAAGCTACCTAAGAAGTCCCGCAGTGAAGTTCACCTGGATTCCTGAGTGCCGCTTACTTCATTCCCTCCATATACTTATAGTTTTTTTATTATTTGTCTGTTCAGTGCTTTATAAGAAAAAAAAAACAATGAATAGTTACGCGAAAGACGCGATGTTCAAAATATATATTATTTGTAAGTGCACTAAATCCATATATATATATAATTAATTTAATATTTATCTACAACCCAACTGAGTACAACTGCACCATGATCACAACACAGGCGATGTTAACTACTTTAACAAGAGAACCTTATTTCGCTATTAAAGTAAGATATTTGCTATCCAAAGTCAATCTACCAATATCTGTAACAGAACTGGAGAATTTTTACCTTGAGACCTTCTGTCTAGATTTCTCTTCATTAATTCATTGCAACAAACAAGAAAAAGCTATTATAGTAGCCGCGGTACCCAATGTACGAGTATATTCGGAACTCATTTCCAACAGTTTGCTAGGTGATGTCACCATTTCTATGATCAATAAAAATAATTAATTTGTTCTAAGTATACACAAAAGAAAATAGCCAAACACTATAATTTTATAAAAGCAGTACACTGCTGGTACTTATGGAATTTTAATAAAAATTCGAAGAAAAAATACCATAAAAATACTGAATAAATTGGACGTGATGAATTTTTTAGGGATGGATGGTATAATTATGACGGGATTGTATACCCCCGGCAGTGTACTGAGGCTGTTAGTATTTTTATACCCGTTACTCGTAGAGTAAAAAAGTAAATTTTAAAAATCTAGTGATCAAAATCACTATCCGATCTAGCCATGTCCGTCGGTCCGTCGTCGTATGAACGCTAAGATCTCGGAAACTATCAATCTTTGCAGGATGTTCTTCTGTGACGGGTGCTTACGACTCGCTGACGTGATTGTTTCCCAGCATGTCGTGTACTAGAAGGCGTTTATTTAAATACCTTCCACCTTTATCTTTCTCTGTAAAGTGACGTTCATAGGATGCGACCGTCGTTGCGCACATCGCTAAACCATAGAGCCACTTGGTAAAGGTGGTTAAACTAGCGGCACCAGATGCTAAGCGATGTCTACCTTAATCCAGCTTTAGATCACCAACTGAGCAACCAAATCGTTTAACAGAGAAGAATCACTAAGGTATTCCTTTAGTCCTACACCCATAAAAAAATATGGACTTAAAACCCAAAAAATTTACTTAAATGTTTATTTTTAGGTATACCTCACAAGAAATGATTCTTGTTTTCATGTTTGTTGTCATCTAGCAAAAGAAAAACAATACCGAAATCTGCGGGTAGGTGAGCCATATTGGGGCATGTTACAATATCTGGGTTCACATATTACAAAAGTCGCCCGTGTCTGTGTTATCATCTCAGTAACTGTTGGTACTCCCGTGTCACGAAATAAAACGCTATTTTCGACGTAATGATGCCACTTCACCCCAAGCATCCTCCATAGAGTCTTTGAGATGCAGGTCTGAACTCTTCTTAGCGGTGCCCCAGCATGTTATTCCTCAATTAAGGGTCGGGAGAACAATGGATTTAAAGAGTCGTACTTTGGCCTGAAGGGATAATCCGCTATCTGAACGAAGTAGCCAGTCCACTTTGTCTAGTTTCGCTCTTGCTGACCCACAGACACGGTCAATCTGACCCTTCTAGCATATAGGGCGGTCTAAGGTAACACCGAGGTACATTACTTTCTGCTCGTGCTTAAGTCTATCACCATCCAAGTAAAGTGCAAAGGTGGCGTGTGGCGTTTTCAGCGCAATATTCCATCGAGATGCCCAGCATTTAAACTCGTTCAAGCTAGGAATACAGTTTCATCTTCATAGGTGGCAAGAAGAGTACCACGAACCACAGCGTTTGGGAGATCCGAAATGAAAATTGTGTACAGAACCGGGCCAAGTACGCTTTCCTGTGGGACACCAAGATGTCCGCGAATGTCAACAACAAAAATCCTATTGTATAGAAATGACACAACGAGCTTCCAGAGACCCTATAACGAACTGATTTTATATGTCAGAGAAGTTGTGTGTTCGTCCCACCAAATTTATATGAACGTGACCTCCCAGTAGATTAGTGAAAAAGCACAGATTTCACGGGTTCGAATTGAGTTTATTGCGGGTGTGATTACAGCGGCTTGATGGCTCGGTCAGTCTTGGTATCACCACTCGTGGGCCTCGGTGTCTCCCAGAGATGATTGTCTCTGCACGTTGATGCGTCGTTTTGGTGGTTGTTTCCCTCGTTTACTCCGTGCTCTCCTGCAGCCTGTGCCTGGCTCTGTCCCGGATGGTCCCACTAGGGTCTTGCTCGGATCGCGCTGACAGTCTAGGTAACACCTGGAATCTGCCTAGAGCTCCACCTTGCCTTTACGCGTAGTGTAAACGAACGTTCCACGAACGTAGAATCGTTAGGTTTCTCTAGAATAGCGCCTTGAGATGACAACCGGCCTACTGTTCGCTCTTTCTGGCTAGTCGCGCCAGGACCTGTTCGATTTCCCCTTGACGAACTGGGCTGACGCCAAGACACGCCAAAGTAGTGTTTGTTACAAATAACCCTGAGTTTAGACGGCTCTCGACCGGAGCTCACAATCCTTTGTAGCTGGACTTTACTGCTCGACTCTGATAGACACGCCAGGCGTTATGCGAGGGATTAGTCTTAACAGGAGTAAAAACGGTTCCCCTTGACTAAGCCGTGTGATGCCCTCTGGACTTCAGTTACCTGTGTCTCAATTTGGAGATTCCTGGTGATCCAATCCCGAACGTCTCGACGTAGCGATCTTGCTCCTTGTAGGCTCCCACGGCGCTGCTTCCGATGACTTGATTTGTGTTTTACTTGTAAATTACTTGGCACTGGTTGACTGACTTATTCACTTTGATATCTTGACAGCAAAAAAGCTGGCATAAATGACTACTTTAAAAATAAACGCATAAAAACCGAAATTATTTTTATAGCTTATATAATTAGATGGTACTTTGACAAAGAAAACAAGCTAATGATCGTTAAAATCAGCCAGTAAATTTTTTTGATATGAATTTTTTAAGCTCGGATCAAAGGTTTTTTGGCCGTTTACAGCTGTTAACTGAGGTTAACAGGGCTCTAACAGGGCTGTAATACACCTTTTTTCCAACTGAAATAATCTATATAAAATCGAACCTTTGGTTTGTAAAGGGGCGCTTGTCGCAAAATCCTTAAATATTTCCACAGCCTAAAAGCAGGCTTGAGGTCCTATATCTTTGTACAGACTCGTAACTGCCCACTCATTTTAGACCCAGATGTTAGGTCCGATAGCTATCGTTAAGCTAATTGAAAAACATAGCAGCTGACGACTGTCAAAAAAGTGCATCGTGGTTACTAAAAGAGACCGGAAGAACATAGAAGAATCAATTTGGGGTATATAAAGGCCGCACCTACACAATTCGACCTTTTTTCTCGTGTTACACTCTTGACTAGTAGTTCCAGAATTTGCTGTACGAGATCCAAATATTATTAAAGTTTTTTTGTGTGCCAATCACAGGTAACGAAACCCTTAAAAACTAATCTGTTTGAGTTTAGGCTGAAATATTTCTGTTTTATCAGATAATTGGCACCTAGTATTGCGTTCGAGTCCGTCAGGAGGGAAAACCTTAGTTCGACCACCAATTCTACCTACACGTGGATAGCGTCAGTTAGCTGGAAAGATCAAGGAGTTCAAGAAATATTGGCACGAATTACTACCATCAGCCGCATAAGGAACAACGTACCCAAATCTTCTAAGTTTTGGACGCCAGGGGAAAAACTAAACCTTAACTTTACCCGCGTGCGGTCTAACCTAACCAGTGCAAACGGGAAAATAACCGGCAACGTCTCTTAAATTACACGCAGGTCGAAGTGATAAATTTAGTGAAGAAGAATCCAAATTAGATCAATGCCCATATCAAATTACATTGGGAAAGTGAGACCAAATTATTACGTAACCAGCACATGACCGAGGCGAAAGCTTAGTTTTTATGCAGAGTCCAATTCAGCTCTCTTTAATCTATATTTAAACTAACAACAGAAAACAAATGAATTGAAATCGTAAAATGGATTAGAACGGGAAAAAAGCAACAGGAAGTTGCAACCCGTATACCTATAGGTTTTACTTAAATCTTAAATGATAATTAACTTAACGTAACCACGGTAAAGAAGATAATAGATTGAATAGTTAAAATAAGTTAAAAATAATTGAAAACATTTCCTGTTATTGAAATTTAGATAACTATTGTTGATTTAGTAATTAAACGAGTGCGTGTAGTCTGGAATAACAATGCAGTTAGGTATGCAAAGCGCGATAACAGAATCAAAACAAAACCGCTAAAAAGAACAAAAGCTCTCGGCACCCGTCTCCTAATCTAATTTTTTAATAACCCTAAATACAGCAAAATCATCACAGCTGCCCTCAGCGAAAGATCTTTCGGCGCGGGAATTGCGAACATGTAAGTGATATACCAAAGTAGTCATTGTAATCTGAAAAGCTCTGGAAGGTACATACAAAATAGATAATAGAGAAGAGTGCGGAAAGTTTTAATTCAATTGTACTGATTTGCAATCAAAATAATACGGCTGATCAACGGCACAAGACAACTTAAGGTTGCGGTTGTAAAATCATATAAAACTTAAAACGAACGTATATTTACACAGTAAAAGAAAGCATTATAAAACCCGTATCGTTTATCTCTCTTATTAACAACCCTCATTGGTATTTCTCACGCATTACACACTCGTTATCATGATCATAATTTAAGAGAATATTTGAATTTAAATGTTAAATTTATAAGCTTGCACAAATGAATGAAAATAGAAACTATTGAATTTGATATCGTAGGTGACCATGTTGGCACATCTGGAAGGTTTTCTTAGAATAAACAACGCTTTGTTTAAAATGAACTAATTTCTTATCATGTTGGAACCTAGCCGTATTGGAATGTTGAAGGGTAACCTCTGAGCCTTTCTAAGGGATCTCTGTTTTATTCGTTTTTTAGGATTTTCGGAGATCAAGGTTGGGTGGGCGTACTTGCAGCGATGCGAGATTATGTAAGAAAGATAACCTTTGCTGATGCGATACCCTGATTGCCTGTTTAGCTGAAATAGTTACCAACGTGAGCCACCGAATTATTCGTTTATTGTACCCCCAAAATCATTACGTACGCGAAGAAATTTAAATAATTATTGTTAACGCTGGAGCCAAGGGCGAGACAGTAATTGAACCCATCCCATCAATAGAGCCGGATAAGCAAGCGCGTACTCTGTCCCAGTCCCCGAACATCTGCTCTCAACGGAATCCCCGTTAATCGTTACAGTTAATAATATTATTTAATGGCGCCCATCGTGTATGCCCGATTTACGTAAAATTAATCATACATAATTAGATAAATCAAAAAAGTCAAACCATCTGAACGCGAGGCAATAATATCCTCGGCTGTAGACTTTGTAAATCAGTGGTAACACGTACCAGGTAGGGTTATAGAAACTTAAACTTGTAATGGATGATAACCTATTTGGAGAAAATCTAAATAGCTACCTTTTGCAAGTCAATAGCCCTTGTATTTTAATTCTTTGATTCGTTCTTGTGTAATAGATGTGCATGAGGTAGACTATAACGTGTCTATATCCACAGTCAACCATTATTGCAATCCTATTAGACCGAAGGTGAACTCCCTATACACAAGTGAGGCTCCTGCGGTAGAGTGGAAAAGTATCGTGACTTAGAGTCAGGAACTTGCCAAAAGAAAGAAGAAAAAATTTTTAACGAATAGTTTTACGGTACGGCCATGTCGATTAAAATAAATTTTTCTACTCGAGAACATAGCAAATATCAATTTCAGGCAATTATAAAATTTTAATTTCTATAATAAAGCTCAAAGTAAATCAACACGGACTTGGATATCCGCAATGGTTCCTCACTATTGCGCGTCCCTTGTATCCAACGATGATTATTAACAATAATTAACAATAAAAAAAAAACATTTAAATAAAAAAAGAAAATAGTCAACGCAACGGGGAAAAGTCGGTGAAGTAAGAGGTATCAACAGACTGATACGGCAAGGATTCCAACAACATTTATTCAATTCTTTGCTCTATAAAAAAAAAGAAAAAATCTAGGATTATTTAACTACATATTAGTGAAAATATCAATAAATATATATCTTAATAATCGGTGTTCTCTACATACTCTCGGTTACATACACAAGTAGTAATTAGAGTATTATTAGTATGTCCACTTCCCAATTGGGCGGACAAGAACCTAACAGTGCAGTTAGCGATCGGATCTGTGGAATTTGTGTCAAAAATATTAGGCATCAATCGGAAGAATTTCGGACTCGGTGTAATCACAGTTTTCACGAAAATTGTTTTAGAACTCGTCGCGGAGTTAAGACAGTTTGCCCAGTTTGCAGTGTATATCTGCAAACTCCAGCTCCATCACTAGCCGAAGAGTTAGCTGCAGCGCAAAGAGTCGGCGCAAACATGCCAAGATTGCGATCGCAGGGTTTAGGAGTAGAGAGCGACGCTCTAGATGGATCACAGCTAAATATGTCGAATGAGCCAGAAAACGTTTCACCAATGGCAGGTCTGCTGAATACAGGTAGAGAGGCAAACGCTGTGGTGCGTATGCAAGAGGGAATAGCCCAGATAAATATATCCATAACGCAAGCTATGGCGCAGATTGGACGAATGGCAGAAGTCATAGAAGGAGGCTTTAGTAGGCTGACGTCGCAAAACACAGCGCCGCCAACTCGTATTACAGGTCACCAAACTTTTGAACAACTTTTTCAAATACCTCCTCGTGTATCAATTGGAGGTCATCAGGGTAATGAAGGGCGAAATACTAGCACCGCCACAAATATTAATTCTCCGCTTGGATCGCAACAAGACCAAAATCTTCGTTCCGATCGAATAAGTCAAATTATATCTAGTTGGAAGTTAAGATTTTCAGGGTCGTCCGGTATGTCGGTGGACGATTTTGTCTATAGGGTGGAAGCCCTGACTAACCAAACGTTGGATGGCAAGCTACAGGTACTAGCACAATATGCTAATAACTTATTCGAAGGAAGCGCCTCCGAATGGTACTGGCGTTATCATAAAAGCGTACCACTAGTTACCTGGGAGCAATTGAGTGCAGCTCTGAAAGCTCAATTCAAAGATGGCAGAAGCGATTTAGAAATTCGCTCAGCCTTATTTCAAAGAAAACAAAGGGCATCTGAAACGTTTGATAAATTTTTTGAGGAAATTCTTGCTATTGCGGGGAAACTATCAGAGCCTATGTCAGAACCAGCTTTATTGGAAGTATTGCGAGCAAATTTGTTGACAGAAACACAGCATGAAATTTTACATGTTTCAATATATAGTATTGCTCAGCTGCGCCATATAGTCCGTACAAGGGAAAGATTTATACAGGCCATGAATGGAAATGCCACTAAACAAAGTTTCCGTCAGGGTCAACGTCCCCAAGTGCGCGAATTAGCCAGCGCCACTGGAGATCTTTCTGAAGAAGAGGAACACCTCGGTCCGGAAGTGGAGGCAATAGCCTTGACCTGCTGGAATTGTGGTGCATCCGACCATCGATATCAGGAGTGTCTGGGTGAAAAGAAGGTTTTTTGTTATGGGTGCGGGAAACCGGAAACTTATAAACCATCTTGTACTCGGTGTAATGGTCCAAAAAACTGGAGAGCCCGTGCACCACCGAGCGGTGCACGCAAACTGACAGCCACCCCCGACAAGATTTCCGAAGAGAGAAGCCATTAAAAAGCGATGCCTACCCGAAGTTATCCACCTTACCAGAAATATCAATCCACCAGCGAGTACAAGAGCGGTCAAACAAGTTCAGACCGCCAGTCCAGAATCGTTCACAAAAACGTCTGTCCGATTTTCGAATTCAATGTAAGCAAGAAAAGCAAGCCATTCTGGAGTCCATTGTAAATAGCACGAAAGACTGGAGACCGTATGCCGAAGTGGATCTGTTAGGGAAGCAAGTGCGAGGCCTAATGGATACTGGGGCGACTATCAGTTGCATTGGGGGGTCTCTAGCCGCGAATATAGTTAAGGACACATCAAAATATAAAAACATCCATGCCAGCGTTAGTACAGCGGATGGAAGTCAACAAGCTATTGTTGGTCGCATAAGTACTTCTATAACTTTTAGAGGCGAATGCAAACCCTTTCGATTATGGATAGTGCCATCTCTTTCTCAAGACCTATACTTGGGAATTGACTTCTGGAATAGTTATAACTTGTTGCCTGAATTTTTGGCACATCGAAGTACTGTCTCAAACATTGCTAGTCTCGAGGTGACTGATCCAAACCAAGTGCCACTAACGCCGCAACAAAAAGATCAGCTGGCAACCGTAATTAAGTTATTTCCGTCTTTCACCGAAAAAGGATTAGGGAAAACCACACTATTAGAGCACGAGATAGATGTAGGCAGCGCTAAGGCGATAAAACAGAGACACTACGCAGTATCACCGGCAATAGAACAGCTGATGTATACCGAATTGGAGAGAATGCTTTCTCTCGGGGTTATAGAAGAATCCGACAGTCCATGGTCATCACCCGTTGTCTTAGTTCGTAAACCTGGGAAGGTGAGATTGTGTATAGACTGCCGGAAACTCAATGAAGTAACCATAAAAAACGCATACCCAATGCCTCTCATCGAGGGAATTCTCAGTCGTCTTCCTAGGGCCGAATTTATATCTAGTATAGACCTCAAAGATGCCTATTGGCAAATTCCGTTAGAGGAAAGCGCACGAGACAAAACGGCTTTTTCAGTTCCGGGCAGACCACTTTATCGATTCACGGTCATGCCGTTTGGACTAGCCAATGCTCCACAAACCATGTGTAAGCTCATGGATAAAGTCATTCCGCCATCACTAAGAAATGAAATCTTTGTCTATTTAGACGACCTCTTAGTGGTCTCATCTTCCTTTGAAAACCATCTTGCAGTTCTAAAAGAACTGGCTAATAGATTAGGAAAAGCTGGCTTAACAATTAATGTAGAAAAATCCCATTTTTGTAGGACAGAAGTTAAGTACCTTGGACATGTCATCGGGAACGGAACTATCCAAACTGATCCAGGGAAAGTGGAAGCTATTAAGGAATTCCCAATCCCTCGTTCGATCAAACAGGTGCGGCGATTCCTCGGCCTAACAGGATGGTACCACAAATTCATACATGATTATGCTGGGGTAACTGCTCCTATAACTGATACACTTAGACAGAAAAAGAAGTTTGAATGGACTACAAGTGCTCAGAGCGCATTTGAGCTGTTAAAGCAAAAAATGTGTGAAGCACCTGTTTTACACAGTCCAAACTTTAGCAAACCTTTTGCAATTCACTGTGATGCGAGCCATACAGGTCTGGGTGGGGTGTTGATGCAAACAGATGACGAGGAAAATGAGGTTCCGATCGCTTATATGTCCCGTAAATTAAATCAGTGCCAACGCAATTACTCAGTCACCGAAAAAGAGTGTTTGGCCGCCGTCATGAGTGTAAAAAAATTCAGACCTTACGTTGAAGGTCAAGAATTTTCCATTATCACCGACCATGCGTCACTGGAATGGTTAATGTCGCAACCAGACCTTGGGTCAAGATTGGGGCGATGGGCAGGGAAACTCGGAAGGTACACATTTAAGATCTCCCACCGAAAAGGTTCCCAAAACCTGGTACCTGACGCCCTATCGAGAGTTTTCACCGAAGATTTATCAGTTATTCAAATGGATGAATTTGTAAATTTAGAATCTGAGCATTTCAAGTCCGAAAAGTATAAGGAAATTATGGAGAAAATTCAAAAAAATTCCTCCCAATTACCTGATGTAAAAGTAATAGATCAGTTCATTTACCGCCGAATGGAACACGCCACAGGTGACAAAATAGCCGACGATTTATGTTGGAAATTGTGGATCCCGGAAGGTCTTGTTCCTGAAGTTCTTAGACTGTGTCACGAACATCCCATGTCAGCCCACAGCGGCATAACTAAAACATTAGAGCGAATTCGACGCTATTATTACTGGCCAAATCTTGTATCCGACGTACGAGAGTTTATCAATAACTGCACGATCTGCAAGTGTAGCAAGCATCCAAACTACACGCTACGTCCTTTGATGGGTAAGACCCCGGGAACGGATAGAATGTTCCAAAAATTATATATTGATTTCCTTGGGCCCTATCCGCGTAGTAAATCTGGCAATATCGGTATTTTCGTGGTACTAGACCACTTTTCTAAATTCCCTTTTTTGAAGGCCGTAAAAAAGTTTACAGCGGATGCGATAATTCCATTCATGGAAGAACAACTGTTCCATTGCTTCGGCGTACCGGAAGTTGTTCTGTCCGACAATGGATCCCAATTCCGCTCGCAAAAATTTAACGCATTGCTACAAAAATACCAAATAAGACATTCGTATACCGCCGTATATGCGCCACAGAGTAATGCTGCGGAGAGAGTAAACAGATCCGTGTTGGCCGCAATAAAATCGTATATTAGCCCTGACCAAACTAACTGGGATGACCAACTCAGTTGTATTGCTTGCTCGTTACGATCCAGTTTTCATTCAGCTATTAATAGCAGCCCATATCGCGTAGCATTTGGTCAGCAAATGATTACTAGTGGTTCAGTGTATCCACTAATTCGAAATCTAGAAATGTTAGAGGATCGCGATGTTGTATTTAATCACGACGACTCCCTTAATCTGATCAGAAAAGCGGCCCAAAAATCGATTGAAAAGCAACACCAACGAAACGAAAATACCTATAACCTACGTAGTCGACAAGTCTCCTTTCAAGAGGGTCAAGAAGTATTCAGACGAAATCATCAGCTGAGCAACTTCGCAAAGGGATTCAATGCTAAACTCGCTCCTACCTTTAAAAAAGCTAGAATTAGAAAGAAAATAGGAAACAATTATTATGACCTCGAAGATATGCAGGGCAACTTTATAGGCAAATATCATGCAAAGGATCTAAAACAATAAGATCAGTTTTATAAATAACTTTCTTCTCGCTCCAAGCGGTGATCACTCTTGGCGTTTACTACCCCGAAGTGTGATCTTAGTGTGGGGGAGTGTAAAGGGGCGCTTGTCGCAAAATCCTTAAATATTTCCACAGCCTAAAAGCAGGCTTGAGGTCCTATATCTTTGTACAGACTCGTAACTGCCCACTCATTTTAGACCCAGATGTTAGGTCCGATAGCTATCGTTAAGCTAATTGAAAAACATAGCAGCTGACGACTGTCAAAAAAGTGCATCGTGGTTACTAAAAGAGACCGGAAGAACATAGAAGAATCAATTTGGGGTATATAAAGGCCGCACCTACACAATTCGACCTTTTTTCTCGTGTTACACTCTTGACTAGTAGTTCCAGAATTTGCTGTACGAGATCCAAATATTATTAAAGTTTTTTGTGTGCCAATCACAGGTAACGAAACCCTTAAAAACTAATCTGTTTGAGTTTAGGCTGAAATATTTCTGTTTTATCAGATAATTGGCACCTAGTATTGCGTTCGAGTCCGTCAGGAGGGAAAACCTTAGTTCGACCACCAATTCTACCTACACGTGGATAGCGTCAGTTAGCTGGAAAGATCAAGGAGTTCAAGAAATATTGGCACGAATTACTACCATCAGCCGCATAAGGAACATCGTACCCAAATCTTCTAATTTTTGGACGCCAGGGGAAAAACTAAACCTTAACTTTACCCGCGTGCGGTCTAACCTAACCAGTGCAAACGGGAAAATAACCGGCAACGTCTCTTAAATTACACGCAGGTCGAAGTGATAAATTTAGTGAAGAAGAATCCAAATTAGATCAATGCCCATATCAAATTACATTGGGAAAGTGAGACCAAATTATTACGTAACCAGCACATGACCGAGGCGAAAGCTTAGTTTTTATGCAGAGTCCAATTCAGCTCTCTTTAATCTATATTTAAACTAACAACAGAAAACAAATGAATTGAAATCGTAAAATGGATTAGAACGGGAAAAAAGCAACAGGAAGTTGCAACCCGTATACCTATAGGTTTTACTTAAATCTTAAATGATAATTAACTTAACGTAACCACGGTAAAGAAGATAATAGATTGAATAGTTAAAATAAGTTAAAAATAATTGAAAACATTTCCTGTTATTGAAATTTAGATAACTATTGTTGATTTAGTAATTAAACGAGTGCGTGTAGTCTGGAATAACAATGCAGTTAGGTATGCAAAGCGCGATAACAGAATCAAAACAAAACCGCTAAAAAGAACAAAAGCTCTCGGCACCCGTCTCCTAATCTAATTTTTTAATAACCCTAAATACAGCAAAATCATCACAGCTGCCCTCAGCGAAAGATCTTTCGGCGCGGGAATTGCGAACATGTAAGTGATATACCAAAGTAGTCATTGTAATCTGAAAAGCTCTGGAAGGTACATACAAAATAGATAATAGAGAAGAGTGCGGAAAGTTTTAATTCAATTGTACTGATTTGCAATCAAAATAATACGGCTGATCAACGGCACAAGACAACTTAAGGTTGCGGTTGTAAAATCATATAAAACTTAAAACGAACGTATATTTACACAGTAAAAGAAAGCATTATAAAACCCGTATCGTTTATCTCTCTTATTAACAACCCTCATTGGTATTTCTCACGCATTACACACTCGTTATCATGATCATAATTTAAGAGAATATTTGAATTTAAATGTTAAATTTATAAGCTTGCACAAATGAATGAAAATAGAAACTATTGAATTTGATATCGTAGGTGACCATGTTGGCACATCTGGAAGGTTTTCTTAGAATAAACAACGCTTTGTTTAAAATGAACTAATTTCTTATCATGTTGGAACCTAGCCGTATTGGAATGTTGAAGGGTAACCTCTGAGCCTTTCTAAGGGATCTCTGTTTTATTCGTTTTTTTAGGATTTTCGGAGATCAAGGTTGGGTGGGCGTACTTGCAGCGATGCGAGATTATGTAAGAAAGGTAACCTTTGCTGATGCGATACCCTGATTGCCTGTTTAGCTGAAATAGTTACCAACGTGAGCCACCGAATTATTCGTTTATTGTACCCCCAAAATCATTACGTACGCGAAGAAATTTAAATAATTATTGTTAACGCTGGAGCCAAGGGCGAGACAGTAATTGAACCCATCCCATCAATAGAGCCGGATAAGCAAGCGCGTACTCTGTCCCAGTCCCCGAACATCTGCTCTCAACGGAATCCCCGTTAATCGTTACAGGTTGTTTATTGAGTTGATGGTCTTGTCAGTTTGCTTAAAGATATATCTGCAAAAAACGTTTTTTACACTTAAAAAAAAAAAATGTACCATTCAAAAAATTAAAAGTGCCCTTTTCTTATTCAGGGAGATGTACCTTAACCGAAAATCATAGTTTCATGAAGTGCGTATTTCATCAATTGTTTTTTTTTTGACCAAAAGGAACTATTCTAAAACAAATAGGAAATCTTTAAGAGACGTTAACGAACAAAACGTACGTATAATGTAATTTTGAAAAAGGCACCGAAGCGCATATAGCTATTCTACGATCGATAAATTTCCTTCTATGCATCAGTTGGCATAAATTACTTCAAATACTTAACTTTTTCACTTCGCCTTCTCCGAGAGCGTGCTCTGGTATTTCAAGTCCAGATTTTAATGCTACTTCCAAAAAAATTATGAGCCCTTACTTAGGACGCATTTCGAACGATTTTTTTAGTGGACAAGATTTAAGAAAGTTTACTGTTCCAACTTACAGAAAGTCCTAACCTACGGACCTCGTCCCTACATATCGTAGAGTAATCTCGCAGACAAAGTCCCCACAGAAAAGTATTATATAATTATCTTACCGTATCAAGCGGGCATTACAATCGAAATCATTGGTTTGCCTGTAATCTTCATAGCCTTTTGGTAAAGGTTTAATCTCTTGGTTATAAATTTTAAGTTGACCTGTTTCCAATTTTACTTCAACAGGCGCTGGACTTATATTTTTCATTATCTCTGATGTAATTACATTGTAATTTACGTTGCCTTCCGAGTTACACTCAGTTCTGTTTAACCTTCCACTCGGCGAATTTTGTTTCTTTTCATCAAAAGAGGCTTTTTTTGTTTTTGTTTTTGGTAAACTTGACTTTTGCCCCTTAAAAGTATTGTTTAATTGTTGTATATCAGATACTGAGTACTGAGAATTTATGCATTCTGGTGTATTTGTCATGTATATGAAACGGTTTTCATTATTTGATGTGAGCAATTGTTTTATACTTGTTGGATTAAAAAGCCCATAGTTGCCATCACATATACTATTGTCAGAAGTTTGGTTTATGTTGGGAGTGGTTTCGGTAAGCAGTTGAGAAAGAGTTCCAGGTAATTTTTTTTTAGAGAATTTTTGCATGCCAACACTATTATGAGTTCCTGTATTTCCCATGCAACTTTCCGTTGCCGTTTTGGAAGGTTTTTTTCTTATTTTGTGTTGTGCTTCGATTAATTTTATATTATTCGAGCTTTTACTCATTGTTAAATCCAAATTTTGAGTAGCATAAGGCTTATGAAGAATAGGTATGCTACCAGAAGAATTGAAAATATTTATATTGCCTGTTTTGCCTATTAAACAGTTTTCTATCCTTTCTTGTGCCCTTTTATTTGTTGACTCATGGCTTTCATTTGAAATGCTTGGAGCACCATTCAGTGGGTTTTCCAGCAATCGTTTATAGTGTTCAAAAATATCGTTTTCGTGTCCAAAAGGTTTACTAGTAATTTCCGTTGCAGTACGTTCTTGTTGCGATTGAAGTAACTGTGGTATAATATAAATCTTAATATTTTAGAAACATTGTGTGTAAAGTTACATAATTTACTAACCTTTGATGCAGATAATATGTTGTCTTTTAGGTACAGGTCCATTTCTGACAACTGATATGAAGAATATTTTCGAAAGTCGTTTATACCATCAAAAATATTTTGATGTGGACTAAAATTAGGCATTAATGAAGCAAATTGAAAGTTGTAGTTTAATAAAGACTGCATCTGAAAAATGGTATACCAAATAAAAGAACAAAATTACATATGAAATAATTTGGAGTCTTCATGAAAACTTATCTAAGAAGGGGAAATAATATTTTTATAAACGTTACTCGTAGAGTAAAAGGGTATCTTGTATTCAGGGAAAAGTATGTAACAGGTAGAAGGAAGCGTTTCCGACCAAAAAATATCAATAATATTGCTATCCCTTTCTTTACACTGATCTGCTGTTGCTTGGCTAAGTTGCTAAACTAAAATCCATTTCTGTACTAGTAGATGTAGCAAATAGAACAATGAAGAACGCTATAGTCGAGGCACCCGTTACTCAGCTGAAGATGGCAATCTCAAGCAGGGCAAACCAAGCAGTCGCTTGAAGTACAATATACCCTTTTGCTCTACGAGTAACGTGTATAATTATTCAAGAACACAAATACTCACCTTGAGTACAAAGTACTATCAGTAAATATTGGTCAACATTTTGTACTTAAATTCAGTGCATTTGTTTCTTAATAGGGACATTTTTTCTCAAAATGAGTAGCATTTGCACTCATTTTAGGAAATTATTTGCCCACTGTTCATAGAATTACGTTTATATTATTTATAATTTATAATAATTACGTTTTTATTATTTATAATTTATAATAATTTTAGGAAATTATTTGCCCACTGTTCATAGAATTACGTTTTTATTATTTATAATTTATGTTTCTACTAGAACATAATTTGGTGACAGTAGGCCGCTAAACCAACACTTGAATTGGGTTAACTCGGAGTAGTTGAATACACAAGTATTGCTTGAGTACAGATTTTATTTGGGAATATCGTGCGGCTAGCTCAGAGAAGTTTTGTGTTCGTCCCACCAAATTTATATAAACGTGACCGCCCAGGGGATCAGTGAAAGGCACAGAATTATCGGGTTCGAATAGGGTTTATTGCGGGTGTGATTACAGCGGGCTCAATGGCTGAGTTGGCCTTGGTGTCGTCCTGGATGTCTCCTGGCGATGCTCGCCTCTGTGCGTTGCTGCGTCACCTCGGTGGTTGATGGCCTCGGTGACTCCGTGCTCCGGACCTGCAGATCCCTGTAGCTCTGTGAAGACGCTCGGCGATGCTTGACGACGCTCGTGCACGATGTATGGGCCCGACGGCTACTTGTAGCGCCTCGGACTCACAAGGCGATCAGCCGTGTGGGCTTAGGGAAGCGTTCCCAGACTAGGGTGAACAGGTCCTGCGCTTTACAGGCCTACGCCAATAGACACACAACCGCCTGTCCCTGGCTCTGTCCCGGATGGTCCCACTAGGGTTTCGCTCGGATCGCGCTGACAGTCGAGGTAATACCAGGAATCTGCCTAGCGCTCCACCTCGCTTTTACGCCTAGTGCAAACGAACGTTCCACCCTGGTCTGACCCTCTTGCTTGTTGCCCGTGACGTTTCCGCGTAGCTCGGTGTCCCTTCTGGCTGGTGCTGTAGCTGACGATGTCCTGCGCCTCGCTCCTGGAGGTGCTGGTTGTGAGGCTGGACGTGGCGTGGCTTCTGGTACTCGGGGTTTGGACACATGCCGATCCCGGGCTCGTAGAATCGTTAGGTTTCTCTAGGACACTCCCCCCGAGTTTTCGATCTCTTGTCGCAGGACTTTACTGCTCAACTCTGATAGACACGACAAGCGTAATGCGAGGACTTAGTCGTAACAGGAGTAGAAACGGTTCGCCTTGACTTAGCCGTGTGATGCCCTCTGGACCTCAGCTACCTGTGTCTCAATCCGGAGATTCCTGGTGGTCCAATCCCGAATGTCTCGACGTAGCGATCTTGCTCCTTGACGGCTCCCACGGCGCTGCTTCCGACGACTGGGCTTCTGTTTCACTTGAAGATTACTTTGCACCGGTTGACTGAGTTATTCACTTTGTTATCTTGACTGATCTTTACGGGTTGACACCTTGTGATCGACTGATCCTGCTGCCAGCGCCCGGCGGCTTTATATAGTCCAAAGTCCACGGCAAAGTCCAAAGTCCGGTGCTTTCTCGTTATTTCCCTTTTGCACACGGCACTCTGGCTCTGCCTGCGAAGTCTCCACTCTCTCACTCTCCGCTCCTTGATCTCCAAACTCTCTTTGGCAGAGTTATCTCTCCCTGGAGTTGGATTCTCCACTCTCTCATTTGGTCTACAAACTCTCTTTGACAGAGTTCTCTCTATCCAACTTGATGTCTCCACTCTCTCACTCTCCAAACTCACATCCTCATACTTGTTCTCCAAACTCTCTTCGCCGCACCGCTACTACGCGAATTCGACGCGTAACTGATAGGCGGCCGGCCATCCGTTATTCTTGCTGGTGTTATTTGTGGGAGTTATTCAACTCCTCACAGTTTATATACCCGATTTCAGAGTGAAGAAGGCCACCATAGCGAAGGTGTCGTATGGGGTTTTGTTAGTTATAAATACATCGCGTTGCTTAGGTTAAGATATACAGAAATACAGGGTCATACAATTTGTCTCCTACAGAAGGGACTAATAGGCTAGGGTTAGTAATAATAGAACAGTGGACTGCAGTTTGCGGTGTTTGCGCTGGCGCTGTCTGTGGCTGCTGTTGACATCTTATGGACTTAAAAGCAGGCGCTATCATACTCCCGGCCGTTGAACAGGTTTTCAGCATCATTCGTAGTGAGCTGATTAACCGAGGTTGGTCTGCTAGTTCGATGTTCTTTGAAAATGATGCATCACCTCCAACTTCTTTTGGAATCTTTTCCACAAATAAACGATTTTGATTCCGAGTAGGGTTGTCGAATTTTTAAAAAATATCGTATCAATGATATTTGGTTTTTGAAAAAATATCATTAAGGATATCACAGGACATCACAGGCTGCTCATTTAAAATTCACAGTGCACATTACCGTTAGCATGTTGCTTTAACATACCAGATATGAAGAAATTCAAGAAACGAATAATTTTATGAAATCTATTACACTTTTTGTATTAAATACAAGATCGTTTTCCTGGCCATATTCGTGATTCATTCATATAAGAATTTTCAAACTAATAGTGTATAGAAATTCAAGTAAAATATGCATTCAATATCTTCAAAATTTTTGGACATAGCCCTCGATTTAAATCTAATCATACATCAACATACAAATAAAATAATAATAAATGTTAGGAAAAGAAATCTGTACTTAAGGACTTTAAAAAGACTCCCTCGGTTATATGCTGGTCCGTCATACGACAGCGGGCGGCACAAACCACACATGTAACGGCAGAGGCCAATCTTTCAGATGCAGCTGAACTTCCAGGAGTAATAAGGCAAGCTAACGCTACCGCTGCCAGTTTTGGCATGCATTGAGAATTCCATTGCATCATAAAACAAGAAAAAAAGCTAGCTTCGGCAAGCCGAAGTTTATATACCCTTGCAGATCGTTCCTATTCTATTTGAAATTACAAAAATGTTAAATTTATATTTGTAACAAATAAAATTATAGCAGTTAGCGGAGTATTTTGACATTAATTAATCGATCCTTCCTATGGCAGCTATATAATATAGTCAATTTATGTTAAATTTAATTCGAAATTCTAAAATAATAAAATAAACTTATATTCCAAAGTAGAATAGAATACAATAAAAATTAACAAAGCTATAATTTTGTTTCTATTAATTTCCGTTTAGTTTTCCGATCGTTCCTAAGGGAGCTATATGAAATAGTCGTTCGATTTATGTTAAATTTAATTCGAAATTCTAAAATAATAAAATAAAGTTATATTCCAGAGTAGAAGAAAATACAATAAAAATTAACAAGGCTATAATTTTGTTTCTATTAATTTCCCTTTAGTTTTCCGATCGTTCCTATGGGAGCTATATGATATAGACGTCCGATTTTTCTAAAATTTAATTCGAAATTCAGAACAGTTAAAAAAATGATATTTCCAAGAGCATAAGGTAATATGTCAAAAAACACAAAAGTTATAATTTTTTTTCAATTATTTTTCCGATTATTCCTATGGGAGCTATAAGATATAGTTGTCCGATCCGGCCGGCTCCGACTTATATACTACCTGCAACAGAAGGACGACTTTTGGTAAAGTTTCAGCTCGATAGCATCAAAACTGAGGGACTAGTTTGCGTAGAAACGGACGGACGGACAGACGGACATGGCTAGATCGACTCGTCTAGTCATGCTGACCAAGAATATATATACTTTATAGGGTCGGAAACGTCTCCTTCACTGCGTTGCAAACTTCTGACTGAAATCATTATACCCTCTGCAAGGGTATAAAAAAACATATCTTCTTGGGTACTCCCCCCCATTTCCTTTAAGATTGCTTGACTTACTTCTCTTACATGTATTGGCGAATCAAAGTACAACCATTAGAAAGGACAATAATATCATCTACAAATAATATAGATATTCTATATTTCGACCCCAAAAAATATCGCTATGATAATATTTTTTTTAATATCATCGATATATCCATATTTAGATTTATTTTCGACTGATGTGGTGTGGTAGATCAATGATCTCTCTTGGCATTTTTATTTTGAGCCTAGGAAGTAATTCCCTACTAATTACGATAATTTAATATATTAAAACTCAGCTTCAATGAATTATTTGAATTTGAAATCAGATTGCCAAATCGGGCATATGACAATTTGATCGTTCCTGTTGACGTCATACTCAGAATAGAGTTTCTTTGAGTGTACTCCGGGTCCAAAAATAGAAGTCCAGTATTATCAATATTAATGCTTGACAATTTATCGCCAAATACTGCAGAGAGCTCCATTAGTGTTTGAATTTGAAAATACTAAGGATATAGTAGTTTGGCATAGTGACGACGATTTATTATTGATCAATTAACAGGGTAACTTTGAAAATGACATAGTCTTTTACAAGTGTACAAAAGGCGCGTTTGCCTTTTAATTCCACGTTTGTAGGTAGCCGAGATAAAATGAAAACACATGCACGTCGGTTCGAGATTTAGGCAAAAGTGTCGGCTTTTAATGGCCGCCGGAAAAGCTGGCTTTTGAGGAGACCGCATATTCTTATCGTTAGGGATTCGATACAATCTAGTATTTTTATATAAACTTAAATTATGCTGTGTTTCCACTGTAGCGTTTCTTTTTAAGGTGTAAACTAAGTATAAGTCTTCAGTTTTTGTCTTAACTAATTATAAGGGTTTTTATAGTGTAAATTAGGTATAAGTCCTTCAGTTTTTAATCTTAATGTAATACAAGTTGATTTAAATTCTTTGTTGTTGGAGTGATACTCCAACAACAAGCTTTGCTTTTGCTTTCATCAACATGTACACTTGTAACACATCATTCTTACCCTGATGCGCTAAATCGATGACTACTTGTAGCGCCTTGGACTCGCCAGGAGATCAGCTGCGCGGGCTTAGGGAAACGTCACCGTTCTCAAACTATGATGATGCACCACCGCCTGTTCCTTGCTTTGTCCCGGATGGTCCCACTAGGGTTCTGCTCGGTTCACATTAACAGACTCAAGTTACGCAGGAGGCTGCCTAGCGTTTCCCTCGCTTCCACCTAGCGTAAACGAACGCTCACCCTATCTTCACTCTTTGACTTGTCGTTCGCGACGTTTCTCCCCGAGATCACGATTTCCTTTGACCTAGCCGTGGTATGCCCTTTGGACCACAGCTACCTGTGTCTCAATTCGGAGATTCCTTGTGGTCCACCCCCGAACGTCACGACGTAGCGATCTTATTTATTTATTTATTTATTTCGCCAACAGACTTCATGTCCTTTACTGGCTACTTAACTACTCTTAACTAATTACTAAATCTAGAAAAATATAATAACAGGGTTTTCTTATTGCTATCCCTGGACGAACTTGGGTCCAATCGCATGCTAGGTGGCAGACTGTTGAAGAGATGTAAAGCTCTGTACATTGGCTCATTTTGAGCGTAATTTGATCTGTGTATAGGGATAAAAAAAGGCTCAGTAGTTCTTAGAACCCTGCTAGGCACGGCTAGGCTAATAATATTCAGCAAAATAGGGCAATCTATTTTGCCGGAAAGTAGGTCTAATATAAAAAGCAGCGCAATTACACTCCTACGATCTTGTAATGTTGCAAGCTGTACAAGGCGACACCTAGCAGCATAGGAAGGAGTGGGATCACGGAATCGGAGGCTTTGAAGGGCAAAACGGAGGAAAAGCTTTTGCACTCGCTCTACCCGACGAATATACACAAGTCCAGTCGGGTTCCAGACAAATGCCGCATATTCTAATTTAGAACGAACAAATGAGAAGAATAGGGTAAGCTTAGTGTATGGGTCAGAGAATTGAGTTGTGTTGCGCTTAATGAATCCGTACATGGCATATGCTTTAGGAATGATGTAGTTAATATGTTCAACGAAGAGAAATTTAGAATCAAAAACAATTCCTAAATCCAGGCACTCGTTTTTTGTGTCAAGGAGATGAGAATTAATTGAATACGAGCAGATAACATTATTGATACGCTTGCTGTATCTTACTAAAAAGCATTTTGAAAAATTTAAAGGAAGCATATTTCGGGAGCACCAATTACCTAATCTATTTAAGTCATTCTGGAGGAGTAAACAGTCTAAAGTTGAATTAACGGACTTGAATAATTTGAGGTCATCTGCAAATAATAGAAACTCAGAGTCATGTATGGAGTTACTTATATCATTTATAAATAAAATGAATAGAAAGGGCCCCAAAGCACTTCCTTGAGGGAGGCCAGACGTTGCCACATACGGGTTCGAAAAAACCCCATTATTTTCCACTCTGTATTCTCTATTGGTTAGGTAGGACCTAATCCAATCTAAGATTAGAGAGTGGAATCCCATTTTTTGAAGCTTAGCTAATAAAGCAGTATGACAGACTTTATCAAAGGCTTTGGCAAAGTCAGTATAGACTACATCTACTTGGTGATGATTTACAAAAGAATTTATGCAGAAGTGATTGAAGGTTGCTAAATTGGTGGTAGTCGATCGTCCTGGCATAAAACCATGCTGGTTAGGGGTAATAGAGCGGCCCACAAGAAAGTTTAGCTGCCTAGCCACAATGCGCTCAAACATTTTGGAAATGTTACTCAGCTTGGCAATTGGTCTGTAATTAGATATGGAACTTTTTACACCTGATTTGAGAATTGGGGTCACTGTAGCTAACTTCCATCTATGAATGAACATACCACTGGAGAGGGACTTGTTAAAAATTATTTTGAGGGGGTCACATAGAACATCAATACAATTTTTTAGAATATAGGGAGAAAGGCCATCGCAATCCATACGTTCTGAGTCATTAAAGCTCGCGGCAGCAATATGGCAGTCAAAGTCGGACACATTTAGATTTCCTATATTTAATAGAGAGTCGATGGAAAGAAGCGTTTCATCATCATTCCAAGACGAAGTTGGCTCAAAATTGGATGAAAAAAATTTTGCAAACAAGTTAGCAACCTCCAAGTCCGAGGAAGCCATTTCACTATTAAGAGACATTTGGGAAGGAATGTTCGATGTTCTTCTTTTGGAGTTTACAAAGTGCCAGAAGGATTTGGGATTCATACGTAATTTACTTTCAACATCTGACATATATTGGCTATAAAGAAATTTATTTAAAAATTCGAATTCACGCTTGTGCAGCTTGTATCTTTCAAGATCGGCAGGGTCTCCGCTCTCAAGGTAACGCTTGTAGAACTTATTACGAAGATTTTTGTATTTTTTGAGTCCCCGCGTGTACCAGGGTAGTTTATAAGAACTTTGAACTCTTTTTTTAGCATACCTACTAATGATAAGAGAGAGCACAGAAATAAAATGATCATAGCTAGCCTCAACATTAGCATGCGAAAGGCTATCGACCCAATTAATATTAGAAATATCATGTCGAATAGAATTTAAACTATTAGCACTTATATACATTAAAGGTGTGAGTGATTTGTTAGCTGAATAAATATGACATGTTATTAATAGTAATAAAGGCTGATGATGGGCATCACACTCTGAGAGTCGAATATTACTACAACTTAGTTTTGTTCCTAAGTCCGGGCTAATAAAAATTAAATCTAAAAGCCTATTTAACTTATTGAATATACTGTTAATCTGAACTAAGCCCATACTAAAAAGATCATCAATTAGTAGAATTTCATGAGACAGGTGCACATTACTGGGAATCATACTCGAAGAATCTTCATCCTGCACCCACACCAGCGATGACAGATTAAAATCACCCAAAACGCACATAAACTGGTGATCTTTCAAATCCTGATGGATACGCGCGATGTTGTCCACATGAGCCTTGTATAGCTCGAAACTGCTGCATGGCGGTATATACGATACCACCAAAAAGATTGTGTCCAAGGGTCCCGAGAGCGATACGCAAATTTGATCCAGAAGAGAATCTTCATTTGCTAGCCGTACAGATGCACACCGCAAGTTGCGCCGCACAGCAACTAGGACGCCTCCACCTCTAGCGCATTGCGTTTTTATAGAATCCCGATCTTTGCGGAAAACATGATATAGTTTAGGATCGAAAAATTCATTGTCATAAAAATCCATGTTGAGCCAAGTTTCAACAAGGACAATTACATCAAAATCACAATTTGAAGTTGCCAAGAAGAGGGACTGCGATTTGGTGCGCATGCCAGCAATATTTTGGAAATAGATACTGAAAGATGTATTGTTAGGGCTTGCCCTATCGATCTGGACTTCACTATCAATGATGTTCTCCGCTACAGGGCACACGTCCGCCGAAGACCTATCCAGCAAAGTCCCACAACTTCCTTGGGGTTTACACAGAATCTTAAGAATTGTTGTAGTGCGGATAAAAATTGGAAGCTGATCATCAACGCATGGGTTCGAAATGCAATCCATAGAGTCGTATCCGAAAGATTGCGATGAAGTTGAAGAGAACCAAGTAATAGGGAGCGATGGCCAAACTCTTAAGTCCTGAGAGAGCGCCCCATTGAAGAGAAGTAACTCCAGACCAGATGATGATAGCGAGCCAGAGTCTCCTAAGACTCCCAGATGACGGTGTTGAAGAGAGTTTCCAAATATGGCCCCAAGAGAGAGCGCAGCAACTCTTAAAGCATCTGGCGAAAACATAGACTGCTGCTGAGTACGGTGCACTGGAAGCACGCCGATAAATGATGAACGTGTGATAATGAAGAGCAATTGCCTTGGGCGAATGTCGCACAAAGCAAATGACGAAAGCTCGAGCTGCAGTTGTTGTAGAAAGGTTGAGAGCGTAGCAGAAGAAGAGAGCGCAACTCCGAGAGCAGCGTAAGTTGTCGAAACAGGCGCAGGTGTTAGGCGAAGTTCGCACAAAGCGGACAACGAAAGCTCCAGCTGACGTTGTTGTTGGTTTATCGTTGAAGAGCGCACGTCAACAAAGAGTGCACTGAGAGCGGCAATGAGTCCAGATGACCGGCGAATGTAACCAGCAGCTGGTGAAACCAACGACCGCTGATATTGTGAGAACGAAGCAGGATGAGGCGTAACGGAAAAATGTCCCGCAAAAACATCGACGCCAGTGGCGCCGATTATTGGGGGTTTTTTGAGACTGATGATTGTTGATTTTCCAAGTCCAGAATTTTATCATCAGCAATTGGCCTATCCCTGTATATGAAACGGCTAACTTTTATTGAATTGGGCCAGAATTCATCACTATACACGGCCTGAAAGTGTTGCTCTGGTATCCCCAGCTTAAAGTTCACGAATTGCAGTGAAGAGACGTCTACACCGTTTTTTACTAACGGCTTGCAGATTATGCTGGCTGAATCCACGCCTAGCTTGGTCGCAACAAATTCACAAACCGATTCTGATTTGACGTGAGCTCTGAATCTGCCAATATGCAAAAATGTATTGCTCGGCACAACTTCGAGTTGCTCACAGCTGGCAGCCTGACCAACTATGTGCCTTTTGTTCCTATGATTCTTCTTATGATTTTTAGTAATAGCCGGTGCAGGGGGAAGGGGTACCGGGTCCGCACAGTCCGCCTGACGGGCAGCCAACGGGGCTGGAGCCAAGGGTTTCACCACTTTTTTACGCTGACTGACATTAGGATTATCAAAAGCCATAGGGGGAAAGGCCTTTAGAAATTTGGAATTTAAATCATTGTAGAGACTCTTTAGGGCCTGAAGTTCTTCCATAACTTCTCCGATTTTAGAGTGTGAATCATTGCCCACAACACAGCTGTCACACTGCCACAATAGATTGGGCATATTAGTAAGAATTTTAATTGCCTCATCAGGCAAATCAACACAAGCTGTGTGAAATGTACGGCGACAAAGAGAAGCGCAGCGAACCGCCTCGAAACCACGAAGCTGCGCAGCTGTAACTTCAGCTTTGCACTCGGAACACGAATAGAAGTCCATAGCGAAGGAGAAACGCGTCTAAATGCAACGAAAGCTGATCAGAGACTGATCTTGCTCCTGTGTGGCTCTCACCACGCTGTTTCCGACGACTTGACTTGTTTTTGTACACTTGTTATTTTGGCTGATTTTGAAAAATTGACTCCTCTCGATCGACTGATCGAGCTGCGCACAAACCGCCAAATCTCTTTCTTCTCCAGGCATATCCTTCCAGCACGGCTTTAAATTGTGGCTCTGCGTGTTGCTACCGTTCCGCTGGTTCACATGCTTCTTGTGGCACGCCCGGTATGCGCTCTGCTTTCGAGATGTGGTACTTGTTTTTCTGGTCCGAAGTCCGGTACAATTCCGTTATTTCCATTTTGCACACGGCCCATTGGCTCTGACTGCAAAGTCTCCACTCACTCACTCTCCGCTCCTCGATCTCCAAACTCTTTTAGTTAGAGTTCCCTCTCTTCTGCTTGAAGTCTCCATTCTCTCTTCCACACTCCTCGGTCACAAAACTCTCACTCTCCAAACTCTCTTCTTGTAAGTTCTCTCCAAACTCTCGCCGCGTAACTGGTAAGCGGCCGGCCATCCATATTAACTGCTGCAGGAATTTGTGGGGAGGTTTTTAACTCCTTTTCAATGGTTGACGATATCTTTTTGGCATACTCGGTGTCCATTACTTTAAAAAAGCAATATTTCCAAAAATGTCCAGCGGCGAGTGTTTCATCCTGGACATATGGAGTAAGTCATTCTATGTTCTTATTTCCTCGTATATAAGTATATAACGCAGCACATGCTTGTACTGGTTTACATTAAATTTGCCATACTTTTATGGTTCCAACGTAATAATTTTTCACGTCTTCCAAATACGTATTTAGATCATAATATGCAATAATTATTGCAGTTGAGTTTTCTCAAGTTTTTCATAATAAATTCCAGGGGTTGAACTCAACCGGTTATATTCATTGGACTTGCAGCAGCTAGTGGTAACAGCAGCAGAAGGATTAGCAACGGCATTGACAGGAGGGGGACAGTTGAGCCTTTTTTGTTCCTGATTATCCTTCTCTTCCTCGTCATTTATTTCTTTCCTCTTTTCTCCTAGATCCTCTTGACGAAATATTAGAGCAAGCTAATTAATCGCTCTTTTGAATATACAATTTGGAGAGATAACGAGCTACACAGAACAAAGATTGATATAAAATTGCAATTAATTCAACACCATTTTAATATCAATTAAGAGCCGATATGATTAATGCCACATCGATATTTCAAACATATTATATATATGATGGACGTTGATGCACTACGAGCAGTACAAACAAGTGGCCCACCGATACCAAGCACGTGCTTGTTACGCGCGGGACCCTTTTTCAATTTGGGCAAAAATGCGAGTTCGCGAGGAAAATACATGAGACAAATAAATACGGGACATTTTTAGTTTTTAATACAGGATTTAGTTTTTAATACAGGGATAGAAGTTAAAGTACAAATGAAATGATAAAGATTGTTATAATTAGTACAGAGAACGCGAAAGGGCTCATGCAGACTAATATTGGATGTACATCGGGGTAATAATTTCGTGTTAGTCTAACGGGAATATTAAAAGTTAAACGGTTTCCAGTTCTACAGAATCAATATCACCTCTTATAAGATTTTGCATAAAAATAGTACCACGCATTATTCTACGGTTTTCAAGTGTAGGTAAGTTAAGCAATAGTAATCTACTCTGGTAGGAAGGAAGCCTTACGTTTTGATCCCAGTTCAAATTACGAAGGGCAAAACGAAGAAAATTTGTTGTACCGACTCAATACGGTCGATGTGAACTTGATATTGTGGACTCCAAACTGAAGAACAATATTCCAAAATAGGACGGACAAGGGAGGTAAATAATAATTTGGTTATATAAGGGTCATCAAATTCTTTAGACCAACGCTTTATAAACCCAATAAGTTAACATTTTTCGAGAATATCAATTTGGCGAAAATGCTCCAGCTGAACCCTCCACGAGGGGGCCGGCTGTTCAATGGTCACTGCATTTTCCTGAGCAGGGTAATAAAATGACGCTTGTCCTGCCCGGGGCAATGCAGTGTCCAGCTAAGGCGACTGGTTCAACCCCTTGAATCAGTGGCCATGGTTTGAGGAGCCTGGCGGTTGGCATAAAACGCAAGTTGGTGGTTCCCCTGAAAACAAACCAGTATAAACGACGAGGCTGAAGAAATCCGGGCTGGGATGTCAGCCCAAACGTATTATCGATTCGAAGATCGACTGCTACCATCGGCGGGCACTGGATGGAGCAATCCTCTCTGCGTGTCGCCAGCGGTCGAACCCCTGGGGTGACGGGAGTAGGTCATCTCAGCGGCAATGGTACTGCCATAGCATCTCAGGCAAAGTTAAGTCGCACTGGTGCCGTTGTCGCAGAAGACTCGGACTCGGATAGCGTGCTAAACGAAGCCAAAACAAGCCATACCCTGTTCCTGAACCCGGTTCCAACTCCCATAGTAGGAAAGGGCCGAATCGTAGAAGCGAGGGTATGAAGGCTAAGGCGCAATACAAGGCAGCCCTCAAGATTAAGATCCGGCTCCAGGACAAAGCGCCCCTTTCCCAGAAGGAGAAGGAAAAGCTTGCCTGGGCAGAGCAAAAGGTTGAGGATGGAAGGCTGCACTTCGCAAGCAAACCCGCGATGGCGTCGACAAGCGGATTTGCGAACAAGGTAGAGGAGTTTGCCAACAAAAGGCAACGCACACACGAGAGTGCCGCCAAGGACATTCCGGTGAGCAAGTGGAAACGCGGGCCCAAGGAAGCAGGCCCTCCCCCACCCAAAGTAGCAGTGAAGCTCAACAAGATGGCCAGGGTCAGAACGACGAGAAAGAGAAAATGACGGAGGCGCGCTGGAAGATCGTCCATGTCTCTCTGTGCACGTATGGAAGAGGCTCTCTCAGCCCCCATTCCCACATTCGATGGTGCAGGGTGGCTGAACGGTGTCAAAATGCTGAAGTGCAACAACGATCCGACCAGGAAATGGCTGACGCAAACGGTTGGCCAACTGGAGGCATTGTGGGAGGGGGCCAACCTAGAGGTGGTGGACAGGGACTTAATCCCATTCTCACTAAAGGCGAAAGTGGTCTTCCCCATCGCAATCCTTGGGGATCGGGCGTTAAAGTTGCTTTCGCGGCAGAATCCAGACGTCCCAACGGCGGATTGGAAGATTCTGCACATGGCCAAGCCACTACCCAGTGAGGGGGGCCAAAGTGAGTTTCTCCAAATCAAAGGCGGAGGATCTGCTGTACCCAAGATTCGAGAAGATGGCGTGGGGCATGGGTAGTGTCTACCTGCGTCTCAAGCAGCGCCACGCCGAAGACAAGGGTGCACACATCCTGCAGACAGGCGAGATGGAGAAGGACATAGGTACTGAAGCCATCGAGGATGCCGTCCAGGACCTCGCTCTGGATGACTCGCAAGCTCTTCGGCGACCTGACAGTTATAGCCAACCCGTCGAGCAGAGATGAGTCAGGCTCCCATGACTCTGAGGGTGCTGCTGCTCAATCTTCATAAAAGCATAATCGCATCGGCGGAGCTCCTGATTGCCTTGGAGCAAGGGCCCGTCGACATAGCCTTGGTTCAAGAGTCATGGATTGCCTCCGGTAATATCGTGGCCGGATTAAGGTCCTCAAACTACAATACATTCTACTCACCAGCGGTGTGCAGGAACAGAAGCGCCGTACTTGTACGGAAGGGTATTTTAGCTAACCTTATGCCTCATTACAGGTCTGACGACTTGACTACGGTGATGCTAGAAAGCGAGGAGAAGCGCCTGGTAGCGTCCTGCTACATGGCACCCGATAAACCGTCGCCACCAGAAGAGCTGAGCAGCTTAGTGGAACTCGGCTCGAAGGATGACTAACTTCTCATTGGTGCAGATGCCAATGCATACACCAGGGTGTGGGGAAGCACCGACAACAACAACAAAGGGTAGTCACTCTTAGACTTTATTCTATCTACAAATTTATATATAGCAAACATGGGGGAGGAACGCACCTTCGTAGGAGGCACCTCGTCAAACGTGCTATATATAACACTTGTAAAGGGACAGAGTACTTTGGTCTCCGAATGGAGGTTCCTAAACACGCCATCCTTCTCAGACCATAGGTATATTCAATTCATATACGATTTTAAAAATACTCATAAGCTAACTGTCTATAGAAACCCCCGGAACACGAACTGGTAAAAGTTTACAAGGACAGTGACCTTAAAACTCGCGACTAGCCCGGGCGCAGTAAAATCCGTGAAAGACAATGAAACGTCCCTAGAGACCAGTCCAAGAAATTACTGGATGCGTATCACGCAGCATGCCCGACATCAGGATCAAGGAAGAAGACAGCTAGGCTCCGGAAGCTGCTTTTGAAGCAGCCTACCATACAGAGTCAGCTAAAGCGCGACGACGGACACTGGACTGAGGGCAGTGCAGAGGCCCTAACAGCACTTATGCAATCGCACTTCCCAGGATGCTCGGATGTCCTAGACGCCAGCACGCACCAGGACATAGCAGCTGGCGAAGAACGCCCCCCAAACGATCTAATAACACCAATGAAAAACAACTGGGCCATAGACTCCTTTGCGGGGTATAAGGCACCAGGACTTGATGAAATAATTCCAGCCATGTTGCAGGAGACCAAAGAAAGGTTCACCCCATGGTTGTATGAAATATACTCGGAATGTCTTAGCACAGGCTATATCCCAATCCAATGGAGGACCCCTCGGATTGTATATCTCCCAAAGGTGGGAAAGTGCAGTCACGCGAGCCGCAAGGATTACAGGCTGATAAGTCTTACCTCTTTCATGGATCTACACATCAGGAATGATGTAGGGAGACTTATGTCATTCAATCAGCATGCCTACACCAAAGGGAAAACTGTGGAAACGGCACTACACTCGCTAGTAGCAACCGTTAAGAGAGCCCTACATTCAACAATGTCAAGACGGATGCTATAAGGTATCGCCTAGAAGCGACCAGCACGCACCCCGCAGTAAGCCTCTGGATAAGAAACCTGCTTAGCTGCAGGTAGGTACTTTCAGAGTGGGGCACTGCTTCCATGGTAAAGGGGCACACAGAGGCACACCACAAGGTGGGGTCCTCTCGCCTCTTCTATGGAACTTGGTCGATGATCTAATTAAGAGATTCGAGAGGAGAGCCCCAAAAATAGCTGCCTACGCGGACGACATAGGCATAATTATTACGGGAGTCTGTCCATCGACCCTCAGCTCCATAATAGAATCAACACTCGGGGAGATATATGAGTGGGCGGAGCCTTAGTGTGGTGGCAAGACACTGAAAAGAAGACCTACAACGAGCTTATGGAGAGAACTCAGCGGCAGGCACTGATCTGCATACCGGGGCCGCTGAGGTCAACCCCAACTAAAGCTCTAGGAACTATCCTTGGAATCGACTACATAGATATCCACTCTCAACTAACTGCAGGAAAAGCAGCACAACGTCTAGTTGCATCAGGTAATATGACAACGCTGTTTAATCGGCCGAACCATGAAGCAACAAAACGGAATACATGCCCCCAGAACGTCCGCCGATTGTCAAGCAACATCGTTCATGGTCCCTGACGACTGAAAACCAGGTCGGGAGCAGACTCAACACCTTAACATATACACAGAAGTAGGAGCGGGCTTATATTGTACGGACCCTGAAATAAGGCTGTCATGTAAGCTACTCAGCATATTCCAGGCAAAAGTTCTTTCCATAAGGAATGCGGCAGAAGTGGCTTAAAATATAAACCGACCATACGATGTGGTCAACTTGTTCGTAGACAGCCAAGCGGCGATAAGATCCATGCACTCGTCAACGGTCAGTTCCAAAAATTTAATGGCGATCAGGGAGGCACTAGATAACCTTAGCACGACGAAGTCAGTGCGGAGCTATTGGGTATCCAGCCACCGGGAAGGGGATCGATGGTAACGATATTTCTGACGTTTTTGGAAAGGAGGGTGTAGAGCTGAGCCCTAAAAACGCTACAAAGCGCCCTGGAGAACCAGGAAAATACGCGAGCAAAAAGCAGGTGGAGGAATACCGAGACTTGCCGAATGGCATAAACAATGTGCAAGAGCGAAATGAAAAACTCGGGCAGTATGTACTGCATCTTCCTCGGAAAGATCCTCGCAGGCCACTGTCTGGCCGCATCACACGCAACTACGATCGGAATACTTAACAGCCGCACCTGCAGGAAATGCGAAAAACCGAGGGCTATCGAAACCCTGGAACATCTTATCTGCAACTGCCCACAAGCAAGAACAAGATACCTCGGTGCCCCAGTTCTGGCATCACTAAAAGACGCCTCCAGCAGGGAACCAGGCGAACTTCTGGCCTTCGCGAAATACACCTCGATCCTTGTGGACATTAAAACCTAATAAAATATCTCTAGGTTCATACAGATTAGCCGGACAACTAAGTGCCTTATCGGCCTATGCGTGGCCCCGTCCGTTAGGGCCGTCCGCGCAACTTCGGAACTTTTTCAACTCTCCGGTTTTGATACGCCACCAAATGCGATGAAACTGAGCGTCATCTGGATGCATTTCGATGGATCGGTTCATTTTTGGATGTCAGCCACGAAAACGTAGCGATAACAACCCCAATTTAGTATCACTCCTCCCAAATCCTCCGTTTTGTAGAGCTGGGCCAGTACATAAAATGTAAGCTACCTGAGTTTAGTAGTCAGGCTGTCCTCCTTTAGAACTACATGGTGTGGAATCGTGATGCAGAAGACGCCGAGCTTCCCATCTATGTTGATCTAAGAGAGACTGTCTTCGCTTGTAGTGACTTTCTGTATTTGCTGTAGATCAAAATATTCCTCGATTGCTTGGACATATTGTTGATGAAGCTTATCGCGATGCTGCAATTTTCGCACTAATGCGTGGAAACTATTCAAGGCTATATGTTTTGAACTTGTGCCGAACAAGGTTTTCAGCGTAGGCGGACCATGTATTTTCCGTTGGGCTGTCAAACATGGGTTTAACGAAAGTGTTCTTCACACCACCGTTTCTCTGCGGTGAGTTGGCGTTCAGACGGCACGCTATCTATTTCGAAGAACTTTTGTCGTGACGGTACAACGGACAGTGATGGTGTGAGTCATAGATTCCCTCACTGGTCCAAAAACAATCCAACCAAAAAGAGTGTTTTGTGCGATTGGTTCCTCATGAGTTCTTCGTCGAATTTCTGGAAGCATCAATTGTGGAATGAGATCAACGCCCACAAGCACGTCAATACGACCGGATCGGGCAAAATTGGGATCCGCCAGCTACAATCCTTGAAGGTGTCGGAATGAGCGTGGCTCGATATCCGATTTTGGAAGGTGCCCTGTAAGTGTACGGAGAATAAATGCAGATAAAAACGATGTGAGCTGGGAAACTGAAATCGAGCTATGGACAAACTTGGTAAGTGTTCCTACCGAGCCATGGTCAATCAACGCTTTGGCCATAACAGATTGCCACGTTTGGTCGTTGGCAATTCGGATTAGGGCAGTGCCGAGAATCGTGATGGATGGATTTCGATGTGTGGCAACTGCGCTGAGGATTTGCGTCTCGTTCGAAGCTGTTGAGCTGGGGGCTAGGTTGTGCTGTCTCCGGAGAACATGGTTTCTTTGGCTGAGGGTGCACTGAGGAGCTCCCATATCAGTAGTCACATGGAAACTATGGCGGTTAGTGGAACTGAGGGTTGATCGGTTAGGTGCACGTGCCTGGGAAGATTGCCCTGAAGTTAAACGAGTGGCTGTTGGTTGATTCCGATTTTCGCTTAGGTCGATGCTAACTAGGCGCTCCAGAAGAAAAGTCTCCAACATCTAAAAGGTTGGAATCACGATGGAGCTCTCTAACGAGTTTTCCCACGCTTGCGTTGCGCTGCTTGGTAGTTTGGTTAACAAGTGATGCATTAGCTAGTGAACGCAGGAGTCAATGTTTATTTTTAAACGTCGAAAATCTCTAATGCAAACATTAGCCAAGGCTAGCACGCGCCTGATACCTTCTGCAGCTTTCTTGGGAACCGGTTCGAGACCATAGAGTGCAGTCATGGTGTGCATAAAGTGAACACGTGGATTGTTGTACCGCTTGACGAGGAAATCCTAGGCTACAGTGTACCCAGAATCCGTCAATGACATGTGACTGACATCCTGGTCCCGTCTTTCGGGCAAGGCCTGCTTGAGAAAGTGGAACTTCTGGATGTTGGAGAGAGTGTTGTTATCATGCAGAAACTGTAGGAAACCATCGTCAAATGAGGGCCAATCTGTGAAGCTCCCCGAAGCGCGTGGAACTGGAAGCTTCTGAAGCGGAATGTTGGATGATAACGTTGTGAGGGGTACGATTTGTGGGGAATTTTGGGCTACCACTGGAAATTTGCTGTCGTAGTTTTCCGAGATGTTGTAAAAGATTTGCTGATACTCTTCAGCAAACCGGTCGTATATGTTTTCTGAGAAATATACATGTTGACTGGGATTCAGCTGATCGATCAATTATAACTCGAGTTAGAAATTAAATAAGTGCAAAAAACGTTTTTTACACTTTAAAAAAAAACTGCACCATACAAAAAATTAAAAGTGCCCCTTTCTTACTCAGGGAGATGTACCTTAACCGAAAATCACAGTTTCATGAAGTGCGTATTTCATCAATTTTTTTTTGTAAACCCGTGTTATGGGTGATTCGCATTAAACAGGGTGAATAACTCATTTAACGTGCTAAGTCGCTGAAGAAAATAAGGTTTGGATTTTCGGGCTTTGCTATCCTTCTTAAAGTTCCAATCAAGTTGCGTCAACCTGTTCCAAAAATCCTTCTGTCTCGCGTGCAATTCATCAAACGGATCGGATGGGGAAGGATTGGCTAGTAGAACTGTCTGTTTATCGTCGTTACCCATAGCTAATTGAATTTATAACAACGCACTTGAAAACACAGCACTCACTTTCAAACACTCACCGGATTTCAGCCAGTCTGTGTAGTAGAGCTGACAAAAAATCGACTGAAGTCAACTGCAAGTCGATAGTATGCGTTGCGATTGTTCAGTCGATTTTCAGTCGACTACTATCGCCTTTTTTTAAATCAAGTTCTCCAATATTTCTTTGTAAAATCTAAAGCAATATTTATACCCCTTACTCGTAGAGTAAAACGGTATATTAGATTCGTGCAAAAGTATGCAACAGGTAGAAGGAAGCGTTTCCGACCATATAAAGTATATATATTCTTGATCAGGATCACAAGTCGAGTCGATCTAGCCATGTTCGTCTGTCCGTCCGTCCGTCCGTCCGTCCGTCCGTCCGTCCGTCCGTCCGTCCGTCCGTCCGTCCGTCTTTCCGCCCGTCTGTCCGTCCGTCTGTCCGTCCGTCTGTCCGTCCGTCTGTCTGTCCGTCCGTCTGTCCGTCCGTCTGTCCGTCCGTCTGTATGAACGCTGAGATCTCGGAAACTATAAAAGCTAGTAGATTGGGGTTTGGCATGCAGATTCTAGGGGTTAATACGCAGCGCAAGTTTTTCACGCAGATGTGCCACGCCCCCTCTAACGCCCACAAACCGCGAAAAGCTGTGGCGCCCACAGTTTTAAAGCTAGAAAGTGTAAACGCCATTTTGTTTGGGTTATTAATGCCTACCGAAATGTAAAAGAAATTTTTTAAATCGTCCCACTCAGTAAAAAGTTATAATCAAATTGTGACGGTAGATGACGCCATTTTGAAGCGGCTGCTTGGTTTGCCCTGCTTGAGACTGCGTGCTTTCTACTATAGCGTTCCCTCTTGTTTGCTATTATTTTCGTTTAAAATGGACAAATTTTTAGCTGTTTTCAAAGAAAATGGTAATTACAATTAATTATTTAATCAGCATAATCTATTAATTTGGTTACGAGTAGACTCTCAAGAAAAAGGAGTAATCAATCCGGGGAAATCGAGAGCTTCCGATGTTTGGAAGAAGTTTCAGAAAATCGACAAGACGACCGCAAAGCGTCTTTTGTGTAAAAAATAATATAAAATCAGCAACAACACATAGAACCTAAGGGACCATCTCCAAGATCAGTCTTTGCTTCAGCCAAAAATAAGCGAGAGTACTACCACCTCGTACTATGAGCAGGGCTCTCCCCGGAAAAATGAAATTGACAATGCTGTGATGAACTTAATTGTATCAGACATGCATGCATGAAACCGGTTTTAAAAAATTGGTGAGTATTTTGGACACGAAATACAACTTGCCTAGCAGAACCGCCTTGCAAAACGTCTGCCTAATAACTTCATATGAAAAATGGAAAGAATATCTTCAAAATATTATCAAATATGTAAATTACTGCTCAATAACGTCAGACGGTTAGACATCAAGGGCCAATGTTAATTATTTAACCGTTACTTGCCATTTTATTTTAGAGGACAAACTAAGATCAGCAGTTTTATCCACTTGCCCATTGATTAATGACACCAATCATTCGGGGCAAAATATTGCAGATTCAATTAACAAAGTACTTGATGAGTGGAACATTTGTGAGAAGATAGTAGCCGTTGTTACTGATAATGCTCAGAGCATGAAAATGGCTTGTACGATTTTGCAGAATTTCAATTTGCCATGTTTTGCTCACACCCTGAACTTAGTTATGCAAGATGTTTTAAAGCATTATTTCCTGAAGGACATTCTTATTAAAAAAAGTGGTTGGTTTTTTTAAAAGTAGCTCAATTGCATACGCTAAATTCCGATCCGCGCAGCTTAGAAACCATCCCCTGTCTTTAATCCAGGAAATAGCAACACGGTGGAAGCAGCAGAGCTCAAACGAGAAGTCGAACTAATCGCAAAAGGATCGCATGAGGTATCTTCTAGCAATTTGTCATTGCCTCAGTCGCCATCTCTCTTAGAAAACGTAATATATTTGGATTCCTTAAAAGTTCAGTACTTAAAAAATCCATACAAGTTGACGAAGGGCACCTTTTATAACAATTTTTCAAGCAAATAAATATTAGTACAGCGAAGAATCCAATTCAATATTGGGAGGTAATATCAGCCCTTAATTTTTTTGTATTAATTTATTAGTGTGTGCTTGTTCTTTTTGTAGATGTCGGAGTCTAAATATGAAATCTTGAAATGCTGCGCTTGGAAATATTTACGTGTTCCAGCAACCTCAACCGAATCTGAGCGAATGTTTAGCAAAGTGGGTTACATTGCGTCAGATCGAAGATCTGCGCTAATGTTGAGAAATATAAACATGCAACTTATTTTAAAAAATAACGAATGGGTGCTTAATAATTAAAAAAACTCTCTTTTATGTATATTTAAATTCACATACAAAATGATTAAAAAAACAAACCACACTATTTAAGTATTTAATTATTATTTACTTGGAAAAAAATAGATGAAAACTTTTCTTCTAATGTCAAATAACGACTAGTCGATAATATCGTTATTCCTTTGTCCGTTATTTGTCGCGCAGCTATCTCTTGTTCCTTGGTCCGCTATTCGTAAAAATAGTGGATCCACGTGGCACAATTTAGTAGCCTTTTGTTATGTTACAGATTAATTTGAGACTGATTGTTTGTTTCAAATCAATTCAAATTCAATTGATCGGTACGTTTTACAATAGCTTCCCCTCATAGGCGACCAAAAATGTTGTGACTGCGCCGGTAGAATTCGGGAGTCAATGATTAGCAGAAGTCTGGTACTTTGCTGTTGCCGTTTAAGAAAACACAAGGTTGTACTTCAATTATGCTCTTGAATTTAATTTAAATTGATTGAATTGAATTGAGAGCAGAACAATGGTTGGCAATATAAAAATGTTCAGCTTTTCTCGTTGAGATCGTGAGTTAGAATACAAAATTGTAATGGCTGTTAAAATTAGAGATGGGTCCGTTGCTCCAAAAGGGACCGGGTCTGGTATCGATAGGAATCGATAAGGTATCGATTAGAGGGTTGTGGTATGCACTAAGAGATGGGTCCGTTGCTCCAAAAGGGACCGGGTCTGGTATCGATGGGAATCGATGAGGTATCGATTAGAGGGTTGTGGTATGCACTAACGTTAAGTAATGAACGTTACGACAACAAAAACAAGAGAGAACGCTAAAGACGAGTGCCTGGACTTTTACATACCCGTTACTCAGCTAAAGCAAGCCGTCTCAGGAAGGGAAGGGCAAAATGGGCCATTTTGGTCAATCAATAGATATTGAAGAAACGAATACACATTTCTTTTCCCGTTAATCTAGCTTTAAAACTGTGGGCGCTACAGTTTTTTGCGGTTTGTGGGTGTTAGAGGGGGCATGGCACATCGGCTCGAGAAACTTGCACTGCGTATTAAACCCTAGAATCTGCATGCAAAGTGCCAATCTTCTAGCATTTAAAGTTTCCGAGATCTCAGGCTTCCGTTACAGACATATCCATCATACATGGATAGACTGCGTCTACTTAACCTGCCCTTCCTCAAAAATCGTCGGACCTTCCATGGTGTTATGTTTCTGCACAAATGAATCACTGGACTTGTAGATTTAAGGTCTACTGGGCACTTTCGACCTATTGCCCTCGATATTTGAAAAATGAACTTTCAGTTACATGATCCAATTCACGTATTATGTTCGCAATATAATGAACTGTATTTTTTGATATTTTCGGAATGCTCTGTTAATTTTATTGTAACAAACATCCTTCTACTTGATGTGAGTGGGGTACTATGTTTATGTTGGCAGATATTTGCTAACTTTATTGTAATAAATAATTAAATAACTAAATGGTGGGTAAAATTGACTGCTATGGACCGTTTGACAAATATACTGGTCAATTTTACCGATCAATTTTTCTTTGTATAGCCACCATATTATGCCGTTTTTAAAATGTAACTCAAGTTTAGTATACTACTTATTTGAGCTCAATCTCAAGAGACAATTCGCAAGAATTGTTTGTGGAAGTTATAGCCCGCATTTACAAGACAAGACGGTAATTATATTTAAGGTTGTATCGTTAATTCCTCGTTGAGTACAGATTATCGACTCCCATGGCGTTACAATTTCTTGTCTGTCCTATGCTTTCGCGACGTAAGCTAAAACGACGACCGCCTCTCGCACAGCCGATTGCCTGATGTGTATTAGAATTTAACAAAGTATAAGAGAAACCTAACATGACAATTGAAGATCTAATATAATCGAATTTTAGTGAAACTTCTCCTCAAACATCCTCCCCCCTTGAAATGATGGACTTTCAATTTCAACAGGAAGCGGTGTTATTTTATGGATTGACCTGCGGATTTCGCTCGTACTGGTCTTCAGGTCTACGACTCGAACTCTTCCATCCTGACCAGGAATGACTGTTGTTATTCGAGCAATACTCCATTGCCTCGGCGACGAATTCTCCTCGTGAATCAGCACTAATTGCCCGACTTGAATGTTGGGTTTGGGGCGTGTTCCATTTTGCCCATAACTGAAGAGTATGCAAGTAGTCGCGCTTCCAAAGTCTCCAAAACTGCTGTTCAGAAAATTGACCCGCTGCCAGCGTTCGAGATAACGTACATTTATATGATCCTCGATAATATGTTCCGGTGCCGCAGCCAAGAAAGTTCCGATCAATAAGTGGGCTGGGGTTAATGCTTCTCCGTCATTCGGGTCATCTGACCTCGGTACGATGGGCCTCGAATTCAATACCGCCACCAATTCCGTAAATAAAGTTGCGAGTTCTTCAAAAGTCAGATTCGCTTTTGCCATATTGTTCAATATTAATGTTTTGGCTGATTTCAAAGCAGCCTCCCACAGACCACCAAAATGTAGGGCTCGGAGCGGTATAAAACAAAATTGAAATCCCTTTACTGCACTATAGCTCGAGATAATATTGAGTGAGTCTTGGTGCAGTGCCTTCCTTTTGAATTCCTGTATTTTTGCAGCAGCTCCAGTAAAGTTCGTTGCGTTATCGCAGTAGATACGCTAGGAACCCCGCGCCGTGCAATAAACCTTTGAATACATGCAAGAAATGTATTGGTAGATAAATCAGATACTGGTTCTAAGCGCAATGCCTTCGATGCAAAACACACAAACACAGCAGCAATCTGTATGAGGTCATAAACGAGCCACAAAAGTCAACCCCCGTTACAAGAAATGGACGTTGGCCACGATGGCGATCAGCAGGAATATTTACCATTATTTGCTGCATCAGCCGTGGCTTATAGCGAAAGCATAAAATGCATTCGTGAACTACCTTCTTTGCTAATTTCCGTGCATTAACGATCCACAACTTCTGGCGTAATAGCGATATTAGAACCTTAGGTCCAGCGTGAAGATTGAAGCGGTGGAGGAATTCCATATATAGTCGAGCGAAACGGTGATTTTTTTGGACAAATTAGCATTTCCCAATCTCCCGCCCACTCTCATAACGTTCAAGGTAACTCTTTCAAACTTAATTTCATGCATAAAAGGTGAAAGCTTCTGTAAACTAGATTTTAAGACCTTATTTTTACCTAACAAAGCGATTTCATCGCTGTAAGCCAATTGTTGAATGTGTGCAACTACTCGCCAAAATGTTTCGTCTGACTCAGATGCCGAAATATGAACCACATCGTCTACCTTCATCTTATGATTGGATACTACACCATTGTACTCTCGATACACATACGAGATGATGCGCAGAGAACGAATGTACGATGACGATCTTTCAATGACTTCGTTAATTATTGTATTTTGTTCCTTGTTCTGGCATATGCCCATTTCAGTCTTCCTCATTTCTGTCAGTGTAGGCAGTAAATCAGTAAGTACTGGCCATGTCTCTGGTTCATGCTGTAAAAATGAAGGTCCCTTTAACCACATATTGTGCATTAGGTCCTTAGTAGTGCATCCACGTAAAACGATATCGGCCGCGTCATAAGCTGAGGGTACGTGTCACCATTCGACGTCGCTGGAATGTTGATGCAACTCCGATACTCGATTTGCAACAAAACAATTCAATTGTGATGCATGCATCCCCATCTATTGCAAAACCACTTTAGAATCGCTCTAAAAGTAAATACATTTATGTTGAAACTTACGAAATGTTCTATTTATCAACATTGATGCACATAGTTCCAGCCTAGGTAAAGTTTGAACCTTTATTGGTGACACTCTGGCCTTGGCGATTAATAGGTTTACCAATACCTTCCCTTCCATTTTCACACGCATATATGTAGATGCAGCAGCCATATGCTCTTTCCGAAGCATCTGCGAAGCCGTAAATTTGACCCACGTATTGAGGAGAGGTGCAGACATATCTTGGTATTGACAGGTTGGTCAACTCATTCAAATCTAAAACGAGATCGTTCCAGAATTTCTGTACATCGTCGGGAATAGGTTGATCCCAATCAAGTCATTTTAGCACAGGATTCTAAAGAAATATTTAACACCGAATAACAATAGGGCTAATCAATCCAAGTGAGTCAAAGACCTTAGCAATCGTAGAAAGTATTGTTCGTCTTGTGGCTCTTAGATCAGGTAAGAATTCAAAGCGAAAAATGGTTTCCAAGCTAAGCCTAACGTTTTAGTGAGTTCCTGCTCGTCAAAATGCATCGGTAGCTCAGTCTCTGACTCATCAACCAATTTTAAAGAGTTGCTATTAAATTTTGTCATTGTAAGACCGGCCATCGCTAGTAAAGATGTAAGCTGTGGGAATTGTGTTTGAAATAGATCGGACATATAACGTAAGCTGCGAATAGCCAAAAACGGAGCAGAGGTGTGTGTCCCTACGGTCCGGTCTCCACAGTATGTGTTGAAAACTTCTGTCTCTTTCATCTACAACAAATTGCCTATACATCTCCTGATAAGGCATTGCTGCTTAGCCGGAATGACAAAATTGTTGTGACTAAATCTTGTTGGATAGTTGGTCCAATAAGAAGAATATCATTTAACGATGTGCCTGGCGTAGTTTCAGCTGATACGTCGAAGACGACACGCAGCTTAGTTGTTAGGCTCTGTGGCTTTATAACACAGTGATGTGGAATATACAAATTTGGCATGCTTCTATCTACGTTCCCAATAAGCGACATGTGTCCTTGCAAAATATACTCGTTCATAAATTCTACGAATGCCGTTCTCAGTGAAGGGTCTTGTTCGAAGCGTTTTTCAAGCACAGAAAATCGGGTTTGAGCAATTTCGTACGATTGTCCAGGACTAGCGGTAGAACCCTTGAATGGCAGTCGTATTTGTATACGACCCTTGTAATTGACTGAGACATTTTTTACCAAATGCTCTTCACACAGGGATTCTTCTGCAGTTAATATGGGTGGAGAAACTTTATATTCTTCGATTTCCCAAAATCGTTGTACCAAGTTTTCGAGGGAAGGCTGGTCTTGAACCAAATTGCATTGGAATTGTAATTGTGAACCTCCTCAGCGCAGCTGGAATTGCCAACAATGATCCAGCCAAATTCCGTATTGATCAAGCTAGGCATGCGATATCCAATTGAGCACTTGCCGACTCGGATAGCATTAAAGAAGCCTTCGGTATTAATGAGAATGTCGATCTTTTTCGGCTTATAAAAATGAGGACTAGCAAGTACTATTTCTTTTGAAGTTTCCATTGAGAAATGTCTATGAATTCTTGAGAGTAAGTAGTACAAATTGTGTTTATCACCGCAAAGTTTGACGACCATTCGAAACTAGATATGCGTCATTATTGAAATGAATCTGCCGGCTCATGTCTGCAACATCGCTAACGGCCGGCCGCGGCCTGTGTTACGTGAGATCTGTCTAACTGCAGGGGTTTTGCAGTTTCGTCAGGTATTAAATTCACTTCGAAACAGGAACTTAACAAGGCGCGAACTGGATGGTAGTTGCCGCATTTGCTTTTAATAAACATAATATATCTCGTTTTGTAGCACGATTGTGTATTAGGGCTTAGATCTATGCTTGAATTTTGACAGTCGCTGGTTGAGGCTGAGTAAAGTTATGCAGAAGTGAATGATGTGTTCTATGACAAATCTTGCACCTCGATTTTGATTGACAATTTTTTATTGAATGACTTCTACGTAAGCAGATGTAGCATAATGTATTAGTCCTGGCGAATTCGTGTCTTTGATTTGGGCTTAGCGAAGAAAATGATTGACAATTGAATCGCGAAAGGTGCAAGTAGCTTGAGAGGTTACAAAACTTTTCGATGGTAAAGCTGCATTTGATCTGTGTTTTGACAACTGGGTATGATTGTCCGTTCGGGAATTTCTCTGACGACTTTCTTTAAATTGACAGCGAAGAGTTTTGCAGCAACTACCCCATTCTGGAAATTTATCGAACGTTTGCCTCTCGTCGTAACTCAATCTCGATTCTGGATCAATTTTTAAAAAAACCAAATGAATCAGAATTGCGTGCATGATTTGCTGAGCGGAGCTTAAGGATAGCAGAGACCGTCGAATGGCTGATGTGGTATCAACTAATTTCTGCAGCGATGTAGGCTCTGCATGACTCATGCATGGCAAGTTGAATAGGTTCGAAATATAGTCATGAAAAATCAAAACATCATTATCATAGCGATCTTTAAGTCGATCCAAAGCTAGATAGCCTGAAAGGCTTGTATAACCTCGAGAGCTGGACCAAACAAAAAATTAACTCATCACAATGAACCAAGTTTGTAAAAGAATTCAAAAATCGCTTGAAGTCCTCATATTTGTTATTAAACATTGGTAATTTTATGATTATGGTGAGATTGCATGGACGTGGTGTTGAGAAAACTCGCATCTGTTACACTGGTTTGATGGCTTTTATTTGTTAATGTTGACAGCTTTGACTTCGCAGAAATGTATATCTCATCAATTTCTGCCCTTCCAGTATCGCCATAGAACAATTCTTCGATTTGTGATTGTACCTGGCATATTTGACGAAAATAAGAATCCAAAATTTAAATGTTGCACTCAACAACCGACACTTCCGTTTTGTCATTATACCCTTCCACACGGTTCCTAATGTTCACTATGTTTTTCAGCATTGTACTCCGCAGCAACCGCAGCTTTATTAATTTCGCGTCCTTAACATCTTGATGTAACAGCATTTTACCAACAGATTAGAATTATAACCACAATAATATTTCTCAGAACAAATTTTATTTTGACGTCTGATTTACGTTTTGGATAGAGTAGCTACACACAAAGCGGGCTCTTGGCTATTAAATGGCAATGTAAATGAAGAATAGGGGACAGTAAATGGTAGAAAAACTGCGAGTGGTATGAAATTGCAACCTTTGGACTTCTCTTTGTATGCGCACAGGTATTTGTGCCTTGATGCATATGTAAGAAATGTGCAAATATAATTTGAGTATGTACTCACTCTAACCGCTTTTTTTTACTCTCGATATACGGGTTTTTTTGGATTTTGCGATGTCACTCCTTCTTAAAGCAGAGAATTGACCTTAAAACGAAGAAGCGGGTTAAAAATTGAAGTCCAGTATCGATGGTATTGGCCAAGGAGATATTAAATGTTCTGCTCCACGTTCTTTAGCGACAATTGGTAAAAATATTGCTAACGAATATTATACAATAAACACCGAAGAAGATTTGGTAATTGGACTGCAACTTATCTTGGACTCGGTCCTGTCACGGTCGCCAAAAATATTTGAGCTCAATCTCAAGAGATAGCCCGCAATTACAAAACGAGACGGTTATTATATATTTGGTTGTATATTTTCGTTGATTCCTCGTTGAGTACAGATTATCGTCTCTCTTGGTGTTACAATTTCTCGTCTGTCCTATGCTTTCGCGACGTAAGCTAAAACGACGACCGCCTGTCGCATAGCCGATTGCCTGTGTATTAGAACTTAACATAGTAGAAGAGAAACCTAACATGTCAAGTGAAGATCTAATATAATCGAACTTTAGTTACACTTCTCCTCAAGCACTACTCTTTATCTAACAAATAATTTATTAAAATTTGATTAAATTTATACGTACTTCACGACTTGGAGGAGCCTCAAAATAGTGTGTCAATGGGGAAACTGGATTGTTCTGTTGATCCCTGCAAAAAATGATTTATAAAAATACAAATATCCAATGATATATACTTACTTCTCCATGTCTACGTCTTTTGGTTCTGCAAAATTATAAATTAATAAAATAAATAAGGGAAATAATATTCGAATTATTTACCAAAACTTGTGAGCATTTCTTTTTCATATGTATCCCAAGCATCCGCTTTTTCTTGTTCACTTAATTCTTGTTCGATTTTATTTTCTAAAAGGCTGTCATGTTCATGGTATTTATAAATAAGGTCCGACTGCCGTAATAAATCTGCCAATATTGTATCCTTTGGAAGCACAGGCATAGTTCTTTCGTTGCTTTGAGGAGTCGTTAATCTATAACGAAAAGATATTTTTTTTAGGGTAATACAGTTTTTAATTTTAACAAGAGAGAACGCTATAGTATTGCCTCACTTAGTATTTAATTTAGTATTAGTTAGTAGCCAGTTAAGGTTTTTTTACTGTTGGCGAATAAAGAAATAAATAAATAAATAAATAAATATAGTCGAGTGCCTCTATTATCAAATATTCGTTACTCAGCTAAGGCAAGCAGGCAGGAAGGCAAATGAAGCAGTCGCTTGAAAGTGGCGCCATCTGCTGGACAATCAATTATTTGCTTTTAACTTTAAATGAGTGGTCCGATTTAAAAAATTCTATGTTTCGGTAGGTATTAATAAACCGAACAAAATGGCATTTACACTTTTAAAAAAAGATAAAGATGTGGGCGCCATGATTTTTTATCGTATTTTAGGGCTATTGGAGCGTGAGTGGCTTGATTGTAGAAGCTAAAGTGCTCTCAGGAAAAACGGTTGAAATCCGCAAAGAAATATTATCGAAAACACGGTAGAGAAAACTTCGGGGTTTTGCGCGAAGTGAGGCTGTTAGAGTGGACGTGGCAATCTTTTTGAAGTCAATCGATAGATATTCACGTTTCAAAACTGTGTGGAAACACCTATAATTTCTTTTTTTTAATCGCTAGATAGTTGCTTTGTAGTTTTGACATCTCAGCGTTCATACAGACAGACAGACGGACATTGCTAGATCGATTCGGCGGAAACGCTTTTTATTCCTGATACATACTTTCTTACAAATCAAATATACCATTTTACTCTACGAGGGTCAATAAAGTAACTTATGAGAAATATGTTATTGCTAAATGTTACAATTTCAATTTAAGTTTCTTCATTTTATATTTGTATGAATACCTCTGTCAAAAGAAGTTGGTCACTCTAATAACAAAAAAAAAAAAAAAACTTGATAAAGAGTTAAACCGCCTCGAATATTATTTAACAAAGAGGTCCTTCGAGCCTGATCGATATTTCGACACTAACACCTTGAAATACAGTCCATAACAACACTACGAATCAAACATGTGGAAATGGAATCAGCAGCAGATTAACAACATGAATTCGTGGAAATCACAATCGCTCCGAGACGTTCATTTTGCAGTGTATGGAAAATTTGCCACGGAAACCTTAATAAAGAGGCAACTTTGCGCTTTTGAAGGTCTTTCATACAGCGAATCAGAAAAACAGTTACATGTACGGTAAATAGGGAGGAAATCAGTCTAAACGCGTTGTTGCGACTCTGTGCCTTCTTCGACATAAGTGTGGGTAAGAGCGCGACAAAAAACGAATTGGTTACAAAAATAGTAGAAGCCATAACGTTTGTCCCCACCGAAGACGCTGACGGGTCCGACGCTTCAGTTCTGAAAAAAAAAATTGGTTATCTGGAACACATACAAAATGTGGATACGGAAAATGTTGAAATAGAGCGAGCAATTTTCAACAAAGAAGCCAAACTCATGGAAATCAAACGCAAACTAAGGGAATTAGAAAACAACCCTACTTCCGCCAAAGAAGAGGAGTTAACTGAAATGCGTGAATCCATGAAAATGCTGGAAAGAGAAATGGATCTTCCTTTTGCCGAAAAAGATGCACTGTCAGTAAAAAAAATGTTCTAAAAGCTAAATCTGTTCTTTGAGAGTATTCTGCTAGGAATTCTATTCGATCCAACATCTCCATTCGATCAGAGATTCAGAATCAGGAACAGCGCGAGCGTACATCGGATTGTATACGTCATTTCCAGAGCCAAAATCAGCATCACTTACACAACATTGAAGAAACTCAGGATTCAAACCGATTAACGGGAAAAAATTTTAGTGGACAGAACTTGGAGTTTGATGGGACATCTGAGCTTAAATGGAAACATTTTATAAACGAGTTTGAAGCCACAAGCCAACGTTGTGGCTTTTTGAATGGAGAAAATATTTATCGACTCTCAAAAGCTCTAAAAGGTACGGCAAGAGCAAAAGTAGAGCTACTGCTTATCATGCTCAAGAGCCAAGCAGAATTATAACCATTCTAAACAAAGCATATGGTGGTCCTGAAAACATTGACCTGAAATTAATAACAAAAGCGCACAAAATTAAGGAAGTAACAGAGCTCTCAGATTTTGAAGAATTCAATTGCAACATTCAAAACATTTGCGCCGGGTTAGAATACACAGACAGAAAGCTTGTCGACACCCAAAGGCTTTTGGCAATGGCGATGGCAAAGTTATCAGAGCAATACCTCAGAGATTGGGGCACATTTTTAAAAGAGGAAAATATACGTGCCTCATTTTGCACATTTCAAAATTTAGCCGACTGGTCGCAAAAACAATCGGATTTAATAAGCGATATTGCGATCAAGCGAAAGACACCGAACCGGTTAACCAACAAATGGAAAAAACTACAACGATCTCAACAAAGGGAAAGCCCAAGACGATGTGTCCCATTTGCAGCGAAGAAAGACATGCCCTTACCAAATGCATTATATTCTTAAAATCAGTCGTAAAAAAACGTTGGTACATGGCCAACAAGCACAAAGCGTGTTATTGTTGTTTAAAGTACCATAAAAGTCGATGCAATAAAAGACAGCAGTGTAAAATCGATTCCATAACAAGTTGCTTCACAAGCGGCCTATTACCCATGTCGCTCAAAACATAACAGGATGTGTTTTGAAATCCAAAAGAGAAGCATTGCTTAAGATGGTTGCTGACACAGTCTACGGTCAAAAGGGCTCCAAGGACATCGTTGCATTTTTGGATGAAGGCAGCACATCAACCATTATTGATATGAGTTTGGCTCGAGAAGTCGGAATAGAAGGCGAAAGCAAACCATTCTGCTTCAGTTGGACAGGAGGCATATATGGATACGAATCAGATGCAAAATCAGTCAGTATAGGTACGAACGGCTGCCAGACTATCGTCTGGCACACTTAGACCTCTGTGGGTCCGTTGTGATATGATAACTATATAACAGTACTAGCAGGGTTGGCCGCAGCTTCGCCTGCGGAAATCAAGATTAAAAATTCTACTAATAATAAAAAAGGAAATCAGGTGAAAGAAGCCATGAATCAAATTGTTTAAACATTTCCATTTGTTTAAACAATATGAGGCGCGTGTAAGGAAGAGCAAGATAATCTATTGGTTTGGATATTTATGTTTTTTTCCAATATTATCAATGCGATTTAAATTTTAAAACAGAAAAATCAGTAATAAAACAAATCTTACTTCCTTAGTCAGCTACAATGCACACACATATATATTTAGTTTTGTAAAATACGCATTTTATGCTTATATAATTGTTGTTGCCGAGAGTATATTTTTCTTCTATTCTTTTTTACAACAGTTTGTCAAAAGTTCTAAAACATTTCGTGTTAGCTAAACAGGTTTTTTTTGGATTTTAAAAATAAAAGTATTTTAAGGAAAACTTAAAATGTAAAACCAAAATCTAAAGCCTTGTAATCTAAAGGTCGTGTGTTCAAATCAAAGTTCTAGTCAAAATTGGAGTTCTCTTAATTTTGTTTTACTTTGTTCTGAGAGGCTGTGGAATACTCATTTGGCATTCCGCTCTTTACCCTCTACCTAAAAATAGTTTACAAAGTGAAAAAGGAATAATTACGTCCACATCCTTATTGGCAGGATTGCGATGAGTTTGACCACACGACCTATAGACTATGTTAACCATTACATAACCATCTAAGCTACAGTTTGAAAGTTCTTGCTGACATAAAAGCAAACGGTTAATAAATAAGGAGTAAAAGTTTTACCATGATCACTTTGCAATTTCGCTAAGGATAAGAAAAAGAAAAATAAAAAGTCACTCCTATTGACTTTACTCTATTGACTCTTTTTACAAAAAGCACATATTTTGTGTTATGTAAAGTGAATGTCTACGACCTGACTGAAGACATATTTTTTGAACCATTAGGTTGACAATAACAAAAACAAAAGAGAAGCAAAAATGTATGTGATTTAGAAGAACATCAAGAAAATTAATTCGCATTTCAGAATTATTATTTGGTTTTCAGTATTTTGTTTTCATTAATTTTTCACCTTGATTAGGATTATATTGACAATGTCAGAAAGGCAGGTCGGGGGAGAAGCCGTGAATGAAATTGTTTAAACATTTCAATTTGTTTAAACAATGTGAGGCAAGTGTAGGAAATAGCAAAATAATTAATTGATTTGAATATTTATGTTTTTTTAATATTATCAACAAAATCGGTTAGAAAATGTCTTAAACCTGTTGTGGAAATGAAAATCATATTCCTTTAGCAAAAGGATATCAGTATTATCATAAATTTGAATTTAAGCTAATCTCACTTCCTTAGTCAGCTGAAATGCACGCACACATGCACATATCTAGTGGTGCGGGGTGTAAAATACGCATTTTGGGGCGCGTGTGTGTACGCAGCTAGGCTAATGTATGTTTTTATTTTGTTTTTACAAATCCACAGTTTGTCAATAATTCAACATTTGAAAGGTAATAAGTAGTTTGGAAACATTTCGTCTTAGCTTATCCGGTTTTTGGATTTTAAAAATAAAAAAAAATTTAAGAAAAACTTCGATTGTAAAACTGTTACCAAAATCTAAAACTGATCGGAGCAACATAATCTAAATGTATATACATACGAATTTTCCTTGAAATTTGCTTAAAGGGGAATAGCTCCACCGATAATTTAAAATTTAACGTTTAGCTAAAAGAATGAAGCAACAAAAAAAAATTATCGATATATTCGCATTTTTAGGCGCGCAATTTGGTGTTTTGTGGCTGTGGTAATTTTCCTTGCCTTTGCACGGTCACACTTGGAGGAACGTCTGAATTAAAAAAACAACATCACATAGGTGGGAGCCCATGACGTCACAATAAAAAAAAACAAATTGGCGACCTTGACGAAGGGGGCTGAATTTCAAAAAAGTTTAAATGCAGTTATTTGCGGGTATCCCATAAAATTATGAAGAGCCATTTTTTAAACCATTTTGACAACATTTATAACAGAAAAACTGCAAAAGAAAAAATTAAGAAAAAAACAAATCGAATTTTGGGGCACTTTGGGGCCGCTTATGGCTCTAATTTATATCATACACTCGGCTCCTAATTATTTCCGAATTTATGGTTTTTTTTTCAGATTTTTATGTCAATCCGTTCTGGGTGAATTTCCACACTGACTTTTTTAATGGTCTTCAATTATATTGATTTAGATAACTATTGGTGCAAAATGTGGTAATAAATACCACTTAGATGATGTATGAGTTAGAAGAATGTATTTAAATGATCAATAAAAAAACCATCTTCTCTTTATTGAGTTGGTTTTAACAACTGACTTACTTAAGTTAAACAATTATTGATTACAACTACGCGTCGATCCCTCGCTGCCGCCGTCTCTGCCGCTGCTGCTGCTTTTGTTGACGTTCCTTATTCTGATTGGTTATTACTTTTTGTCGCTGTCGCTGATGTGTAGCCAATGCCCTTAATAAAGTTGATACGGTCTTAGCCACGTGCGCTGAGCTTGCACTTTTTGGTCAGCGATCTTGGGAATGCAGAATAGCTTATTCCAAAAGTTGATCGAACCCAGCCAAGTGCATACAACAAGAACAATACGTAATGCATTGGCCAATAATAGTCTTACTTTTGTAATATTGGGTGTTAACTCCTCCCTCCTAAAACGCGACCGTCCTCGGTCGTAGAAGTATAGTATAGGTCCGGAATGTGGGGGTTTTTCTTGCGTTTCTGGCGCGAAAGCTGATGTATTCTCCGTAGATTTACGTCTTCGTAGGAGTTCCGCGATTTATCCTATTATTAGTAGAAGTAGGATGATGGCGGATCCGTAGCTAACGGAATATTCTATGGTTGTTTTGCTTCTTAGTTTTTCCAACGATTTTGTGTTGTTAATGTTTCTTGACCATTTGTAGTGAGAGAACTTTCTCTAACTTCGTTTTTTCTCCCATAAGTTAGAGTAACGGAGGTTCCGGTTTCACCAATAGTTACTGTTGAATTACGATATTGTGTTATTAAGGAGCCTTGCAGTTGCAGAAGTTTTTCATCAAGCGAGACTGGCCCATTGAAGTCGTTTAATAGTATGGTGCCTGGCAGTATTTCTTCGAAGTCCGGTATGTGTTGATTTATGATCATTTGACATTCTAGTTCTCGAAGGTTCAGGAGAGCGTTTACGCAAGTATCATTGCTTAAATCTAACAAATTTTCTGAATTACAAATTGTTTTATCATTATGGGATTCGCAAGGATTTCAAATTGCAAATAATTGTCCCTTACATTCTAACTAATTTTTGTATTTTATATCATTGATTATTTGGGATTTTTTTATTGCTTTGAATTTTAAAGTTCTATAATCTGTTTTAATGGTTGGGAGGCTGATAGTATAGATAAGGTCGTTGCCATTTGTGGCTAATTTAACATTAGCAAATTCCGGTAATTCTTCTATGTTGAAAAAAAAGGAATTTTCTTTTTTAAATATATTTTCTACCACTGTGGTTTCTGTCTTTGCGAATACAAAAGAATTTATTGTGTTAGATTTGGCCAACTTAATTTTGTATATATATAAAGTTCTTATTTTTTTTTTACTAATTTAATTTTATATTTTAAGATATTTGCTTTCTGATTTACGATTTCTTCAGAGCTTTGGGTAATTTTCAGTATTGCATTAGTAGCATTGGTGAGTTGGTTAATTTTTTGATTAATTAATCTGTTTCTTATTACTTGTTTATTGTTGTTTTCTAATTGCTCATTTATCTTATTTTCTAAGATCTCGTAATCTTGGTGGTCTGGAGATCCCGCCAGCCATTTCCATGCTGTACCTATTGCTTCAATTGCCCTTTTATTGTCTTTTTTATACCCTTGCAGAGGGTAAAATGAATAAATAAATAATATTTAATATTTTTTTTAACTGTTCTGAATTTCGATTTAAGTTTTAGAAAAATCAGACGACTATATCATATAGCTCCCATAGGAACGTTTGGAAAACTAAAGGGATATAAATAGGAACAAAATTATAGCTTTGTTAATTTTTATTGTATTCTCTTCTACTTTGGAATATAAGTTTATTTTTTTATTTTAGAATTTCGAATTAAATTTAACATAAATTGGATGACTATATTATATAGCTTTCATAGGAAGGATCGATTAATTAATGTCAGAGTACTCCGTATACTGCTAAAATTTTGTTTGTTGCAAATCTAAATTTAACATTTTTGTAATTTCAAATAGAATAGGAATGATCTGCAAGGGTATATAAACTTCGGCTGGCCGAAGTTAGTTTTCTTTCTTGTTTTATTTTAGAATTTCGAATTAAATTTAACATAAATTGCATGACTATATTATATAGCTGCCATAGGAAGGATCGATTAATTAATGTCAAAGTACTCCGTATACTGCTATAATTTTGTTTGTTGCAAATCTAAATTTAACATTTTTGTAATTTCAAATAGAATAGGAATGATCTGCAAGGGTATATAAACTTCGGCTGGCCGAAATTAGCTTTCTTTCTTGTTTTAACTGTCCCGAATTTCGGATTAAATTTAAGAAAAATTCGACGACTATATCATATAGCTCCCATAGGAACGATCGGAAAACTAAAGGGAAATTAATAGAAACAAAATTATAGCTTTGTTAATTATACTCTTGCAGAGGGTATAATGATTTCAGTCAGAAGTTTGCAACGCAGTGAAGAAGACGTTTCCAACCCCATAAAGTATATATATTCTTGATCAGCATGACGAGACGCGTCGATCTAGACATGTCCGTCTGTTCGTCTGTCTGTCCGTTTCTACGCAAACTAGTCCCTCAGTTTTAAAGCTATCGAGCTGAAACTTTAGCAAAAGTCGTCTTTCTGTAGCAGGTAGTATATAAGTCGGAGTCGGCCGGATCGGGCAACTATATCTTATATCTCCCATAGAAATAATCGGAATAATAATTAATAGTTTGGTCTGTGTATTTTGAAAAGTCTTTATTAGGATTAAGTATTTCTTTCACTAAGTTGCTAAGTTTTGCCTCTAAGACAGTTTTAATTTTTTCTTCAATGTCCCTCTCAGTCATGATTCGTGGATTTCAGTTGTATACGGCAAGGTTTGCTAGTCTGTCTGCTAGATCCAGGTCGGGCATTTGGGGATATATGAGCACTTAAGAGTTGAGATTAGATTTCTAATTTTAATTACTCAGAATTCGAAAGTGTGCATGTTTATACCCGTTACTCGTAGAGTAAAAGGGTATATTAGATTCGTGCAAAAGTATGTAACAGGCAGAAGGAAGCGTTTCCGACCATATAAAGTATATATATTCTTGATCAGGATCACTAGCCGAGTCGATCTAGCCATGTCCGTCTGTCTGTCTGTCCGTCTGTCTGTCCGTCTGTCTGTCCGTCTGTCCGTCTGTCCGTCTGTATGAACGCTGAGATCTTGGAAACTATAAAAGCTAGAAGATTGAGATTTGGCATGCAGATTCTAGGGGTTAATACGGAGCGCAAGTTTTTCACGCCGATGTGCCACGCGCTCTCTAACGCCCACAAACCGCGAAAAACTGTGACCCGTTCTGTATGAACGCTGAGATCTCGGAAACTATAAAAGCTAGAAGATTGGGATTTGGCACGCAGATTCTAGGGGTTAATACGCAGCGCAAGTTTTTCACGGCGATGTGCCACGCCCCCTCTAACGCCCACAAACCGCAAAAACTGTGGCACCCACAGTTTTGAAGCTATATTAACGGGAAAAGCAATGTGTATTCGTTTCATCAATACATATTGATAGACCAAAGTTGGAAACCCCCCCTCCCCCCTAACGCCCACAAACCGCGAAAAGCTGTGGCGCCCATAGTTTAAAAGCTAGAGCAAAAGTGTAAACGCAATTTTGTTTGGGTTATTAACGCCTACCGAAATGTAGAAGAAATTTTTTAAATTTTTTGAAGCGGCTGCTTGGTTTGCCCTGCTTGAGACTGCTGACTTTAGCTGAGTAACGGGTATTTGATAGTCGAGGCACTCGACTATAGCGTTCCCTCTTGTTTTAACTATGGTGTGGATTTTCCTTAATTTCTATTCATGTGAATTTGTTTTCTTTTAATTTTTTTAGAAATTTTCAATCTTTTAATGGATTTTTTTAAAACTATTCTCACATTAAAATCATCATTATGATCTCGGCGTGCTGACGTGAAGGCGGGTTTAACAGATTCCAGTTTATCCTGTACCGTAGCGATTCATCCTTTGTACGTATTTACTATGGGGCCTCCCCTGCACTCTTTTCACGTTCCCTCCGAACGGGTACTAGAGGGTCACGGCGATGGTATTTGGCCTGGTTGTGTCACTAGGCAAAAGTCATTTTTATAGGAGTGGCTGTTTTCGTAGCGTTATTCGTAACGGCAATTTTCCCACTTCCGGGCCTCGGTTTTACACTTCACACGGATTAGGCTTTGAAATCGAAACGTCAGAATTTTATCTGTACTTCGCAAGACGCGGAGCTTATAGCCTTTCGCGACTTTCAACCAGGTCCCTGTTCGGGCGCCAGATAAAAGAATGTATTTAAATTGATCATAAAAAACAATCTTCTCTTTATTGAGTTGGTTTAAGAACTGACTTACTTAGGTTCAACAATTATTGATTACAACTACGCGTCGATCCATCGCTGCTGCTGCTTTTGTTGACGTTTCTTATTCTGGTTGGTTATTACTTTTTGTCGCTGTCGCTGATGTGTAGCCAATGCCCTCAATAAAGTTCATACGGGCTTAGCCACGTGCGCTGATCTTGCACCTTTTGGTCAGCGATCGTGGGAATGCAGAATAGCTTATTCCAAAAGTTGATCGAACCCAGCCAAGTGCATACAAAAAGAACAATACGTAATGCATTGGCCAATAATCGTCTTTCTTTTGTAATATTGGGTATTAACTTATGGCTGATCAATGATTTAAAGCTTCCATCGCAACAAGTTAATTACAACAAATTAAAAAAACTCGTTTCCGAAATAGATCTAAATAATGTGCAGCACAAGCAACCCATGCTTCTGATTGGTCAACGACATGCTAATTTGATCAGTACTAGAGGTATTATCAACGGAGACGGGATTTCGTCTTAGCTTATCCGGTTTTTGGATTTTAAAAATAAAAAAAAATTTAAGAAAAACTTCGATTGTAAAACTGTTACCAAAATCTAAAACTGATCGGAGCAACATAATCTAAATGTATATACATACGAATTTTCCTTGAAATTTGCTTAAAGGGGAATAGCTCCACCGATAATTTAAAATTTAACGTTTAGCTAAAAGAATGAAGCAACAAAAAAAAATTATCGATATATTCGCATTTTTAGGCGCGCAATTTGGTGTTTTGTGGCTGTGGTAATTTTCCTTGCCTTTGCACGGTCACACTTGGAGGAACGTCTGAATTAAAAAAACAACATCACATAGGTGGGAGCCCATGACGTCACAATAAAAAAAAACAAATTGGCGACCTTGACGAAGGGGGCTGAATTTCAAAAAAGTTTAAATGCAGTTATTTGCGGGTATCCCATAAAATTATGAAGAGCCATTTTTTAAACCATTTTGACAACATTTATAACAGAAAAACTGCAAAAGAAAAAATTAAGAAAAAAACAAATCGAATTTTGGGGCACTTTGGGGCCGCTTATGGCTCTAATTTATATCATACACTCGGCTCCTAATTATTTCCGAATTTATGGTTTTTTTTTCAGATTTTTATGTCAATCCGTTCTGGGTGAATTTCCACACTGACTTTTTTAATGGTCTTCAATTATATTGATTTAGATAACTATTGGTGCAAAATGTGGTAATAAATACCACTTAGATGATGTATGAGTTAGAAGAATGTATTTAAATGATCAATAAAAAAACCATCTTCTCTTTATTGAGTTGGTTTTAACAACTGACTTACTTAAGTTAAACAATTATTGATTACAACTACGCGTCGATCCCTCGCTGCCGCCGTCTCTGCCGCTGCTGCTGCTTTTGTTGACGTTCCTTATTCTGATTGGTTATTACTTTTTGTCGCTGTCGCTGATGTGTAGCCAATGCCCTTAATAAAGTTGATACGGTCTTAGCCACGTGCGCTGAGCTTGCACTTTTTGGTCAGCGATCTTGGGAATGCAGAATAGCTTATTCCAAAAGTTGATCGAACCCAGCCAAGTGCATACAACAAGAACAATACGTAATGCATTGGCCAATAATAGTCTTACTTTTGTAATATTGGGTGTTAACTCCTCCCTCCTAAAACGCGACCGTCCTCGGTCGTAGAAGTATAGTATAGGTCCGGAATGTGGGGGTTTTTCTTGCGTTTCTGGCGCGAAAGCTGATGTATTCTCCGTAGATTTACGTCTTCGTAGGAGTTCCGCGATTTATCCTATTATTAGTAGAAGTAGGATGATGGCGGATCCGTAGCTAACGGAATATTCTATGGTTGTTTTGCTTCTTAGTTTTTCCAACGATTTTGTGTTGTTAATGTTTCTTGACCATTTGTAGTGAGAGAACTTTCTCTAACTTCGTTTTTTCTCCCATAAGTTAGAGTAACGGAGGTTCCGGTTTCACCAATAGTTACTGTTGAATTACGATATTGTGTTATTAAGGAGCCTTGCAGTTGCAGAAGTTTTTCATCAAGCGAGACTGGCCCATTGAAGTCGTTTAATAGTATGGTGCCTGGCAGTATTTCTTCGAAGTCCGGTATGTGTTGATTTATGATCATTTGACATTCTAGTTCTCGAAGGTTCAGGAGAGCGTTTACGCAAGTATCATTGCTTAAATCTAACAAATTTTCTGAATTACAAATTGTTTTATCATTATGGGATTCGCAAGGATTTCAAATTGCAAATAATTGTCCCTTACATTCTAACTAATTTTTGTATTTTATATCATTGATTATTTGGGATTTTTTTATTGCTTTGAATTTTAAAGTTCTATAATCTGTTTTAATGGTTGGGAGGCTGATAGTATAGATAAGGTCGTTGCCATTTGTGGCTAATTTAACATTAGCAAATTCCGGTAATTCTTCTATGTTGAAAAAAAAGGAATTTTCTTTTTTAAATATATTTTCTACCACTGTGGTTTCTGTCTTTGCGAATACAAAAGAATTTATTGTGTTAGATTTGGCCAACTTAATTTTGTATATATATAAAGTTCTTATTTTTTTTTTACTAATTTAATTTTATATTTTAAGATATTTGCTTTCTGATTTACGATTTCTTCAGAGCTTTGGGTAATTTTCAGTATTGCATTAGTAGCATTGGTGAGTTGGTTAATTTTTTGATTAATTAATCTGTTTCTTATTACTTGTTTATTGTTGTTTTCTAATTGCTCATTTATCTTATTTTCTAAGATCTCGTAATCTTGGTGGTCTGGAGATCCCGCCAGCCATTTCCATGCTGTACCTATTGCTTCAATTGCCCTTTTATTGTCTTTTTTATACCCTTGCAGAGGGTAAAATGAATAAATAAATAATATTTAATATTTTTTTTAACTGTTCTGAATTTCGATTTAAGTTTTAGAAAAATCAGACGACTATATCATATAGCTCCCATAGGAACGTTTGGAAAACTAAAGGGATATAAATAGGAACAAAATTATAGCTTTGTTAATTTTTATTGTATTCTCTTCTACTTTGGAATATAAGTTTATTTTTTTATTTTAGAATTTCGAATTAAATTTAACATAAATTGGATGACTATATTATATAGCTTTCATAGGAAGGATCGATTAATTAATGTCAGAGTACTCCGTATACTGCTAAAATTTTGTTTGTTGCAAATCTAAATTTAACATTTTTGTAATTTCAAATAGAATAGGAATGATCTGCAAGGGTATATAAACTTCGGCTGGCCGAAGTTAGTTTTCTTTCTTGTTTTATTTTAGAATTTCGAATTAAATTTAACATAAATTGCATGACTATATTATATAGCTGCCATAGGAAGGATCGATTAATTAATGTCAAAGTACTCCGTATACTGCTATAATTTTGTTTGTTGCAAATCTAAATTTAACATTTTTGTAATTTCAAATAGAATAGGAATGATCTGCAAGGGTATATAAACTTCGGCTGGCCGAAATTAGCTTTCTTTCTTGTTTTAACTGTCCCGAATTTCGGATTAAATTTAAGAAAAATTCGACGACTATATCATATAGCTCCCATAGGAACGATCGGAAAACTAAAGGGAAATTAATAGAAACAAAATTATAGCTTTGTTAATTATACTCTTGCAGAGGGTATAATGATTTCAGTCAGAAGTTTGCAACGCAGTGAAGAAGACGTTTCCAACCCCATAAAGTATATATATTCTTGATCAGCATGACGAGACGCGTCGATCTAGACATGTCCGTCTGTTCGTCTGTCTGTCCGTTTCTACGCAAACTAGTCCCTCAGTTTTAAAGCTATCGAGCTGAAACTTTAGCAAAAGTCGTCTTTCTGTAGCAGGTAGTATATAAGTCGGAGTCGGCCGGATCGGGCAACTATATCTTATATCTCCCATAGAAATAATCGGAATAATAATTAATAGTTTGGTCTGTGTATTTTGAAAAGTCTTTATTAGGATTAAGTATTTCTTTCACTAAGTTGCTAAGTTTTGCCTCTAAGACAGTTTTAATTTTTTCTTCAATGTCCCTCTCAGTCATGATTCGTGGATTTCAGTTGTATACGGCAAGGTTTGCTAGTCTGTCTGCTAGATCCAGGTCGGGCATTTGGGGATATATGAGCACTTAAGAGTTGAGATTAGATTTCTAATTTTAATTACTCAGAATTCGAAAGTGTGCATGTTTATACCCGTTACTCGTAGAGTAAAAGGGTATATTAGATTCGTGCAAAAGTATGTAACAGGCAGAAGGAAGCGTTTCCGACCATATAAAGTATATATATTCTTGATCAGGATCACTAGCCGAGTCGATCTAGCCATGTCCGTCTGTCTGTCTGTCCGTCTGTCTGTCCGTCTGTCTGTCCGTCTGTCCGTCTGTCCGTCTGTATGAACGCTGAGATCTTGGAAACTATAAAAGCTAGAAGATTGAGATTTGGCATGCAGATTCTAGGGGTTAATACGGAGCGCAAGTTTTTCACGCCGATGTGCCACGCGCTCTCTAACGCCCACAAACCGCGAAAAACTGTGACCCGTTCTGTATGAACGCTGAGATCTCGGAAACTATAAAAGCTAGAAGATTGGGATTTGGCACGCAGATTCTAGGGGTTAATACGCAGCGCAAGTTTTTCACGGCGATGTGCCACGCCCCCTCTAACGCCCACAAACCGCAAAAACTGTGGCACCCACAGTTTTGAAGCTATATTAACGGGAAAAGCAATGTGTATTCGTTTCATCAATACATATTGATAGACCAAAGTTGGAAACCCCCCCTCCCCCCTAACGCCCACAAACCGCGAAAAGCTGTGGCGCCCATAGTTTAAAAGCTAGAGCAAAAGTGTAAACGCAATTTTGTTTGGGTTATTAACGCCTACCGAAATGTAGAAGAAATTTTTTAAATTTTTTGAAGCGGCTGCTTGGTTTGCCCTGCTTGAGACTGCTGACTTTAGCTGAGTAACGGGTATTTGATAGTCGAGGCACTCGACTATAGCGTTCCCTCTTGTTTTAACTATGGTGTGGATTTTCCTTAATTTCTATTCATGTGAATTTGTTTTCTTTTAATTTTTTTAGAAATTTTCAATCTTTTAATGGATTTTTTTAAAACTATTCTCACATTAAAATCATCATTATGATCTCGGCGTGCTGACGTGAAGGCGGGTTTAACAGATTCCAGTTTATCCTGTACCGTAGCGATTCATCCTTTGTACGTATTTACTATGGGGCCTCCCCTGCACTCTTTTCACGTTCCCTCCGAACGGGTACTAGAGGGTCACGGCGATGGTATTTGGCCTGGTTGTGTCACTAGGCAAAAGTCATTTTTATAGGAGTGGCTGTTTTCGTAGCGTTATTCGTAACGGCAATTTTCCCACTTCCGGGCCTCGGTTTTACACTTCACACGGATTAGGCTTTGAAATCGAAACGTCAGAATTTTATCTGTACTTCGCAAGACGCGGAGCTTATAGCCTTTCGCGACTTTCAACCAGGTCCCTGTTCGGGCGCCAGATAAAAGAATGTATTTAAATTGATCATAAAAAACAATCTTCTCTTTATTGAGTTGGTTTAAGAACTGACTTACTTAGGTTCAACAATTATTGATTACAACTACGCGTCGATCCATCGCTGCTGCTGCTTTTGTTGACGTTTCTTATTCTGGTTGGTTATTACTTTTTGTCGCTGTCGCTGATGTGTAGCCAATGCCCTCAATAAAGTTCATACGGGCTTAGCCACGTGCGCTGATCTTGCACCTTTTGGTCAGCGATCGTGGGAATGCAGAATAGCTTATTCCAAAAGTTGATCGAACCCAGCCAAGTGCATACAAAAAGAACAATACGTAATGCATTGGCCAATAATCGTCTTTCTTTTGTAATATTGGGTATTAACTTATGGCTGATCAATGATTTAAAGCTTCCATCGCAACAAGTTAATTACAACAAATTAAAAAAACTCGTTTCCGAAATAGATCTAAATAATGTGCAGCACAAGCAACCCATGCTTCTGATTGGTCAACGACATGCTAATTTGATCAGTACTAGAGGTATTATCAACGGAGACGGGATTCGCCCCATGTTATCTAAAACCAAGCTGGGTTGGGTAATACATGGACCAGTCCAAATTGAATCAAAACGAGCGAATTTTACTTGATGCCAAGTAAGCGATGAAAACATTCAACAGATGATCAGACAGCAGTTTAGCATTGAAAATTTCGGATTGTGTGTTGATAAGTCAGACAAGACACTTTCAGTAAACGAAAAGTTAGCGATAGATAAGGCGGAGTCATCAATTAATCAAGTTGGTAACCATTATGAATTGGGCCTACCCTGGAAAAATGAACAAGTCAAAATCCCTGATAGTAAACCGCTGGCTATTCAGCGTCTCAAATGTCTTCAACGCAAACTATTAAGAGACAAGGATTTAGCAAAAAACTAGCAAGATGATTTACACAAATTGCTGGAGAAAGGTTATGCTATTCAGCTAATAGATATGGTATTTACCTCATTTTGCAGTTGTTAACCCCAGTAAACCTGGTAAGGTCACCCTCGTCTTTGATGCTGCGGCTGAATGCAATGGAACTTATCTTAACCAGAATCTTCTTACAGACTGGTCAACATCGATTGTAGGCATACTGATGCTTTCGACTACATCAGGCCGCAGTTGTTGCTGATATTCCGGAAATGTTTAACCAGGTGCGTATTAAAGACAACGATACAGCTGCACAATGCTTTCTTTGGAGGGATTTAAAACAAAACAGTCCTATGAAAATATACCAAATGAAAGCCATCCTTTTCGACACAACTTCTTCGCCGTTTCTAGCCCAATTTGTAAAGAATTTCAATGCCAAGAATTATCAAGAAGAATATCCAGAAGAGGTAAAGGCTATTATTACAAATCATTATGTTGACGATTATTTGGATTCCAAGCCAAACGCCAGCCTACTTATCAACATAATAAATTCTGTAGTAGACATTCAAAAGCAGGATTTGAACTGCGATAATTTCTGTCAAACAGTAAGGAAGTTATGAGTAACATTCCTGAACATTTAAGATCAGCAAAAGTTATTACAATGATCGGAGATAAGGCGGATGTTCAAAAAAAGGTACTGGGTATGGTGTGGAATGCCAATGACGACATTTTTACATACTCCACAAAAACATGCACCGGTTTAAAAATGAACTTTTAAATGGAAATGCTATACCAATGAAAAGAAACGTTTTATCAGCTGTAAACTCATTGTATGACCTTTTAGGCCTCAAGACCCCGGTAACCATCAAAAGGCGGATACTGATGCGTGACGTGTGGCAGTCTGGAATCAACTGGGACGATACACTTAAAGGAGATCTGCTGATCAAATGAAAAATTGGTTGTCGTCTTTATTATCAATTGAAACCACTAAAATTCCACGATGTTACAGTTCTAATCTCATTAAAGCTGACCGCATCGAATTCCACATATTCAACGACGCGAGTAGGAAGGCCTATTCCTCAGCAGTGTACATAAGATGCTGTTGCTGGGAATTTGATGTATCTTTAGTCGCATCAAAAGCATGGGTTGCCCCAATAAAGCCCAAACTTAAAACAATGGCAGCGCTTTTAGGATGCCGACTAGGTGAATTAGTCCAAAATGAATTGGAAATATGTACAACCTCATCAGCGTTATTTTTGGACAGATTCAAAAACGGTCCTTGCTTGGATAAATAATGATAAACGCATGGAAGTATTTGTGGCTAACCGAATTGGTGAAATATGTGAAAAAACGGAACGAAAAGAGTGGAATTGGTTATCAACCAATGAAAACATTGCTGATGTTATAACTCGCGACAACATATCAAGCCACAAGCAGGAAAAATGGTAAACTGGCCCTCAGTTTCTTCAGAAGCCGTCTTCTCAATGGGAAATAAGTCATGGCTATTCAAGAAGCTGAACACCCCTTTAACCAATTACTTTCGAGAATATCCACTTATGAAAAGTTAATACGAAGAACTGCCTGGATTCGAAGATTTTGGAATATTGTCAAAGGTAACTGAGGAAATCGTAAGCTTGGAAATTTGTGCTGAAAACGTATGGTGCAAGTTTGTGCAACAAGAATACTATCCCGCAGATATGTCTGCACTAAAAACTGGTAAGCGTTCTCCAAAAGCTCGCCTCACAAAATATTGTCTTTTTGTAGATAAGTATGAGATAATGCGTGTGGATAGCAGAATCGGTCGGGCAAAGGAAATATCAGCTTGCACCATGAATCCAATCATTTTAGATGGCAGACACAAATTTACTCAAATGCTGATTCGAAAACTTCATCTTGATGCTCAACATGTTGGTATGCAAGTGGTGGTTCACAATTTTAGAAGTGCATATTGGATGCCAAAGCTTAATCGATTCATCAAAAAGACAATGTGTCTGGTGTAAGTGTCTGGTGTAAGCAAAAACAGAGACTCTAAAAATGGGATGGCTTTGTCTCATTTTACGTAAAAGCAAACAGTGGAAAACGCGCAACTACAAGTTTTCGCAAACGATAGGGAGTTATTTTCACATGTCTAACTACTCGAGCAATTAATGTTGAAATAGCACATTCGTTAGACACTGCTTCCTGTATACAAGCAGTCCGAAGAATGATGGCGCGACGAGGCCCAGTAAAAATAATCTGGTCCGATAATGGTACAAACTTGTTCGTGGACAGCCAAGCAGCGATAAGATCCATGCAGTCGTCAACGGTCAGTTCCAAAAATGTAATGGCGAGCAGGGAGGCACTAGATAGCCTTAGCACGACGAAGTCAGTGCGGATGTATTGGGTTCCCAGTCACCAGGGCATCGATGGCAACGAGACAGCTGACGTTCTTGCAAAGTAGGGCGTAGAGCTGACGAACGACAGAACGGAGAACGTACTAGTTTCCCCCAGAACGCTACAAAGCGCCCTGGAGAACCAGGCGGACACGCGGGCAAAAAGCAGGTGAAGGAATACCGAGACTTGCCGAATTGCAAGAACAATGTGCAAAGAGCGCAATGAAAAACTCAGGCAGTATGTACTGCATCTTCCTCGGAAAGACTGCAGACTGTTAGTGAGAATCCTCACAGGCCACTGTCTGGCCGCATCACACGCAAGTACGATCGGAATACTGAACAGCCGCACCTGCAGGAAATGCGATGAACCGGGGGCTATCGAAACCCTGGAACATCTTATCTGCAACTGCCCGGCTCTCTCACGAGCAAGAACAAGATACCTCGGTGCCCCAGTTCTGGCATCACTAGAAGACGCCTCCAGCAGGGAACCAGGCGAACTTCTTGCCTTCGCGAAATACACCTCGATCCTTGTGGACATTAAAACCTAATAAAATATCTCGAGGTTCATACAGATTAGCCGGACAACTAAGGGCCATATTGGCCTATGCGTGGCCCCGTCCATGAGGGCCGTCTGTGTAACCTAACCTAATGGTACAAACTTAAGAGGTGCAGCAAGGGAACTACTAGAGGCTCTGGAAGAACTCGACGAAGCTTACATTAAAATATATTTGGCAAGTAATAAAACAACATGGAATTTCATTCCAGCTAACGCACCGAATTTTGGTGGATGTTGGGAGAGACTTGTCGGATGTTTTAAGAGGACAATTGAAGCAGTTATTTCAACAAATGCACATCCGACTGATGAAACCCTGCAATATCTTCCAATTCTAATACATCGGTCTAAATGGACTCAAGACGTAAACAACATAATGAAAGATAATACCCCTCGCGGCGAATGGTCCCTTGGCCGTGTACTGAAGGTGTTCCCTGGAGAAGATGGAGTTGTACGCGTGGTCGACCTGAAGACAATGAGGAATACATACCGACGTCCAGTAAATCGTCTTTGTAAGATCGGAGTCAATCGCAACGACAGTGAGGATCGTGGTGGGAATAGTCCGCTCTAGGGGCCGCTATATGTCATTGCTAAATGTTAGAATTTCAATTTAAGTTTCTTTATTTTATATTTGTATGAATACCTCTGTCAAAAGAATACCAGATTTAATTTAAAATGTATTTCGAACAAAAAAGAAGTTTGTCACTCTAAGAACAAAAGCGAAGCCATGCCGGTCGCAGAAAATATAAGAAATAAAAAAGAAAACTTGATAAAGAGTTAAACCACCTCGAATATTATTTAACAAGAAACTTCTGTATGATAAAACACATTAAAAACAAGAAAGGAAGCTAGCTTCGGCCAGTCGAAGTTTATATACCCTTGCAGATCATTCCAATTCAATTTGAAATTACAAAAATGTTAAATTTAGATTTGCAACAAACAAAATTAGAGAAGTTTACGTATTATATTAACATTAATTGATCGATCCTTACTATGGCAGCTATATAATATAGTCGTCCGATTTATGTTAAATTTAATTCAAAGTTTTGAAATAATAAAACAAAGATATATTCTAAAGAAGACGAGAATAAAATACAAATTAACAAAGCTATAATTTTGTTTCTATTAATTTCCCCTTGAATTTCCGATTGTTCCTATGGGAGCTATATGATATAGTCGTCCGATTTTTATAAAATTTAATTCCCATGAGCAATAGTTAATATGTCAAAAAACACTGAAGATATCATTTTTTTTCAATTATTTTTGTGATTATTCCTAATGGAGCTATAAAACATAGTTGTCCGATCCAGCCGGTTCCGACTTATACAATAGAAAGACTCTTGGTAAAGTTTCATCTCGATAGCTTTAAAACTGTGGGACTAGTTTGCGTAGAAACGGACGAATATATATATGGAATATGGAAACGTCTCCTTCACTGCGTTGCAAACTTCTGACTAAAATCAATATACCCTCTGCAAGGGTATAAAAAAAGCAATCGTAAAGAAGTAATTTTTGAGAAGTTAACTTCTACAAGCCGAAGTTTGTATACCCTGGCGTACGAATCTTTAATGTATCCACCCCTCTCATCTGCAAAGTTTTACTAGCCTTGTAATCTTTTTATACCCGTTACTTGTAGAGTAACGCGTGTGCGCGCTGAGATTCACTGGATGCAGTGTGTTGGTGTTGGTCGTGGTGTCCAGCAGGGTGCTTCCTAGTAGAATTTTGGGGGGCAATTGGGAGTGAGCTCCACGTTCCAGCAGGGCTGGAGCAGCGGCTCCTGCGACATGCATCGAACCGTTGAGTGGGTGTCGCTATATGGCAGGATGCTACTGGGCGCGGTCGAATAAAGGAGGGTTCGCTGTTCCGTAGTCGGGGCATATAGCGGCAAGGATCCCCACGGGAACCGTAACTAAAGATCTTTCAAGTCTACGGTTGACTCATATTGGAGCAGAAAGTCCATGCCTATCAGTCTTGGGGTGCTGCCTTCCACTAGCAGGAACTCGTGATCAACTGGCCTTCCGGCAACAACAAGTCTAGCGTGAGCGGATGCTCACTGGGCCTTACGGTGTTGACTGTCAACCTCCGCCCCGAGAGGCTGACGGTAGCTAGTTTCCCGGTAGCGGCGCGGATTTAGTTGAAAGCCCCGGTCCTCTCGGGGTATGGCACTGAGCTTCAATGCGGCACGCCATATCGAGGGCATCCGTTAGAGAGCGCAGGTGGCTGCTAATGATTGCGACCTGGTATCCCTACTCGCGTATCCTGCCCATAAAACTCTGTACGATGATAGTGTGTGATAGCCGGTGTGCGATTGTAAAGTATTCGCGCATGGCGGCTGTCAGGGAGCTGTATGAGCTGAGAGTGGCTTCTGGTAGGGTAGCGTGAAAACGCTGCGCACGCCCACGCAGACTCGTATACAACTTTCAGCATGTCTTCCTCTGTGACCAGCAGTATTCTTCGGCCATGTCGTCAAGTAGGCGTTGAAATTCGGGCCAGGGACGTGTTCCATCGAAGGTAGGAGGCGGCTCTGTATCCGACACCTCCAGAATTCCCCATTGTGAGGTTAGGTCTCCGACTGGACGATGGGCAGCCATCGACGCGGTCCCTGGAATGCCGTCCATTCTCCGTGGAAACACCTGCTGCGGCTGTCCTGAACCGGCATTGGCCATTTCAGCTAAGCATGGGGTGCTGGCGGAGTGTCGCTCACCCCCTGCTTTGGTCACGCCTTCTCTGTTGCCCAGCATGGTCCTCTCGAACGTCGCCCACATTTGTTCGAACTTCTGCTCGAACTTGAGGTTGAGCGACTGATCCAACGCACACTGGGTTGAGCGACCCCAAAAGTGACGATTAATTCAAAAAACAAATTTTGGATTTGCTTAATGTGAGTTATATGTGGTGAAAGATAATAAAATTCTGAATTAGGAAGTGAAAGAATTATGGTCGTAATTCTTACAGAAACCTCACAATGTGAAGCCGAAGTTGAAACTTTGTTTTTTCGTTTTTAAAAATACAAAAAATAATATTTTTTTGTCACTTTGAGTGATGAGTAAAAGGGTATATTAGATTCGTGCAAAAGTATGTAACAGGTAGAAGGAAGCGTTTCCGACCATATAAAGTATATATATTCTTGATCAGGATCACTAGCCGAGTCGATCTAGCCATGTCCGTCTGCCTGTCCGTATGTCTGTTCGTCTGTATGAACGCTGAGATCTCGGAAACTATAAAAGCTAGAAGATTGGGATTTGGCATGCAGATTCTAGGGGCTAATAAGCAGCGCAAGTTTTTTACGCCGATGTGCCACGCTCCCTCCAACGCCCACAAACCTCGAAAAAACTGTGGCGCCTACAGTTTTGAAGCTAGATTAACGAGAAGAGGAATGCGTATTCGTTTCATCAATACATATTGATTGCCCAAATGGGAGATCTACCGCCTGAAAGTCTAAAAAAAGTATTTTTTCTGAATTTTTTTTTAATAGCTAGATTTCACCATTTGTCTCTAACAATTGGGGCCAAATATTTGCAAATCAAGGGTACATTTCCGGAGATATGCATATTTTAGTGAAATATTTCAAAGTCATTATAGGTCAGGAGTGGCACCAAAAATGTTTTTCAAGGGAAGTCGCCTGTTTTCGCAATCCACAGGATTACCCCATCTACTGAACCTTTTGTAAAACTTATTCCATTAATTTTTATACTTCTGGAGGCCCTTAGTGTACCCTGGAAGTCTACCGTACCTTTGTTGGAACAATACAATCCAGAGTATTTTTGAGTGCAACTAGAAAGTTATTGTAATTGGTCTCAATGCAAGCATGCGATAGTAAAGAAACCCAATTAATAGAAATGGGGCAATTACTTACGGCAGCCAGGCTGGAATCATCAAAGCTATACATAGGAACTACATTAACTGATGGCTTATGATGAGAATCACAATAAGAAATAGTAAATTGTGTTAAATTAAATCTAGTAACATACGCAAATTATTTAAGAGGTCCATACTTTAACAATCATCAATGACAATAATTATATGTGGCTGGTGTACATTGCCAGGCACCATAAAGAGTCATCAAGTCATCTGGTGTACATCAAGGAAGTCATTTGGGACCCTTATTATTTGGCTTTTTGATTACCTTACCTCTTACCTCAAGTTATTAAGTCCGCAACTGTTTTAATGTTTGCTGACGACGTTAAACTGTGTTTGTCCATGTCATTACCGGATTCTTGTTCTCGTCTTCAATTAGATCTTGACTATTTACAGAGTTGGTGCAAACTCAATTATTTATATCTTAACTATTCTAAATGTAATTTTAAGACTTTTTATCGTCGTAATCCGTCTATGTATTCATACTCTATTGACAACAATGTCCTTCAACGCATTTTTACTGTTCAAGACCTAGGAGTTTTATTTGAACATAAACTTTTTGTAATTTGTAATAAAGCTAGAAGCCTTTTAGCCTTTATAAAGCGCTGGTCTAAGGAGTTGGATGACCCTTATACAACTAAGCTTCTATATGTATCTCTTGTTCGGCCATCGTTAGAGTATTGTTCTTGTATATGGTCACCGCAGACGGTAACTTGTCAAAATATGTTGGAGTCCGTTCAAAAGCAGTTTTTGTTATTTGCTCTAAGAGGTTTTAACTGGGACGCTGGCCGTCGGTTGCCATCTTATAATGCCAGATTGCGTTTACTAGACTTGCCCACCCTGATCAACCGTAGGATTTGTCACGGTGTTATGTTTATACATAAATTAATAAATGGTGATGTCGACTCCTCCTTTCTCCTTAGTTCCCTAAACTGGAATGTACCATGCAGGACAGTTCGCCGGTATCGCCCCCTGTCTATGCCATTGTGCAGGACAAATTTTGCCCTTATGACCCTTTCCGTGTTCTTTGTGATAAATATAATGATCTCAGTCACGTCTTGTTGTATGGAGTCTCTTCAGTGTCTAATTATAACTTAGTATTATCGTTATTGTCTTTAAATATGTAATTTCTAATTGCCCACCACTCGATATGAGCAGGGGCATATCGTTAAAAAATTCCCCTTATGTGGTTTGGCGCACTGGTGCCTTTAATAAAAAATGTACTTTACTAATGTTTTACAAGCAGTCCATTGCTTAATAAATAAATACAAAAAAAAGTCCATACAACAGATCCTAATTTAAAATCCCCTTTCACACAAATACCCACACAGTCATCTAAACTGATGTGGTGTGTGAAGTGGCGAAGAGTGGATGCACCGCGTGCTCCCCAAAAACCCGCGACAAAAAGAGCCCCACGCATGAGGGACGCACCCTAGAGACTCACCCGGTGAAGGCGACGCCCAGTATCCATGGACGCGCACTGGCTGCGATCGTACTCCGAGCTTGGCTTGGGGCAATGGGTGAGAGAAATCTGCTACTTTCTCTTTGATGTCTCTTTGTCTTACTACTTTTATCTTTGTGTGCAACTTGGTTGCACTTACAACAATACAATGCGCTGGTCACGCCAGCTGATCTCTTAAACAGCTGACAATCAGTGTTGTAAACGCAAGGACGGAACTAATCCGGCAACGCTGTATAACTTGTGGCACCTGACCAGGCTGTTGCGCTCACTGACAAAAGGTACCTGCTACGGGTTTCACTTCAAGACCCAGTATGGATCGTAGCATACATTCCTGGGCTGCTGCTGCCAATCCTTGGCAGAAAGACTCAGGAAGCAGGCGAAAGCACCGTCAGGGTGAGCACTGGGGAACCAAAAAGGTGTTAAAGGTCATGGAACCGAATATCAGCCAACCCCACCGCCAAGGCGGCAGAAAAGCAACCTGGCAGCAGGTATAAAATGCAACCCTGTCATTGGTTTAAAATGCCCACATCAAGAGAATTGTCGACTAATAACGAAATTACTCCAGATGGCAGCCACAAAAGTGTAAATCCACTCGCGCGGAGAAATCTGGCGACAGGGGCAAGGATTCTGGAGGCCCCAATCAACATTCAAAATGAAAACGAAAATGCACCACCAGTGGCTCACTTGGCTGACGATGCATCCAAAGCAACAAGCCACGAGCTTTTCGCCTTATCCAAAGCGACGAAGATGAAGAGGACCCCACCTACCCAGCTGGCTACACCACAAGTCAGTGCACCGGGCTTACCTAGCGCCAAAGGCCAGATCGACGTCGAGACTGACACTCCAAGGAGGGCCAGAGAAGAAAGCAGTCCCTGTGAAAGCAACACTGCCGAAGGTGCGAAAAGAAGCAAAGGGAACCTCCGGAAATTAGGCGAGATCGGGAGAATCCTGGATGACCTGCTTTATCAGATCAGTAAGAAGAAGCCAGTCCAGCGGACGATAAACGCTTCTATAAACGAAAGCAGTCCCTGTGAAAGCAACACTGCCGAAGGTGCGAAAAGAAGCAAAGGGAACCTCCGGAAATTAGGCGAGATCGGGAGAATCCTGGATGACCTGCTTTATCAGATCAGTAAGAAGAAGCCAGTCCAGCGGACGATAAACGCTTCTATAAACGAGATGTTGGCCCGCATGAAGAAGCTGCAGCAACTTGTCTGCACTCAGTTAAGCGAGTTCCCCAGCAGCACTATGACCTGCCGCTGCCAGCAAGACCCAACAGCAGAAGGCCACCCGAACCAGGAGAAGGAGAACCAGACGACCCGGGAAAGGAAGTACGATGGCGATTACCCCAAACTGCCTGGACCATCTGGCGCGACCAAGCAAGGCATGGACTCAACCCAGTGGAAAAAGGCTAGGAAACAGCGAGAGTCACCGAAGCCCAACAGGCCGCAGCCCTCGGACCCCAAAAGGGACTGGACGGAGGCTAAGAGTCGAAGGAAAAAACCGAAGGAGAAAAGGAAAAAGCGGGCACTACGAGACGCAATTCTGGTCAAGTGCACAGAAAATGCGACTTACTCGGACGTGCTAAAGCTCATCAAGACTGCACCAGCCCTGCAAGGAATGAAGGATAAAGTGCATGGCATCAGGAAGACAGCAAAAGGGGAGCTCTTGCTAAGCATGCAAAACCCCTCCGACCCGGCCACCCAGGAGGTCCAAGAGGCCATGAAGACAGCGCTGTCAGGTCAAGCAGAGGTCGGGGCGATGCAAGACACCACTGCGATTGAGATACTGGATATCGACGAGTCAACTACAGTCGATAAAGTCCTAGAGGCCCAATAATTCTCTCTGGATGAGGACATACCAGTAGAGGCTTCACCAACAATGAAAAGCGCAATGAGAGGAACGCAATCCGCAGTGATTAGGCTGATACCCAGCCTCGCCGAGCGCCTGCTAAAAATCGGTAAAATGCGCATCGGATGGGTAGTCTGCAGAATCAGACGAAAACTGGAGGTAACCAGAAGTTTTAAGTGTATGGGGTACGCACATACCGCCAGGAGGTGCCGCACAAAACACGCAATCTCTAAGGACACGTGCTTCAAATGCGGACTGCCTGGTCACAATAGTAGGAACTGCAGCAATCCGAAATGCTTGCTATGCATTCGGAAGGGGTTTCCAGAAACCGGTCACTCGGTCTTCAACCGACTCTGCCCGGAATACCAGAAGGCACTATCTCAGCTCAAAGGTGGTTAGGGTACTGCAGCTAAACCTTAATCACTGCAGAGCAGCGCAGGACCTGCTCGCGCAAACAGTCCTGGAGAAGAACATAGATGTGGCAATCCTCAGTGAGCCATATACAGCAAAGCATAACGGAGTATGGCTACAAAGCCATGACGGCGGCTCAGCAATCTGGAGCTGCTCACCAAACAGCAGACAGCTAACCGAGCGACTGGCCAAGCCTGGATACGCAAGGGCTAAATATATTGGGACGTTCCTCTACAGCTGCTACATTCCACCACGCTTCACGCTACCGGAATTTGAGGATATCATCTTCGACCTGGTCAGCGATGCGAGTGGAAAGTCACCAGTGATCATCGCGGGAGACTTTAATGCCTGGGCCACGAAGTGAGGTTCCAGCCGCTCAACGCCACGAGGAACATCCCTGCTGGATGCCTTTGCAGCCCTAAATGTGTGCTTGCTGAATGTCGGAAGCCAGCCAACGTACAGCAAGGCAGGAGGGGAGTCGATCATCGATCTGACCTTTGCGAGCCCGGTCATCTGCAGAACTTCCAGATGGACGGTAGAAGACCTGTACACGCATAGCGACCACTTCGCGGTGATCACTGAGACCGGTGCCGGCAGGGCCACAACCTCGCTCACATCCGGAGCCACCCGATTCAGAGATGGAACGCTGAATCTAAGCCTGCTCCTTCGCGCAGTACAAGGCCTAACGGCCAACGATAGCGCGAAAGAAGGCGCGAGCTCGATAGCACGAGCCATCAACGACGCATGCAAAGTGGCGATGACGAAAGTTAGGATTGGTGGAAGACGTCACTGTCACAGCTGAAACGAAGACATTGCCAAAGCAAGAAAGGAATGCCACGTAGCCAGAAGGCTCTCACAGAGAGCTAGAAACTCAAGGAGCTTTGACCACGCCCAAGTCCTCTTCAGAGAAAGGCGAAAGGCCCTTAAATATACCATCAAGCGAAGCAACCAGAGGTGCTTCCAGGAACTGTGTGATGCAGCAGACGCCCAACAATTTGGTGCTCCATAAAAATTAGTAACCGGGAAACTATGCAGACCTCCTATGCCCACAGCCCTGCCCAACTGGAAGACATTGTCGTGTCGCTCTTCCCAAACCAAGCACCGCTTGAGGCAGGCCCAGACCCCAACACTCTGGGAGAAGCAGAGCTAACCACGGACCGTGAAGTCCTCGAAACAGCAGCAAAACTAAAAAATGGGAAGGCACCGGGACCCGACGGAGTACCAAACTCAGCACTGAAGCACATAATAGCACCACACCCTGAAGTCTTTGCGCAGATGTACAACTGTTGCATCACAGAGCGAGTAGTACCAAAGGCCTGGAAACCAAAACCAAAACCAGGCAAGGACCCCAGCGACCCGGCGGCATACCGGCCGCTTTGCATGCTAGACCCAATAGGGAAGATCTTTAAGAGGATAGTCTGCAACCGGCTGAAAAGCGAACTAGCGGCCAAACGAGGGATCTCCGAGTTGCAGTACGGCTTCAGGAAGAAGCGCAGCACCGTAGACGCTATCAGCACGGTGGTAAGACTCGCCTCTGATGCTATTGCAGGTACCAGATGCACAGGAGGGAGCAAACACTACTGTCTTGTGTGCACGATAGACGTCAAGAACGCGTTCAACACGGCCAATTGGAGTCGCATCCTGGAGGCCCTCACAAAGCGGGGGATATCACAGTACCTGATCGATATCTTACGCAGCTACTTCACGGATCGAGTGCTAATCTACGAGACGTACAAAGGTCAACGCCGACACAGAGTGACTGGGGGGGTCCCCCAATGCTCAGTTCTTGGATCGCCGCTATGGAACGCGATGTACGATGACATCCTGCGGCTCCCACTTCCGAAGGTCTGCACCCTCATCGGATTTGCGGACGACATTACCTTGGTTACGGTGAGGAAAGAGCTCGAAGAAGTAAAGGCTTCATGCAACGCCGCTGTAGGCAATATTTGCCAGTGGCTACAACGCAACGGGCTCAAGCTGGCTGAACACAAGACGGAGGCAGTCTTGGTGAGCAGTAGAAAAAAAGTAGAGCAGGCTACTGTCACCGTTGGATCTACAGAAATCCTTTCTGGAAGGTCCATAAAGTACCTCGGCATCATGCTTGACGATCTGCTGACATTTAAAGCCCATCTGCAATGCGTCGGAGAAAAAGCTGCAAGAACCACAGGTGCCATTAGCAGAATGATGGCAAACACGACAGGGCCGAGACAGCGAAGCAAGAAGCTCATAGCAAGTGTAGTATCCTCGGTGATAGTCTACGGATCGAGGCGCGGCCTAGAAGAGGACATCCCGGATCTTTTGCCAGACACACTGGTGAAGCGCATGCTATCGAGCGAGGCTGCATGGAAAGCGGCGGCAAAAACGGCCGCCATCATCATGAAGGAGCTCCGACGCCGAGAAAGGGCCATAACTCCAGTTAATGGATGATTGACCTCCCTCCCGTCCCGTGAAGTAATGCCCAGCGGCGGTTCCGGGGGACTGGACAACTCACCCAATCCATACCCCACCCACATCCCAATCCCTGTTATTTGTATTAAACTTTTTAATACAATGTAGGAAGCAACTATTAAAGTCTTTCCTGAAAAACCAGCTACCTCGACAGCCAACTGGTCCAGAAGGGACTCTTCGAACATTTTAAGACAGTTGTTTCCAATTCTGCGGCAGAATGAATTTCCTGAAACTCTTGCCATAGCTGCCTGGCGGTAATCAGGTAGAGTGAAATCAGCAGCAGCAATATCAGTCGTGTGCACTGCACATTAATGGATCAAAAATATTAGAAGATATTCTTGCCTATATTTCCTCAACCGGTGTATGTCGTAGATAGCGAGATAAAAGGATTCTCAACATCAAAGACAGTCGACGGAAGACTTCGAACTTCCAGTTCGGGGGTGCTTAAAGCAAACGGCCAAATCATCTGGTGTTTTTGCTGTTGCGAATGCAGCTGTTGCTGCATGAGTTGATGAGAGAGTTCGGTGCAGGGAGCGAGCGGATTAGCCGCTAGCTTCTGCCTTTGTTATTGGTAGTAAAGTTGAGAATTGCGACCATAAGAAACGAAGGAACCGCAACAGACGCAACAATGTCAGTGACGCCGATTATTGGGAGTTTTTTGAGGCGGATCTTACGGGCGTAGGAGATTCATCTGGTGATAGATTTTAAAGATTAACGTGATCCGTTTTGTGTCTCTCTCGTTGAACGAAATGTCCCACCTTAACGGAAATTGGCCAGAACTTATTGTTGAGAACTGCTCCCAGGAGTTGGAACTCCCAGCTTAAAGTTGCCAAACTTAAGAGCATCCATTTGGACAAGCTTGAAGCATGTACAAGTTTCAGTGACCATATTAGGCTATTCAGCCACATATTTTAACACCGCCTCTGGCTCGGTGTCAACTGCAAATTTACCGACATGCAAATATTACTGTCAATTTATTACAGCTGAGGGCCTCACCAACTAAACGCTTTTTGTTGTTTTTCGTCCTCTTCTTACGAACGATGTTCCGGCTGGGACTGGGGTTGAAAGGCCACAGGCTTATAGGCGACCGCACTTAGGAATTTATTATTGAGATCCGTACAAAATATTTCCAGCTTATTGATTTTCTCGTTGAGTTCATAAATTTTTGCGTGGGAATCATTAGCAACCAGACAGTTGTCACATTGCCATAATAAATTCGGTAAATTGGTCAGCAATTAGGCCACATTTGGCTAAATGTTTACACACGAAGTGTGGAAGGTGCTACGGCATAACGAAGAGCAGCGGACAGCATCAAAACATAGAAGCTGAGCTGCATTGATTAACGAATTGCACTCTGAGCAACTGGGAATAGACATAGCGAAAGTTAGGCACGTGCAAACGCTTTGAAAGCTAATCGACGACTTAGTATAGCTTTAAAACTATGAGCGTTGCCCACATGCAAACCCGCTACCCTCTACCTCTTATAGTTTTCGAGAACTCTGCGTTCACCCTATTCAAATAACTTGAATTCCAAGTTAATAGGTTTCATGAAAACGAAAGCTGACCTAACTTGATTAAAAGGATAGAGTGGTTAACAGAGACGGCCTTACAAAAATATATAACGTCAGTCTAAATTTTTTTCTTAAATTTATTTATTACAATAGATGACAATTCAAGAAGGTTGGAGATGGTCGAACTTCGCTTAACAAATCCATGCTGACACGGTGATATAAGTTGGAAAAAGTGATGATGAAATAGACAAATAAAAAAGTTTAAGAATCGGTTATCAAATGGTTAAAGCACAAAACTTAAGCACACACCCAGGATAAATACAATTTGCCCTATTTAGGGATTGGGGTAGTTTGAATTTTATCAGGCAGCCAAACTATAAGTAGTTTGAAAAATATAGGCAAATAAATTAGCAATATCAAAGTTTGTCGATGCCTCCATTGAGTTCAAACTTTCCGATGAAGGTTAAGAACATTAAAAATCAGATCGCGGTTTGTGGGCGTTAGAGTGGACTTGGCACATCGGCATTATAAACTTGCGCTGAATTGGAAGCAAAGGTATCTAAATCCAAAACCAGCTCTTAGTTTCCGAGATCTCAGCGTTCACACGGAAAGACAGACGGACAGACGAACATGGCTAGATCCACTCAACTAGTGATCCTGATCAAGAATATATATACTTCATGGGGTCGGAGACGCTTCTACCTGTTACATACTTTTGCACGAACAGATATATTTGTAATGTCTAATGTATGAGACCTAGACACATGAAGTTAAAAGTGTCTGTCTGGATCGATTGGTAAGGTTACTGCCATTGAAGCGAGAGGACCCCTTGATTTGGCTTGCTTGCGACTGCTTGCTTTTGCTGTATACTGGTATTTGATAGTCGAGGCACTCGGCTGTGGAGTTCCCTCTTGTTTTAATTCTGTTCAATTTTCGAATGTCGAGGCACTCGATTATCTGGCTAAAATATCTGGTTTTCGTTCCATTGTTTTTAGTTTGCTTTTCACGCTATTTCATTTTAGAAATAATAATGGAAATATGCAATACTAAAGAAGTACCAAACCTAAACCACTTGTCGATGAGCCGAGACGGAAAATAATTTGAGTGAGCGTTTTTTTGGGACATCATCCCATCTTGAATACTTATGAATGCTTGATTCAAGTTGCACAATCGATTACTGGATGATTAGATTAATCTACAAACGCAAATCCAACAGATCATAAAGAATTACAAAACAGATTCGGTCGAATGACGCCAGCGAGACGGCTGCTATGCAGGTGGACTAAGCAAGTTAAACGATCTATGGCAGCAAATTTGCGACCTAGATAAAGAGGTCGTGAAAGTAAATTAGCTGGTCGAGAAATATCAGCAAGTATCTAAAGACAAAACCCTACCGGGAAGCATTCCTCAATAGGTTCCTCGGCGAACACAGAACAACACAAAGCAAATTAAAGACATCAAAGGTTACTCATCAATAGACACGGATATCTGACAAAAACAAAGAAAAGCGACGAACTAGAACTCTAATTATGGCATCAAATGCGCAAGCAATTAGGTCCATTAGGAACTATTAAGACAGGCCTATGATGAACTCGATAAAATGACTTTACATAATTCGGCTAAGTTAAAGGTTGACGATATAGTTGTACTTTAGCATAAAAAAAAATCTATAAAAAATTGTATCATTTTTATAGATTGTTTAAATGAATCCTTGAAAACATCTTTAAAAAATGTATCCATAAAAAATGTTGTTAAGCTTATTTTTTGTGATCTAGATGTTCCATTCAACCATCCTGCGTGGTGTATTTTGGCTGCCAACAGTGGTTACGAATTAAAAAGACTTTGGCAATGGTTCACAATGGAAATTATTTTTTAGTATTGCCGTGATGTATTGATCACTATGGATGGCAGTCCATGTAGTGACGAAGCGCACCACGACAGTGTGCGAAGGCGACTACTATATATATACGAAAAAATTAAAATCTGCTATGATGGTCCGATCGTAATGAATAATACACCAAATTAAAGGTATTATTAAAACTTAAAGGATTGCATACCAAGACCCCAAGAAAATAAATTGGTTTGGGAGAGAGAGCGGTGAAAGTGTAAAAAATAAAATTTAGAAATTTGGATCTGTTGGAGCCGGTGCACAGTGGTCGATCCCATAGGCCAAAAATAAAAAATAAAAAGTTTGAATTTGGTCGCCAAATTGGCATCACTGATTCTTAAAATGGTAAAGAATTTGACTGCATATTTACTTTTGCTCTATTTTAAACAAGCTTATTGTAAAAGCTTTCGTAAATCAGAGATTAAAACTCTTCAAACGTGCAGTCAAGCAACACGAAAAAGTCAGCTCGCCCTTAAAAAATTTATAAAAAATATTAAATCAAGGAATATTAAAGTAATTTAAAATGGAAATTGTGAAAAAATGTTTATATTTTAAAATTAAAGTATTTCTGTGTATTTATTTGTAGTTGTTTTGTTGTAATATAAATTGTTGTCCAGTGTTTTTGTCATTGTTATAAAAACCAAAACCCGAAAGTGAAACATATTTTATAAACAAGATTAGTCTTTTAGAATTATATGCTAACAATTTCAGTTGCCCGTTTTTGCCCGTTCCCGTGGTATAATTTTTTCAACAAACTGATCTTGTGCGCTATTTATCGTTTTTTCATCAATTTCGTGATTTTTATTTTGTGTGTGTTATGTTATGTTATGTGTTTTGTCTGTACTGCAACAAATACAGATTTATTTAATCGATTATTGTTGAGCTCCGATTCTTATATATCAGGGCAACGACAATTACAAAATAAAAACAGTTTCATTCTTTCCAAACAGGTTTTTGATTTATTAGAACAATTTCAATAATTGTTAACATTTACTTAATTTTATTATTCATTTATAAATTCAACATTATTCAATACTTAACCTAAAATTTCATAACTATTTAATTATATCTAATAAATAAACATAATTTGAGTAATATTCATTTTATACCCTTGCATGTATAATAATGATTTGTATAATGATTTCAGTCAGAAGTTTGCAACGCAGTGAAGGAGACGTTTCCGACCACATAAAGTATATATATTCTTGATCAGCAAGACTAGAAGAGTCGATCTAGCCATGTTCGTCCGTCTGTCCGTCAGTTTCTACGCAAACAAGTCCCTCAGTTTTTTAAGCTATCAAGATGAAACTTTATTAAAAGTCGCCATTCTATTGCAGGTAGTATATAAGTCGGAGCCGGCCGGATCGGACAACTATATCTTATAGCTCCCATAGGAATAATCAGAAAAATAAATGAAACAAAATTATAACTTTTGTGTTTTTTGCCATATTACCTTATGCTCTTGGAAATATCATTTTTCTAACTGTTCTGAATTTCGAATTACATTTTAGAAAAATCGGACTACTATGTCATATAGCTCCCATAGGAACGATCGGAAAATTAAAGGGATAATTTTTATTGTATTCTCTTCTACTTTGTAGAAAAGTTTATTTTATTATTTTAGAATTTCGAATTAAATTTAACATAAATTGGATGACTATATTATATAGCTGCCATAGGAAGGATCGATCAATTAATGTCAAAATAATCCGTAAACTGTTATAATTTTGTTTGTTGCAAATCTAAAACATTTTTGTAATTTCAAATAAAATAGTAACGATCTGCAAGGGTATATAAACTTCGGGTGTCCGAAGTTAGCTTCCTTTCTTGTTTCTTTTGTCAATGGATGCTTTTGATAACGGGGAGAGTATAAAGTATAGCAAAACATAGCCATGTTATGTTTTATTGTTTTAATCAATAAGTTGTATTTATATTAAATAACTAAACTTGATTTTTATTAAACAAATTTAATAATTGCGTTGTTGTCAATAACGCATTATAAAGTGTTGCATGCTTTAAGGGGTAAAATGAAAAATTTTTGAATTTCACATAAAATCTAATTATATTATTATTAAGTTACAAAAAAAATTTTAAAGCCAATTTCCACCGGAAGTATTTTTGGCCACCATCTCCATACAACACCAACCACTGTGCGGTGGAGATAATTAAGTAAGTCCGTAACTTGCGAAATATTAATGCTACATACTTGTGCTTCACCAAATACTAAAAGTATTTTAAAATTAAATAAACAAAATGTATGTAAATGCAATGGTTAAGAAACCATAAGCAAAACAATGTCTCAAAATTTTTTTTACCTATTTTTTTTCTTAAACGGCTCTAATGATTTTCTTTAAAACATTAATCCGAAGAGGCCTAGAGATTCATTAAATTTTGGTATGTAACACGTTATTGTAAAAAGTCACGTTTGAAAATTATGCGACTACAAAAATGGCCACTTTTGTTAGCTTAAAACAACTAATCCTGCTCGAGCATTTAATATTATTTGTGCGTATCCAAACTGTATTTTCAACTGTTCCATATAGAAAACTTTTTGTACGACTTTTGACAAAACCCGCTAGTTTACCGGGAAGAAAACACTAGTACTTGATCCTATGGAAGCAAAAGTATAAAGAAGACGGAAGATGATTACACACATAATTAAATACACGTTTTAAAATTTATTTTTTCCGCACTCTGCAATGCCTATAGAGGGAAAAAGGCAAGACTAGTCTTTAAGAACACACAAACATATTCTATTGCACAGTGCCGAAAAAATAAATTTTAAAAAGTGTATTTAGTCATGTGTGTAATCATCTTTCGTCACAAATGTTGATATCAGAACTTTTGTATGTTGAAGGTGCGATCGTCACTAGTTCTTTACCTCGTTTAGAGGTGTTTTTGTTTGATTGTGGATTTCAGGAAAATATTTATATTCTATATAGGCCACATAATTCTTTGTGTCGGCAAACAGGAGAACTTAAAAATCATGGAAAACTAGAAATGGTTCTTAGAGATTTCCCAAAGTATAATTTTGTGTTTTTATTAAAAGCCATACCCAACATAGAGAAGTTTTTTAAATAATAAGATCAGGGGGAGCTTTTCCGTTTTAGAGAACTTACATGCAATTGTTGTATAATTAATTTCAGAAGATAATCTTTTGTTTTTTTTTAATTTATGTCTTGTCCCTTTACAATTATAAGAATTTTTAAATATAAATATGTAATGATGCTAGTATTATATATTTACTTACGTGTATAGTTCTGCTAGCTCGGCCATGTTATAGTGTCTGTCTATTTGCTGTTCATCTACAACTCTGAAGCTCATTGCTTGCTTTGTAACCGATCGAGAGTAAACTTTTTCCTCCATAGTGCCCTGTACAGAAGAAGAATAAATTCGTTTTAGTAAATTGGTACACATATTGTTCCCAGCAATACCATTGCAATCAGGCGATAAATATAACAATTTTTATTTTGACCCAATCGAAAAACTCGAAAAATATTTTGTTGATCATTTGACGGATTCCAAGAAGTATCCAGAATTATCACTCGGTTTGCGCCAATTAAATTAATTCCTTGACCGCCTGCCTTGGACGATATTAAAAAAACTCGAGCACGTCTATTGGTTTCACTATTAAATCGTTTTATCATATCATGTCGTATGTTTTTGGGAGTTTTTCCATCTAATCTGTAGTAATCTTGTCCATTAATCCACTTAATAGATCTTTTTTGATTTGTTGATATATCTGCAATAAAAAATATATGTTTGAAGATAATCACCAAGAACAACAGATATAATATATTAGGTGAGAGGTCTGTAAGTTGGAACACTTGACCTTCTTAGATCTTTTCCACTAAAAATCTTATAAGTCTTAAAACTTAAATTATTAAGCTTCCGAAAAAAATCTCAGAAGGAAAATAAATTAAAAGTGTTTTCCATAAACTAACCATTTTATTTAATCTGGCCAGTTCTACCCAGTATCTTTGAAATGCGATCGTGTAAGGAGTCAATTAAATCTTTTTGGTTGCGGCTTACAAGTGAAATTGGTAATAATTTATATACGACATTTTTTTGTTATAGTGAAGATTATAGCTAGCTGAAGGTCATGTTGTCTTAGACTTCAAAAAGTCCAAGCGGTCGACATCTTGGAATCCCTTAGTGTGTTTTTGGACTTTGTTCTGCATTTGATATATATCATAGTTCCGTGACAGATTATGACTGTACATAAGGGAGATCCAAAAATGAAATCGTATTCTTACTCCATCACATATACGAAATAATTTTTTTTATATTTAAACCTTGCGAAATGGTTTTAAAGATACCTTAAAAATTACTCATACGATACTTATGAAAAACGTCCTATGTATGCTGCAAGATTGCAACCCACATCTCCCCAGAAAAGTCTGGAAAGTCTTTAAGGTGGAGGAGCATGCTGGTGATGTAAGCCAAGCGATCGTGGCGCTAAACAAGGAGTCGGTCGCTCCCATAGAGCCTGCTCGGGGAGTGCTCAATTATGGTTTCAGCGCAGTACATATAAAAGTGTATAAAGGGGACTTAAATTCTACGCGAAGCCGACGGGGTCTTAGTTCAGGAACCTTGGATAGCAGGAGGCAAGGTTGCTGGACTAGGAACAAAAAAATGTAAGCTTATGCTTCACCAAAGAAGGGAAAATTTGAACCCACATTTTAGCCAGACGGCATCTTAGTACATTTCTGCATCGCAATTACAGCAACGGAGACACCAAGGCAATAAGCCTGGAGCTGCAAAATGGCTCAATAAAGATTCTATCGGCCTACTCGGCTTTTAAAAAGGTAGACTCCCAGACGCGCTGGTCAGAGGACTGGTAAAGGAATGTGAAGTGCTTAAGAAAGGTTTGGTGATAGGATGCGATGACAACGCCCACCATACTCAGTGGGGTTGCCCTATCAACAATGACAGAGGTGAGTATTTATTTGATTTCATTCGAAATTCGAATTTATTTCTTTGTAATGGGGGCAATACCCCTACCTTTATAACAAAAACGTGCCAACCGATCATAGAAATAACCTTGGTATTCAGATTCACTCATAAGCACAGTCACAAACTGGGCTGTCTACGACGAGCACTCTTTCTCAGATCACAGGTTCGTAGAGACAACTTTGTCCCTAGACTCTAGGTGACTCACCTACGCCGGTCAGCTTCGTCAACCCCAGGCGGGCAAACGGAAGTAAGTACAAAGAAATTCTGTCGAGCTTCGTCCCCATAGAGCCGCCAGAAAACACCTTTTGCCCTCAGGAGTTAGATAATATAGTAAATAAATTCACCGAAGCATGCAACGCAACCTCCTTGGTGGACCCAGCAATTATCAATCCTCAGAATCAAATGCTCAAGCCTGTTCAACAGAGCGAAAGCTACAAATGAGGACATAAACTGGCAAAGCTACAAAAAGGAACTAGCCACATACAAAAAGGCCATCAAGAAGGAGAAGAGAGCTGCATGGCAAAACTTCTGCTCAGATAATACTTTCTAAGACAGCCGTATCATTGGGCTATCTTCAAAAGGCTGACGAATCATCACTTAAATCTCCTACTATCAGACCGTAATATAAACTGGTCCATTCATAGTTTCAAACCATAAAAATCGCCGGGACCGGACAATATAGCACCGGCACATATTCAACACGCAGGACAGCTAGCAATAAACTGGCTGAGAAACATTTTCCAGATCATTCTTGTAGTAGGAGAACTACCAACAGCGTGAAGGGAAACAAGGCAGGAAAGGCCACCCATACTACAGAGAAGGATTTTAGACCGATAAGTCTGACATCATTCCTGCTAAAGATCTTAGAAAGACTGATAGGTACACATTAGAGACATTATTGACCCGACGCAGATATTAGAGGCGCAACACGCATACACCAAAGGTAAGTCGACCGCATCGGCGTTACACTTGGTAGTAAGCAACATTGAGAAATCACTCAGTACCCAGGAATACACATTGATCGCCTTCCTTGACATAGAAGGAGCTTTCAACAACGTGCTTCCCACGGCCATAACAGAATCCCTCATATAACTGGGGGTTGAGCCACCGTTGGTGGGGCTGATCCACAAATTGCTAGACTAGACTAGTGAACAGAGACACTCCGCAAGTCGTACTATCCCTCCTCTTGTGGAATATCGCGGTAAATAAACTACTGCGGATTCTTGAAGGAGGAGGCTGTAAAATAGTGGCATACGCAGACGATGTGCGATCTTATAATCGCAAACAACTGTAATCTCTCTTTTAGCGAGCACGCAAGATACTTGGGGTTAGTATTATTTAAGCGTCTTAAATGGGGCTTAAACAACCAAGAGAGAACCAAGAAAGCGACCATTGCACTTTACTCTTGTGAAAAAGCAATTGGGATAAGACGGGGTATGTTCCCAAAAATCGTCAATTGGATATACACAGCCGTAGTCAAGGGGTGGCTCTGTGGTGAACCGCACTGCACAAAAGATGTATCTCGACTCCCCTTAGCAAAGTACAGCGCATGGCATATTTGTGTATTAGTGGAGCCCTTCGAACTACCCCTAACGAAGCCCTGAACGCGATCTTGAACATCCCGAGTCTGGACTTAGCAGGCATGGAAGGGGCCAAATCGGCATCCATTCGACTGAGGGGTACAGGGCAATGGAAAGCCCAACTCTATGGTCACGCTAAGATTCTTCAGCATGATAAATCGATCCCGCCAAAAACGGATCTATGTAAAACCCGTGAGTACAACTACACACCCTTCGAAGCTCTGATCCCAGGTAGGGAAGAATGGGATCGGGGCCGACCGGGCCCAATAGACGCAATCTGTTTATATACAGACGGCTCCAAACTAGACGGACACGAAGGTGGAGGCATATACTCCGAACAATTGGAAATCAGGCAGTCATTCAGACTTCCTGACCACTGCAGTGTCTTCCAAGCAGAAGTGTATGCTATAAGGGAAGCACTCGTCTGCTTGAGGGACAAAAACACCCAAGACAGACACATAAACATATATAGTGATAGCCAAGCGGCTATTAAGTCAATCTACTCGACAAATACAAACTCCCGAACAATAACAGACTGTCGCAAATATCTCCACGAGGTGGCTAATCAGTTTACTGTCAGCCTCATATGGGTTCCGGGTCACCGGGATATCGTAGGCAACTGAATAGCGGACAAGCTAGCCAGGCAAGGCACTACCATACCTCTCCTTCAAGGAAAGGAAAATGTTGGCATGCCTATGGCTACGTGCAAGCTAATTATTAACAACACTAAACACCAACACTCACTGGCAAAACACACCACAGTGCCGAATCTCTCACAAGACATGGCCTGTAATAAACAAAAAGAAAACATCGGAACTACTTAATTTCGCCGCACTGAGTGCGGCATGCTAATTCGAGTACTCACAGGCCACTGGCTCGTTGGCGCACATGCCGGCAGGCTAAAAGCCCCAAAAAACGATTTCTGTAGAAGCTGCAGGGATGACGAAGAAGAGGAAACGGTGGAACATCTACTCTGTTCTTGCCCAGCCCAATGCAGGCTTAGACTGAAACACTTAAGATATCCTTTCATAAATGATCTGACCGAAATATCGGAGATTAACCTTAAGAATTTAAGCTCTTTTATAAAATCCTCAGGATGGGGGACTTGCTGATCAACCTATCTAAAGGCTGACTCTTAACGGATAGGGGACCCTAAAATTAGAGATCATACGGTACCACAATGGACCCACAGAGTGTAAGTGTGCCAGGCTGTAGCCTGGCAGCCGTCCTAATCTAACCTAAGGTCATAAATTGTAACCCGAACATGGGTTGACCTGGAAAAGGGTCTGAATATCCTAGGTACGTAAGCGATAGCAGATGCGGACTTTAAAAACCCAAAGATAAGCAGGTATATCTGCGTGGGTCATTAAATAAAAGCAAAATAAGATTCTCATGTTAAGTACTTAAGCGTTGAATATTAATAAAGAAATCAGTTTAAAATAGTAACTCAACAAATGAAGGCGTCCTTATTTCTGGTCGCTCTAATCATTTTGGTCCTTCGAGGAGCTCTAAATGTCGACCCCCACCAGTGATAAGAAGACTAAGAGCTATAAAACCAGCACCTTAAAAAATCTAAGGTTGCATAAATAAAAATCTCTTGTTATCCCCCACCCGAGGTAAGGAACAGAGAATAATAAATAATACAGCAGCATCATCTACAGCAGCAGCGTAGACAGCGGCAGCAGCGTCTACAGCAGCAGCTTACAACAGCTGTTAATCAGGAGCAACAACTACAGTAGCCAAGACTACATCAGCGGCAACTACAGCATTGGCAACTACAACTACAGCGTCGGCAACTACAACTACGGCATGGCCTAAAAACGGCAGCAGCAACGGACAACAGATAACATATATTTAAGATAATTTGTTTTCTATATTTGGTATATTTAAAAAAATGGTGTCCGAGAAATATTTAATCGTACTTAGACGGCAGGCCGAGATAAATAAGAACTGCAGAGAAATTAGCGAGAGAGGTGGACGAAATTTCACTACCAAAGAATTACATGTTATACACGAATTGGAGAACCATGCAAGTTTAATTAAGTCAGGCCTTTACTACGAATACTTTACGAATAAGAGATATGACCAAGTTTTAGGTACAATGAATCAGCTAAAATATGAATATAAAGAGTTAAAAAAACAATCTAGCGAGAAAAAAGAAAAAGAGTCTTCATTGCAACAAAGAATTATTAAACTTAAAGCCTACTTAGAGGAGACGTATATAGAAATGCGGGACGGTAAGCTGAATATGTTGCATTTTAGAAAAAGCAGGGTACATTTTCTTTGGCAAGCTTTCTCGAACATAAGATTAGAAGTTGGGAGTTGTAGTTTTGATCAAAAATTAACTTTTAGCGAATTAGAGTTTGACGTTTAAAATATTTCTTCCGAAATAAATGAGTAGATAAAAGAACTAGATTCTATTAAAACGGAGGCTGTGGGTTAAATAGAATACTTACAAAGTCTACAGAAAATTGAGGTACCCACATTTAGCGAACTGGGACCTTTTTCAGGAATTGTATGTGGAATTGATACATACAAGGGAAGGTCTAAATACCTGCCTAAAATTCAATTATTTAAAGTCCGCCTTAAAAGGTGAAGATCGAAAAGTGGTCGCTCACCTATTATTAGGTTCCGCAGAGAATTATGATGCCGTTTGGGAGCTTCTGACCAAGCGGTACGAAAATCATAGACAAATTTTCTCGGAGCAATTTAATTGCTTAATGGACTTGACGACTTTTAATATTGATTCAGTGAAGCAGATAAAGCATTTTAAGCATTAAGCTGAAGGCTAATCTGACCGACGAAGTTGATGTGTTATTTGCTCACATGGTGCTAAGAAAATTCAGTACGCAGACTCTTCAATTATATGAAAGTCATATTAAAAAAACCAAAGACATACAGAAACTATCTGTGGTTATGGATTTTTTGGAGCAGCGATTATGTGCGACTTGCTCTTTTCAGGAAGAAAAACCTGTTAAAAAAGGTCAAATGTGGCAAATAGTTTCAACTTTAAACAATTAAATTATTCAAATTGGGGAGAAAAATGTCCGATCTGCAAAATGATGAGGCATTTTGATACTCAATTACACAGATTTAGAGGGATGAATCCCACAGAGCGAATGGAAATCGCTAAAAAAGTATCATCGAGTATTACTATAAAGGAGTAGATGTCGATTTGCGTCATGTTCCCCCAGCCCAAACCATAAGACCTAAAATTCTGGAAAAAATTGGGTCTGAATCGTGTGTTAGAGGAGGTGTGCACTAAGAAAGGATTTTTTAAAATTCGGCTCCTAAGGACTCCCAGGACTCTCGAAAAATGCAAAATTGGTTGATTAAAACATCAACCATTCCCACAGTTTTCAAACAAACAAGTTGATATTTTTTTTTAAACTTTGTTTGTGGAAATCTTCGAAAGCCCAGAAGATGAGCCCCAACCGACTTCCGGTTGGGGCACTTAATTAATTTTTCCGAACCGGTTATGCGATCGCATCCGTTTTTGTTTTAAAATGTGGAGCTATGCCATACAATTAGAAAGGTATTTTTTTTTTTTTTTTGACCCACGGTTGACTTTATATAATTTTTTTTGTAAGATTGTGGGGGTTGCGGGGGGCCTTTTTAGCAGCACGTTGTTTTTGTTTTTTCTATGCTTCGGCAGTTAGCAGCACTCACGAACGAATTCCGAACACAGCTCTCACAAAAACAACGTCAGCAGAAGCAGAGCGAGAGAGTAAAGAGCAGAGAGAGTCATTTGAAGCGCAAGAGAGGCGGCCAAAGTTTTTTTGATGGATTAGAAACACCTGATCAAAATTTCACAATTTGGATACCAGAACGGATTATCTAATGAATGCAATTCTAAGTCAAAATGTGAAGCTAATCCGTTAAATCCATAAGGAATTTTCGGTTTGACTTTAAATAATTTTTTAAATGGATTTCAAGGAGAGAGCAGTGCAAAATTTTCAGTGGTCAAAATTACATGTAAAAACGAAAACACACACACACACATCGACAAGTCGGCATGTAAATATATCTATGTAAAATTATCTAAACACAAGTTTTGAAAGAATTGTTATAGAGGATGGGCGCACGAAGGAAATTGTTTGAAAGATGTGTATCCAAAAGACTCACAAGAAACCTTAAAAATTGCCAAATTTTGACTTTTAGATCGAATTACTCCCACAGTTTAAACCCAAAAGAGTGCTTTAGGTACGCCATGTTTTAGTTTTCTTTTATTTCCGGAAATATTTTGATCGAGCTGGTGAGCCCCAACCGACATGGGGGCACTAAATGTTTTTAACCTACCGATCCTGCGTTCAAATCCGTTTTTCGCTAAAGCCATGTTGACCAGCGTTCCATAGGTATTTGAGTGTTATTTTTTATATTTTGTTTTAAGTTTTGAAGGTTATTTGGGGTTAATTGGCAGCACGCTGTCTGGTTTTCCTTTTAGCTGGCAATTTAGCTGACCAAAATGGTAGATTAAGACCTTAATATTAAAGTTAATGTGGGAATAAGGTGAGGTTAATCGGGGTTAAAGTTTCGGTTAAGGCGTTATTACCCAGATTAGGGTGACGGTAAAAGTAATGTAAAGAAAGGGTGAATGTGAGTAAAGTAAGTTTTTTTTTTTTACTTTTGCGAGGATCAGGTCGGTAAAGGTGACAAACCAGAAAAAGCAATGTTTAAGTGGAATTAATTAAGCAAGGAAATATTTTTTTTCATGTAAGACTAGAGTGGGGTAACTGTTGGCTAAGGAAAGAAAAAATTGGTGTTATGGTAGAGAAAGTTGGTTAAAATAAAAGTTTTTCGGCGTTAAGGCTGAGTACGGATGGTTAGGGGATAGGCGAGGAAATAGTGAAAACAGCATTACGGTGTTAAAAAATTGTTCCGGGGGTAAGAGACAGGTAGGGTTAAGGCACTGTAAAGGAAAGGTAAGTTATGGTTAGGGGTTATGGTAAAATATTAGGTGGGGTTTACTGTGGTAATAACCTGATCTTATCATATTTCAGAATTCTAATTAATATCCGAGCAAAATCCCGAAATATAAAAAAATCAGGTTACTATCTAAAGCATGAAATGATTTTCTAATAGTAGCGGACAACGTCGCTTCGGGTATTGCTAGTTATGCATAAGATGCCTAAAACATTTATCTAATCAAAAATGCTCAAGCGAATATTTATGTTCCTTGTGCAATAAATCGCATCATACGATGCTTCATATAAATATACAAAGGGTATATAGCTGTCTTTGTGCGTATGGCAACAAAAATGGAGAAAATAAAGAAGAATCAAGCAAAATACATTCAGTAGTGTAGATTATTATAAAATATTATGGAGTGATGAATCCATAAAGGAGGAAAATAGCGAAGAATCTAATAAAATAAATTCTGTATTATGGGATGAAAAAGCCATAAATGAAGAGAAGAGTGTAGGATGAAATAAAACAGAGTTAGAAATTGTATCGTCTCCATTAAAAAAGAAACAGTGTTTTTGGCGATTCCGTGATTTAAAATAACTTTATTTCGCCGGCAAGACCCCACTTTGGAGGTATTCACGACTTAGCAATAAAATCTACACTTAATGCAGAAGTGAATATTTTTATGCAAAATCATATTATAAATGATAACTCAGAATGTCCTGGGCTAATCCAGAAAATGAGAAAAGATGTGTGGCAGCCCTATATATATATTTATATACAGATTACATAAAGTACCTATGTTAATCCTAAGCATAATTGTAAATATTAATCCTAAGCATAAGTGTAAAAATATACCTAAGCATAATTGTAAATATATACCGATAGTAGCCCTAAGCATTACTGTAAATACACACACAAATACACATAGCTTGTTTTATATATGGGCCGTTCTTTTACAAACCGAACAGATTTACCCAAAAAAAAAATTTCACATTTTTTATTTGCCTGAAACTTTTTTTACACGTACTATTCGGAAAATAAGTAAACACGTGCATCAAGATTTGATTGAAAAAAAAATTTTTTTTAGTTAGAATTTTTTTAAGTTTGCCAAAAATCGTCCAATTTGAAAATCTGTATCTCCGGTTATATGAATCCGATTGACTTCATGTCTTTTTCATTATTTCCTCTAAAACCTCTTCTTTAAAAAAAAAGTTCTAAAAAAAAATTTAACAATTGCCCCACAAAAAAAAATTTATTTTTTAATATATTCGCCATAGTGTTAGCTATAATAGGTTTTTGTAAAAAGTTGGAGCCATTTTTAGTTTTTTAAATATCGAAAGTTGTTTAGCAAGCCCTCGCCTTTCTTCTATGAACGCTCGCCAAGGCATGTTGTGCATCTCGCTCGCTCTTATTCATGCTTATGGTTTTCATGCTCACGGGTCATTTAACAGCCTGTTGACCATATCTGACTAACAAATAGGAATTCTTTGCTTAAAATATTATTGAATTTTTTAAGTATTTTTTCAACATTAAAAAAATAATATTTTTTTAACATTAAAAAAATATTAACTTTTGTTAAAATAATGATCTAAGTAATTAAAAAAATAATTATATAATATTTTAAGCAAAGAATTCCTATTTGTTAGACAGATATGATTCCTTGTACTGAATGGGAATGTATTCAAACAAAACTTTCTTTAAATTTTCTTACTCCTTTTTATTTTAGGAATATCTGAGCACCACTTTCAGATTGTATTTAGTGATGCATTCTGGCCCCATCCAATAAAAGACAGTCAATTAGGCGGATTGTTGATGGGAACGTTCTGGATTATCAGCACAGTCATCCTACATCGGACTCAAAAATCCACCATTAGTCGGTGCCACTTGTGACGATTTCACTACGGAAAATTTTATAAAAACAAAGTATCTTAACTCCCCTTTACAAAGTGCAGCGCATGGCTGCTTTGTGCATTATTGGATCCCTTTGAACTACCCCAAACGAAGCGCTGAACGCGATCTTAAACCTCCCGAGCCTGGACTTAGCAGTCATGGAAAGTGCCAAATCCAATGGAAAGCCAAACTCTATGGTCACGCTAAGATTCTTCAGCATGACAAATCGATTCCGCGAAATACGGATCTATGTAAAACTCGTGAATACAGTCACACACCCTTCGAAGCTCTGATCCCAGGTAGGGATGAATGGGATCGGGTCCGACCGGGCTCAATAGACGCAATCTGTTTATACAAAAACGGGTGCAAACTAAACGGACACGTAGGTGGAGGCATATACATACTCATACACCTAAGGGGCGCCACGATGTAAATTTTTTGTTTATCTTGTTCTGAATCTGCCACTAACGTAGCAAAATTTATCAGGCGGCATCGTTTTTTTTAATCGAAATATAAATATGAAATATGAGTGACAACAGTGTGTTTTTCAACAATTTCTTTTTTCCAACTTTGGAGGTCCTTTTCTCAGAATCCTTACGTCGGGGAACTTTTTTGAGGACGCAGTTTAGTTTGGGTATTCAAAAACGAATTCAAAGTAGTAGCATGCATCGAGGTAAATTTTTGATGTAACACAGTGTTATTAAAAACCAATTCAACAAATTAGCCAACACACATTGGCAAAATACACCACAGTGCCGAATCTCTCACCAGACCATAAAAACATCAGAACTACTTAAATTGGTGCACACACCTGCAGGCTAAAAGACCAAATAATTATTTCTTTAGAAGCTGCAGGGATTAGGTAGCAGAGGAAACCTATACCTACTCTGTTCTTGCCCAGCCCTATGCAGGCGTAGACTGAAACACTTAGAATATCCCTTCATAGATGACCTGACTGAAATGGACCCACAGAAGTCTAAGTGTACCAGGCTGTAGTCTGGTAGCCGTCCTAACCTAATCTAACCTAACCTACGTATAAAAATCATTGTCCCATTTCTAGCCTTGCCAAATTTGAAATGTCGGTAAAAACTAATTTAAAGAGAGAAAGAGAGAACGCTATAGTCGGGTGCCTCGAATATTAAATAGCCGTTACTCAGCTAAAGCAAGCAGTCTCAAGCAAGGGAAGCCAAGTAGTCGCTTAAAAGTGGAGCCATCTTCCGGACAGTTCGTTATTTGCTTATAACTTTTACTGAGTGATCCGATTTAGAAAATGGCATTTACACTTTTGCACTAGCTTCAAAACTGTGGGCGCTACAGTTTTCCGCAGTTTGTGGGCGTTAGAGAAGGCGTGGCAAATCGGCGTGAAAAACTTGCGCTCGTATTAACCCTTAGAATCTGCACGGAAAGTGCCAATCTTCAAGCTTTTATAGTTTCCAAGATCTCAGCGTTCATATAGACGGACAAATCGACTCGGCTAGTGATCAAGATCAATTTAACAATTGCCCCCACAAAAAAAATTTTTTTTTTTAATATATTCGCCATAGTGTTAGCTACAATCGGTTTTTGTAAAAAGTTGGAGCCATTTTTAGTTTTTTAAATATCGAAAGTTGTTTAGCAAGCCCTCGCCTTTCTTCTATGAACGCTCGCCAAGGCATGTTGTGCATCTCGCTCGCTCTTATTCATGCATATGGTTTTCATGCTCACGGGTCATTTAACAGCCTGTTGACCATATCTGACTAACAAATAGGAATTCTTTGCTTAAAATATTATTGAATTATTTTTTTGTTTATTATTGAATTTTTTAAATATTTTTTCAACATTAAAAAAATAATATTTTTTTAACATTAAAAAAATATTAACTTTTGTTAAAATAATGATCTAAGTAATTAAAAAAATAATTATATAATATTTTAAGCAAAGAATTCCTATTTGTTAGACAGATATGATTCCTTGTACTGAATGTCATTGTATTCAAACAAAACTTTCTTTAAATTTTCTTACTCCTCTTTATTTTAGGAATATCTGAGCACCACTTTCAGATTGTGTTTAGTGATGCATTCTGGCCCCATCCAATAAAAGACAGTCAATTAGGCGGATTGTTGATGGGAACGTTCTGGATTATCAGCACAGTCATCCTACATCGGACTCAAAAATCCACCATTAGTCGGTGCCACTTGTGACGATTTCACTACGGAAAATTTTATAAAAACAAAGTATCTTAACTCCCCTTTACAAAGTGCAGCGCATGGCTGCTTTGTGCATTATTGGATCCCTTTGAACTACCCCAAACGAAGCGCTGAACGCGATCTTAAACCTCCCGAGCCTGGACTTAGCAGTCATGGAAAGTGCCAAATCCAATGGAAAGCCCAACTCTATGGTCACGCTAAGATTCTTCAGCATGACAAATCGATTCCGTGAAATACGGATCTATGTAAAACTCGTGAATACAGTCACACACCCTTCGAAGCTCTGATCCCAGGTAGGGATGAATGGGATCGGGTCCGACCGGGCTCAATAGACGCAATCTGTTTATACAAAAACGGCTGCAAACTAAACGGACACGTAGGTGGAGGCATATACATACTCATACACCTAAGGGGCGCCACGATGTAAATTTTTTGTTTATCTTGTTCTGAATCTGCCACTAACGTAGCAAAATTTATCAGGCGGCATCGTTTTTTTTTAATCGAAATATAAATATGAAATATGAGTGACAACAGTGTGTTTTTCAACAATTTCTTTTTTTCCAACTTTGGAGGTCCTTTTCTCAGAATCCTTACGTCGGGGAATTTTTTTGAGGACGCAGTTTAGTTTGGGTATTCAAAACGAATTCAAAGTAGTAGCATGCATCGAGGTAAATTTTTGATGTAACACAGTGTTATTAAAAACCAATTCAACAAATTAGCCAACACACATTGGCAAAATACACCACAGTGCCGAATCTCTCACCAGACCATAAAAACATCAGAACTACTGAAATTGGTGCACACACCTGCAGGCTAAAAGACCAAATAATTATTTCTTTAGAAGCTGCAGGGATTAGGTAGCAGAGGAAACCTATACCTACTCTGTTCTTGCCCAGCCCTATGCAGGCTTAGACTGAAACACTTAGAATATCCCTTCATAGATGACCTGACTGAAATGGACCCACAGAAGTCTAAGTGTACCAGGCTGTAGTCTGGTAGCCGTCCCAACCTAATCTAACCTAACCTACGTATAAAAATCATTGTCCCATTTCTAGCCTTGCCAAATTTGAAATGTCGGTAAAAATTAAATTTAAAGAGAGAAAGAGAGAACGCTATCGTCGAGTGCCTCGAATATTAAATAGCCGTTACTCAGCTAAAGCAAGCAGTCTCAAGCAGGGGAAGCCAAGTAGGCGCTTAAAAGTGGAGCCATCTTCCGGACAGTTCGTTATTTGCTTGTAACTTTTACTGAGTGATCCGATTTAGAAAATGGCATTTACACTTTTGCACTAGATTCAAAACTGTGGGCGCTACAGTTTTCCTCAGTTTGTGGGCGTTAGAGAAGGCGTGGCAAATCGGCGTGAAAAACTTGCGCTCGTATTAACCCCTAGAATCTGCTTAAAAGTGACGCCATATACTGAGTGATTCGATTTAAGGAATGGCGTTTACACTTTTGCTCTAGCTTCAACACTGTGGGCGCTATAGTTTTTCGCGTTTTATGGGCGTTAGAGGGGGCGTGGCACATCGGCGTGAGAAACTTGCGCTGCGTATTAACCCTTAGAATCTGCACGGAAAGTGCCAATCTTCAAGCTTTTATAGTTTCCAAGATCTCAGCGTTCATATAGACGGACAAATCGACTCGGCTAGTGATCAAGAATATATATACTTTATATGGTCGGAAACACAATACAATATACCCTTTTACTCTACGACAAACGGGTATAAAAAGGGAGAGGAATGAAACAAATGTATAACTGAAATCTACGCCACCTAGATTAAAATTACTTTTTAATCAATTCGATTTAGCGTCGCTTGTGAACGGTTGTGTTTACTCTTGTGCTCTGGGTTTTTGTCTTTTTCAGTAATTTTTGCCGAGTGTCTTGCGTTTGTGTATCAACAAAGCTTAGTCTAAAAATAGAGTTAGTATTTTTTTAATAAATCTCCCAGTAAACGGGTACGAGGTTATAGGTATTTTAACATTTCTATTGGATTAGTTTAATCTCTTTGCTTTGTTAGTGTAATTTGCACGATCTGAACTTCTTGTAGCTTATCCTAATATCTCTCTTGCTTGCTTTACTTTGTAACTGCTCTTGGGTATAGTTGTTGTTGTCCCATGAGGCGCGCTCAGTCGATGGAAGACTATTTTGTCGCGCTCTCTTACTTTTAATTAAATTCCCGATCTAGCGCTCGTAAACTCTTACTCTTATCTTACAATGTCAAATTAACTTGAGGTATTTTTTTGACTTTATATTTCATTTTCTTTCAATAACCTTTTTTATATTGGCTTTTATCTAATTCAAGAAAATTTTTTCTCTGACGAGTTCAATTAAAGAATTAAAGTTTAATCTTTTGTTATCTGCTTGATCTGCGCATAACCAGCAAACGTAGCACTTTTGCGTGGCCGCTATGAATTTCATCTTCTGTTAGCTTTAAGTCAACAATTTATATTCAGTTCATTTTTGTATTCCCAAAAATAAAGAGCACCACCTCATAACTGAAACTCCGAACGCGGTCTTTAAATTTTATTATCACTCTGCCCAGTCCCAAGGTTACCAGTTAAAAGACAGCAGTTCCCTCTCACCTATTAACAACTCCAAGTGTAGCCCAATAATTTGGGACAGTAGCAAAGCAGCTGCTTCGAGAGGTTTTCCCCATTTGGTCAATCAATATCTATTGATGAAACGAATACACATTACTTTTCCCGTTAATCTAGCTTCAAAACTGTGGGCGCCACAGTTTTTCGCGGCTTGTGGTCGTTAGGAGGGAGAGTGGCACATCGGCGTGAAAAACTTGCGCTGCGTATTAACCCCTAGAATCTGCATGCCTAATCCCAATCTTCTAGCTTTTATAGTTTCCGAGATCTCAGCGTTCATACAGACGGACAGTCAGACGGACGTACGGACAGACGGACATGGCTAGATCGAGTTGGCTAGTGATTCTGACCAAGAATATATATACTTTATATGGTCGGAAACGCTTCCTTCTACCTGTTACATACTTTTGCACGAATCTAATATACCCTTTTAAAGGTGAATACTTTAATAAATAAGAAATAAGAAAGTTAAAACGGCATTGAAATTTTATAATAATTTGAATTTGGTTGATGATATAAATAATTCACCACTCTTCTTTACGCTATGTCTCACGTAATTTATAATGGTACTTGATCGGAAACGACGAATTTGCTGAAGGCAACCTCGGTGTCGCCACAGGGTTGTTGCAAAGTTGCAAGCTGTGAGGGAAAAAAGACACTCGGCGATCGCGAGAATAAAGAACGCAAGAACACACTTGAAACTTTGGCAATATTTCTCGGAGTTATACAAAGAGAACTGACCTAATCCTAATTGAGAGCTGCGCTTCAGAGCGGGGTAGAGAAGAGAGCGGACCATACCACGTGCTTCGTGGCCTGAAAATTCCGCCCCTCTTACAACCACTGGCGTTGCAACATCACTAGCACTGGTTGCTGGCCCTGGAGAGGATCCAATCGAACGTCGTTTTCTGGGCCACAGGCAATCCCTCGTCGACCAGATGGAACCCTGGCTGGATGACCTGAGAATACACATCCGCACCCAGGATCGGGGAAATCGTCGCCGTCAGGTAGAAACGCTTGTCGGCCAGCGGGAGCTCCTTAAACTTCTCTCCGACCGTCTCAGGGATCGCTCGGATTGGGATGCTGATGCAGACGCTCAGCTCGACCTTCAGGATCACCTCCAGTTTGGTCCCTTCGTAGACCTTTGATCAAACCGTCGCAGTATAATCCTTCTCGTCGCCAACACTGCTTGTTGCCAACCGAAAGGCGGACGCTAGGGACGCGTCAATGCTGCTCGTCGAGGCGCACGGTTCGATGAGAGCGACCGGGTCGAAGGTTTTCAGCCCGGTCTCCCGAATAACCGTTGCCATCGGCAGGACGTTGACGATGTGCCGTTAGAGGAGGGACGAGAGCGTTGACCCAGTGTCAAGGAGGCAGAGCGCGGCGGAGAGGCGAGCGCTCTGCGAGTTGGCGGATCTTGCCGGCGCGAGGCGTGTTGAGAAGCGACGGATGCCGAGCACCTTGACGGAGCTTGCGCTGGCGGATTTTACCGGCGCGAACGCTGCTGAGGAGGCGACCGTTGCTTTACGGGGCGCTTGCGCATATGGAGTAATGTATGGTGGTTTCCGTTGCAGGTTTCCCACCGGTCACCACTGGGACATCTCCCGTTTGAGCAGTACCTATTAATTAGCACTGCCACCGCTTCTTTGCGCTCAGCTTTAGAAACCTCTGACACTTTTAAAACGGATGGATTTTACGGCAGACGTCTGCCTGAGATCTACGTGGACAGGAAAATATGTTTTTTTTGGCGGTGAGTAATGGACAAAAAAGAGATGAAAAACATATGGAGATGATTTAAAACTGACTTAGACGGCGAGTATGGATAACAAATTATATGGAAGATGCTCATTGAGGAAGAAGTTTGGAAGGTTCTCCTGGCAGAAAAACCACCTTAGTCACGGGACTTTTGACATGCCCGCGTTCCGTAAGAATGCCGACGACGCGGACATTGCCATCGGCTCCCGGAAATACAGAGTCTATTCTGCCAAGGCGCACCTCATTCGAGCGCATATTGTCATCCTTCACGACTGCCATGTCGCCAACGCTAAAAATTTGCGGTTGGGGACTGCCACTTGAAGCGCTCTCATTTTTCCATCGAGCTTGGAATTGTTGATGGAGCTCCTTTAAGTGTTGCCACCGATACACAATGGACTTGGATTCCCTCGTTACTTCGGGTTCAACTATAGACAGTGGAGTGCAGACGGACGTACGGACAGACGGACATGCCTAGATCGAGTTGGCTAGTGATTCTGACCAAGAATATATATACTTTATATGGTCGGAAACGCTTCCTTCTACCTGTTACATACTTTTGCACGAATCTAATATACCCTTTTAAAGGTGAATACTTTAATAAATAAGAAATAAGAAAGTTAAAACGGCATTGAAATTTTATAATAATTTGAATTTGGTTGATGATATAAATAATTCACCACTCTTCTTTACGCTATGTCTCACGTAATTTATAATGGTACTTGATCGGAAACGACGAATTTGCTGAAGGCAACCTCGGTGTCGCCACAGGGTTGTTGCAAAGTTGCAAGCTGTGAGGGAAAAAAGACACTCGGCGATCGCGAGAATGAAGAACGCAAGAGTGTTCTTGCGTTCTTCATTCTCGCGATCGCCGAGAATAAAGAACGCAAGAACACACTTGAAACTTTGGCAATATTTCTCGGAGTTATACAAAGAGAACTGACCTAATCCTAATTGAGAGCTGCGCTTCAGAGCGGGGTAGAGAAGAGAGCGGACCATACCACGTGCTTCGTGGCCTGAAAATTCCGCCCCTCTTACAACCACTGGCGTTGCAACATCACTAGCACTGGTTGCTGGCCCTGGAGAGGATCCAATCGAACGTCGTTTTCTGGGCCACAGGCAATCCCTCGTCGACCAGATGGAACCCTGGCTGGATGACCTGAGAATACACATCCGCACCCAGGATCGGGGAAATCGTCGCCGTCAGGTAGAAACGCTTGTCGGCCAGCGGGAGCTCCTTAAACTTCTCTCCGATGCCGATGCGGACGCTCAGCTCGACCTTCAGGAACCTCCAGTTTGGTCCCTTCGTAGACCTTTGATCAAACCGTCGCAGTATAATCCTTCTCGTCGCCAACACTGCTTGTTGCCAACCGAAAGGCGGACGCTAGGGACGCGTCAATGCTGCTCGTCGAGGCGCACGGTTCGATGAGAGCGACCGGGTCGAAGGTTTTCAGCCCGGTCTCCCGAATAACCGTTGCCATCGGCAGGACGTTGACGATGTGCCGTTAGAGGAGGGACGAGAGCGTTGACCCAGTGTCAAGGAGGCAGAGCGCGGCGGAGAGGCGAGCGCTCTGCGAGTTGGCGGATCTTGCCGGCGCGAGCGCTGTTGAGAAGCGACGGATGCCGAGCACCTTGACGGAGCTTGCGCTGGCGGATTTTACCGGCGCGAACGCTGCTGAGGAGCCGACCGTTGCTTTACGGGGCGCTTGCGCATATGGAGTAATGTATGGTGGTTTCCGTTGCAGGTTTCCCACCGGTCACCACTGGGACATCTCCCGTTTGAGCAGTACCTATTAATTAGCACTGCCACCGCTTCTTTGCGCTCAGCTTTAGAAACCTCTGACACTTTTAAAACGGATGGATTTTACGGCAGACGTCTGCCTGAGATCTACGTGGACAGGAAAATATGTTTTTTTTGGCGGTGAGTAATGGACAAAAAAGAGAAGAAAAACATATGGAGATGATTTAAAACTGACTTAGATGGCGAGTATGGATAACAAATTATATGGAAGATTCTCATTGAGGAAGAAATTTGGAAGGTTCTCCTGGCAGAAAAACCACCTTAGTCACGGGACTTTTGACATGCCCGCGTTCCGTAAGAATGCCGACGACGCGGACATTGCCATCGGCTCCCGGAAATACAGAGTCTATTCTGCCAAGGCGCACCTCATTCGAGCGCATATTGTCATCCTTCACGACTGCCATGTCGCCAACGCTAAAAATTTGCGGTTGGGGACTGCCACTCCTTTAAGTGTTGCCACCGATACACAATGGACTTGGATTCCCTCGTTACTTCGGGTTCAACTATGGACAGTAGAGGTCCGCCGACTAGAAAGTGCCCAGCTGACAACGCTAAGAGTTAAGTGGGATCTTCTAACATGGGAGATAACGGTCTGGAATTCAGACAAGCTTCGATTTTCGCTAGAAGAGTGGAACGCTCTTCAAACGTTTATTTTCGCGTAGCGGTTGACTTATAAAACAAGGTCTTTAAGCTCTTGCCACCAGCTTTCCACAGGCCTACCATATGGGGTGCCCCAGGAGGAATGAATTGCCAGTTGAGCTGCTGATGACTATACGCATCACTCATTGACTCTTTTACGGCTTGTAAAAAATCTCGGGAGAGCCGGGTAGGCTCTAAATGGATGGCCTTTGTAGAAGAACAGACGAAAACCAGCATATAATGTGAAAAGGGCCGGCTTAGTCCATCCATGTGTACGTGCATAGCCGGGAAAAAGAAACTCGCTCTTTCGGAAAATTTTCCATCATCTGGACTTGTAATCTCTTCCTGTGGCTAACGCAAACCTTTCAGGAGTTAATAACTGTCTTCACCAAGTTCTTTTGTTACGTCGGCATATGAGTGCCCCAGTCCTGAGAAAGACTTGGGCCGTGGAAGTTGCGTCCTGAGCGGGCACGCTGGCTGCTGGCTAAGCTCGCCGTAATTCTGTTGGCTTCTTTAGAAACCACTCCCTCTCCAACATAATGAGAATTAATTTATCGTGCCTGAAAAATGGATAAAATTCGTAAAGTTCGTCGGTCTTCTGTCTATACTGCCCCACAAGCTTAGCTGTCGCGGTCGTAAGGAGAAAGTTATATCATTGTTCTTGACCCCTTCTTCCATGTTTACCAGGTCCCCCTTTTAATTGGTTTCTACCAAGACATTTCGAAGTTTGATTCACATTATAAATTTATTGCAAAAAGGTTTTGTGTATGTTTGCATGATGTTGCCAAAAATATATAATAGGTGTAAGTGGTATTGTAAATATGTATGTATCTTTTGTAAGTAAAAGTAAATGAAATATAAAAATGTTATTGAAGGCTAATATTAAAATTATAAATGAAAGATTATATAAAAGATATGTATAAATATTGGCTTGAGCCATTTATGGGTAATAATATTATTGATAATACATATGGAATTATTTTAATTGACCAACAAATGTTGTTAGCGGAGAGTAGCGAATTTACCACCTGTACAAGGAGCACACGTCAACTAATTGCTGACTATTCACGACTACAAACATCGGGCTCTTGTGACTGTTCATTCAAACACAAGGCTGATACTCACCGCTGAAAAATCAAATGTTTTATTATAATTAAAAAAGTTCAACGATAAAGAGTAGTTGCTAGCGCTTAATTTTTCTTCGCCTTGAGGAGGCGTAAATTGGTGAATTTACTTTAGATAACCATACAGACTACCAAAAGGGGGGCGCGGATTTATATATATAAAAATATGGTAGATAAAGGAACTGTGTTCCGACAAACTTACCCCTTTGTTAGTCTTGGGCGATGAGATCCCGACGCTCCGGATCCTTTCCTTTGGTAGTCTTTATGGTTATCTAAAGTAAATTCACCAATTTACGCCTTGTAATATATATACGTGCCCCAAACCACTGTTGTTCTCAACTACATTATTTTCACTTGAACACCAACATATAAGTATAGTATATAGCTGCAGTCACTGTTTACTCCAAGTTTTCTTGATTCGGATTAGTTAATTTGCATTTAGAATGCTCGTTCAGTTATTATCGCGACTATTTTCATGTTCCTGATCTCTTGATTTTATTTCGTTCACCATTTCAATTAAATTGAGCTTCGTAAAGGTTAGGTTATTATGTTTTAATGTCAACAAGGATCGAGGTGTATTTCGCGAAGGCAAGTAGTTCGCCTGGTTCCCTGCTGGAGGTGTCTTCTAGTGATGCCAGAACTGGGGCACCGAAGTATCTTCTTCTTGTTCGTGAGAGATAAGACGTTCCAGGGTTTCGATAGCCCCCCGTTTATCGCATTTCCTGCAGGTGCGGCTGTTGAGTATTCCGATCTTAGTTGCTTGTGATGCGGCCAGACAGTGGCCTGTTAGGACTCCAACTAATAGTATTCAGTCTTTCCGAGGAAGATACAGTACATACTCCCGGCGCCTTTCATTGCGCTCTTTGTACATTGTTCTTGCAATTCGGCAGGTCTGGCAGTTCCTCCATCTGCTTTTTACTCGCCTGTCCGCCTGGTTCTCCAGGGCGCTTTGTAGCGTTCTGAGGGAAACTAGTACGTTCTCCGTTCTGTCGTTCGTCAGCTCTACGCCCTCCTTTGCAAGAACGTCAGCTGTCTCGTTGCCATAGATGCCCTGGTGGCTGGGAACCCAATAGATCTGCACTGATTTCGTCGTGCTAAGGTTAACTAGTGCCTCCCTGCTCGTCCATAGATTTTTGGAACTGACCGTTGACGACTGCATGGATCTTATCGCCGCTTGGCTGTCCACAAAGAGGTTGACCATATCGTATGGTCAGCTTATATTTTGAGCCACTTCTGCCGCTTTCCTTATTGCAAATACATTTGCATGGGATATGGTACAGTCGCTGGTAGCCTTATTTGAAGCTGTCTGTGTATATGTTGAGGTGTTGAGCCTGGTCCCGACCCGTATTCCAGTCGTCTTGGACCATGAACGAGGTTGTTTTAACCTCCGCGCACATTTTGGGGTCATGTAGTCCGTATTTTTGATGATGCCTCGGCCGATTGAAGTGTGTCCGAAGCTTTGCGTGGTCATATTACCTGATGCAATTAGACTTTGTGCTGCCTTTCCTGCAGTTAATTGAGCGTGGATTACTTGACCTGCGTTTTTGTGGTCAGCCTGGTTGCGCCAATTTTTGGGGGGGTCCATTTCGGTACCTTGTATCTCTTAGTAAAGAGAGTGAGGTCCGTCTTGTCCGCATTAATACTGAGTCCCACCTTTTCCGCCCACACACATATCTCCCCGAGTCTTGACTCCATTATGGAGCTGAGGGTCGATGAATAAACTCCCTTAATAATTATGACTATTATTTATTTTTGGGACGTTCCTCCGGAATCTTTTAATTAGATCGTCGACCACAAAATTCCATAGGAGAGGCAAGAGGACCCCACCTTGTGGTGTGCCTCTGTGTGCCCCTTTTATCATGTAAGCAGTGCCTCACTCTGAAGGTACCCGACTGCAGCTAAGCAGGTTTCTTATCTAGAAGCTTATTACGGGTTGCGTGCGGATCCCTTTTGGGCGATCCATTATAGCAACCGTCTTGACATTGTTGAATGCTTTAAATATGTCTACGAATACTCTAAGCGCATATTTCTTAATGTGTAGGGCTCTCTTAGCGGTTGATACTACCGAGTGTAATGCCGTTTCCACAGATTTCCCTTTGGTGTGGGCATGCTGGTTGAATGATATTAGTCTCCCTTATTCATTTCTGATGTGTACATGCAGCACTTTTAAGTATGAAAAATGAAAGGCTTATTGGCCTGTAATCCTTGGGGCTCGTGTGACTGCACTTTTCCGCCCTCGGGAGGAAAACAATCCGAGAGGTGCTCCATTGGATTGGGATATAGCCCGTGCTTAGACATGCGGAGTATATTTCATACAGCCATGGAGTGATCCTTTCCTTGGTCGCCTGTAACATGGCAGGAAATATTTCATTAATTCCTGATTCCTTATACCCCGCAAAGGAGTCTATGGCCCAGTTGATCGTAGGTGTTATTAAATCGCTTGGGGAGCGTTCTTCACCAGTTGCTATGTCCTGGTCCGTGCTGACGTCCAGGACATCCGTGCATACTGGGAAGTGCTTGCTTCGAAAGCAGCTTCCGGAGTCTAGCTGTTTCCGGGATGTTCTCGATGCTGGAGCATAAATTTCTCGGCGAGCTTCTCTGGGAGCTGCGTGATTCCTTCTTGTAATCCCCAAGTAGGATTTTTTGTATTCCTCGTTGATGATCTCATTGTTTGCCTTTTTGATGATTTTGAAGAATTCTCTTAGGTTATTTCTTTTGAGTGTCAGTTTCCGATTCCACCACGGTGGCTCGACCTTCTCTTTGTTCTTAATGTCGGGCATAATGCATGAAACGCATGCAGTAATTCCCTGGACAGGGTCTCTAGGGACGTTTCTATGTCTTTCATGGATCTTACTTCTCCCGGGCTAGTCGCGAGTTTTGAGGTCACTGTTCTTCTAAACTTTCCGCAGGTCATGTTCCGGGGGTTTCTACAGACAGTTACCTTTTGAGTACTTTTCAAATCGTATCTGGACTGAATATACCTATGGCTTATAAGGATGGCATTTTGAGGACCCTTTATTCGGAGACAAAAGTACTCTGTCTCCTTACAAGTGTTATATGTAGCACGTTTGTTATACATAAATTAGTAGATAGAATAAAGTCTATGAGTGATTCACGTCTGTCCTTGATGTCGGAGCCTCCCCACACACTGTGGTGTGCATTGGCATCTGCACCAATGAAGATTTGTTCATCCTTCGAGCCGAGTTCCACTAAACTGCTCAGCTCTTCTGGTGGCGGCCGTACAAGTACGGCGCTTCTGTTCCTGCTTACCACTCGTGAGTAGAATGTGTTGTAGTTTGGGGACCTTAGTCCGGCCACGATATTGCCTAAGGCAATCCATGGCTCCTGATCCAAGGTTATGTCGACGGGTCCTTACTCCAGGGCAATCCGCCGAAGCGATTTTGCTTTTATGAAGATTAAGCTGCAGCTCCCTTAGAATCATGGGCGGCTGGCTTATCTCCGCTCGACGGGTTGGCTATAACTGTTAGGTCACCGTCGTCTTCGTCTTCCGAGTCATCCAGAGAGAGGTCCTGGATGCCATCCACGATGGCTTCCAGACCTATGTCCTTCTCCATCACGCCTGTCTGCTGGACGTGTGCGCCATTGTCGGGGTGGCGCTTCTTCAGACGCAGGTAGACACTACCCATGCCCCCGCCATTCCCGAATTTTTTGTACAGTAGATCTTCCGCCTCCTTGTTGATTTGGAGATCCACACGTTGGCCCCTCTCTTTGGGTAGTGGTTGGCCATGTTCAGAATCTTCCAATTCGCCGTTGGGACGTCTGAGTATAGATAATACTAAATAGATATATACTAAAATAGATACATGCTATGCTAAAGAATCTAAATTTAGACTAAAACAGGCCTTTGAAAGGGTTTTATTAATGTTAGAAGCACATAAGGGAAGACAAAAAATCAACTATAACAAGAATGCATTAAATTTTGATTTTAAAAAAAGGGGATTAGATTTTATTGAAAAATGAAAAAGGGATAGGCTTGATTAAAAATATACTAGACAATATAAGACTATTAAAAGAAAATATAATATAATATAATATAATATAATATATAATATAATAATTTCAAATAATACACATTTTTTTTCATTCCGACCGTCAACGACATCAGACGTATCGCTCCGTCGAATGATTAAAAAAACAGTGAAAATAACTTAATTAAATTCGCGGAAAAACGCTCTGGGTAGTCAATATTAACATTGCGACTTATCCCCTTTGTTTTTAACTACGATGTAATTATATTTGTAATTCTGTATTTTTAATAAATAATGTAAAAACTATGTTATTAGATTTAAAACCAATTTTGTTCCAATGTAAAATTGTTTATCCGTTGTGACTAGTGCAGTAATTTATAAGTTATACAACTTGTAGCGTTAGGAAGCCAAAACAATAAATAATAATAATAATAAATAAAAATGAAGTTCACACAATCTACAAAGTTTTATATCTATTGCACCGCAGAATTACGGTTGAAGAACCCCACAAACGGAATGGACCTGTTTATACGAGAAAATACTGCAAACTTCGCGCAGTCTGCGTTGTCTGCGGGGATACTCATTTAACTATGCATCGTCCACTAAATAAGGAGAACCAATCTGCCAAAAGATGTAGCAACTGTGGGGAAAACCATTTGGCTAACTACAGAGGTGGTCGTATTTATAAGGAGATGAAAAACCGCCTAATCCAAACAATAACTGCAGCTAGGAACCCAGCCACACGCCAAAATCTTCCATACATAACATCAACAACGACTCAGGGAGTCTCTTTTGCCCAGGCGCTAAGCTACAACAACGGGTCATACATATTCCAATTACTTAGTGGTATAGAATTAATGGTGGCAACTATAGCAAAAACAATGGGAGCAATACAGCAAACGCGGGAGGAGCTTGTGAGTACTCAAAATCTCCTACTGGAGCTTCTAATCAAACAAAAATCTGCTTAGATGATTAGTCTTTAAATATCTTTCTGGATTGCTAATGGCATTCCACAGCACAAATACGAGCTCATGCAGTTCCTTGATCATTAAGACATTAACGCCATGCTTATATCAGAGACTCACCTAACAAGTAAAAATTACTTTCACCTTACGGGCTATACATTTTATTCGACAAATCATCCTGATGGGAAGGCTCATGGAGGCACTGGAATTCTGATAAAAAATTGCATTAAGCAATACGAGTTGACATCATTTGCTACGACTTACATGCAAGCAACAACAGTACATCTCGAAACCCAAAGCGGCTACCTAAACCTAGCCTCTGTATACTGCCCACCGAACTTCTCTATTACCAAAGTAGAATTCGTAAACTTCTTGGATGCATTAGGTGACCGTTTTATAGCAGCTGGTGACTACAATGCAAAGCACAACCGCTGGGGATCTCGACTCATCAACTCCAAGGAAAAATAACTTTATAACGCGATAATAACTCCACGAAACAAGCTTGACTTTATTTATCCGGGAAAGCCTACATATTGGCCACAGATCCAAACAAAAAACCTTACCTGATTGGTCGTGTTGAACACTTATCAGTTCTATCATCAGATGACTCGCCCATCTTGCTTCACCGCTATGACCATCCTCAGGTCACAGAACGCCCAAATTCTCTAACTACTGGAAAAACAGACTGGCTCGAATAAAGAAAGTGTGTAAGTACGCATATTGATGACTGCCCAAACATTTTCTGCGAAGAAGACCTTGACCATTCAGTTGAATGTTATTACACTATCAGCACAACACTCCAAGCAGCATACAACATCTAATAATCCATTTAACAGCAAACGTGCTTCTAGGCACATCGAAGAACTTTTGTACAATAAAAGAATGCTTCGCCGAGAGTGGCAAGCCCATACATCACCATCCTCCAAGAATCGCCAATCGCATACTTCGCAAAGCACTAGAAGATCAGAAAAATAGAACTCAACTATCCTTTTTGTGAAAAGCTGTCAGGCATATGTCCACCAATAGAAAGTGAGTCACCCCTATATACACAAACAGGAACTTGGTCCCGCAGCAACAGAGAGAGGACGAATACATTTGCCAATAGCAAGTGAGTCACCCCTATATACATAAACAACCGCAAATTATATTTCATCCAGGAAAAGTTACAAGAGTCATAAAGTCCCAAGACAAAAAGAAAGTCACGATCTCATCACCTTAATAATGATGTTATGACTGCCAAACTGTGCAATACATCTTCTAACCATAATATTTAACAGCATAATGAATTTTGGATTTTTTTTTTTTGCGCGAAGTCCCACGGCCTCAACAATGGAGGAAGTCTGTTCTCACAATGATCCATAAAGCCGGAAGGGACAAGTCTCAGCCATCGTCATATAGGCCAATCAGCCTCCTGCCGTGCCTATCAAAAGTATTATCTACAAGCCCACAATACAATACCAATTCGAATTTCGGAACTATTGAGCAAGTGAACCGGATAACCTACGAGATACGAAATGCATTTGAAAGACCAGAATATTGCTCTGCTGAGTTTCTGGATGTCGCACAGGCTTTCGACCGCGTGTGGCTGGACGGCTTAATTCATAAAATCAAATTAATACTTCCACAAAGCACCCATGCAATTTTGGAGTCTTACCAACAGAAAAGAAGCTTCGCAGTTCGATGCAAAGATTTCCTCTCTGAATATCATTAAACTAAAGCTGGAGTACCCCAAGGTAGTGTGCTTGGGCCGACATTGTATATTATTTATACAGCAGATCTACCGACAACCATTCTTACAACTACCTCAACCTTTGCTGATGATACTGCCATCCTAAGTCGGTCTAAATGTCCTATTAGAGCAACGCAACACTTAGTAGATCACCTCATGCTTCTAGAGCAATGGCTAGCAGACTGGCGAATAAACGTTAATGAATAAAAATTCAAACACGTTACATTTACCCTAAACAGGCAAACTTGCCCTCCACTATCCCTGAATAACATTATTATGCCACAAACTACTGAAGTAACATACCTAGGAATCGACCTGGATAGACGACTCACTTGGCGAAAACATATCGAAGCTAAGAGAAATCAATTGAAGTTTAAAGCTAGCAATCTACATTGGCTTATTAACGCCCGCTTTTGTATAATGCATTCCTAAAACCAATTTGGTCATATGGCTCCAAGCTATGGGGAAACGCATGTGCCAACAACAACAGAAATAATCCAGAAAGCTCAATCAAAGATATTGAGAACTATAACAGGAGCACCGTGGTATATACGGAATGAAAATATTCATATAGAATTAAACGTAGGCTTAGTTAAAGACGAGCTTGACAAGGCGAAAGCAAAGTATTATCTCAAGCTCCAGGACCATCCTAATGACCTCGCGCGATCTCTAATCTTGAACACCGGCTATACACGACTCCGGCGAAGAGACCTCCCCACCCAGCAACAATAGCTAGGGACGTTATTCTAAACAATTAATTTGTAATTAATTAAATTATATAAACTAGATTAAGATATGCCTACTTGTCGTTAGTCTCTACGAGAGAAGATTCGACAAATAAAATATAACGTTAAAAAAAATATCAATACACACAAAAATCAAATAGTACATAGATATTGTTGAATATTTTTAATTTAACAATTCTCTTTCTTTCCTAATAGTTATGCATTATGCCGATATATGTATGTTAAGACTCATCGACCTGCATAATATAAGTAGTGTCGCAGTTAGAACAGTCGAGCAAAGAATCATATATCAGAAGTTTACTGCCAATATTGCAATTTTACAGCCAGACCATCAGTGTGCTTAACAGTCATCAACTGGCAGACGCAGCGAAAATAGCTGACCTCATAAATAGAAAGTAGAGCAGTAATTTGTCTAGCACTGCATATAGCATTTTGACCCACTGCGAGTTATGACGAATAGCTGTAATTTCATTTTCCCCTTTTCCATATTTGTTAACGTAAACACTTTTGTACTTATAAATACCGTTAAGTTTGTTGATAAAAATCAGTATCAATCTAACAATTCAACTGACTGATTACTCACTAACCAATCTCATAGTCCACCTAGTTCCAAGTGCTAGTTGCGACGACTACAGGCAGACAGTTCATGTGCTGTATGCCAGGCACCTACGCCGAGTACTAAAATTTTGGTGACCCCGACGTGATCTCAACAAGAGATCACATCAAAGAACACTCCATTGTCTAAACGACAACTAAGGAAGTCTGAGCGAAGTCAACTCAGAAATTGGGAGTTTGGTTAACAAGGCTACCATCATTTATCAAAGATTTGGTAAAGCGTTTGTGATCCCAGCGGAAAAGGATTCGTGAATTCAATCCCGAACACATTCTCAAAGTTGTCAACAAGTGACACTTTGAAAAAACCAACACTATTTTCACAGCAAGTGCCACCGTGGCCACAGAGGGACACCTGAGATCGAACCCATCAATTCAGGATGAATAAAGGCCGGTCAACTAGGCGACCACCTTTACCAACCATTACTGTTCAGTTTCTTGACCAAACTTGGTTGAGAGCTCCTTTTAAAAATTTATAAAGAATTTGACAGCCCTATTGTAAAGGGCTACAACAAGGAAGCCTACGGGAAGTTACAAATGAAAGTGCAAAAGACACTCATGGTCGCGCCAAGCGCATCCAGCAAAAAAAGCACTGATGTGCAACTACCTAGAATAACCATCCCAAAATTTGATGGAGACTTGTTAAAGTGGAGACAATACTTCGATTTGTTTTCATGCATGGTTTATGAAACAAACATGCCCGCTATAAAGAATATGTGATACCTTAAAACCGCTTTTACCGGGGATGCAGAAAGGCCATAAGAACTCAAGGAAGAGAATTATGTACAAGTCTGGGAAATACTGGTTGATTCGTATGACAAGCCGAGACAGCTTGCAAATAAAGTAATACGCAGATTGCTGCATCAACAGGCATTCTGTGATAGTGAAGAGTCATTGCAGGAGTTATATATAACAACAATTGAGTCTCCCGCCTCCTTGAAGGGTCTAGGCATCGACATATCCACATGGGATCCAATTTTAATCGTACTTTTGACCGACAAGCTTGATAAGAATAACCGGTCTTTGTATGAGCAATCACTAGGAAGCTCATCTGAGATCCAACCATTACATATGATGATAGATTGGATCAAAGAGTACGAGTCCTAAACACAGGGAAATCGGAAAAATCGTCGAAAAGAGAGTCAAGGAACTCAACTTGTGCATCGTCAGCAACCGGAAAGTTATTTTCATGTGAATTCTGTAAAAAAGAATTCCATCCCCTATACAAATGTGAAGACTTCCGATCAAGGCCCACATCTGAGAGATTAAATTGGGTACTGAAACAAAGAATGTGCGTCAAGAGCTTCAGCACTGATCAGAAAACAAAGGAGTGCCGCAGTCGAAAATGCTCAAAGTGCAAGAAAGATCACAATACTCTTCTTCACCTCGACACTACCGTAGAACCGCGTCCACCAATTGTAGGAGCGGCAAGTAAAAAAAATTATAATTTACTCGCTACGGCAAAGGTTGCAGTACAGGCCAACAATGGACAGTGTGCTAACTTTAGAGCACTACTTGACTCTGGATCGCAAATAAATCTGATTACAAAGCGAATGGCTTTAATGTTATCACTGAAGCTCTACAATGCTAAATTACGAATTGAAGGCATTGGAGGACTCCCGAAAACTAGTAAAGCAAGAGTCCACATACTAGTTAAATCACTTCATAGTGGTTTTACACAACGGATTGAAGCTGTTGTATTACCGCAGATAATACCTGATCAGTCAGCCCAGCCACTTTCGCTAGCGGCTACAAAAATATCCAAGGGAATGGTCTTGGCGGACCCCAACTTTGACAAACTAGGAAAAATAGACCTGCTCATTGGTGCAGAGCACTATTATTCTTTGCTGCTTCCAAATCAGAAGAACGTTACAACCAAAGGTCCAATTATGCAAAACACAAAATTTGGCTGGATAGTAGCTGGTAAAGTGACTGCTACTGACAGTTCACCCGCCGTCTGCGCGATTAATTCCATACAAGAAACCAACGATTTAATAGAAACATTTTGGACATTGGAAAACTTGGATACAACAGAAAAACATCGGTCTCCCACAGAAGAATACTGCGAAAACCATTTCGTTGGAAAATCAAGGACAGCAGCAGATGGAAGATTCATTGTAAAATTCCCGTTTTCTAAACACCCTTCAGCTCTGGGGGAGTCAAGGGAAATAGCAACCAAAAGGTTTCTCGCGTTGGAGCGAAGAACATCAGCATACGTTTGGAAGGGTATACAGACATCATGGATGAGTATGAACAAGAAAGAAAGCTAACTTCGGCCAGCCGAAGTTTATATACCCTTGCAAATCATTCCTATTCTATTTGAAACGGACGGACAGACGGACATGGCTAGATCGACCCGTCTAGTCATGCTGACCAAGAATATATATACTTTATAGGGTCGTTGCAAGCTTCTGACTGAAATCATTAGGACACATGAAAAGTGTAAGTCCAGCTCAGATTCCCAAGAGTCATTACTTCATACCTCATCACTGCGTTCTCAAACCGGACAGCACTACCACAAAATTACGGGTAGTATTTGAAGCATCATGCAAAACATTGAGTGGAAAATCACTCAATGATATCTGGTATGCCAGCCCAACCGTACAAAGTGAGTTATTCGCGATACTACTGCTTTGGAACTCACAAGGATGTGTTCACAGCGGACATAGAGAAAATGTACCGGCAAGTCTGAATAAGTCCGGATGATCAGTTTTATAAGCTCATCGTCTAGAGAAGTAATCCATCAGAAAATCTCAAGTACTATCGCTTGAAGACTGTAACATACGGAACTACATCGGCTCCATTTCTGGCAGCGAAATGCTTAGCACTCTTATCAAAGGCCACTTACCCGTTGGGATCAGCAAAACTCCGAGATGACTTCTACGTGGACGACTGGCTTACTGGGTCCAATTCCATTGCTGAAAGCATACAAATTCGCGATGAGATAAACCAAATCCTAGTTCCGACTGGCCTTAGACTCCGCAAGTGGTACTCAAACAACGAACAGTTGTTACAAGGTATTCCCAAGGAAGACATTGTTAGTAATGTCAAACTCGATGAGTCTTTTGAACATTACAGCGTAAACACGATGGGTCTGATTTAGATGCCAAAGAAAGATCACCACCGCAACATTAAATGGCCTATTCAGAGCTTCAAACCATTCAAATCGCCGGGACCGGACGGAATTACACCGGCACATATCAGTAGGCAGTAGGAGAGGTACCAACCGGTTGGAGGGAAACGAAAGTCTTCATTCCCAAGGCAGGGAAGGCCACCCACACCACAGCAAAGGACTTCAGGCGAATAAGGCTGACATCATTCCTGCTCAAAAGCTTCGAGAGGCTGTTAAGCCTACATCTGAAAGCCACTATCGACCCGGCACAAATGTCTGAGGCACAACACGCTTACACCAAAGGTAAGACAACCGAATCGGCGCTACATGTCGTGGTAAGTAGCATCGAAAAATCACTCAGTAACAAGGAGTACACACTTATCGCATTCCTAGATATAGAGAGAGCCTTCAACAACGAGCTATCAACAGCTATAAAAGATTCTTTAATAGAGCTAGGAGTTGAGGCTCAACTGGTGGGGCTGATCCATAAATTGCTGATAAGCAGAATGGTGACGGCCGCACTAGGGGCCTTAACTCAGACTAGACTAGTGAACAGAGGAACCCCACAAGGCGGCGTTTTATCACCTCTTCTGTGGAATATCGCAGTAAATAAACTACTGCGAATTCTGGAAGGAGGAAGATGCAATGTAGTGGCATACGCAGACGATGTCGCTATAATCTTTAATGGTAAGTATCCACAAACACTCTGCGATCTTATGACCGCAAAGCTAAAAATACTATCGGAATGGACGATAAGAAATGGACTCGGGTAAATCCCTCAAAAACGGAGCTTCTTCTATTTACGAATAAGTAAGTAAATAAGAAGTAAGTAAGAAGAAGAAACGGTGGAACACCTTCTCTGCTTCTGCCCAGCCCTTTGCAGACTTAGACTGAAGTATTTAGGAAACCCCTTCATTAACGATCTGACCGAAATATCGGAGATTAGGCTTAAGGACATAAACCCCTTTGTGAAATCTTCAGGGTGTAGGACATGCTAATCATCGTAAAATGTTTCTAGGCTTCTAGGACACATGAGCGAGAGACACATGAGACAGGGGACCCCGAAAAGAAAGGGAAAAACGAGATCATACGGTATCACAACGGACCCACAGAGGTCTAAGTGTGCCAGGCGATAGTCTGGCAGCCGTTCTTACCTAACGTAACCTAACCTTGTTGACCTCCTCATCAAAAGTAGGGTAAGGGTATTTGTAAGGTTTTCTATATACTGGATCGTCATGTTTTGTTTGGATAGAATGTTTGATGGTACTCATGAAAGTCAAATGTTTAGCTTCCTTGTACTGAATGTCATTGTATTCAAACAAAAATCTTATTTTAGGAATATCTGAGCACCACTTTCAGATTGTGTTCAGTGATGCATTCTGGCCCCATCCAATAAAAGACAGTCAATTAGGCGGATTGTTGATGGGAACGTTCTAGATTATCAGCACAGTCATCCTACATCGGACTCAAAAATCCACCATTAGTCGGTGCCACTTGTGACGATTTCACTACGGAAAATTTTCATGATCCTCTTCCCCATCTTATGGTACTTATTTGCAACACAACGGACAATATCGGCATTAAAATGCAGTCGACACAATAACTGGGACCCAACACATCACCATGAATAAATTTTCTAACAAACGTAATACGAAGCACAGTTCTACCGTTAGCTAATGATGGTAAGTTAATTAAAAATAGGATGTAGGATGGTAGTACTAGGTTTGTAACCCATTTAGGTTCCGGTAAGGCAAATATTAAGAAGTTTTTTTGCACAGACCCAATCCGGTCTATATCCACCCTATATTGGGTGACTCCAAACAGGAGCGCAGTACTCAAGTATAGGTCAAACTATTGAAATGAATTGTGGTAATGTGATCAGAAAATGTAAGTTGAAGTGAAGACTCATATCACCCCAGCGTTGGGTTGGCTGACTATTGAAACGGGTACAAAATTTGCTAAACGTATTCCCTGTTTTCGTAAAGTAAGTTTTGAACTCAAATATAGCCTTATAGCTTTCTCGGATTGGTCTGATCTTTACTTATCAAGTATTACTTTAATAGAGTAGAAGTCGATTTCCAATCATGTTTATGTCAAGTCGATGTTCTTAACAAGAAAGGGTAAGAGGCTTATTGGACGTATGTGCTTTAGGGATGTGTGGTTTTGGGATGCAAGGTTAGTATTATCAGATAATGATAGATGAAAATGATCGTAATTGAAAAAATTATTGATATATACCAAAATTATTAAAATAGTATTTTGGAATGCTATTTTTCTTAATTTTCTTTTTTTCTGTTTCATTAAAATAATGTAATGAATGTTGACTCGGTTTAAAATACTATTTATTGATAATAATTTAACTAAATATTGTACTCAGCATCCAGTTATTAGTTTCCTTATGTTAAGGTATGCATGAGTATTAATCATATTAGTAATATTTGATATTGTTGGAGTGTTCATACTCTATAAAATAATATGGGTCGTTTTGTATGTAGGTAAAATTTTATTTGGAATTATAAAATTCCAGTAAAAGCGGTAAAAAGGTTAAAAAGGTTATATTTCTAAATTGTATTTAACAAAACAAATATACTCTATAAAGTAGTCTGGGTCGATTCGTATGTAGGTATAAGTTTTCTTGGAGCCATAAATGTCCAGTAAAAAGGTTAAAAATGTTGATATATTGTATTTCTAATTTTTGTTTAACAAAAGAAATGTTGATCTGAAAAGGTTGAAATATACATATTAGGGTGATATATAAGAAAAATATTTTAGTAGTATATCATAATATCAATAATTTAAAGGAGAGCGCAACGAACACAGAGGAGAAATTAAATTTGATAAATATCTTTAACGACTATTACGATATTTTTCTGAAAAATAAACTAAAAACCAATTGCGGAGGGTCAAACCTGATTTTTAAGATATAGTTTTTTTGGCAATATTGCTTATAATTGTGCATAGAATGCTTTCCCCACCTACGATTTATACCAATGTATAAATTTTAGGGTTTCTATGATATTTATACCCGTTACTCATAGAGTAAAAGGGTATATTAGATTTGTGCAAAAGTATGTAACAGGTAAAATGAAGCGTTTCCGACCATATAAAGTATATATTCTCAGTGTTGGGACATACCCATATACTTTTACCTAAGAACGTACATAGGTACAATTTAGTGGTACCATTTACCTTACCTAGGTATACAAATAATTGGGTACCTTTTACTTTACCTAGCTACAGATTTTTATATATCTTTGGAATTATTAAGGTACTTACATGTCGTATGTACGTAAAGAAACGGCGTGTACATATGCACAAAATATAGTCAAATGTTTCTACATAAGCAATATGTACAAGAGCGAAAGTGTATTTGGCGCGAAAATTCCGTATGTAAAAACGTATGACTATAAATTATTTAATTATTTAGGCCGGCTGGCGGTGCCTCCGTGGCAAGGGTAGAGCCGGTTGGATGAATATCCGTGGAGGGCCGGCAGTAGGTTGCTGCCGTTGGTTAGGTAGTGTTGACCACCAAGGATGGTAGCCACTGGAGAGTCGGGTGGTCGCTTCGACTTCCTTCCTTTTCCGAAGGTTATGGTGGGAGATACTTATCTCCGTTGTTACGGCCCTTAAGGCACGATAACCAAATTCAATAAGCAGAATAAATGTAACGGCTAAAGCCGGAATTTTATGATCGAACTAGTGCTCTTTATTCCAAATCCAAATTAAAACTAAAACTTAAGAATTAACAAAAGCTCATGCATAGCCGGATGCCCGTGGCAGACCGCTGACCTTGCACATTTTGCAGAAGTCATACGATCGCTGTCAGCCAATGGAAAGGAGCCACGGCTCGGAATGGTACAATGTGCCGGCTCAGCATAGGGCCAATAAGGTGGACCCAATTTAGGGTGGACCATGCATGAGAGAAAAGTGTAATAATAATAATAATAAAAAATGATGAATATTAATAAGGGGAATAAGAATTGGCCTGCTCAGCCTAAGCTGGGAGTTGGTTGTTAACTACTCCCCCCTTAAATTGGACGCCGTCCTCGGTGACAGCCAATTCGTCGATGGACTTTTGTAGCTGGGCTGCCTCTCGTTTGCGCCTGCAGTGTTGTTGGAGCAGGACCAACGCGCATAGTGTGAGGCTGACGGCGACTCCTGCGGCGAACCATATCCTCGGGGAACCTCCAGCCGACACGTCATCTCTGAGCTCCTGCATTAAACGCAGGTTATGCTCGTTCATCCGCTGTAACATTGGCAGGCTCAGTATGTGATCGTGTCCCGTGATGTTAATTAAGGGGGAGGCCGCAATACCCGGGCTCTTATTCACGGAGTAGTTGAGGTTCAAATACACGGAGTCGTTGATCACCGCCTTTCTCTCGAAGGTGATGAGGTGGGTCCCTACTATGGTTGTTGTGGGACCGTCATCGATGGTAATCCTCGTTAGTTTCTCGTTGACGATTATTACTCCATCGTCCACAATTGTAAGGGGTTCCAGATTGCTGGGCCGCGTCCGGCACGTAGCCGCCCCGCCTGCATGTAATTGCCTGGCGCAGGTGTCGTGAGACGCCTTTTTGCAAAATGTGGCCAAGTTGGTAGAAGCGCAATCGGAGACTGCTAGGATTCCGTCATCACATTCCGCCACGATGTTGTCTTCTATTTGTAGCATAGTATGGTAGTGTGCGACAGGGAAGAGCAGGACTTTTCTACAAATACGCTTAACTCTAGGATACTGGACTATAACGTGGACAAGAGCATTATTTTGAAAAATCTTAATCTTAGATACATCCATAAGGCTAACTATTGGGACCTCTGTGAGCTGTTCGTCAAAAATAGCCTTTAGGTCATTATGATTGAAAATAGTAGGATTGATGATATTATTTTTAGCAAGCGTGATAGTGAACATACAATTTTGGATTTCGGATATTAACATTCTATTTCTGGCAAGGAGTGTTTCGAACAAATGGCCTGAGTCAACAAGCCCGTCCTTTTTCTCCCTGAGGATCTTGTTTACCGTGTCTGTGAGTAGATTGATGTGTTTCTGTGTCTCTGTGTTAATTATAACCTGTCTATTATTAGCCTCGATAAGCGATGCTTGATTGGTGTTAATTCTACTTAGATCATCCGCGTCGGGTGTACCCGCCACGACCTTAAGGACTGAGCCCAAAAAATCAAGGCTCCTGGCCATTCTATGGTGTACCTTAAGTTCCTCCAGAAGGTTCTGGGCATGTTCAATGTCCACTTCCAGCAGCTTCCTCATGTGGGAATGTGGGAACAGTTCCAGCATTCTGACCGTGGAGTCAATTATGCTGGCAAACTCGGACAGATTTGTCGAGTGCCTGACCAGGCCGTACTGTTCCCATACTAAAACGTTGCCGTCTAGCACCGGGATGAGAAATCGGTGATTCTTGCGCTTGCGGTGGACAGCAGTATGATGGATATAATGGTGAGCCTGTGGGAATTATAGCAACGATTGGGTTTTAATATAAGGGCGACTGTGGCAGATGAAATGCCTATCTAATGTTGTCCTTGTGGACCACCCTCCCCCTAATGAGAACAGATGTTCCCAGATCTGCTTCTACACGCTCTTCTGAATAAAGCGGAGTTAATTTGTTCCCTAATCTTTTGTTGTTGCGTAGGTGCACTCTTTCACCGACTTCGAAGACTCTGTTCTGCCTTGAAGGATTAACCCTGTCTAGGTTGGATTGTTGTACCTTGTCAATCTTGGCTTTAATTGCCAGCTTCATCTCATCGCTGCTGGCGTGGATGACCTCTACCGGCCTAAACTCTGTAACCGAATGTAGCGACCTGTTGTATTCTATAGTAGACCTCAATATTAGTTCCACAGTGTCCTCGATTTTTTTATCAATCTTGAGGCATCTGGCAATTTCCGCCAGGGTACTGTGAAATCTCTCTACTTGGCCATTGGAGCTACTGTGTAGCGGTGGCGCGTTAACAACATCGATGCTGTATTGGTTTCGCAGCAATGATGTGATTGTCTCAGAGTTAAAGGAGGCCTCATTGTCGCAGTATATGGTCTTGGTGTTGGGGTAAAAATTTACCAGTTGGAGAATGGGTGCTCGTACATCTATTATTGCCCTAGAAACTAAGGGCTGTACGATAGCGAATTTGGAGAATTTATCAATGCAAGTTAAGAAGATTTTTTTGTCGGTCGAAAAAATGTCGATATGCAACATTTCCCCAACGTATGATGGGATAGGCGTAGTTCCTAATTCCTGTTTCTTAGGATGGCGGTCGTATTTGGCTTTATTGCAGACTTTGCAATTTGCGACCACTTCGCTAGCTAATTTGGACATGTTCGGGAAGTAGTAATCCCGGAGAATTTGTTTTGCGTTCTCCTGGGCAGCCCTATGGGCGCGATTGTGCTCTGTGTTAGTGATCTCCAACTGTTCATTAGCGTTGGTTATGTCACTGACGAAGGTTTTACAATGCCAGAACTTTGTCGCAGGAAATTCCTGCCTCAAGGCATGTTGAATGCGAGCCAGTGTAGGGAAGTCACAGTGAATTGCATTCACAACGTTGGCGTTGATGATCTCCTTAACGGATTCAACAAGCGAGTCCTTGTTATTAAAGTTAATGATATGGCGAGTTCTATTTCCGAAGACTATGAAATCTCGCCGAAGCGGTTGGCCTGTTTCTTCCAAAATAATTTGGTTTCTAAAGCAGTTCAGAGGTTTGTCTGTGGTCTCTATGGTGTATGAGAGCGAAAGTTCACTATGCACCGTAGCCGCGTCGGACTGGGCCTCAGCCTCTGAGTAATTTAGGGGTTGCCTCGATAGCGCGTCAGCTACCAGGTTTTGTTTTCCGGGTGTGTAAAACACTTTCCCGTTGTTCTCATCAATGAACGCTTTCCATCGCTTGATCTTAGCGTTGGTGTTTTTGTCGGATACCGCGTATGTGAGAGGCTGGTGGTCTGTAAAGATCCGTATTTCATTGTTACCGTATAGGTAGTTTTGGAGTTTGCCTATTGCCCAGACTATCGCCAACAATTCTCTTTCGTTGGTGGCGTAGTTCAGCTCGCAGTCTTTTAGCGTGCGTGAAATCATGGTAATAGGTCTTTTATTTTGGGATAGTACCGCGCCTATTCCACTCGCTGAGGCGTCGGTGGTTAAGTCAAACGGTAATTTAAAATCAGGGTATGTCAAAATGACGTCTTCCGATGCCAAAATGTTACGAAGATGATCAAATGCGTTTCGCTGGGTTTCATTAAACTTGACAGCTACTTTTCTCGACATATTCTTGCTGACCGTCCCGTTTTCCCCTTTGAGGATGGCGGTCAGAGGTCTAGCAATGGAGGCAAAGTTTTTTACAAAGCTCCTATAATAGCTCGCCAGGCCTAGGAAGGACCTGAGGCTAAACAGATTTTTTGGTTCTGGGAACTCTTTTATTGCCCTAACTTTTTCTGGGTCTGTTTTTGTTCCTCCTCTGGTGACAATGAACCCTAGGAACTCAACGCTTTCTTTAAAGAACTTAGTTTTTTCCCGTGCCACCCTCATGTTGGCATCGAGTAGGCGCTTAAGCACCGTGTCAATATGCTTGACATGTTCCGTCTCATTCTCGGAAAAGATGATAACGTCGTCGACGTAGACGTAGCATATTTTGCCGATTTCTTCCCGCAGCACATCGTCGATGGCTCTTTGGAAAATGCTCCCTGCGTTTTTTAGGCCGAAGGGTAGTCGGCAGAATTCGTATTTCCCACCATTGACTGAGAACGAGGTCTTCTCTCGGTCCTTTTCAGCCAGGTATATTTGGTGGTACCCTGACTTCAGGTCCAGGGTGGTAAAGAATTGGGCTTTCCCCAAGTTCGCTAGAATCATGGGTATGCTCGGCATGGGGTAGCGATCGGCGATTGTTCGCTCGTTCAGCTTCCTGAAGTCGATTACTAATCGCTTCTTCTTGCTGCCATTATCATCAGTCCCTTTTTTGTCAACCACCCAGGCAGGGCTATTGTACGGGGATCTGGACGGCCTGATTATGCCATTTTGCAGCAGCTCTTTGATCTCATTGTTTACAAAGTCTGCTGCCCCCATAGGATAGGGGTATAACTTGGAGTAGACAGGTTCGTCACTCGTAGTTCGAATAGAAGCGATGACCGATGTGTTGAAAGTGAGCGCCTCGTTAGAGGTCGAAAACACCTTAATTCTTTTCAGAATAATTTTTTTGAAGTCGGCTTTAGCCGAACTTGGCACCACTATGTCATCGATTTTTGTGAAGTTGACATTCTGACAGTCAAAAAATTTGAGCTTCTCAGTGACGTTTGCGTATTTTATTACGCTGTTGCCTAGGTCCAATGCTACTCCTGCTCGCGTTAGCGAATCGAAGCCTATAATAGCATCGAACGTGCTCAATGTATCCAAAAGGAAAAATGGGACGTGTAGTCCAAAAATGCGCATTATACACTTGTTTTTGACATCACTGGAGCCGTGAATAGAGCTCACAGTGAAGGGGGTTTCGACCGGTATTACGTTTCTTAGCTCCTTTACGGGTTTCACGTAATTTTTTGCCGCCCCAGTGTCGATGAGAATTTTTAGTGTTCTGCCAGCCAACTGTCGCTCGACGAACGGCAGTCGGGAACGCTCCCTAAAAAATGGAGGAGGTCGTTAAGTTCGGCTGTGTCGCTATCTTCCTCAATGGTGGCAACCTCAGCCTCAGCTGTGGTGTCATAATCTGTTACTTCCTGTTGGGGTTGGGCTATATTGTTGACGCGTTGGCGTCTTTGGCCCGATTGACGCTGGGACGAGTTCTGTCTTTTGTAATTGTTGTTACTTTGAGGCTTTCCCCAGCTTGTTTCTTGTCTGAATTTAGCCGTTGAGGGGTCTACCTCCATGGGCTGAACCTTATTGTGGTCTAAGGACTCGGGATCTCTGTGCTTCGGCCAGGGATTGTCCTCATGAGGCTTACTTTGATTCTGCTTAGGAATGAAGTGCGGATTTTTATCCTCACCTCTCCATTGCTTTCCCTGACCCTTATTATTGCGCCTATTGCCCTCGTTGAAATGGGACTTCTCTTCTATAGCTTTCGCGTAGGATGCCGCGAACGCACTTCTTTCAATGCTGTTCTCGGCTTCCCGCGCTAACGCTAGTGCAGATGGAAGGTCTTTGGGTTGTGCTGGTAGCACGAGTGTCTTGAGGGACCTCTTAAGCCCTGCAATGAATGCATGAAGGGCATCATCCCTAACCTCCTTATTCAGGATTGTTGCTGTGTCCATGTTATGTGACATGACTATTTTGTTAGTGACGAGCGTGAGTTTCCTCTCGACCTCATCATAGTATGCCATAAGGTCGGAATCTCCTTGCCGAACCATTTCTAAGTTTTGCCGTAGCACTCTTAGGGACGTTTTGTCCGCATATGTGCAATCTAGTCTGGCTAGAATTGCATCAAAATTTAGCACTGTGTTGTGGGACGTGAGTAGTGCCCGAGCGGGACCGCAAATTTTGTTTTTAATGATGACAACGGCCTCGTAGTGTGCCTCGCTGCCGTCGTACTTCTTGAATACTTCATAAGCATCTGATGCAGCCTGCCTCCACGAAACATACTCGTCGTGGCTTCCACTGAACGTCGGCAGGGATTTTACTATGTCCAACTTGACATCGCATTTTACTGCAGGGTCCGGTACTACTCTTTTATAAACTTCCACCTGCGGCGCTTGCACTGACAGCGCGCTAACCTGTGCTCTAACCGCTCCTAATTCTGTGGCAAAATCGTTTCTTAAGCGTGCTTCCTGCTCGTCAAGAGCGACGCTGACCGCATTTGCGACAAGCGCTTGGATCATTTCTGCGTTCATTTCTGGTTGATCTATGTCCCTAACTTCGAGGCGAAATCCTACTTCTTCGCTATCGTCGCTATCAATTTCCTGCTTTATTTCCCTATACTCCCAACTCATTGGCAGTTAAAGGGCGCTGGGTAGATACGAGGTATTTGACGATTGGGGCTCAAGACAAAAGGTTTCGACGGGCCACTTTGGTGATATAAAAGGCGAAGAACAAAAATTGCGGAAAAATGGATCGTCACCTAAAACACAAAAATGTTGGATTAATTTGTCTCAAAAACAAAATTAAAATACAGAACGGTGACAACAAGTATAGGTCGATTCGACTGGGTGTATTATTAGCACAGACACACTGGATAACTTTAGTACAAAATTCAATATAAGAACAGTGGATAAAATTGTAGCAAAACACAAGGAGAAAAACGACTGGCGGCCTGTGCATGCGTATAGAGACCAACATTAACAAAGAAATAAAATATTCCTTTGCATAATTAATTCATATAAATGTTGATTGCCTTGGCACCAGTGTGCGTTATTTGAGATATATGTTTTTTTTTATTTTTTTGCCACGCACTCAGAAAAATCTGTATCAGAAATCGAAAATCGAGTCACTATTTATTTATTTATGCACTGGTATTTGTGTTAGCGTAGACCTTGGCTATTGTCGGCGCTCAGCTACTTACATATTGTACAACTTCAAGGGTGGAATTCGAATATTAGGTTTAATATTAATCCGTTGGGTGCCAATTATTTAATTATTTAGGCCGGCTGGCGGTGCCTCCGTGGCAAGGGTAGAGCCGGTTGGATGAATATCCGTGGAGGGCCGGCAGTAGGTTGCTGCCGTTGGTTAGGTAGTGTTGACCACCAAGGATGGTAGCCACTGGAGAGTCGGGTGGTCGCTTCGACTTCCTTCCTTTTCCGAAGGTTATGGTGGGAGATACTTATCTCCGTTGTTACGGCCCTTAAGGCACGATAACCAAATTCAATAAGCAGAATAAATGTAACGGCTAAAGCCGGAGTTTTATGATCGAGCTAGTGCTCTTTATTCCAAATCCAAATTAAAACTAAAACTTAAGAATTAACAAAAGCTCATGCATAGCCGGATGCCCGTGCCAGACCGCTGACCTTGCACATTTTGCAGAAGTCATACGATCGCTGTCAGCCAATGGAAAGGAGCCACGGCTCGGAATGGTACAATGTGCCGGCTCAGCATAGGGCCAATAAGGTGGACCCAATTTAGGGTGGACCATGCATGAGAGAAAAGTGTAATAATAATAATAATAAAAAATGATGAATATTAATAAGGGGAATAAGAATTGGCCTGCTCAGCCTAAGCTGGGAGTTGGTTGTTAACTTATATATTGTGCATATGTATACGCCGTTTGTTTACGTACATACGGCATTTTATTTGCTTTAGTTTCATAAATAATTTGATGTAGTGATGGGTACATGCATAAGTGCATTAATTATTATATAAAATAAAACATGCATAAGTGTATTTTATTATATAAAATAAAACTTCGATAGATGCACTAAAAGCGGATATTTATAAAAGATTTGCTTTGCTTTTTTTATAAATACCCGTTTTTAGAGCATCTGCAGTGCTTAGCATAACTTGAAAGATTGTTCAGTTGTGGAGGTCAAATTCTAACCCCAAAACGTAACAGGCAGGGGGACGAGTTCTTCGAAACATAAGTTATGATAAAAAAGGTTATCTTTAAATTGTGATTGAAATAAAATGAAATAATAACGTTATATATTTTTAAGATGACTGTAAATTAAAACCTAGTCCTATTAAAAAAAACCACACAAAAAAATATATAAAATTTAAAAAAACAATATTTTTACCGTTTACCTTTACCTAGGTACTGGGAAATCGAAATACCTTTACCTTACCTAGGTATTTATTTTTGCCCAATACCTTTTACCTTACCTAGGTAAAAAAAAACAGTACCTTTCCCAACACTGTATATTCTTGATCAGGATCACTAGCCGAGTCGATCTAGCCATGTCCGTCTGTCCGTCTGTATGAACGCTGAGATCTCGGAAACTATAAAAGCTAGAAGATTGGCACTTTGCATGCAGATTCTGGGGGTTAATACGCAGCGCAAGTTGTGCCACGCCCCCCCCTATCGCCCACTAACCGCGAAAAACTGTAGCGCCCACAGTTTTGAAACTAGATTAACGTGTAATGTGTATTCGTTTTTTCAATACCTATTGATTGACCAATATATGAACCTATCCTATCCTATAGCGTTCCCTCTTGTTTTTATTAAAGACTGGGTTTTTTCTTTTGCAAATGTGTTTGTTTATTAACAAAGTTTAGCCTAACAACTGTGTTAGTGTTTTAAATAGATTTCCCAGTTAACGGGTACGTGATTATAGTTAACTTTAACTTTTCCATTAGATTTGTTTAATATCTTTGCTTTGTCCTAATTTTTGCTGAAACTCTTGTACTCTCTCTCTCATCTCTCTCTCCCGCTCTCTATTGTAACTGTAAATTTCACTCTCTTTGAACATCTCTAAATTTCGTGTAGACTTTTGGGTGCTTTCTCATTGTCTCCCTCTCGCCTGCTTTACATTGTAACTGTCCGTGCGTTATAGTTGTTGGTGTTCCACAAGCCACGCTCAGTCGATAGAATACTTTTCTCTCGCGCTCTCTTCGATTTAATTCGTGATACGCGCTCTTATACTTTTTGTGCTTTGTGTCTTTGCGGTTTTGGAATTTGATCCCAGTGGCAAATTTACTTGAGGTACTTTTCAAATTTGATTTTATTTCCTTAAATATTTACCTTTTGATTTTTCTTATAATGGCCCTTATTTGCTAATTGAAAAATTGTACTCTTTCTTCTGGTGAAGATTTTATTTTCTGCTGATCATGCATGTTAAATGTGCAGGATTTAAGGGCAGAGTGAAAGCAGCGTGCCGGTCTCATGTGGGCAAGCGAGACCTGCCGAACACTTGGTAAGTAATATGACTAGCTTTATGAGGCAGACTCGAGACGGCCATTTGCTCGAAAGCTCAATGAAGGGTTTGATTCCGTTTGTGCCCAGTTTAATAATAAAAAATTACTAACCGAGTCGCCATCTAAAACACAAAAAAACTAGCTCAACGGCATTAAAAAAATTGGTGGCACCCACCCCAAATACGAACCTGGTAACTGCAGCAATTTCTGTTGATTCAGCGGTGGCAATGGATACCGCAGGGTCCGGCGGAGTCCCTGTTGCTGGAGGTCTTGTCGGGAAAAAATCTTCAGAGCCGACGGAGATATCAAATTCGATGCAAACTGTACCCATAGGTACAGTAGGTACTGTATCTGGCTCTCACCCGAGTGACGTTCAGACTGCTACTGGGGGGCGAAAGAAACTTTCAGTTGTCCCACATAGGAAACAATTATTTGTTTCTAGATTTACCCCGGATACCAAAACTGAGGATGTTTTGGAATTTATACGAGAAAAATTCCCATCCGAGCATATTGCGGTTAAACAATTTCGATTTTAACACGCCCGTAGAATATCATCTTCTAAAATATTTGCTCCGCCTGATGTGTTTAATGTACTACTTTCTGAAAACTTTTGGCTTAATGATGATTTGGTAATAAAAGAATTTGTTCCCAATAAACCGAGAACAAATAACAGGCCTCCCACTGCGCCTAATAAAAGGCTTTCCACTGTGCCAAATAGCAGGCCTTCCACAGCGCCAAAAAACTAAAAAATGTATTTTTGGCTTATCAAAATGTTAGAGGACTCAATATGAAGCTACCAAAGCTTTATGCTGACTCCTCAGCATTTACTGAAGATATTTTGGCTTTTACGGAAACTTGGCTGAAACCAGAGATATCTGACTCTGAAGTTCTGGCAAAAACTTTAACACCTATAGGACCGATCGCTCCCCACATAGGGGGGGTGGTGTACTGATTGCCGTTAGCTCTAGTCTAACATTGGAGAGACTTAACTTTCATATCTCTAACGAAATTGAATTTGTTAGTGTCAAAGTTTCCCTGCAATCCTTATCTATTTTTGTAACCTGCTCTTATATTTCTCCTGGCTCTTCATTTATGAGCACCATCTGTCTGCTATTAAATCCGTTCTATCCCTTCTTTCCAACAGAGGCCTTTTGATTGGTTTGGGTGACTTTAATCTCCCTAATATCTCTTGGTCTCTCCTACTGACTCACCTGCCGTTACACCTTTATCAGCCCATGATTTTGCGGATGGCCTTTTCGAATTATCGTTACAGCAAGTAAACTTTATACTAAATTCAATAAACAGACAATTGGACCTTATATTTGTTTAAGATCCGCATAAAATAACGGTATCTAGAATTGACGCACTTGTTGTACCTGAAGACCGATATCATCCTACATTGGAATTGACAATTGGCCTCCCCTGTACTGATACCCTTTCTCCTTTAGTTTCTCAAACTAAAGTGAGATGTTTTCGTATACGTGACTATAATAAACTAAATTATATGATTTCGCAATATAATTGGACTGATTTGTAAAATTACATGCATATCGAAAATGCAATTGAACTTTTCTATAGCGTTTTAAACACTTTTTTTGACGAATGCGTTCCTGACAGGCTTCCTCCGAAGCTAAACAGGCCTTTTTGGTTTAATAACACCAGTTTACAAAAAAAATTGATGAAATACGCACTTCATGAAACTATGATTTTCGGTTAAAGTACATCTCCCTGAGTAAGAAAAGGGCACTTTTAATTTTTTGTATGGTACAGTTTTTTTTTTAAGTGTAAAAAACGTTTTTTGCACTTTTTAAATTTCTAACTCGAGTTGTGGTAAACCGATTTCGGTCATCAAGGACTCATTTTAAAGGTAAAAGAATGCCCTTTAACTTTCTTATACATAGCATTCATTGGTTTAGAAGCTACACTTTGTCAAAGCTGAAAAAGTTGGAAAAAATGCAAAAAAGGTGACATAAATGGCTTCTTTAAAAATACACGCCTAAAAACCGAAATTATTTTTATAACTTATACTTAAAGATTCATCTTTAAGCAAACTAACAAGACCATCAACTCAATTAACAATTATAAAAATCAATTACCCCCACATAGGGGGTACTTTGTCGAAGTACAATCCAACCATATAAGCTATAAGATCCCTTGCAGATCATTCCAATTAAATTTGAAATTACAAAAATGTTAAATTTAGATTTGCAACAAACAAAATTGTAGCAGTTTACGTATAATATTGACATTAATTGATCGATCCTTACTATGGCAGCTATATAATATAGTCATCGCATTTATGTTAAATTTAATTCGAAATTCGGAAATAATAAAATAAAAGTATATTTCAGAGTATATGAGAAAAATTAACAAAGCTATAATTTTGTTTCTATTAATTTCCCTTTAGTTTTCCGATCGTTCCTATGGGAGCTATATGATATAGTCGTCTGATTATTATTAAATGTAATTCGAAATTCAGGACAGTTGAAAAAATGATATTCCCAAGAGCAATAGTTAATACGTCAAAAAACACCGAAGATATAATTTTTTTTTCAATTATTTTTACGATTATTCCTATGGGAGCTATAAGATATAGTTGTCCGATCCGGCCGGTTCCGTCTTATATACTACCTGCAATAGAAGGACGGGTTTAGAAACGGACGGACGGATGGACAGACGGACATGGCTAGATCGATTCGTCTAGTCATGCTGATCAAGAATATATATACTTTATGGGGTCGGAAACGTCTCCTTCACTGCGTTGCAAACTTCTGACTTAAATCATTATACCCTCTGCAAGGGTATAATAAGTATAAAAAATCGGGTAAGTCATCTGATTTTTCGAAATATGTGGTGGCTCGTTCAGATTTCAATGTTCTCAACAGTCACTGCTATTCTATGTATTTAAATCGATGTAAATTCGAAGTTTCAAATGATCCGAAGCAGTTTTATAACTTTGTTAATGCCAAGCGTATGTCTTCGGCATTAATTTCTTCGGTACGTCTAAACGCAAAAGAGGCATCGACGGATTCTGAAATTGCGGATTTATTTGCCGAGTTTTTCCAAACTACTTATAGTTCGGCTGCTTGTCAAATTCTATCTACCCTAACCCCTTAAATAGAGCTAATTGTATTTTTACCCCTGTAATTACCGAAAGTTCTCTCTTAAAAAATGTAGCTACAACAACGCCAACTTATTTTCCTGGTCCTGATGGACACCCTGGGTATGTGCTTAAGTTTTGTGGTTCAACCATTTGTAAACCGATTCTTAAACTTTTTCACTTGTCTATTTCATCATCAATTTTTCCAACTATCTGGATGGACTCTTTCATTATTCCACTACACAAAAAGGGTGCGAAGGCGGATACGCAGAATTATAGCGGTATTTCTAAATTGTCGGCAATTCCGAAAGCATTTGAACGTATTATTACTTCTCATTTGCAACACTTATGTTCCTCGCTAATATCACCGTGTCAGCATCCTTGAATTGTCATCTGTTGTAATAAATGGATTTAAGAAAAAAAAGCAGACTGATGTTATATATACAGATTTCAGAAAAGCTTTTGACTCTGTTAACCACTCTCTCGTTTTATTCAAATTAGATCAGCTTGGGTTTCCATGTAATCTATTAACTTGGATTTCAAGTTATTTGAATGTACGGACTCAGAGAGTTATATTTAAGAACGCGGTCTCCAAAATGATCCACGTGACATCGGGAGTGCTTCAGGGTAGTCATTTGGGCCCCTTGCTGTTTACCTTATTTATTAACGATCTTCCGTCTATCGTAACACATTCTCGTGTACTAATGTATGCTGATGATGTTAAGCTTTGTTTGAAATATAAGTAGATTAAGTCTGGTTTTGGCTTACAATCAGACATTGATAATTTTCAGATATGGTGTGAGTATAACCTCCTAAATTTGAACTGCCTAAAATGTAACGTAATGACCTTTACTCCTACGCTTATAAGTTATTCGCTTCAGTATCTCCCCACTTGATCGTATATATTCCGTAAACGATTTAGGTGTTCTTTTGGACCCGAGGCATAAACTTGACTGCCACATAATGTCGACTGTCAACTAACCTATAAGTGTTCTTGGTTTTATAAAGCGTTGGTCAAAAGAATTTAATGACCCTTATATAACCAAATTGTTATTTACCTCTCTTGTCCGTCCTATTTTGGAATATTGTTCTTCTGTTTGGAGTCCACAATATCAAGTGCACATCGACCGTATTGAGTCGGTACAAAAAAAAAATGTCTTCTTTTTGCGCTTCGTAGTTTGAACTGGGATAAAAACGTAAGGCGTCCTTTCTACCAGAGTAGATTACTATTGCTTAATTGTTCCGATTTCTTTTCTGTCCTTTGCTTTCGCGACGTAAACGACGACCGCCTCTCGCATAGCCGATTGCTTGATGTGTATTAGAATTTAACATAGTATAAGAGAAATCTAAAATGACAATTGAAGATCTAATATAATCGAACTTTAGTTCAACTTCACCTTAAACATCTTTCCCCCCTTGAAAAGATGGACTTTCAATTTCAACAGGAAGCGGTGCTATTTTAAGGATTGGCCTGCGGAATTCGGTCATACTGGTCTTCAGGTCTACGACTCGAACTCTTCCATCCTGACCAGGAATGTCTGCTGTTATTCAACCAAGGCTCCATTGCCTCGGCGGCGAATTCTCTTCGTGAATCAGCACTAATTGCCCGACTTGAATGTTGGGTTTGGGGCGTGTTCCATTTTGCCCGTAACTGAAGAGTATGCAAGTAGTCGCGCTTCCAAAGTCTCCATAACTGCTGTTTCAGAAAATTGACCCGCTTCCAGCGTTCGAGGTAACGTACATTTATATGATCCTCGATAATATGTTCCGGTGCTGCAGCCGAGAAAGTTCCGATCAATAAGTATGCTGGGGTTAATGCTTCTCCGTCATTCGGGTCATCTGACGTCGGTACGATGGGCCTCGAATTCAATATCGCCAACACTTCCGTAAATAAAGTTGCGAGTTCTTCAAAAGTCAGATTCGCTTCTGCCATATTCTTCAATATTAATGTTTTGGCTGATTTCAAAGCAGCCTCCCACAGACCACCAAAATGTGGGGCTCGGAGCGGTATAAAACAAAATTGAAATCCCTTTACTGCACTATAGCTCGAGATAATATTGAGTGAGTCTTGGTGCAGTACCTTCCTTTTGAATTTCTCTATTTTTGCAGCAGCTCCAGAAAAGTTCGTTGCGTTGTCGCAGTAGATACGCTAGGAACCCCGCGCCGTGCAATAAACCTTTGAATACATGCAAGAAATGTATTGGTAGATAAATCAGATACTGGTTCTAAGTGCAATGCCTTCGATGCAAAACACACAAACACAGCAGCATAACTTTTGTATAGTAATTTTCCTCGCAATCTGTTTGAGGTCATAAACGGGCCACAAAAGTCAACCCCCGTTACAAGAAATGGACGTTGGCCACGATGGCGATCAGCAGGAATATTTACCATTATTTGCTGCATCAGCCGTGCCTTATAGCGAAAGCATAAAATGCATTCGTGAACTACCTTCTTTGCTAATTTCCGTGCATTAACGATCCACAACTTCTGGCGTAATAGCGATATTAGAACCTTGGGTCCAGCGTGAAGATTGAAGCGGTGGAGGAATTCCATATATAGTCGAGTGAAACGGTGATTTTTTTGGAAGAATTGCAGGAAAGTTTTCGTCAAAAGGTAACTCTGCATTTGCCAATCTCCCGCCCACTCTCATAACGTTCAAGGTAACTCTTTCAAACTTCATTTCATGCATAAAAGGTGAAAGCTTCTGTAAACTAGATTTTAAAACCTTATTTTTACCTAACAAAGCGATTTCATCGCTGTAAGCCAATTGTTGAATGTGTGCAACTACTCGCCAAAATGTTTCGTCTAACTCAGATGCCGAAATATGAACCACATCGTCTACCTTCATCTTATGATTGGGTACTACACCATTGTAATCTCGATACACGTAGGAGATGATGCGCAGACAACGAATGTATGATGACGATCTTTTAATGACTTCGTTAATTATTGTATTTTGTTCCTTGTTTTGGCATATGACCATTGCAGTCTTCCTCACTTATGTCAGTGTAGTCAGTAAATCAGTAAGTACTGGCCATGTCTCTGGTTCATGCTGTAAAAATGAAGGTCCCTTAAACCACATATTGTGCATTAGGTCCTTAGTAGTGCATCCACGTGAAACGATGTCGGCCGCGTCATAAGCTGTCTTCATTTGACGTCGCTGGAATGTTGTTGCAACTCCGATACTCGATTTGCAACAAAACAATTCAATTGTGATGCATGCATCCCCATCCATTGCAAAACAACTTTAGAATCGCTCCAAAAGTAAATACTTGTAATAAATGGTGTTAATTTATGTTGAAACTTACGAAATGTTCTATTTAACAACAGCGCTGCACATAGTTCCAGCCTAGGTAAAGTTTGCATTTCTATTGGTGACACTCTGGCCTTGGCGATTAATAGGTTTACCAATACTTTCCCTTCCATTTTCACACGCATATATGTAGATGCAGCAGCCATATGCTCTTTCCGAAGCATCTGCGAAGCCGTAAATTTGACCCACGTATTGAGGAGAGGTGCAGACATATCTTGGTATTGACAGGTTGGTCAACTCATTCAAATCTAAAACGAGATCGTTCCAGAATTTCTGTACATCGTCGGGAATAGGTTGATTCCAATCAAGTTATTTTAGCACAGGATTCTAAAGAAATATTTAACACCGAATAACAATAGGGCTAATCAATCCAAGTGAGTCAAAGACCTTAGCTATCATAGAAAGTATTATTGTTCGTCTTGTGGCTCTTAGATCAGGTAAGAATTCAAAGCGAAAAATGAATTTATCGGGACTAGGTTTCCAAGCAAAGCCTAACGTTTTAGTGAGTTCCTGCTCGTCAAAATGCATCGGTAGCTCAGTCTCTGACTCATCAACCAATTTTAAAGAGTTGCTATTAAATTTTGTCATTGTAAGACCGGCCATCGCTAGTAAAGATGTAAGCTGTGGGAATTGTGTTTGAAATAGATCGGACATATAACGTAAGCTGCGAATAGCCAAAAACGGAGCAGAGGTGTGTGTCCCTACGGTCCGGTCTCCACAGTATGTGTTGAAAACTTCTGTCTCTTTCATCTACAACAAATTGCCTATACATCTCCTGATAAGGCATTGCTGCTTAGCCGGAATGACAAAATTGTTGTGACTAAATCTTGTTGGATAGTTGGTCCAATAAGAAGAATATCATTTAACGATGTGCCTGGCGTAGTTTCAGCTGATACGTCGAAGACGACACGCAGCTTAGTTGTTAGGCTCTGTGGCTTTATAACACAGTGATGTGGAATATACAAATTTGGCATGCTTCTATCTACGTTCCCAATAAGCGACATGTGTCCTTGCAAAATATACTCGTTCATAAATTCTACGAATGCCGTTCTCAGTGAAGGGTCTTGTTCGAAGCGTTTTTCAAGCACAGAAAATCGGGTTTGAGCAATTTCGTACGATTGTCCAGGACTAGCGGTAGAACCCTTGAATGGCAGTCGTATTTGTATACGACCCTTGTAATTGACTCAGACATTTTTTACCAAATGCTCTTCACACGGGATTCTTCTGCAGTTAATATGGGTAGAGAAACTTTATATTCTTCGATTTCCCAAAATCGTTGTACCAAGTTTTCGAGGGAAGGCTGGTCTTGAACCAAATTGCATTGGAATTGTAATTGTGAACCTCCTCAGCGCAGCTGGAATTGCCACCAATGATCCAGCCAAATTCCGTATTGATCAAGCTAGGCATGCGATATCCAATTGAGCACTTGCCGACTCGAAATAGCATTAAAGAAGCCTACGGTATTAATGAGAATGTCGATCTTTTTCGGCTTATAAAAATGAGGACTAGCAAGTACTATTTCTTTTGAAGTTTCCATTGAGAAATGTCTATGAATTCTTGAGAGTAAGTAGTACAAATTGTGTTTATCACCGCAAAGTTTGACGACCATTCGAAACTAGATATGCGTCATTATTGAAATGAATCTGCCGGCTCATGTCTGCAACATCGCTAACGGCCGCGGCCGCGGCCTGTGTTACGTGAGATCTGTCTAACTGCAGGGGTTTTGCAGTTTCGTCAGGTATTAAATTCACTTCGGAACAGGAACTTAACAAGGCGCGAACTGGATGGTAGTCGCCGCATTTGCTTTTAATAAACACAATCGCGGTTGGTAATATACCTCGTTTTGTAGCACGGTTGTGTATTAGGGCTTAGATCTATGCTTGAAATTTGACAGTCGCTGGTTGAGGCTGAGTAAAGTTATGCAGAAGTGAATGATGTGTTCTATGACAAATCTTGCACCTCGATTTTGATTGACAATTTTTTATTGAATGACTTCTACGTAAGCAGATGTAGCATAATGTATTAGTCCTGGCGAATTCGTGTCTTTGATTTGGGCTTAGCGAAGAAAATGATTGACAATTGAATCGCGAAAGGTGCAAGTAGCTTGAGAGGTTACAAAACTTTTCGATGGTAAAGCTGCATTTGATCTGTGTTTTGGCAACTGGGTATGATTGTCCGTTCGGGAATTTCTCTGACGACTTTCTTTAAATTGACAGCGAAGAGTTTTGCAGCAACTACCCCATTCTGGAAATTTATCGAACGTTTGCCTCTCGTCGTAACTCAATCTCGATTCTGGATCAATTTTTAAAAAAACCAAATGAATCAGAATTGCGTGCATGATTTGCTGAGCGGAGCTTAAGGATAGCAGAGATCGTCGAATGGCTGATGTGGTATCAACTAATTTCTGCAGCGATGTAGGCTCTGCATGACTCATGCATGGCAAGTTGAATAGGTTCGAAATATAGTCATGAAAAATCAAAACATCATTATCATAGCGATCTTTAAGTCGATCCAAAGCTAGTGGATAGTTTTCCTCAGATACCTGAAAGGCTTGTATAACCTCGAGAGCTGGACCAAACAAAAAATTAACTCATCACAATGAACCAAGTTTGTAAAAGAATTCAAAAATCGCTTGAAGTCCGCATATTTGTTATCAAACATTGGTAATTTTATGATTATGGTTAGATGGCATGTACGTGGTGTTGAGAAAACTCGCATCTGTTACACTGGTTTGATGGCTTTTATTTGTTAATGTTGACAGCTTTGACTTCGCAGAAATGTATATCTCATCAATTTCTGCCCTTCCAGTATCGGCATAGAACCATTCTTCGATTTGTGATTGTACCTGGCATATTTGACGAAAATAAGAATCCAAAATTTAAATGTTGCACTCAACAACCGACACTTCCGTTTTGTATTATACCCTTCCATACGGTTCTTAATGTTCACTATGTTTTCAGCATTGTACTTCGCAGCAACCGCAGCTTTATTAATTTCGAGTCGGTAACATCGGCATCAGGCATCTTGATGTAATAGCAGTTTACCAACAGATTAGAATTATAATCTGTGAAAACTGTGGGCGTGGCACATCGGCGTGAAAACTTGCGCTCCGTAGCTTTCTTCTAGCTTTTATAGTTTCCGAGATCCCCGCGTTGATACAGACGGACGGCTAGCTATCCTGTTCATGGGTTTCATTCAGCCATCTTGTTTTATGTTGACTTATAAATATGTTTAATGTAAATCATCTTAATATTCCTTATCGACATATTGTAAAATATAATAAGAGGGAACGCTATAGTCGAGTGCCTCGACTATCAAATACCCGTTACTCAGCTAAAGCAAGCAGTCTCAAGCAGGGCAAACCAAGCAGCCGCTTAAAAGTGGCGCCATTTACCGGACATTTCATTATCTGCTTATAACTTTTTACCGACTGGGCCGATTTACATTCTACATTTCGGTAGGCATTAATAACCCAAACAAAATGGCGTTTACACTTTTTCTATAGCTTTAAAACTGTGGGCGCAACAGCTTTTCGCGGTTTGTGGGCGTTAGAGGGGTTCATATATTGGTCAATCAATAGGTATTGTACAAACGAATACACATCCTTTTTCCCGTTAATCTAGCTTCAAAACTGTGGGTGCCACTCGGCTAGTAATCCTGATCAAGAATGTATCTACTTTATATAGTCGGAAAAGCTTCCTTACGAAATAATTTCCCTTCGGCTTTAAGAAAGGAAACTTGGCATTATGTTCTAATGGAGCGTGCAAAAAGCGGCCACCGACTCGCATTAATTGTAACTAACAATTACCAACTGTTTCTGTGCTAATGAATGGGTTAAGTTTTTGAAAGGAATTTTGTACGTACTGGTTCTTAGACAACTTTCCGAATTTGATTGCAAATGATTTCCGTTGAACAGACTGAACGATCGTTAAAAACGAGAAAGCCAATTCGGATAGCCATCTGAGAGCGTGGTGCTAGTCCACAGAATCCAATTTCGGCCTCTGTAAAGCGAGAAATATAGGCGACGATTCGTACTGTTTTTAAATACGAGGAGAAATTTTCAACGACGCGAAGAATTGGATCCGACTCAGCCTTAGAGGTGGTGTGTGATGCAGCATTAGCTCTAATTTCAACTTGGGCGTCTGGTAAAGCCTTCGCCAAATGTTCATTGATTGGCCAAGTACTGGGGTCAGCACTCAAGAACTGTGGTCCATCAAACCATAAGGACGCGTCTAGCTCCTTAACCGTACAGCCTCGTGAAGGCAGGTCTGCAGGATTCCAGTTGGTTGGCACACAGTTCATGAATGGCTGAGACCCTGTTGGCTACGAAGGTTTTGAGGGTTGAGAGACTTGTACGTAACCAAAAAAAAAAACTACTTCGGAATCTGACCACATAACTAGCTTGTCTTCACTAAAATTGATCAGTTTCTGGACATCGCTCCAAAGTTTAGCAAGTAGATGGGCTGCGCAAAGTTCTAACCTCGGTATGCATAGGCGATTTATTGGCGAGACTTTCGACTTTGCTGTCAATAAAGTTGTTTTAATGCCCTCTGTAGTCACAGCACGGACGTAGATACAGCAACCATATGCATCTTCTGATGCGTCCGCGAACGCTTGTATTTGATAGCTGCCTGTTTGACTTGTCCCGACGTATCTGAGAATCTGAATGGACCCTATCTCTTGAAACGAGGAAGCGACTGCATTCCAACGCTTATACATCTCTGGCGGAATTTCTTCATCCCAATCTACCTTCAGCGACCAAAATTTTTGAATTAAGATTTTGGCAGGCGTGACGAGAGGACAAATCAAACCTAATGGATCGGACAGGCGAGATGCGAATGAAAGGATCGAACTTTTTGTAGGTGGGACGTTTCCATCCAGTTCGAGAATCGTAAATTTAAACACATCCTGCTTTAGACTCCAAGTAAGCCCTAAAGTCTTAGTGTCCCCAGTGTCGCCAAGAGGAATTTTTGCTTCTTGCAACGGACTTTCGCTAAGGTCGCAGTTCGCTGCCCATTTGGCCAACACAAAACCAGGAGATTCGAGGATCTGTGAAATTTCCTGTTTGAGTAATTTAAGATCGTCCAGGGAATCTGCTTCTGATAGGAGATCTATTGCCTGTGATCCTTTCGGATGCGATTTGGCAAATATTTCGCTTAACTGTTTTAAGCAACGTATGGCGAGAAACGGATCGCTAGCGGTGCCATATGTAACTGTGTTAAGTCGATACAGTTGTAATAGCTCTTCTCGGCTGCGCGGCCAGACAATCATTGTCGGCGGTCATGGCAAATGGCCGTAAGCGAAATCTCGGTAGGGCTGCATACACGCAAGGCTGGATTGTTGGACCCACCATAAGGAGGTCGTTTAGTCATAGTTGTGAGGTTGTTTTTGAAGAAGCATCGAACACCACCCTTAGCTTTGTAGACGAGCTTTGAGGTCTGAGTATGCACTGGTAGGGGATGAAGTAATGAGGTTTGCTGGGAATGACGTTGTCTGTTGCTGACATATGTCCTAATGACAAATACTCTTGCATGAAATCTGTATACATCTCAAGCATTGTAGGGTTAGCATACATGCGTCTCTCGAGCGCTAAGAATCGTCTGCGGGCTGTTTCGTACGAGTGCCCTAAGTTATTGGGGCTCGATTTGAAGGGAAGGCTTACTATGAATCGGCCAGAAGAATGTTGACGTATTGTATCAGCGAACGCTTTTTCGCACGCCACCTGCTCGGGTGTGTACAATTGGGATTTTGTAAGTTCTGGTACTAGCTCGATTTTCCAAAATCTCTTTAGAAGGGAGTCAACTGCCGGAGGATCGTCAACCGTTCCTAACATGCAGCAGGCTGACGATACTAAAGGTCGCGAAACCGTCCAACTTCCGGAAGCTATCCAACTGAATACTGTTTTCTGAAGAGTGGGACCGGAGTCGCTTTGTCGAATCTTTCCTGTTGTCAGCAAATCAAAGAACACGTCTGCCCCTATGAGAAGGTCGATGCGCTTCGGGGTATTAAAAATAGGATCAGCAAGGCTAATGTCTTCGGGAATCCAATCAGTGGGTGCTGTGGAATGCACAGAATGATACGATGAAATGGGTTTTAACACAATAAATTCAACTACGTCCTCAAAGGAATTGACACGAGAGCAAATGGTAGTTTGAACTGCATGGCGAGCTGTTAAAGACCCTTTGCGAGCTCTTATATGATGGACGTTGATGCACTACGAGCAGTACAAAAAAGTGGCACAACGATACCAAGCACGTGCTTGTTACGCGAGAGACCCTTTTTCAAATTGTGCAAATATGCGAGTTCGCGAGGAAAATACATGAGGCAAAATAGAGACCGGACAAATAAAGATTCTAATGGTTACAACTAAGATTAAAGCAAATTAGATAAAATTGTAGTTTTTAATACAAGAATAGAAGTTGAATTGCAAATTAATTGATAAAGATTGTTGTAATTATTACATAGGACGCGAAAAGGTTAAACGGTTTACCAGTTCTACAGAGTCAATATCACCTCATATAAAACTTTGCATAAAAATAGTACCAAGCATTATTCTACGGTTTTCAAGTGTAGGTAAGTTAAACAATAGTAATCTACTCTGGTAGGAAGGAAGCCTTACGTTTTGATCCCAGTTCAAAATACGAAGGGCAAAAAGCAGACATTTTTTCTGTACCGACTCAATACGGTCGATGTGAACTTGATATTGTGGACTCCAAACTCAAGAACAATATTCCAAAATAGGACGGACAAGGGAGGTAAATAATAATTTGGTTATATAAGGGTCATCAAATTCTTTTGACCAACGCTTTATAAACCCAAGAACACTCATTGCTTTGTTGACAGTCGACATTATGTGGCAGTCAAATTTAAGCTTCGGGTCCAGAAGAACACCTAAATCGTTTACTGCATATATACGATCAAGTGGGGAGTTCTGAAGCGAATAACTTATAAACATAGAAGTACCTCTGTAAAAAGTCATTAGGTCATTTTAGGCAGTTCAAATTTAAGAGGTTGTACTCACACCATATCTGAAAATTATCAATGTCTGATTTTAAGCCAAAACCAGACTCAATATTATTATAAGTCAAACAAAGCTTAACATCATCAGCATGCATTAGTACACGAGAGTGTGTTACGATAGAGGGAAGATCGTTAATAAACAAGGTAAACAGCAAAGGGCCCAAATGACTACCCTAAGGGCACTCCCGATGTCACGTGGACAATTTTGGAAACAGCGTTTTTAAATATAACCTTCTGAGTCCTTTCATTCAAATAACTTGAAATCCAAGTTAATAGATTACATGGAAATCCAAGCTGATCCAATTTGAATAAAAGGAGAGAGTGGTTAACAGAGTCAAAGGCTTTGCTGAAATCTGTATATATAACGTCAGTCTGCATTTTTTCTTTAAATCCCTGTATTACAATGGATGTCAATTCAAGAAGGTTCGTGGTGGTAGATCTTCGCTTAACAAAACCATGCTGACACGGTGATATTAGCGAGGAACACAAATGTTGCAAATGAGAATGCTCAAATGCTTTGGGAATTGCCGACAATTTAGAAATACCTCTATAATTCTGGGCATCCGCCTTCGCACCCTTTTTGTGAAGTGGAATAATGAAAGATTCCTTCCAGATAGTTGGAAAAACAGATGATGAAATAGACAAATGAAAAAGTTTAAGAATCGGTTTGCAAATGGTTGATGCACAATACTTAAGAACACACCCAGGAAGTCCATCAGGAGAATAAGTTGGCCTTGTTGTTTCTAAGTCTCTTAAGAGAGAACTTTCGGTAATTACGTGGGAAAAAATACAATTTGCCCTATTTAAGGGATTAGGGTAGTTAGCGTTTGACCAAGAAGACGAGCTATAAATAGTTTGGAAAATGTCAGCAAATAAATGAGCAATTTCAGAATCCGTCGATGCTTCGATTGAGTTTAAACGAACCACTGAAGGTAATGCCGATGACTTACGCTTAGCATTAACGAAGTTATAAAACTGCTTCGGATCATTTGAAAATTCAAATTTACATCGATTTAAATACATAGAATAGCAATGATTGTTAAGAACATTAAAATCGGATCGAGCAACTACGTATTTCGAAAAATCGCTCGGCTTACCAGATTTTTTATACTTTTTATAAGTGTTTGTTTTAAGATTTTTAAGTCTTTGAAGTGCATTGGTAAACCAGGCGGGCCTGTTCGGCTTTGGAGGAAGCCTATCAAGAACGCATTCATTAAAGAAAGTGTTTAAAACGCTATAAAATAGTTCAGTGGCATTTTCGATGTCCACATTTACGAAAATATCTCATTTTAGTTGGCGAAACTAAAGGAGAGAGGTTATCAATGTAGGGAAGGCAAATTGTCAATTCAATTGTAGGGTGGTATCGGTCCCTGTTGGAAAGAAAGGATAGAACAGATTTAATAGCAGATAGATGTTGCTCACAGGTGGAATATAAGAACAAGTAACAAAAATAGATAGAGATTGAAGGGAAACTTTCACACTGACAAATTCAACGTCATCAGGGGCATGAGAGTGAATTCGCTCAGAATTGAAAGTAGAGGTAACGGCGATCAGAACGCCGCCCCCCTACGGGAAAAGCGATCGGTTCTGTAGGTGTTAAAGTTGCTTGACAAAACTTCAGAGTCAGTTATCTCTGGTTTCAGCCAAGTTTCTGTAAAAGCCAAGATATCGTCCGTAAATGCCGAGGAGTCAGCATAAAGCTTTGGTAGCTTCATATTTAGTCCTCTAACATTTTGATAGGCCAAAAATAATTTTTTTAGTTTTTTGCCGCTGAGGAAGGCCTGTTATTTGGCACAGTGGACAGCGTTTTATTAGGCGCAGTGGGAGGCCTGTTATTTGTTCTCGGTTTATTGGGAACAAATTCTCTTATTACCAAATCATCATTAAGCCAAAAGCTTTCAGAAAGCAGTACTTTAAACACATCAGGCGGAGCAAATATTTTAAAAGACGATATCCTACGAGCGTAAGAAAAGCGAAATTGTTCCACGAAAATTTCCTCGGATGGGAATTTTTCACGAATAAATTCCAAAACATCCTCGAATATGGTATCTTGGGTAAAACGGGAAACGAATAGTTGCTTTCTATGCGGAACAACCGACAGTGTCTTTCGACCCCTAGCAGCAATCTGAACGTCGTTCGGCTGAGACCCAGGAACAGTACCTACATTACTTATAGGTGCGGTCGGCACCGAATTTATGGGCTCAGCTTGGCTTCCAGAAACGGAAACACCTCCGTAATGGGCTATTTCCATAGGCACAGTACCGGATCAGGAGTTGGGTTTTGCATTAACTGCCCTTGAGCCAGCTTTTTTGCGTTTGGGCGACTCGGTTAATAATTTTTTATTATTAAATTGGGCACAAACGGAATTGAACCCCTCATTGAGCTTTTTAAAAGCACTTGAGATATTCAATAGGCCGTCTCGAGTCTGCCTCATAAAGCTGCTCATCTCGACTGTCATTTCCATGCAGGACTCACATGCCCACATGAGACCAGTACGCATTTCAATGAAGTCTTTTACTCTGCCAGTAAATCCTGCACATTTGACGTGCATGATCGACTCACAGAGCCAGCAGATAATGAACGATTCTTTTGGAGAATAGGGAAAAGAGCACTTTTTTTAAACCAGATAAGAGCCATTTTAAGGGAAAAGAAAAGTTTATTTAAATTAAATGAAAATAAAATGTGAAAAACTACCTCGAGTAAATTTGGCACTGGGATCAAATACCAAAACCGCAAGACACTGGAAGGATAATGAAAGAGTCCTCCACAAAAAGAGTGCGAAGGCGAATGCCCAGAATTATAGAGGTATTTCTAAATTGTCGGCAATTCCGAAAGCATTTGAACGAATTATTACTTCTCACTTGCAACACTTATGTTCCTCGCTAATATCACCGAGTCGGCATGGTTTTGTTAAGCGAAGATCGACCACCACTAACCTCCTTGAATTGTCATCTGTTGTAATAAATGGATTTAAGTAAAAAATGCAGACTGATGTTATATATACATATTATATAATTTCAGAAAAGCTTTTGACTCCGTTAACCACTCTCTCCTTTTATTCAAATTAGATCAGCTTGGGTTTCCATGTAATCTATTAACTTGGATTTCAAGATATTTGAATGGAAGGACTCAGAGAGTTATATTTAAGAACGCTGTCTCCAAAATGATCCACGTGACATCGGGAGTGCCCCAGGGTAGTCATTTGGGCCCTTTGCTGTTTACCTTGTTTATTAACGATCTTCCCTCTATCGTAACACACTCTCGTGTACTAATGCATGCTGATGATGTTAAGCTTTGTTTGACTTATAATAATATTGAGTCTGGTTTTGGCTTAAAATCAGACATTGATAATTTTCAGATATGGTGTGAGTACAACCTCTTAAATTTGAACTGCCTAAAATGTAACGTAATGACCTTTTACAGAGGTACTCCTATGTTTATAAGTTATTCGCTTCAGAACTCCCCACTTGATCGTATATATGCAGTAAACGATTTAGGTGTTCTTCTGGACCCGAAGCTTAAATTTGACTGCCACATAATGTCGACTGTCAACAAAGCTATAAGTGTTCTTGGATTTATAAAGCGTTGGTCAAAAGAATTTGATGACTCTTATATAACCAAATTATTAATTACCTCTCTTGTCCGTCCTATTTTGGAATATTGTTCTTCTGTTTGGAGTCCACAATATCAAGTGCACATCGACCGTATTGAGTCGGTACAAAAAAATGTCTTCTTTTTGCGCTTCGTAGTTTGAACTGGGATCAAAACGTAATTCTTCCTTCCTACCAGAGTAGATTACTATTGCTTAATTTACCTACACTTGAAAACCGTAGAATAATACTTCGTACTATTTTTATGCAAAATCTTATAAGAGGTGATATTGATTCTGTAGAACTGGTAAACCGTTTAACTTTTAATATTCCCGTTAGACTAACACGAAACTATTACCCTCTTAATTTGCCCCGATGTACATCTAATTTTAGTCTGCATGAGCCCTTTCGCGTTCTCTGTACTAATTATAACAATCTTTATCATTTAATTTGTACTTCAACTTCTATCCCCGTATTAAAAACTAAAATGTTATCTCATTTGCTTCAATCATAGTTGTAGCCATGTGTCCCGTATTTATTTGTTTCATGTATTTTCCTCGCGAGCTCGCATTTTTGCCCGAAATTATAAAGGGTCCCGCGCGTAACAAGCACGTGCTTGGTATCGTTGGGCCACTTGTTTGTACTGCTCGTAGTGCATCAACGTCCATCATATATAAAACACGAAAATATAAGAGCGCGAGAATCGCGAATGAATTTGAATGCAAGAGAGCGCGAGAGAAATAATCTTTTATCGACTGAGCGTGGCTTGTGAGGCAACAACAACTATTACGCACGAACAGTTACAAATGTAAAGCAAGCGAGAGAAGAGAAATTAGAAGTACAGCAAGTACAGAGAGTGAGAGATTACACTAACAAACAACTATGTATAATATAGAGCGGGAGAGAGGGAGAGAGATTACAAGCGTTTAGAAGCGTGAAAATTAGACTAACAAAACAAACAAATTAAACAAGTCCGATAGAAATGTTAAAATAACTATAACCACGTACCCGTTTATTGGTAGATTTATTTAAAAATACTAACACAATTGTTAGGCTATGCTTTGTTGATAAACAAACACAAGACACTCGCAAAAAATCACCGAAAAAGACAAAAAACTCAGAGCACAAAGTAAACACATCCGTTCACAAGCGACGCTGATTCGATGATAAATCGGTTATAAAATTAACCTGTGAGCCCGTATCCAAAAGAACCCTCGCCGTCTGTTTTTGACCTGATTGACTCTTGACATCAACCAGAGTTGTGGCTAACAAAACCTGATTGACACCATTTTGTTGACTACGGCTCAATGATGCGTTAAGTGATTGCTGATTTAGGTGAGTATCTATGATCTGTGCAGTTGCTTCCCCATTGCCAGTTGGACTTGGTGGTACTATATTGTACATATGTAGCAGTGTGTGGTGAGGCTTTGAGCAGACTCTGCAAGATGAGGATTTGCATTGAGGACGCCATGTGTTTTACGTAAGCAATTTATGCAAAGCGAACAACTTTTCGCCAATTTAAAACGCGATTCCACGGATGCGTTTGCGAAGAACGGACAAGCTTGAATATAATGTTCGTTTGCTTTGCAAAAGTAGCATTTGGAATTCGCAGCTTCGGTAGACTGTGAAACAGTTAGGGAAGTTTTACTAGCTTTCGGCTGTTGCCGTCGCGATTGGGTTTACTTAGGTTTACCCTCCCGGAGGTCGATTCGTCAGCTGCAAGATGCTGATACCGCTTATTTAATGCGTCAGCGCATTCCTGCCACAAGGGAATAGATTGATAGTCCATTTGTTCTTCTTTGGTCATAACGATGTGAATAATCATAGCGTTTGCTATAGTTTTGTCGTCACCAAGAGATCGTAGAGACTCATAGATGGCTGTGACTGTGTCGATAAGCGATCTCAACGAGGTGGCAGACGGCGAAGAAATTGTGGGAATACTAAACAGCCGCGCTACGCTATCGAAGAAGATTAGGCAAGGGTTGTCGTAGACTCGACGAAGACTCTCCAGTGCCTTTGGGTAATTATCGTCCGTTATTTGATATGCCTTGAAAATACCTAGAGCTTCCTTTTCTAGGCACGACAGCAGGTGATTGAACTTTTCTACGTTTGTTAATTGGGGATTTGCATCAACTAAGCTTTTAAAGAGTCCTATAAAGTTTTTAAAATCCGCATAATTACCATCGAGCTTCGGCAACTTCATGTGCGGGAGATATCTACTGTGCGACATGGACGTATTTAGTCCCAAGTTGTAAGACGATATCGAGTGTGCCCTATCTGCGTCTGACCTACTGCAACGTGACTTAAGAAACGACCTCGCTGAAATGCATAATTCTTCCAGGTCCGCGCGACTTGTTATGTCCAAGCTGATTTCCTCGATTTCCTGCTGAAGGGTGAATGCCGTTTTAATATAGTCCTTGAGAATTTCTAATCGACATTCTATCTTGCATGGCTCGAATGGACGCGTCTGCGTGCGAGCTGCCTTATTGATCCGTTCTATGTTTCGCCTAACGCGGTCCAGCTGCTCAAGCAGATCATTTGTATCGGTCTGATCTACTTCGACGGAAGAAGTTTTATCGTAAACGCTTTTTGCCCATATTTAAAAAAAGATGTTGGCAGTTGTACGTACAAGCACTGCGAAGGGATGAAAAGGAATGGTAATTTTTTATACACTACTGCACTGCTACTCCCGACGTATGTATACGTATGTATATAGATCCAAATAAAACGAAATCAATTAAGCTTGATGCACTCAGCAATGGAAGTAAAGAGCAGCGATGAAATTTCGGCCCAAAAGAGATCAATAAGAACACGCGGTTCCCAACGAAAATGAGAAAGCCAAGGAATGCAAATTGTAGTAGAGCTTATCCGCGCAGATATAACTGGTGTCGTGGTATTAGTGGGGCTTCACGGTATTAGTGGGGCTTCACGGTGTCTGTGTGCGCTTGCGCTTGCAGCTAACCTGTGCCGGAGATTATCGCGACACAGCAACTGTCGCAAAACGGTGAAATTTGCTTCTATGTATTGGTGTAGCTTCCACGTGCTACAGATGCCACTTTTATTTTCCCGAATAGAAATGTGTGTTTGCGAAAATGCTGCTTATTAGCAGATTGTTACATACTTTATTTGGTGATACTTAAGCAATTCCAAAGGCGAAATGATGACTTCCAAAAATTGCGGCTTTACGGCCGGCTGAGATCCAACGATGACTTCGAGTCGGCAGGAGCGATGATTCCAACACACATACGCGGTGGCTCTTGAAGAGTTGACGAGTTGAAGAAGAGTGCGCAATCCACGCAGATGTGTGCGGGCTGCGGCGATCGTACAATTGTCTACAAAAATGCTTAAATTATTGTCGATGTCCACCTGGGGGCGCCATAATGTTTGGCAAAAGCAAATGAATATCTAAAGCAACTTATAAACACCGAGAGAATTTAGGCGTTTTAAAAAGATTAGACACACACGATGTTCCTTTGCGCAGTTTATTCCAAGTGCCGTATCAGCCAATTCGCCGTGGGGTGAAAAAGCTAACTAGTGCTACTTAACATAATAGGTTTACAGGGTTGGTTAACATGATAATAAATTCAAAAGAAAACCACATGTAGTTTTCTGTTGAATGTAGTTTTCAAAAGTAGTTTTCTTTTGAAAGTAGTTTTTGAAAGTAGTTTTCAAAAGAAAACTACATGTATTAGAGCCGTTGGGGGTGTTTTGATTAGCGATTTCAGCAGGCTGTGCCCCGCCTCACAGCTATCTGTGGCGCAACATGTATCAGCTGTACAAAATTCAGAATACTATGAAAAATACGACAAGCATATGAAATGATTATACAGTGAGAAAAGTAAAGTTTTGTTCGGACTTTTATGAGGATCAGGTGCGTTAAGGTGACAAACCAGGAAAAATGATGTTTAAGTGGAATTAATTAGGCAAGGAAATATTTTTTTAGGTAAGACTAGAGTGGGGTAATTGTTGGCTAAGGAAAGAAAAAATTGGTGTTATGGTAGAGAAAGTTGGTTAAAATAATGGTTTTTCGGCGTTAAGGCTGAGTATGGATGGGTTACACTGGGGTTAAGGCGATGAAATAGTGTAAACAGCATTTGGGTGTTAAAAAATTGTGCCTGGGGTGAGAGACCGGTAGGGTTAATTTGGTGTACAGGAAAGGTAAGTTATGGTTACGGGTTATGGTAAAATATTAGGTGGTGCTTGCTGTGTTAATAACCTGACCTTATCATATTTCAGAATTCTAATTAATATCCGAGTAAAATCCCGAAATATAATCAAATCTGGTTACTATCTAAAGCATAAAATGCTTTGCCAATAGTGGCGGACTAAGGCGCTTTGGGTATTGCTAGTATCATATATAATTTTAGAAAGTTTAAATGTATTTCGATATCAAGAAAGTAATTTAATATACGCAATTTTAAAATTTACATCAGATGTGTTAGAACCTATAACAATACCATATTCATAAAAATAAATTTCATGAGGAAATTGACCAATTTATTAAAAAGATAAATGACCAGCATTTTCAATACCTTCTAAACATAAAAATAAAGCTCATGAATCAAGGAGGACATAATCTCAAAGCTACCAATTATGGTGAACACTTTACTTTCTGTAATCTCGAATTGACATCAGAAACATGCGCCTGCCCCTTCTATTAAAATCGCCGGAGTGGAGCGAGAAAATTAATTTCAATATATAGTAAAACATGTTTAGAATCCTAAAAGAAATTAATAAATATATTATTAATCCATCACTTTTTATTTTGGCTTAAAAATGTAGGTACGGAGAATGGAGAATTCATTCATTGTTGAAAATCATGATTTCAACCCCTATTATAGCACGTGTTAGACCTAACCTAGACATTAGCGTGATGTTACGATCTTATGAGCGATCGCCTTGAGGCTTGTGCATAACGTAGCGATCTTGCTCCTGGCTGGTTTCCACATTTGTATCCTCTTGACTCTGACTTTTACTAGACGTTGTTCACTCGCGATTTGATGCTCGATCACTGGTCCCGACTCCCGCGCTGGGCCCGTTTATATAGACCTCCGGCTCCTGTTAATCCTCGGCCTCTCTTTTTCTTCTCTTCAATCCAGGGTCCAAAGTCCGCGGTTTTACCGTTCGACTTTTCACTCTCTGCGCACGGCACCACACTAAATTCCAAAGTGCGGCGCTGCACCGCTCACTCTTTCGCCTTACCGCACGCGTGCGCTCTTACTCGTCTCTCGTCCTCTCTTTCCGACTATTGCCGTCTCGTTCTGTCGGATCTCTCTCCTCCCTCCGTCTCTTGCAATCTCTCCAAACTCTCTTTGGGTTCGTACTCTCCCAACTCTCTACCCTCGCACTCTCCACTCTCCCTTTAACTGCTTTCTTCAAACTTTAGTTGCGTAATTAGCAACTGGTAGGTCTCTGTGCAGTTATTCCTGGGTTTATTATTGCGGAGTTATTTAACTTCTTACATTCCCCCCCTTTCTTCGATTAACGAAAGTAAGTTCGATCCTCCTCTCTGGCTGTTACCCTGTGTATCCTTGTAGCCTTCGAGTCCGTTCTCTCTTCTTCCCGCTCTGGTTTCATCCTTAGACGTACGAATTTTCGTTGTTCCTCCCCGTCTGTTAGTCTTCTCGTTCCTTCCATTGACGCCTACAGCTCCTTATTGAGTTGTACTGCGCCGATCCGTCTGTCTCGGTTTTCTCCCATAATGCTTCCCTCGTCGACGCAACACCGCTGGGGGGTTACCACTTCTTCCGTGGCTTTTGTTTCGTCTCCGACGGGCCAGGTCCACGTCATGGTGTGCTGCCGCCACTGGACTCCGCCAGCCACAAACTTATTTAGGGCATGCGCAACGTGACCCTGCGGGATCTCTGTTCGGCAGTACTGCCACTGCTTCTCTCTTCCTCCTGATCTTGGAGCCTCTTCTTCGGTCGGATCCTCCGGCTTCTCCTCTAGGGCCTCCTGGCCATGCCGAGGCGTGGGCGGTCAGGCCGGAGTCCGCCTCCGGGTTACGTAGAGTGGGGTTGGGCTCGGTAACCTGGTTGACATCCTCCGGCCATTCATGCGGGCGGGGGGTTCGGTGGTGGCTCCAGGCAATCCTGAGGATGGGGGGTTGTACATTGGTAAGGAACCCACCCATCAGATTTGACCGGCTGGTTCTGGGCATCGGGTCCCTGGCTTTTTCGATGTCTCCGTATAAGGGAGTCGGTGGAATTCCCTGCATCCCTTCTAGGATTAGGGGCACTGCCTCCACCAGGACCTCACTCGTCCGCAACTGGTGTTCCTCCTCCTCTCACTTTTTCAGCCGTTGTTGCCACTCTTCGTCCTGATGCTGCTCCGCTTGCTGCTGCTCTTGCTGCTTCGCCTGTTGCTCCTCCGCCCTTCGCCTCTCCTTCTCCGCCCTTCTTTTGGCCTCCTCGGCCTCTTCTGCCTCCTTCCGAACTTTTTCCCTTTCTTGCTTGAGGCGGTATGCCTCCTACACGGCGACTTCGTCGGCGGCCCGCTTCATCCGCTTCCACTCCTGATGCGCAGTCTCGATATCCCTATCGAGCGCTCTGCTCTCCTCGTACGGGGCCCTCATCGTCCGCATCCGCTCGACTTCGTCCCTTAGCATCTTGGCCCTTGTTTCGGCCATCTTTACCGGGGTGCTTCCGCTTCCCCTTGGCCTCTTCGCCGCACCCTTAAAAGTTCGGGTGTGTCCCGGCGGGATTGCGTCGAACGCCGGATCCCTGGCCCTGACGCCATTCTTGCCTTTCCTTGACAAGGTCGTCGGCCCACTACACATCACTCTCCTCCGTAGTGACCACCGGCTTGGGCTCCGAGCGGCTCCATCGTCCTCGGCACCACGCCGCGGGGTTAGAGTGGGGCAGTTTTTTTTGGCTTGGCCTCTTCAGTTCATTTTTGGCGGCCGTCGCTGCCGCGTGTACTTCCTAGTTTTACGGTACCCCGTACCCCGTTACTCGGTGACATATATTCCGTCGTTGTTCGTTTTGCAGGTCCGGTCTTCATTTTCCAGATCGTTTTTCTTGTCTGTCCATCTCCCTTTTCCGTTGACTCCGGCTTGTCCTGACGATTAAACGACTTCTTGTAATCCCGTTCCTTTGTTTGTCCTTGACTTAGGTGTGTCCCGTATGGTCATAGTCCTTGGTCTTGTGTGGCTTGCTCCCTTGACTCCGGTTTTTGCGTGACGATTAAACGGTTGCTAATGTCTCAAGCGGACTTAGACTCTGGTGGTTCTGCATTCGCTTGACGATTAAACGATATCTTTTCCGTCTGCCCACATCCATTTTCCGTTGACTCCGGCTTTATCCTGACGATTAAACGGCTTCTTGTTATCCTGATCCTTTTTTTTTATCGTTGACTTAGGTGTGTGCTGGAATGATCATAGTCCTTGCTTGTGTGTGGCGTGCTCCGTTAACTTAGGTTTTTGCCTGACGATTAAACGGTTGTTACTGTCTCATGCGGACTTGGACTATGGTGGTTCTGCATTCGCTTGACGATTAAACGATATGTTTCCTTTTTGTCCATCATCACATTCTTTTTCTTCTATTGCATGAGACCCTCCCGTATCTCCCACCTCATTCGTTTGCGGCGAATTTTGCAGATTACTGGCGATACACAGTCGAATACATGATATGGTCCGTCGTATCTCGGTGTCAATTTGGCTGCGAAGCCTTCTTTCGCTTTTGACAAATGGTGTTCCTTGGCCAAAACGACATCACCGACCCTTGCATTCCACTGTCTCCGTCATAGGTTATAATGGGTGGCTTGGTCTTGGGAAGCTCTCTCCAGATTTCTTCGTACTATTTTGAATATCTCTTTTAATTTTTCCGCATTTTCTTCTGGGGATTCCGGCTGTACAGGAAGGCAGCCGGAATCCCCAGAAGAAAAAGGCGTACAAGGCATTCGTCAGCCGCGGGTCTCTTCCCTGTGTTAGGAACTAAGGAGAGTATCCTGTGGAATCGGAAACGCTGGAGTTCACTGCCAACATTATTTCTGGCCACTTTTCGTCCCAGTTTCTTTGATTTTGCACGGCAAATTTGGCTATCATCGTCTTCGCTGTTAGGTTCGCACGCTTGAGGGGTGTATGGTGCCGTGAATTGATGCTTTATCCCCGTGTCGCTCAATAACCTTTTAAATGATCGACTGGCAAACTGCACCCCATTGTCCGTGATTATCACTTTCGGGACTCCGCTCTCTTAATGCCTTTTGAAGGGTTTCCGCTGTCGCCATTTTGAGAACCGATCGATAAGCACTAATAGCATCCGGTCTCCGTCCTTTGATCCCGGCAGAGGTCCTACAAATTCCGCGCATACCGTCGCCCATGGTTCCGCAGGAACTTGTGTCAGCATTTTCCAGCCGCCCGTCGCTGATTCGGCTTGTATTTTAGGCACTCTTCACACTTCGTATGCTTGCCTCCCTTTGCATTCCTGGCTAGTAGTATCTAGCAGCCAAACGGGCAATAGTCTTTCGGCTTCCTACATGGCCGGCCGCTGGGGAGTCGGTTTTTTCTTTCAGGACCGTTTCCCTTAGCTCTGTAGGGACGCACAGCTTCCAAGCCACCACATCTTTGCCGCCCGCTCTGTGTGGGATCTGTCTATATAGGGTTTCACCTTCCAAGACGTAGTCTGGGAATTTCTGCGGCTGTGTTTTTATCTTCTTACGCATGTCCTGACCCATTAACACTTCGTATCTGGCACCTGGTAGCCTTCCAGGTAGGGTCTTAGTTTTCGTATTGCCCTAACGATGACCAAACACTTTTTCTCCGTGGTCGAATAGTTTTTCTCGGCTCCGTTTAATGTTCGACTGGAGTATGAGATAACTTTCTCGCCGTCTTCCGTGACTTGCGTCAGAATTGCTCCTATTCCGTAGTCGCTGGCGTCTGTTTGTAGGACGAATGTTCTTCCAAAATCTGGAAACGCCAATACTGGGTCAGTTACCAGCCTTGCCTCTTCGAATGCCTGTTGGTGTTCTTGTGTCCATATCGATTTCACGCCCTTGCGGAGTAGTTCATTTAGTGGTCTAACTATGCGTACAAACAGTCGGTACCATGTCGCCACTCCTAGATACTGTCTCAGCTCGCGGACGGTTGCCGGTGGTTCTAATTGGGCTATGGCTGCGACTTTGTCTGGGTCTGTACAAAATCCTTTGGCAAGGTAACTCTATGTCTCAGGTATAACAACTCCCGTTTGAAGAATTGACACTTTTCGGGGTTTATCCTCAAATTTGCCTCCTTCAGGTGCCGAAACACTTCTTTGAAATTTTTCTTGTGTTCTTTTTGGGTGCGTCCGATAACGATGATGTCGTCCTGATACGCAAACGCATAAGGAGACATCTCCGGTCTAATCACTTGGTTCAAGGCCCTTTGAAATGGCAGTTCGTCTGCACCAGTACGAGGGACCACCAAGCAGCGCCGCAGGAGCGTCACTAGCACGTAACATACATGATCATTGTAAACAAGAGCCGTAAATAAACGCCTCCTTAACCGAATTCTGAAGTGTTGTTACTGTTAATCACGTTTTATATAAATTAGGTGGGACGAACGCACTATCTACTGAGCTAGCCGCGCGATGTTCGTAGCGAGCAAACCGTAAAAAAATCAGTTCGGTACATCTTTGCGTTGATCTACAACTTCGACAACTTTTCCTCTATCCATCCGAGCGACTGTATCTGTGTCTGTTTCTGGCCGGTATGTGGATTTCTTGACCTGCGCATTTTATCTCAGCTCCGATCTGGGTGAGGAAATGCCATCCCAGCACCAACGGGTCTACTCCCCATTAATATGTAATTTAGAGAGGGGGCAGGGGCCATTAATATGTCAATTAGGGAGGCCATTAATATGCAAATTGTGCTGTAATCCGCATTTTATAACTACTCATAAGTGGGTTAAAAAGAGCGAGCTAGCCGTGACGAATAATTTTACTTAAAACATTATTAAAGTTTATATAAAATCAAGAATATAAATATATATATATATATAAATATTTAAAATATATAAGTATAGTATTTCATGGGGACAAAAATATGATATAAGCTCGCATATAAAAACTAGAACACATTCGCATGCCTTTAAAAAAATGTAGATATAATCAAATTCCCAAGCAATTAATAATTAAATAAGCAGAGGCTCAAATGGTCTTAGCTCGTGGCCATTAACATTTCCGTTAAGGTAGATATTACTCATAAGACAATTGCGATATTACCACATTAATTTATAGCAACACAAAAACTCAGAAATTTTGGCAAAATATAAAAGCAACGAAACTGAGCGACATCAGTGCAAGCGAGGAATGGGTTCCTCATTCTCATTAATTACACTGTGAACATACTTTTGTGCAAACTGGTAAAGATTCTCAAACTGTCGCAATTTAGTTATTTCTCTCTTAAAAGAAATCTTAAAATTATTTTGAGAGATTTTTATGAAATATAAAGAGTTGTGACGGCCCAATATGGCCCATTTTCCCCTAGAGTTAAGTTATTCCTTAGAAGTATTAAGTCCTGAAGTTTAGTTGTTAATCAATAGGATTAGGTTTATAAAGTTGTCCCATTATTTGTTATTTAATAAGTCTAAGTTAACTACAAACTAAAGAGCATCTCTAAGCAGCAAGGGGCGGGGAGAGCAGAACGACGTGGAGACCCAGAGCATAGATAAACTGAGAAGGAGATGAGAGAGAGAAGCACCCGCTGAGGACCGATACTACGTAAGCCTCGTGAACTTGACCTACAAAGACGACAGAACGAGAGGGAGCATATGAAAGATGTCTACGACGCATTTTCATAAAGCAGGCGCCGACAAACCGAGCAGAGAACAGCAGAGCGAAAGCAGAAGCCCAAAAATACGTCTGCGACGAACTTACACTATGCAAGTGCAGGCCCAGCTCGGGCGAGCAGAGGGCGGCTGAGCGAGATAGAGCGTATGCAAGATAAAGACGACGCACTAAAATATGTAAGCGCAGGTCGCGATCGTACGGGCAGAGGACGGCGGCAGAGAAGCGACAGAAGTGCAAGAACTTTGGCAATTAGTTGGGTGTCAGGAAGAACTTCACTTATCTCCGAGGCCCAGTTCTGATCAGACGTCTCCGGCACCCGTTCGACACGGCTCTGCGTTACGCGTCACTGGACCACATGCCAGGCCCCGTTCTGAGTGTCCCGACGAAAGTGGAAAACCCTAACTCCGGAATCCGCGAAAAGTGCACCCACGCATCACATACTTCTGGTCCCTGCGACCACGCCGCGAAAGCCCCGATCACACCATCGTGTGGCAGGCTCCGAGCCGCCATTTTCTTTTCTTCTGTGATCTACAAAGACGACCGAGGAGAAGCTACCGCCCGCCGACCGAAGCCCCGCTCCAGCAGCAAGAGGATCAAGTCACGCCTCACGCCCCGAGCCTGCTAAGTCTGCCTGAGTGAGTAGTGCTAAAACTTAAGGAGTGCGGCATAGGCAGGGACCACTACCATATCATAAAAATATAACTTATACATGAAATAGGAAAACCTAGCTTGTGTGTTAAATTTCCCCGGGCCCAGTAGTTAGAGCCAGTAGCCGTTCGCAATTTCAGGGTCCCGCCACTTTTCCCCTTTCCCACGTGGAACCCGGTGACTGCAGCCAGGCGCTCGGCCTCTGCTCCCGCTTGCGTGCCACGCCCCTCCCCACGTGGAACCCGGTGACTGCAGCCAGGCGATCAGCTTCTGCTCCCGCTTGTGTGCCACGCCCCTTTCCACGTGGAACCCGGTAACTGCAGCCAGGCGCTCAGCCTCTGCTCCCGCTTGCGTGCCACGCCCCTTCCCACGTGGAACCCGGTGACTGCAGCCAGGCGCCCAGCCTCTGCTCCCGCTTGTGTGCCACGCCCCTTCCCCGTGGATCTCGGTGACTGCAGCCAGGCGTCCAGCCTCTGCTTCCGCTGTGTGCCACATCCCCCTCCCCCACCGCGGTGACCACAGCAAGGCGTGCCGCCTCACAGCCGTGAGCGCATCGCATCCAGCCGCTAGCGCGAGAAGCCTCGGCCGATACCCGTTTTCCCTGGGAATTGCAACCGGCGACTAGCCTCAGTTGTTTCCCATCTTCTCCCTCCTCTTTGCAACCTACACTACCGTAAGCCCGACACCTCCATCTCAGTCGGCTCACCCTCTACCAAATTTCCAACAGTCCCGTAAGTTCTGTAAGCGAGCCTGGATAGAGGGAGTCATATCCCTTGTAGGAAACTACTTTACAGAGTGTCACTTTTAAAATACTTTGACAGCAAAACAAACCATGAATCCGTTTTCCTTTAAAACACATGGAACGGTGTCCACTTGAACATTTTTCCAACTTTGAGGTCATTTTGCTCAGAATCCTTGCGTCAGGGAACTTTTTTCAGAACGCAGTTCAATTTGGGAGTTCGAAACGGATTCAAAGTTGTACCATTCATTGAGGTAAATTTTGTTCTGTTGCAGATGATGCGTTCGAAGATTTTCCTATTGTATTAAGCATACATAGGGGTCTGTATGAAGATGGGTCCTCGAGATCCCCGAGACGGGACCGAGAACCTCCTTGTTTGGATTGTGGTTATACACGCAAATCCGCGTTTGGAATCAACAATCTTTTTGTGTTTAAGAAAACTATGCATGCACAAAAGATTTTCGCTTACCAATCGATGATTGTACAACTCTGTCGTAATTTCTTAAGCTCGCCATTACAAGCGGATATTACCTAATTTAATTTAAAATTAAACTAATTCTACTTTTTCTTGCTTATTTGAATTGCTTTACTTTATCGCACGAACTTTATTTTCTTTTAGGTATTAGAAGGATTTGGCAAAAATGTACGTTTTCTTTTGTTGGTTTCTCTTACTTAACCGACATTTCATTTTTTCATTTTGACGATGATTAGGGTGATCTGGGCGCCAGATTGACAAACGAAACCCACTCGTTGGGATTTTTGAACGCCCTCTTGGCGGGTGCGCGATGACTGATGTGCTCAGAAAGTTGAAACGTCAATTCACTAAATTTCAATCTCGTTCGGGTAGGCGATGCGGTACGTCAGGTCCGTAATTAAATTTCCCTTTTCGCGCTATTGTCCCGTTCTCTTCTCTTGTACCTTTAGTTACTATCACGTAACTTTTAGGTCATTTGTAAAGCGCCTTGCCTATAATACCCCAAAAGAAAATTTTCCTCATAAATCCAACTGGAATATTTATTTATTTATTCGCCAACAGCATGAACCTTAACTGGCTACTTAACTAATACTTAACTAAATATTAAGGGAAGAAAAATAATTGTGAAAGGCTTTCTTGATTAGGTCTCTGGGGAAGCATGGATCCAACCGCATGTGAGATGGCAGATTATTGAAGAAATGTAACGCTACACAAAGGCTCTATAGGCCGGTATAAAAAGTGGTTAAAATGCTCTTAAAGGTCTACCAGGCACAGTGCAGAACAGTCAATTTCGGAAGTAGGCAAGTCACATACAAAAACTAACGCACTAATTGTTCTCCGATCTTGTAGGAAAGAAAGGTGTAGAAGCCGACATTTAGCAGAGATGGATGGGACCGGGTCATTAAAATTTAATAAAATACGGACAAAACGTAGAAACTGTTTTTGTACGCGCTCAAGCCGATTAATGTGTATAGCACCTGTCGGATTCCAGATGAACGAAGCATATTCCAATATGTATATAATAAAGGCTGAAAATAAGCTTAATTTCGTGTAGTGACCTTTCAATTCCATTTACAAAACCATACATAGAGTAGGCCTTAGGAATAATACAGTCCAATGAACATAAATTTGGTGTCAAAAATAACTCCTAGGTTCAGAGATTCATTTCTCAATGACAGAATATGGGAAACGATAGAATAGGAGCAACTGACATTAATTATTCGTTTACTGTACCTAACGACGAAACATTTTGATAGATTCAGAGGCAAATTATTCTGAGAAAACCAATTTCCCACTCTTACTAGGTCATTTCGAAGAAGGTCGCCATCTGAGATAGAATTATCAGTTCTAAACATTTTAAGATTGTCAGCAAACAACAGGAATTCCAAGTAATTTATGCAATAACTAATATCGTTTATGAAAATAATGAAAAGAAACGGACCCAAAGCGCTTTCCTGAGGAAGGCCAGAAGTTGCTACATATGGGTTAGAGAAAACTCCATGGCATTCTAGCCTGCAAATCCGATCATCTAAATAAGTTTTAAATCAATTAAATATTAATGAATGAAATCCCATTTTCTGAAGTTTTGCTAGTAAAGCATTATGGGAGACTTTATCAAATGATTTGGCGAAATCGATGTAGACCACATCAACTTGAAGATGACCGAGAAACGAGTGGGTGCCAAAAAGATTGAACGTAGCTAAGTCTGTCTTAGTCGACCATCCAGGCATAAAACCATGTTGGTTAGGTCTGATGATCCGACCAGTCAGAAAAGTTAGCTACTTAGCTTCAATTCGTTCGAACATTTTTAAAACATTGCTGAGCTTTTTTGAACCAGACTTGAATATAGGAGTAACCGTAGCAAGTTTCTATCTATGCGTAAATATGCCAGTGTAAAGAGACTTATTAAAGATGATTTTAGGGGGTTCACAAATAACACCAATACAGGTTTTCAAAATAAATGGAGAAAGGCGATCACAGTCTAATTTTCCTGAGTCGTTAAAGTTTTCAGCGCCATATGGCGGCTTCGTCGGGTTCGTAGTGTTCTGGGTGGTTTGGGAGCAACGAACTACTTGGATATCGAGTGGGTTTTGGGATTGCAGGACATCGTTAGTTTCGGTCTGCCGGGCATCGTTAGATTTGACCTGCCTTTCTACATCCATTTCGCTTCCGGTTCGGGAGCCGGAAACCGGGACGCCAGTGATCCTGACGGAACGCAAGTGACTCATCTGGGCCTTGCCTCTGCTTATATAGGCCCTGATGAGTGTGCCCAGAACGGTCGATGATTATAATCCTTGTCTTGATAATTCGTTATCGGGCCAGGTATCGTTTCCTTTCGGCGCGCATTTGAAAAAGCTCGTTTTGGGAGCGCGTTGCGGGCGTAGGCAATAAAATAAAAGATCATGGTCTTTGTGGAATGTTCTTTGTATTTATTTATTTTACTATGTTTTATGTCGGTGGGTCGACATAACCCGTTGCCACTGCTGGTTCAGCCTTTGCAGACTCTCCCTGTATTTGCCAAGGGATGACTTAAGCTTATTGTTCATTGTGAAAAATGGGCGGATGGGACGTGCATCTGTGGTCCATGATGGTAGTTTCTTTTATAGTTTCCCGTTTATTACCGCGTTATCTGGCAATGTTTCTGGATTTCTTTCTAGAAGCTTCTGTTTATTCCAGTTGTCTTCATCGAACTCTACTAGCGTGTGCTTCTTCTTTGGACATTATTGAGTATATTAGATTCGTGCAAAAGTATGTAACAGGTAGAAGGAAGCTTTTCTTGATCAGGATCACTAGCACAGTCGATCTAGCCTTGCCTTTCTGTCCGTCTGTCCGTCCGTCTGTATGAACGCTGAGATCTCGGAAACTATAGAAGCTAGAAGATTGGGACGTGGTATTCAGATTCTAGGGGTTAATACGCAGAGCAAGTTTTTCACGCCGAAAAACTGTGGTGCCCACAGTTTTGAAGCTAGATGAACGGGAAGTTAAAAAGTTATAAGCAAATAATGAAATATCCGGTAGATGGCGCCCCTTTTAAGCGGCTGCTTGGTTTGCCCTGCTTGAGACTGCTTGCTTTAGGTGAGTAACGGGTATTTGATAGTCGAGGCACTCGCCTATAGCGTTCTCTCTTGTTTTGCTCTGTCTTTGTGAGCTTCCGACTGGCGTATGATATCACATGCTCCCCGTTTTCGTCCTCTTGAGTTAAGACTGCTCCTAATACGCAGTTGCTTGCATCTGTCTGAAGTATGAACGTTTTCCCAAAGTCCGGACAACTCAGTACCGGTGCTTTTGCTAGCGCTTTCTTTAGGTTTTGAGTTGCCTGTTCTGCTTCCTCGTTCCAATTAAACTTTGTGTCCTTTTTCCCCAGGTTTTTTTGGTATATCTTTATTAACAACAATTATTGTATTCAGCAGTCCTGGCAAGTATAGGAAATGGCAACTGTATCAAATGTGGAAAAAGGTTGGGTTATCAGCACCCCAGAAATTAAAAAGCTAGACCTGTGGCAGAATTCTGAACTTGAAATAACTAAGGTCAAAAAAAATCGTAGTAAACTAGAAAACATACATAGCTCAGCTGTTAGTATGCTCAAGAAGAAGCCCAAATAACGTTTTAGGAAAGTATAAAAAAATAGTATTAAATAGTTTTTTTTTATTTTCCAAAAAAAAATATATGGAAAAAATGGACGTTTGGCAAATAACCCATAACTAAGAGATGCAATATGTTTTGGTTTCCTTACTCTTAACTAACACACAAATCAGTGGAAAAAAGAAGCAAAGCGATTCGATACCTAGTTTTAAAGATATACCCCCGGAAGTGCGAAAAATTACCTAAAAACGGTGTGCTTTTTTTAAAGTGAAAAATTGGTCAACTTTGAAGGGGCATATCTTTTACAAAAATTTTTGATTTGAAAAAGGGTTACATATTTGTAATAGTGGATCAATTACCTGTCGATTGGTATGGGTCGCAACTTTCTAGTACAAAGTCGGAAAATTGATTTATTGCAAGAAAAAACTGGTGGGGGCAGACTGGAGCTGGACGGCGAACGAATCAATTCAATTATTTGTTACTGATTTAAATTGATATAACTTGAAAATTAATAAAATATTATAACGTTGTCAACCGAACGTTGGTCGATATTGGATTCATTCTGGGAAGCAGCTGTGCCTTAACTTAGATAAAGAACGATTATCTTCAAACGTTTTTTTTAGTTTTAGCTTTGTACTCTTAAACAAAAATGCATGCAGGCCAAAAATTGGCTGACCACATAGTTGCAAAATGAGCTCAGGGAACACCGATCTTAAATGATGATACTTCCCTAGCATATGGAAAAATAAATTGTTCAACCTTTAAATCATCAATCTGAACTTTGTTACGGATATAGGCCGTAATGTCCACGGATGAAAGGTCAGTAATCAGCCGAGAAACAAAAAATTTGTTTCCGTTGCGGTACACAGGTGGCTGTTTTAGGTACCACGCATGTGACAGGTTATGGTACTACAGCATTTATGCCTGCACTAACAGTTCCAGCCGGTACTCCGGACGTTAGGTCAACATGCAGCGTTGGAATCTTTTCTGTATTTTTTTCAACAGATTTTTCGGGTGTCTCATGCGGCAAAATCTCACGGCCTTTACATTCGGAAACCGAATCTTTTTTAGCTTTCGACCTCAGTACCATTTGTGCGGCAGCTGAGATCGACTACTGTGCTGCAGACCCCGGATCGCCAGAGACAGTTTCACTAGCGACTACCGTGGGTTGTCTATCGACCGCGATCTTTTTACGCTTAGGAGAATCGGGCTCAGATAGCATACGGCTAGTAAGCTGCGACTCAAGCGCCACAAGCAGATCCGTATTTCTACGGCTGTTACGAATTAATTCCGTTACAGCGCTTTTTGTGAACCGCCTTATAGAGAGTGCCTGGGTTTCATAAGCAATACATTCTTCACAATAGTAGCGCAAGCCACTTCTCATGTCGATTGCATCGCGAACCAGGCCCGAATAGCCAAGGCATTTATCATGACAAATAGAGTCGCACGAATGGCACGTTGTCCAGCCAAAATCAACGACTTGCATTTTATTTAAACAACAGACAGCCATTACGCGATATTCCGAGCCACAGTCCAAAGAGCATAAAGCTACGATAAAAGGAGAGCGGGAGAGAGTAAGCGGTAGTGTGAAAGCGGGGGGAGCGTAGAATAGCTGTTCCAATAAAAACGTTTTATGCGGGAGTGCGGGAGAGTGGGTAACTACCGTATATATTTTTACCCCTCCAAACAACGTTTGGTAGAAAAGGAGAAGGCAATTGGATAAAACAATAACAACAAACACTACACAGAGACTAGGCGTGCAAACTAATTTTGTTAAATTGAACACAAAACAATCACTATGCACTCGCGAAGCAAACGGTTGTTGTTAGGGTCATAAAAAACTATACACAACCGGGGCTTTTTTATGCAGAAAAGATGCGATAAATTTGAAAACGATTGGTTGTGACGTTTAGAAACACGAACTTTCAAAACGTGGTATCGAGAAAAGCGCATTTAAACATTGAACAATTCGGTCTGACCTACCTAAAGTTTTAGATTAGGGTATTAATATTAGCATAACTTCTAAAGTTTTTGTCCGATTGACTTAAAACTTTTTTGTATATTCTAAAGATGTTAATCTACAAGTGTATTTTTTATGATTTTTGAAAATAGCTAAAAATTTTATCCGCTCTTTCCTCCTTTTCATACAAAATTTTACTAAGATCTTTCTCTTCAAAAAATCATAAAAAATACGAGGTAAGAGATTTTGAATTTTTTTTTGCAGTTATTATTAATTTTGCTTGCGGAAAAAATTTGCATCAAAACATTTTTGTTTTAAACCCCAGGAAAAAAGGTTATCATTTGAATTTCACAATAATGTCTAAAATTCAAAGGGTGCTTAATGGGTTAAGAACATTTTTGTGTCATTTAAACGGAATTGTGGTGTTCTTTTTATATAGGTGCCAAAAGTTTATATTATAAGTTCAAAATATGAGTAGATTTAACTTTCAAACCTGTCAAGATAATTATGCCGACCAGTGTAGGTATGGAAAAAAACCTTTCCAGTAACTATCGGATTAAATAACAGCGGAAGGATCTAGCCTCTCCATTAACTACTGGGTTAAACAAGGATGGAAGGATCTAGCCTTTCCCCTAACTACTAGGTTAAAAATGGGTGGAAGGAAGGGTGACTACTGGGTTAGGCGACTCGAGTCGAATTCCGACTACTGATTGTGGTTTCTGCACGGAAGTAAAAGGGGGGAAGGTGGTGAGAGATTAGGTAAAATAATTAACACCAAGATCGTTTTCTTATTATTTGCACAATTTATTTACCGAGGGTTTTTCTTATTCACCGTACTCTTTATTTCAATCTATCCGATTCACTGCACCGTCCTTGCGGTTTATTTTACTTACCTTTTTCCACGTGTTGACTAACTTATAAACTTCGCCGTGTTGTTTTTTTTCCGCGCGTGACCACACCGATCGAGAGCTCGAAGCCGAGAGAGCGAACCCTATCGTAGTGTGTCCGCATTATGTTTTTTTTCCTTTCTCCTATTCTTCTTCCTTTTTTTGGAATTTCAGTATCTATGATAAATATGGGTTGCCCCCACCACCTGATTTCACCGATGGGGTTGTCACCCCGGACGGATGGTACGGTACCCAACTAAAAACTCTAATTGTAACAAACTTAAAACATGTAATTTTCTTGTCACCTTTTCCTTAAAGAAACTAAACAAAGAGCAGAGCTTCCATGGGATGTAACAAAAACAATAGCGTTCGATCGCTTAGGATGATGTGGCGTCCCGGTCGTTAGATTGGGTCGTCACACCCCCTTTCTTACCGGGGGCTGATAAAGACCTGGTCGTTGTTACGTACAGTGATGACGTAGCAAGTGGATCCTTCTTTGCGCCCTCGTCCGAACCGCTCCGCCAGTTTCTCGGCGATCTGTTGGAAAATCGTGGTGGCTAGTACTCGTAGGTTGCCTGCCCCGGTCAAACCTTTCGGCAACGGGCAATCGTCAGCGGACGTCGTCGGAATGTCGGCTGCTCTTGGGTCTCCTCTGGCGAGAGTTGATTCGACGGAACCCTTCGAGAAAGGTTCGTCCCAGCCTGTCTCCTGTATGTCCGCTAAGACTTGGTCGAGGACCCTGTCTTCCCATTCGGTTTGGGGTTGATCTGGAGCGGCGCATACTGGGTATTGGCGTGGGGCGGATGGTTCTGCTTCGTACGTTTATTCCCACGCTTCCGTTCGGGCCGGCGGAACCATGCCCTCCCCCGTTGTCGGGTATTGCCGGGCACTTGGTGTCGACTTTGGTCGCTGTGTTTGATGTCGACGTCTTGGAAAACACGCGACGGAAGAACGGACGGTTTTCGGGTTTATCTCTGCGCCAGCCGGGTGATTGTCTTTCGATCTCCCAGATGTCCAGCCGAAGGAGCGTCGTGACATTCTCGGAGAACTCGGATCCTATTCGGACTTGAGACGCAGAGCTTCCACGGGATGTAATCCTCATTGTCGACTCTGTTCCTCAAGTTGCGGTACAACTGTCCATTTTCAAAGGTATAATCTGAGAATTTCTCAGGATAGTCGCGTATTTTGTCTTCCATCTTCCGAATCCATTTACAAGTGTTCTCGACCTCTGTAATTTGCTGCAGCACTTCACGCGGCTGCCGGGATAAGGCATCGGCAACCACGTTTAATTTTCCTCGGCGGTAGAGTACGTCGAACTGAAATTGTTGTAATTCCAGAGCCCAACGCGCTATTCGACCTGACGGAGTTTTGATCGAGTTCAACCATTTGAGTTCTAGATGGTCAGTGATTAGCTCAAACCGATAACCCTATAATTAGCACACTATTTTCCAGACAGCCCATATGATTGCTAGGCATTTCTTCTCGGTCGTGGTGTAGTTTACCTCGGTAGCCGAATGGCGTAAGCGATGACCTTTTCATGACCGTCGATATTTTGTAAAAGTGCCACACCCTGACCCCCGTCGCTAGCATCAGTTTGTAGCACGAATTTTTTATTGAAATCGGGGTAGCCGCTTTATTTCCTCTAGGGCACTCTGTTGTTCGGGACCACACAACGACTTCCGTCCCTTTTTTTACAGGGTAGTCATCGGTTGTACCTCTGTTGGATTCGGTCCACAAATTTATACACGTGGCAGTACCCCGAATGAGAACACAATAATATCAAATTCACAACAATGCCATTATTTCTGCTTATTTCTGCCGGCCACACAAACTTTCCGCTCCGTGCTTCTGCCACTCCGCTCTTCTCCCAGGTTTCCACTCCGGTGTCGCCTTGGCTGTCGTCGGCCCTTCCCCGGGCGTCCGCTCCAACCGATCCGCTAGGACGTCGTTATAAGCTCCGATTGGGCTGTGCTTGACCAACTCGGTCGTCAGTGCCTCCGCTGGCTGGGACCTTTATATTCACCGACCATATACCGACTCGCGCCTGCGCACCAAGAGAGCACTCCCGCCGCCACGGCCCTCCTTATATACCCGGCCCACCGCCATCTTCTGCCGGGTAACTTTCCACCAATGGTATCGCTGCTGGCGCCGGTTAACGGGTCGCGCTCGTCTTGGGTTTTTCCCAAGGTAACAAACTTGGGTCCGCCGCTGAATCTTGACGCTGCTCGGTTCTCCGCCCCTTCACCACTTCTCGTAGTCCGCCATTCCACATTTCTCTCTTTTCCCCAGCGTCTCCTAACGGGTTTTCCGTCTATCCCCGGTCTGGAACGATCAGGCGGTCCCCGTCCAGAGGTACCACTTCGTTCCCTTAGATACTGTTCCCTCCCCGTACTTAGGTACTGTTTCCAGGTTCTCATTCCTGTGGGGTATTCCAATACCTCACAAGGGTAATACATTTGCTTATGTTCCGCTATGTGTGACACTCATAGCTAACTCTTTGTTTATGAATTCCCTTTAATAGGGAGCCAAGTCGTCTTCCGCCGCCCACTGATCATCCTGTGACTCGTAGTCTTGGTTTGGTTTTCTGTGCCGTTCCCTCGTCCGCCGGCCCATTTCTAACCCCACGGAGTTGAATATCTCCCCACAAATTCCAGCAGCAAGAATAGCGTATGGCCGGCCGCCTACCAGTTACGCGGTGAATTCGCGTAGTAGCGGTGCGGCGAAGAGAGTTTGGAGAACCAGGATGACAATGAGAGTTTGAAGAATGAAAGTTTGGAGAATGAGAGTTTGGAGAATGAGAGTTTGGAGAATGAGAGTTTGGAGACCGAAAAGTGTAGAAGGAGAGAGTGGAGACTTGGAGGTTAGGAGAGAGAACTCTGCCAAAGAGAGTTTGGAGAGCAGGGAGCGGAGAGTGAGAGACTGGAGACTTCGCAGGCAGAGCCACTGTGCCGTGTGCAAAAGGGGAAATGACGCACCGGACTTTGGACTCTGCCGTGGACTTTGGTCCAGGAGGACAAGTGCCACATCTCACCAGCGGAGCGACGCACAAGCGTGCCACAGGCACCGACAGAAAAAGCGGAGCGGCACAAACAGGCAGAAATACAATTTAAGGCCGTGCATGAAAGGCAAGTGGGTCAAGCAGGAACTACGGACTTCGGTCCCGAAGTGGAGAGATCCAGTGGGCAGAGCGCAGAGGGGAAATAACGGTTCCCGGAGGCCCTATAAAAGGCCGCCGGGCGCTAGCAACAGGATCAGTCGATTACGAAGAGTCAATCTATTAAGATTGTCCAGATATCCAAGGGATATCGAGGGAGCGTCGAGGGAGCTACAGAGCAGGTTGCCGGAGCAACCAGGCCACGAGGGGACCACCCGCCATCAAGGCGACTAGGAGTCTTCGAGAGCCACGAGTGGCGAAATCAAGGCCAGCTGAGTCCGCAGTATCACTGTAGTAGTACGCCCGCAATAAACCCACTAAGAACCCGTGAATTCTGAGCTTTCTCACTGATCTACTGGGTGGTCACGTTTATTATAAATTTGGTGGGACGAGCACACAACTAGACGCACGAATCTCGTAGCGAGCAGGCCTCATAAATCAGTTCGCTACATCTGGCGCCCAAAACGTGATTGTCCCAGCAGTGAAAGAAACATAAAGCAGAATGGGAAGAGTTGGATTTACCGTCTCAAGAAAGAAGACTTTGCCTATGTCTTACAGAAGTTAAACAAGGAGGGAACGCTATAGTCGAGTGCTTCGACTATCAAATACCCGTTACTCAGCTAAAGCAAGCAGTCTCAAGCAGGGCAAGCCAAGCAGCCGCTTCAAAGTGGCTTCATCTACCGGCCATTTCATAATTTGATTATAACTTTTTACTGAGTGGGACGATTTAAAAATTTTACATTTCCGTAGGCATTAAGAACCCAAACAAAATGGCGTTTACACTTTTGCTCTAGCTTTAAAACTGTGGGCGCCACAGCTTTTCGCGGTTTGTGGGCGTTTGGGGGGAGGGGGGTTTCCCACTTTGGTCTATCAATATGTATTTATGAACCGAATAAACATTCCTTTTCCCGTTAATCAAGCTTCAAAGCTGTGGGTGCCACAGTTTTTCGCGGTTTGTGGGCGTTAGAGGGGGCGTGGCACATCGGCGTGAAATGTTTCCACACGCATTCGCCTACCAGGACGACATTATTGTGATCGGACGCACGCTGGAAGAACACAAGAAAAACATAAAAGAGGTGTTCCGTCGGCTAAGAGAAGCGAACCTGAGGATAAACCCGGAGAAATGTTAATTTTTCAAAAAGGAACTGTTGTACTTGGGCCATAGAGTGACAAGCGAAGGAATAGATTCAGAAAAAGTAGCAGCCATCGCTGAATTGAAACCACCCTCGATCGTCAGAGAACTCCGGCAGTATCTGAGAGTGGCGTCATGGTACCGCCAATTCGTACCAGATTTCGCAAAAATAGTCAAACCAATGATTTGCTACGCAAAGGCAGCAGGTGGGTATGGACACCGGAACATTAGATGGCGTTCGAAGAGGTTAAGGCAAGACTCGTTACAGACCCCGTGCTGGCGTGCCGGACTTTGACCAACAGTTCACAGTTCAGTATGGCATCGGGGCGATACTGACCCAGGAAACGGAGAAAGGCGAAAAGGTAATCTCTTACACAAGGCGAACGCTCAACGGCGCCGAAAAGACCGAGAAGGAATGCCTGGAATTCGTATGGGCGATCCGAAAGCTAAGGCCATATCTGGAAGGTTACCACTTTAAAGTAGTAACCGACCATATGGCCCTGAAGTAGCTCAAAAGCATTAAAAGCCCTTCAGGAAGGATCGCCAGATGGACCCTGCAGTGGCAGCAGTACGACTTTGAGATAGCGTACAGGAAGGGACAGCTAAACGTGGTGGCAGACGCTCTGTCAAGGCAGCCATTGCTCGAAACGCTTAGAGGCATAAAGGAGACATCGGCGGCGGAAGCTTCAGCAGCGTGCAGCTGGTTTCGAGAGATGTGTGACAAGATAAGGACCCAACCGCAAAAGTACCCGGACTACGTTATGGAAGGCGAGAATCTGTACAGAAGCATACCACATAGAGCGGACAGTGAGGATGTCGTTACATGGAAGATGTGCGTTCCGAGAGCTCTACGGGAAACGGTGCTGAAGGAAAACCACGTATCACCAGCAGCTTGGCACGTAGGAAGCCGAAGGACAATAGCACGGCTGGCAGCCCGATACCACTGGCCTGCATGAGGTTCAAGCCGAATCAAAGGCAGGCGGCGGGCAAAATACTAACCCAAGTGCCAGAGGAACCGTGGGCCACAGTATGCGCGGACTTCGTTGGACCCCTACCGCGATCGAAGCACGGCAATTCAATGCTGCTGGTGCTTATAGACAGGTTCTCCAAATGGACAGAACTAGTGCCGCTACGCAGTGCGACAACCGAATCCGCTCAGGGAGCGGATAATTGCAAGATATGGGGCCCCGAAGGTGGTCATAACGGACAACATAGTGAAGTTTGCGAGTCGCATTTTTAACAATTTTCTGGCCGAAAGAAAACCCGACGGTGATGATTGCACAGTTCACAGGATAAGACCAAAGAACATGGGACGAAAAGTGGCATGAGATCATGCTAGCCGTCAACTCAAGCATATCGGGATCCACTGGATACACCCCATCGTTTCTTACCCAAGGCAGGGAGCCACGACTACCGAGCGCCCTTTACGACAGAGAAACTCTAGGCACCGGGCGAGCAACGGAAACCCCGTATGAAAACGCCCAAAAACTACAGGAAATCTTTGAGATCGTAAGTCGAAATCTAGAGAAGGCCTCCCAAGATCAAGGCATTATAATCTAAGGAGGAGGGAATGGAAACCAGCAGTGGGTGAAAGCGGCCGAGGGACTCGCAGCAAAGTTGGCTCCTTGGTACGACGGGCCATACCAGGTCTTGGACTTCGTGTCGCAAGACACAAACAAATACGGCATCAGGCAGAAACAACATACGAGTAACAGCATAGAAATTCCAAGGACCTTTCAAGGATACTACAAAATGACTCCAAGGACCATCCAAGAACACTACTAGATAACTCCAAGGACTCTCCAAGGAAACTACAAGGTAACTCCAAGGACTCTCCAAGGATACAACGGGATAACTCCAAGAACTTTCCAAAGATACAACGAGATAACTCCAAGGACTATCCAAGGATAATACGATATAACTCCAAGGATACTATGAAACTCCAAGGATACTACGAAGCTAAAGGAAACTACAAGAAATTCCGAATGGGAAACTCGCCAGGAAAACGAACTAAAGCATCCAAAGTCTCGTTTGGAACTGACCAGAGCACGCGTTTCAAATGTCTGCCGAAGGAAGGGAAAAGACGGCACAGAAAACTGTACCGTATTGTAATAGCGGTATCGAAAAAAAGGAAGACGCGAAACCGAGGTATCGTTAAAGAGAGCACGGCTCCAGATGGATAATCTAAAATCAGCAAGCAACATGAGCACCCGCATCACACGAAGCGAAGCGCGTCGGATCCTGACGACCAACACTTCTCCGAAGGATCCAGCCCGGGGCAAGGACGGTCAACATCCCGGCCCACCCGAACTCTGCGGTGGATCCTGAAGAGAGGTGTCCCGAACCCGGTCGTGAGCTCCAACAGCGACGTGCAGGTGGTGGACGACGAGGTCGACGAAAGAAAGAGATGGCGGATCCGGAGGCGATCCAGCGCGGCGACGGACAAATTCCGACGGGCTCGGCAGAGGTGAAGTGGGCAAGCATTGAGCCGCCTAGTGGGATCAGATGGAAGATTGGCGCGGGAGTTGTGTCTGCAAAGAGGACGACCGGTGCCGTAGAAACTCCCGGAATGTCGATGTGTGTTTACCATTGTGCTCTGAGTTTTTGCTTTATTTCGTGATCTTTTACAGGTGTCTTGTGTTTATTTTATTAATAAAGTTTAGCCTAACTGCGTTAGTGGTTTAAATTGATCTCCCAGTTAACGGGTACGTGGTTATAGTTTATTTTAACTTTTCCATTAGATTTGTTTAATATCTTTGCTTTGTTAGTGTAATTTGCACTCTCCTAATTTTTGCTGAAACTTTTGTACTCTCTCTCTCTTCTCTCTCTCCCGCTCTCTATTATAACTGTAAATTTCTCTCTCTTTGTACATCTCTAAATTTCGTGTAGACTTTTGGGTGCTTTCTCACTGTCTCTCTCGCCTGCTTTACATTGTAACTGTCCGTGCGTTATAGTTTGTTGGTGTTCCACAAGCCACGCTCAGTCGATAGAATACTTTTTCTCTCGCGCTTTCTTCGATTTTATTTGTGATCCGCGCTCTTATACTTTTTGTGCTTTGTGTCTTTGCGGTTTTGGAATTTGATCCCAGTGGCAAAGTTACTTGAGGTACTTTTCAAATTTTATTTTATTTTCTTAAATATTTACAGTTTGATTTTTTTTTTATAATGGCCCTTATTTGCTCAATGAAAAATTGTACTCTTTCTTCTGGTGAGGATTTTATTTTCTGCCGGTTCTGTGAAACGATCATGCATGTTAAATGTTCAGGATTTAATGGCAGAGTGAAAGACTTTCTTGAGCAGCGTGCCGGTCTCATGTGGGCATGTGAGACCTGCAGAACACTGGTAAGTGATATGACTAGCTTTATGAGGCAGACTCGAGACGGCCCTTTCAATCTTTCGGGAGTTATTAAAAAGCTCAATGAAGGGTTTGATTCCGTTTGTGCCCAGTTTAATAATAAAAAATTACTAACCGAGTCGCCCAAACGCAAAAAAGCTAGCTCAACGGCATTAAAAAAATTGGTGGCACCCACCCCTATTGCGAACCCGGTAGCTTCAGCAATTTCTGTCGATTCAGCGGTGGCAATGGATACCGCAGGGTCCGACGGAGTCCCTGTTGCTGGAGGTCTTGTCGGGAAAAAATCTTCTGAGCCGGCGGAGATATCAAATTCGATGCAAACTTTACCCATAGGTTCAGTAGGTACTGTATCTGGCTCTCAGCCGAGTGAGGTTCATACTGCTGCTGGGGGGCGAAAGAAACTTTCAGTTGTTCCACATAGGAAACAATTATTTGTTTCTAGATTTACCCCGGATACCAAATCTGAGGATGTTTTGGAATTTATACGAGAAAAATTCCCATCCGAGGATATTGCGGTTGAACAATTTAGAGTTTCGTACGCCCGTAGAATTTCATCTTTTAAAATATTTGCTCCGCCTGATGTGTTTAATGTACTACTTTCTGAAAGCTTTTGGCTTAATGATGATTTGGTAATAAAAGAATTTGTTCCCAATAAACCGAGAACAAATAACAGGCCTCCCACTGCGCCTAATAAAAGGCTTTCCACTGTGCCAAATAGCAGGCCTGCCACAGCGCCAAAAAACTAAAAAATGTATTTTTGGCTTATCAAAATGTTAGAGGACTCAATATGAAGCTACCAAAGCTTTATGCTGACTCCTCAGCATTTACTGAAGATTTTTTGGCTTTTACGGAAACTTGGCTGAAACCAGAGATATCTGACTCTGAAGTTCTGGCAAAAAATTTTAACACCTATAGGACCGATCGCTCCCCACGTAGGGGGGGTGGTGTACTGATTGCCGTTACCTCTAGTTTAACATCGGAGAGACTTAACTTTCATATCTCTAACGAAATTGAATTTGTTAGTGTCAAAGTTTTCCTGCAATCCTTATCTATTTTTGTAACCTGCTCTTATATTCCTCCTGGCTCAGATTTTTTCATTTATGAACACCATCTGTCTGCTATTAAATCCGTTATATCCCTTCTTTCCAACAGGGACCTTTTGATTGTTTTGGGTGACTTTAATCTCCCTAATATCTCTTTGTGTCTTCCTACTGACTCACCTGCCGCTACACCTTTATCAGCCCATGATTTTGTGGATGGCCTTCTCGAATTATCGTTACAGCAAGTAAGCTTTATACGAAATTCAATAAACAGACAATTGGACCTTGTATTTGTTTCAGATCCGCATGAAGTAACGGTATCTAGAATTGACGCACTTGTTGTACCTGAAGACCGATATCATCCTACATTGGAATTGACAATTGGCCTCCCCTGTACTGATACCCTTTCTCCTTTAGTTTCTCAAACTAAAGTGAGATGTTTTCGTAAATGTGACTATAATAAATTAAATTATATGATTTCGCAATATGATTGGACTGATTTGTACAATTGCATGGATATCGAAAGTGAAATTAAACATTTCTATAGGGTTTTAAAAACTTTTTTTGACGAATACGTTCCTGACAGGCTTCCTCCGAAGCAAAACAGGCCTCCTTGGTTTAACAATGCGCTTCAAAGACTTAAAAATCTTAAATCCAACACTTATAATAAATATAAAAAATCGGGTAAGCCATCTGATTTTTCGAAATATGTGGTGGCTCGTTCAGATTTCAATGTTCTCAACAGTCACTGCTATTCTATGTATTTAAATCGATGTAAATTCGAATTTTCAAATGATCCGAAACAGTTTTATAACTTTGTTAATGCCAAGCTTAAGTCTTCGGCATTGCCTTCATCGGTGCGTTTAAACTCAAAAGAGGCATCGACGGATACTGAAATTGCGGATTTATTTGCCGAGTTTTTCCAAACTACTTATAGTTCGGCTGCTTGGTCAAAATCTATCTACCCTAACCCCTTAAACAGAGCTAACTGTATTTTTTCCCCCGTAATTACCGAAATTTCTCTCTTAAGAGACTTAGAAACAACAACTCCAACTTATTCTCCCGGTCCTGATGGACTCCCTGGGTGTGTGCTTAAGTTTTGTGCTTCAACCATTTGTAAACCGATTCTTAAACTTTTTCACTTGTCTATTTCATCATTAATTTTTCCAACTATCTGGAAGGACTCTTTCATTATTCCACTCCACAAAAAGGGTGCGAAGGCGGATGCCCAGAATTATAGAGGTATTTCTAAATTGTCGGCAATTCCGAAAGCATTTGAACGAATTATTACTTCTCACTTGCAACACTTATGTTCCTCGCTAATATCACCGTGTCAGCATGGTTTTGTTAAGAGAAGATCGACCACTACTAACCTCCTTGAATTGTCATCTCTCGTAATAAATGGATTTAAGAAAAAAATGCAGACTGATGTTATATATACAGATTTCAGCAAAGCTTTTGACTCTGTTAACCACTCTCTCCTTTTATTCAAATTAGATCAGCTTGGGTTTCCATGTAATCTATTAACTTGGATTTCAAGTTATTTGAATGAAAGGACTCAGAGAGTTATATTTAAGAACGCTGTCTCCAAAATGATCAACGTGACATCGGGAGTGCCCCAGGGTAGTCATTTGGGCCCTTTGCTGTTTACCTTGTTTATTAACGATCTTCCGTCTATCGCAACACATTCTCGTGTACTAATGTATGCTGATGATGTTAAGCTTTGTTTGACTTATAATAATATTGAGTCTGGTTTTGGCTTAAAATCAGACATTGATAATTTTCAGATATGGTGTGAGTACAACCTCTTAAATTTGAACTGCCTGAAATGTAACGTAATGACCTTTTATAGAGGTACCCCTACGTTTTTAAGTTATTCGCTTCAGAACTCCCGACTTGATCGTATATATTCAGTAAACGATTTAGGTGTTATTTTGGACCCGAAGCTTAAATTTGACTGCCACATAATGTCGACTGTCAACAAAGCTATGAGTGTTCTTGGATTTATAAAGCGTTGGTCAAAAGAATTTGATGACCCTTATATAACCAAATTGTTATTTACCTCCCTTGTCCGTCCTATTTTGGAATATTGTTCTTCTGTTTGGAGTCCTCAATATCAAGTGCACAGTGACCGTATTGAGTCGGTACAAAAAAAATTTCTTCTTTTTGCGCTTCGTAGTTTGAACTGGGATCAAAACGTAAGGCTTCCTTCCTACCAGAGTAGATTACTATTGCTTAATTTACCTACACTTGAAAACCGTAGAATAATGCTTGCTACTATTTTTATGCAAAATCTTATAAGAGGTGATTCTGTAGAACTGGTAAACCGTTTAACTTTTAATATTCCCGTTAGACTAACACGAAACTACTACCCTCTTAATTTGCCCCGATGTACATCTAATTTTAGTCTGCATGAGCCCTTTCGCGTTCTCTGTACTAATTATAAAAATCTTTATCATTTAATTTGTACTTCAACTTCTATCCCTGTATTAAAAACTAAAATTTTATCTCATTTGCTTCAATCATAGTTTGTAGCCATGTGTCCCGTATTTATTTGTTTCATGTATTTTCCTCGCGAACTCGCATTTTGCCCGAAATTATAAAGGGTCCCGCGCGTAACAAGCACGTGCTTGGTATCGTTGGGCCACTTGTTTGTACTGCTCGTAGTGCATCAACGTCCATCAATATAATTGAAAGCGTCGAGGGAGCGTCGAGGGAGTAACAATGGAGCAACGAGAGAGCGCCGAGGGAATTACAGGATCACCCGAAGACTCTACGGCTAGGATACACAAGGAAACGCCGGCGAGTGGGAGCGAGTTTTTTTGAAGTTTCCCAAAGTAAAGGGGGAATGTGAGGAGTTGAATAACCCCCCACAAATTCCAGCAGCAAGAATAACGGATGGCCGGCCGCCTACCAGTTACGCGGCGAATTCGCGTAGTAGCGGTGCGGCGAAGAGAGTTTGGAGAATAAGGATGAGATTGAGAGTTTGGAGAGCGAGAAGTGTAGAAAGAGAGTTTGGAGACTTCGAGATTAGGAGAGAGAACTCTGCCAAAGAGAGTTTTAAGAGCAGGAAGCGGAGAGTGGAGACTTCGCAGGCAGAGCCAGAGTGCCATGTGCAAAAGGGGAAATAACGGAACTGCACCGGACTTTGGTCCAGAAGGACAAGTCCCACATCTCAGCAGCGGAGCGACGCACAGGCGTGCCACAGGCACCGAATGAATAAGCGGAGCGGCAGCAACAGGCAGAAATACAATTTAAGGCCGTGCATGAAAGGCAAGTAGGTTAAGCAGGAGCTACGGACTTTGGACCCGAAGTGGAGAGATCCAGTGGGCAGAGCGCAGAGGGGAAATAACGGTTCCCGGAGGCCCTATAAAAGGCCGCCGGGCGCGATCAGTCGATCTCGAAGAGTCAATCTATTAAGATCAGTCCAGATATCCAAGTGAAGAAGTCAGCCAGTACAGTGAACTACAAGTGAGCAACAACAAGTCGAATCGCCGGAAGCAGCGCCGTGGGAGCCTACTAGGAGCAAGATCGCTACGTCGAGACGTTCGGGATTGAATCACCAGGAATCTCCGAATTGAGACGCAGATAGCTGAGGTCCAGAGGGCATCACACGGCTAGGTCAAGGCGATCCAAATCATTTCTGTCTCGGCCAAATTCACCCATCTTGCCTGGACAATCGAACAGAGTTTGAGCGGTGTAAGCCTGCGACAAGAAATCGCGAACTCAGGGAGAAACCTATCGGCCAGAAGGGAGATCGATCAATCGTTTGCGGTCTCGAGTGGAGTACTTCAGGAGAGCCCTACGGTTTAAGTCGTGTATTCCCGAAGCGGCGTGCGTTCTAATCCCAAGTGAAACGAGCCAGAAGGGAGATCGGTCGATCGTTGGTGGCATCAAGTGGAAAACTCCAGTAGAGCCCCGCGGTTAAGTCGTGTAATCCCGGATCGGCGTATGACCGAGATCCCGAGTACCAGAGGCCACGCTACGTCCAGCCACGCAGCCAGCATACGCAGGAGCAGAGCGGAGCCAGCCAACGCGTCACGACAGATCGAACTACGAGAAAACGTCACGGACGATAAGCCGAGGGGTGAGGCTAGGGCGGAACGGTTGTTTACGCTAGGCGTTGAAGCTAAGTGAAGCACTCGGCAGCATCCTTTCGTAACTTGGACTGGCAGCTCAATCTGAGTTAAACACTAGTGGGACCAGCCGGGACAGAGCCAGGAACAGGCGGTGGTGTATCGAAAGGAGAGATTCCTGGAGATCGCGGCCTCTTTTCACCGTAGTCTGAGAACGGTGACGCTTTCCTAAACCCGTGCAGCTATGGCGCTACGAGTAGTCGTTGCCTTCATGGAAGGCGTTAATTCTGAGCTTTCTCACTGATCTACTGGGCGGTCACGTTTATTATAAATTTGGTGGGACGAACACACAACTATACTAAGCTAGCCGCACGAATCTCGTAGCGAGCAGACCTAATAAATCAGTTCGATACAGTAGTCGGGATTCTTCCGCCGAAGTACCTAGTAATACCGTAAGCGACGTCCATCCACACTGTATCCGGTTCCCCTTTGCGGCCAAGAAGTCCATGCCTAGGATAACGCGGTTTAACATGGTAGGCGTAACCAGCAATGACAACACTACTCGCGTGCCACCCACTTCCACTTGTGTTCCCCATAGCGCTCTTACCTCTAATTTGGATTGGTCGGCCAACGCTATCGTAGTCGCAATTTCATATATCTCTTCTGGTCTGACCGTCATACGAGCGAATTCTGCTCTGGCGAAACTCCTCGACGCACCAGTGTTCACAGTAGCGTCCACCATTGTATAACCTCAGTGGAGCGTTTCTTTTGGCTGGGTTGTTGGATCGTACTTAACCCGTACTTAGACTTTGTTCGTTTCCCGGAGAGCCACGCCTACAACATTCGATGGTTAGGATGCCCCTGTGGCCGCAATCCCAACAAAAATTCAGCCGATAATTCGAACAATCCCGCCTGAAATTTCCGACCTCGCCGCATCGACCACATGCCCGAGGAACTTCTTCGGGGTCGACTCCGTAACTCGCCGTAAGCCCACGCCTTTGTCTTGTGGGTGGGTGCTTGGGGTCCCGAGAACCGTAGTGATCCTGCAATAGCGCGCGGCGTTTCCACACTGCACCCACACGGCACAGGAACGCTCACTAGCGTGACGAATACCTTCTGCGTTTCGGCCAGGGTGCCTTTAACGCCAAATCCGAATTTCAGTGCCAGCGCGGCCAGTTCGTCTTTGCGGCGCGCGTAGATCCATCGTACCCCAAGACGCGGATTCTTAATCAAATAAGCTTCTTCGTACTCACCATCGGACTTCTTCGGATCTGTCATGCTTCTTCGTGGTATTCTGCGGCAGGTTGCTGTCCTCTCCTTCGATGATGTCTATTCGTTGGTCCGCATTCACTGTTCGGAATACTCCTCCGTTATGATCTTAGCTGTCCTCGGTTCGATCGAAGCCTGGCTTTTCAGGATAATATCTTTTTATTAGTGGGTCTTAGGCCACTATGATGTTTTTCTCTAGCTAGCTTCAGTGTCCCTAATCGGGCGCCATTTGTAAGGATGCTCTCTGGCCGAGGTACAATTCTCAGTCAGGTTCAGGAGTTGTTTGTGCTTGACTGAAGAGGCAAACAATGAACAGAAGATTGGTTTGATACTGAAATATAGTTTATATATTGTGCACTTAGGGTACAATTCAAGGTTTTATTCGCGAATCAAATTCACGGGTATCTTCCTTTTCGATTCCAAGTTCTTCGTAGAGTGACCAACTCTAACTGTTCTCCTTTCCCTAATCTCTCGGCTTTTTCGCCAGAAACTAGCGATGATAAAACTGCACATGCCACCCGGCAATGCTCGACGTAGCATGATAGGATTCTGGTTGAGTCAGCGCTGTAGAATGTAAGATTATTTAAAATATAAAGGATAAGACAGAGTTAATGATGTAATGGTAAACGGCAGAGCTTAGTAATTGCCCTTTTAAATGTTCTGTTTTGAGTTTTGATGGTTACGACCCGTACGAGCTCATCCGAGCCGGGATGTAACTGGATGACTCGCCCTAATTTCTATTGAGCAGGCGGTGTCCCGTCATCCTTTAGAATTACCAGGTCATTGAGTTGCAGATTTTCTGTGACTTCACACCATTTTGGCCGATTCTGCAAATGGGAAAGCCAATCCAGAGTCCATTTCTTCCAGAATCCATGGATCATCCTTTGCTGGTTGAGAAAGGTTTCTTTAAACTTAGTTGATGGGGCTCTACATTCTGGTGGTGCGAGCATGGCATCGCCTATTAAAAAATGTCCTGGAGTGAGGTAGCTTAGATCTTCGGGGTCTGCGGTAAGGGGCACAGTGGCCGCGAATTCAGACATACTTCTATGCGTATGAGTACCGTCGAAAACTCTTCATAAGTGAGGCTGGAGCTTCCAGCCATTCTAGTCAAATGGTGTTTGACTGATTAAACGTTCGCCTCCCAAAGCCCTCCCTCGGCGATCGGGGCGGGCTAAAGTGCCATTCAATTTGCTTGTCAACTAATCTTGCTGCGGCCGTGTTCTCGTTGTTCCGCTGCTTTGAGAGCTCATTCCGGAGTGCTTTGTCCGCGCCCACAAAATTGGTGCCATTGTCGCTATATATGTGACGAAATAGTCCGCGTCGTCCTATGAACCGATCCAGTGCCCACAGAAAATGATCCGATGTGAGCCCGGTGACTACCTCCAGGTGGACAGCCTTGGAGGCCAAACAGATGAATATGGCGATATAACCCTTATACGTTGCTGTTCCTCTCAGTTGGGCAGCATTTAGTTCAATGGCTCCGGTGTAGTCGATGCCGGTAGCCCAAAAGGGACGACATGGCGGGTTGATTCGATGAGGTGGCAAATTCCCCATGAGTTGCTTTTCAGCTGTTGGGCAAGCACGAAAACATTGCATACATCCTCGCATCCTTCTTTTGGTAGCTACGCGTCCGTTGACAATCCAAAAGCGTAAACGTGTCTGCGCTAAGGTCAGCTGAACTCCTCCATGAAGCGTGGCATGATGTGCATCCTTAATGACAAGATCTGTGAATGAATGTTTATTTACGATTGAACGATAAATGCGCGTGACTTAAGCGGCCACGGACGCGAACAACGTTATCTTCGATGAATGGGTTAAGATTTCGTAGTTTGCTTAGCTTCGGAAGTGGTTTAGAAGAACGTATTACCTTTATGTCCGCTATAAACGATTCTGCTTGAACCAACCGAACTATGCATAGGAGGGCGTCATTGAGTTCTTTTAATCTCAGATGACCATTCAGTCGATCAGCCTTGTGCCGAGAGTTTATACTAAACCTGAGGATATAGGCGGTTATGCGGATCAGACGGCTAAAGGTTGAATAGCGGTGGAGAATGCTGTCTTCCTTTCCGAGTATGTGGATGTTGATCTTGTCTGGTTTGGCTTCTAGCATACTTGGGTCGACGATTGGTGGGATGGAATTGGTAGGCCAATCATTGTCGTTGAAACTCAACCAAACTGGGCCGTTCCACCACAGGGACGATGTAAAAAGCTCCTTGGGACTTCTCCCGCGAGTGGTAAGATCGGCCGGATTTTTGTTGGTGTTCACTTGTCTCCATTGGTGTGGGTCTGAGTGTGCACGGATATATGCCACCCTGTTCGCCACAAAAGTTTTCTAACGATTTGGGTCCCCGTTTATCCAATGTAAAACGATTGTTGCATCCGTCCAGTAGAATACCGGAATGGGCTCGTCGGTCCACGTATTCTTTTCCAATACCCATCGTACCAGCTTAACGGCGAGAACTGCTCCGCTTAACTCGGTTCTTGGAATGGTTAGGGGTTTCGTAGGAGAAACTTTGCTTTTGGATGTAAGTAGGGAAACATAATGTGAATTAGTTTGCTGTACACGTAAGTAGACTGCTGCTGCGTAGGCTATGGATGAGCCGTCACAAAAAACGTGGATTTGTTAACGCTCACCGGAGTCGGAGGAGAGTCCGGTCCAGCGTGATATAGTGATGGTGCTGATGTCATCTAAAGAGTTGAGAAACTGCGTCCAGCGTGCCGCGAGATGCGAAGGAACTGGGTCATTCCATTGCAATCCGGTGATGGTTCCATCGCACTGTGTGATCGTTGACACCATTATTTCCTTTGATATAATTTTAGCCGATATGATAATCGGGGTAATCAGGCCGAGCGGGTCGAATAATCGTGAGATATTAGATAGGATTAGTCTTTTCGTATTGATGATCAGAGGTTTGTGAAGGATTTTGTATTTGAACACATCTAAACTTGGTATCCAGTACATTCCCAGTGTCTTGACCTGGTCTTCACTATCCCATTGTAGAAGAGTACTGCTGCATCTGTGCTCGACGGGAATTTCTGCCAACAATGATGGACTGTTGCTCGCCCACTTCCTTAACTCCATGCATGCATTTTGAAGGGCTCCAGATACTTGCTCCATTGTGTCCTTTGCTGCCTCAACTGTATAGTCGCCGGTAAGCATGTCATCGACGTACATCTCGTGCTTCAGGACATGTCTCGCTCTCGGATATCTGCTATTTTCGTCTTCGCCAATTTGATGCAGCACTCGAATCGCGGTAAACGGGGCGGATGCTGTGCCGAAAGTTACTGTTGTGAGACAATATTCGTTGATTTCGCCGTCGGCTGCCCTCCAAAGGATCCGTTGGTATTGATGATCGTCGTGATCTGCTGTGATTGCGTACGGATATTTCCTCCAATTCAGAATGGCCATACCACTGATGCGCTGAAGTGCTCCCGTGCAGACTTTTACGGTACTTAACAGAGATCGTAGATCTTCCGCCTTCTCCTTATGAAGAGTCGACAAGTTGTACAGTGCATTCATCTGGTGTGCAAATACGATGCGTGGGTTATTATACCGCTTAATGAGCGTCGACCATGCCACCTGGTAATTGGCGTCGGTCAGCTGGAGCTGTTGGATGTCGCAATCTCGACCTGCGGGAAGGGAATCTTTCAGAAAATGGAATCTTTGACTATCACTAAGTCGATGATGTTACCCTAGAACTTGGGTACAGGTATTTGGGGCAAGTTGACACGTATTGCAGGTTCTGCTTTATGCAATGGCTGGGGTGTTACGGGAGGTGGTTCCGGTGCATGAATCTGTTTGTAGCTTTCGTCGATAGATCAATATACTTCCAAATAGCGTTCTTCAAACTCAGAGGCAAACCTCGAATCCCTCGGTGCACACCATCCTTGTGTGTGTCTCTAAAAAGTTCGTCTTCAAATCATCTACTTGCTGCAGTCGTTTCTGGAAATAAATCGCTGTTTTCCGAGACATAGCATCCTTCCGGAAACACTGTAAAGTTGCCTTAAGAGCTTCGTGACGATCCGCTTGTAGTTTGGCTAAAACATCCAGATCATTAGTGTCGGCCATTTTTACTCTTTATTACAGTTTGACTTGTAGTTTTAGAGCCACTGACCAGCTGCGCACCGTTGCCAAACTTCAGACCGCGTGTAAATCAGACTTGCGGTAAATCTTGCGGTTGTCGATTTTGCGAGTTGCTTCTCCCTTTGTTCGTTGAGCTTGGACACCGATAATATTTTACTTGTTTTTTTTTTCCTTTCTTTTATTTTGCACGGATAAATAAATGTAGACTTGAATGAATTAAACGCACATATTAGATATGATATGCTGGCGTGTGGTTGTTCTAAGCGCGACGTTCAGACTTTCAGTTTCCCCTCATGGGCCACCATATGTTTGTGCTTGACTGAAGAGGCAAACAATGAAAAGAAGATTGGGTTGATACTGAAATATAGTTTATATATTGTGCACTTAGGGTACAATTCAAGGTTTTATTCTCGGATCAAATTCACGGGTGTCTTCCTTTTCGATTCCAAGTTCTTCGTAGAGTGACCAACTCTAACTGTTCTCCTTTCCCTAATCTCTCGGCTTTTTCGCCAGAAACTAGAAATGACAAAACTGCACAGGAGTCCTTACAAAAATATTTGTAAGTCACTGAGACACTGGGCTAAAGAGTTTTATTCACCTTTAGTGAACAGGGTTTTTAGACGATTATCTTGAAGGTCTTCCACTCGATTCGAAGCCGGAGGAGAACTTCCAGGATGTTTTAGAGTACACTCTGTATTTGCGCTATACAGCGCTATACAGAAAATCCCACAGGCTGGACCTTGGGGCGAGGCCGCAGCCGAATTAAGCAAGGGCACAAAGATCTAGCCTTTCCACTAACTACTGGGTTATGTAGGTATGGAAGGATCTAACCTTTCCACTAACTATCGGATTGAATAATAACTACTGGGTTAAACAAGAATGCAAGGATCTAGCCTTTTCACTAACTACTGGGTTAAAGAAGGGTGGAAGGATCTATCGTTTCCACTGAATACTGGGTTACGCGACTCTTATCGTTGATTTCTACTAATTACGCGAGTCGAGTTCCGACTAGCGATTATGGTTTCTGCACGGATGTAAAAGGGAGCAGGAGGGTGAGAGATTAGGTAAAATAATTAACACTAAGATCGTTTCTTATTACTTGCACAATTTATTCACCGAGGGTTTTCTTTACTCACCGTACTCTTTATTTCAACCTATCCGATTCACTGCACCGTCCTTGCCGTTTATTTCACTAACCTTTTTCCACGTTGTTTGTGCTTAAGCGTGACTTGTAGCACAATAGATGTTGACGAGGCCTCGCGTTGTTAATATGCTGCACACTGGATTACTTGTCGGTTCCTAAATAGCATTGTATGATGCCGTTGCTGGTAGACTCGACAGTTGGCTGATGATTCTCTACTAGCTCATTTATCGCCACTAATCTTGAGGAATACTCATCGCTGGTAGAAATGCCGCTTTCTCGAACTCTTCATCTAGGTCACAGAACGGTTGCCAAAGATCGGACGAATCCCTGCTATAATACTTTATGACCAGTTGGATTTGCCCATGTACCTCATTTCGATCGTCAAGTAGACGATTGTGTAAATCGACTCGGTTCTGACCTTTTTCCTCTATGAATGAGATCGAATGCAGTAACTACTCGTTTTTTGGAGATGCCGTATCCTAGGAAGCTGGATAAGCCAAATGGGATGGTTGATCCTGTGAAGCTGGATAAACTGCAGTCCCCGAATTGGATGGTCGATCCTGCGAAGCTGGCTCAAGTTGTGTATCCTGTGGGGCTGGATGAGCTGGGTATCCTGTGAAGCTGCGTATCCAGTGAAGCTGGATAATTATGCGGTCCTGGGACGCTGGATAAGCTATGCGGGTATCCTGTGAAGCTGCTTATCCTGTGAGGCTGGATAACTATGCGGTCCTGGGAAGCTGCGTATCCTGTAAAGCTGGATAACTATGCGGTCCTGTGAAGCTGCGTATCCTGTGAAGATGGATAAGCTATGCGGGTATTCAGTGAATGTGGATAAGCTATGCGGGTATCCTGTGAAGCTGGATAAGCTATGCGGGTATTCTGTTAAGCTGGATACCCGCATAGCTGGCTAAAGCTGTGAATCCTGTGGAGCTGCGTATGCTGTGGAGCTGGATAACTATGCGGTCCTGTGAAGCTGCGTATCCAGTGAAACTGGATAACTGGGTGTCGAGTTTTTTTGTTTTTTGCTTCCACCGCGTGATTAAACCTGAGCGTACTTCTAGACCGTGTACTTGCGGTGATGCTGTCAGTGCCGAGGTTGGAGCGGTCAAGTCGTTTGGGCTGTTAATTCTGGGAGCGGTGTTCCTTACTCGGAAGGGCTGGTGGTGCCATACTTGAAAGGGCTTTGTAGTAGACAGTACCACTATAGCGAAGGATTAACCTACACACTCGGATGCTGGTACTGAAAACTAACAAAAAAGAGATGTAGTATGCAGCTACGGCCGGTTAGAGCCTCGGGTTGGCCCCTTGGTTCTAGACCTACGCTCACTGGGTTATGGGTAACCTAGTGTATAGAAAGACTCGGTTTCGTGCACTTCTAGCATTGCTCTGTGCTAAGCTCGTCGGATTGTCGTGGGTCTTCCTCATCTTTTCTATAACGCGCGCTGTACTACTAGAAAAAAGTTTTAAGTGCACTAAACGGTATCTACAAGGCTCAATAAAAATGGGTGTACACGGACTCTGGGTATACGGACGGACGTTGTAGGCAAAAGCAGGTCAAGAAATATCGGAAGTTAGGGTGGCTTGGTGTTACTCGCCCCCTTTCTGTACCCTCCCTACCATGATAACGCGCGAGATATAGTTGACGGTTATCCCTTATTCAATGTTTATTGATTCATAACATTTTTAATTCATATAGCTCCAGCATGGTTTGTTCAATCACGAACCTAGTTTTACAAAATTACTCAATCATAGTTGAAATATTCAATATCATTAACAAAAGGCATTTAAATTCAATCATGATTTCAATACGACTTCAATTCGTTCTTTCCAATACCAAATTCAATTCAGACTTTAACTAATAGCTACACTGACTTCATAACCTTCCGTTTAATATGCTCACACAATAATAATACCATTCAAATATATATAGGTAATTGTCAGTAAATCAATATAGTGGTAACAAAAATCTCACTTACGCAAAACTCCGGCGATGCAGGTTCGTTGGGCCCATCGAAGAGGGTGCTTTTTGGACAAATTTACATATTAATTTCTGACAAGGTTAATTGTGTGGCTTACACGGTTGGACATTGCCAGGAAATTAAAGAAAAATTATTACTAAATTAATACAAGGGTACGCTACGTAAGCCAGTACCGTGAATTTACTCTACAACTAAGAAAAAGTCTAGCACAAGTCACAGCAACTGATTCCGATCATCGGCCATCTACTGCTTCTCCGGTGCGGTTCCTGATCAGCTCACTACATACGAAGGGATCTGCGTCTTCGCATGTCAGACGACAGGTCTGGTTCTCTGTGTGGTCCTTCCTTTAAATCATCGGTCTTTCGCCTAGCTTATCCCATCGGCAAGCCGCACGTGGCCAGTACGGGTGAAGTGCCGGGTTGCTGCGCTACGAATCGCCTTCCAAAAGATCGCTCGATGGCCAAGCCAGAGCTGAAGGTTTATATGCCGCGCGTGGCGCGGGTTGGTGAGGCGATGTAGGCGTGCAGCAAGTGATAAATTCGGTAGACGTCTACTTCTCCATCCGATCACCTTCCAGAAGATCGCTCGATGGCCAAGCCAGAGCTGCGGGTTTACATGCCGCGCGTGGCGCGGGTTGGTGAGGTGATGATGGGCTCAATTAATGATCCGAATTGCGATCAAGTCCTGGTACCGTAACCCTCCAAATTATCGTTCTATGGCTTAGCCAGAACAGAGCAGGTGGAGGCCGCGCGTGGCGCGTGTTGGTGAGGTTACGTACTCCTTTAAGTTGTCATCCAGGTGGTTGGTCTTCGATCCAATCTGGTTTTAAGCCGCACGTGGCATGCGGTTGGTGAGATGACCGGCTACAGACTTGCGCCTTTTGACGGGCAAACTGTACCCCCAGTCACCTTCCAGAAGACGGGCCGAAGCTGCACACAGCGGGGCACGTGTTTGCAGGTGGCAACCCTGCCGTGGCAGATTGGCTCAAAAACCTCTTGTCTCTCGTCTCGGCCGGCGAAATTACAAACGGCGTGACCACGCCGAGCTGGCGCTGATGTAGCCGGGCGGCTTCGACAGAATCTTCTTTCTTTTACCTATTACACAAAAATACACTGTTCTATTTACACTGCCTATTGGTTAAGCTCGGTGTTAATATTTACCAGTAGTTGGGTTTTAAAACAACAATGATCCTCTTTTAGTATTTCACTTCACAATTTGGAAAAACTAGAGCACGTGGTGTGCAATTTCCCGTTTTCACTTGTGATTTTACGCCTGCTGTACGTCTGTACTTATGCAGAGTTTGAAAAGAAGTGACCGAAAACTTTGTCGCGAGAAGCTGGCTGTACGCTGCGGCGTTGCCAAACTTCACCCAACGGGATCGTTCCAGGTTCTGTTTTCGGTGAGCGGCGAGAAAGAGAGGCCGATATGCCGGTATGCTAGTTGTGCGAGCGGTTCGGCTAGACTATGCTCGATGCTCTCTGATATACCCTGCGCTTAGCCTTCGGGCATATGCGAATTTCCATCTAATATGATTTTATTCTACTTTTGAACGCAAATTTATATTTTCGTTTCGACTGGCCCCCACAGCTTGTAGCGGGTGCCTTACTTGGAAGGGCTTGTAGCGGGTGCCTTGCTTGGAAGGGCTTGTAGCGGGTGCCTTGCTGGGAGGGGCTTGTAGCGTATGCCTTACTGGGAAGGGATTGTAGCGGGTGCCTTACTTGGAAGGGCTTGTAGCGGGTGCCTTTCATATTTATATGAAAGGGCTTGTGGCGGGTGTCTTACTCGGAAGGGTTGGTTGTTAAAGTGAATCAGTTGTAGATTCCTTGCGAATGTAATCCTTAAATATGTAAGGATCACGTCGGGGTCAACAATGTTTGACCACACAACTGCACTGTGGATCGAGGTCTATGCCATAAGGATCCCGGTCCTTATAGGATTAATAGCCAATAGGGTATCTTACTTGGTGGTAAAGCGCGATTACGGATCATTTTTCCAACTAGACTCCGCGTTTTACTTCGTTCCCAGGAAAAAGACCCGTAATCGCGCCCTACCACCAAGTAGCTCCCCTATTGGCTTCAACACCTATAAAGGTGTAACTTATAAACTTCGCCGTGTCACCTTTTCCTTAAATAATGTAAACTAAACAAGAGAAAACGACTATAACGTGTGCCTCGACTATCAAATACCCGTTACTCAGCTAAAGCAATCAGTCTCAAGAACGCCAAACCAAGCAGCCGCTTAAAAGTAGCGCCATCTACCGGACATTTTTGCGCTGTGTATTAGCCCCTAGAGTCTACGTGCATAGTGTCAATCTTCTAGCTTCTTCTTAATACAGACGGACGGACAGAAGGACAGACGGACACGACTAGATCGACTCGGCTAGTGATCCTGATCAAGAATATATATTCTTTATATGGTCGGAGACGCTTCCTTCTACCTTTTACTTACTTTGCACGAATCTGTTATATCCTTTTACTCTACGAGTAACGGGTATAACAACATTTAGAACAAAGCAATAATTTAAATGATAAGTATTATACAGAATGCACTGATCCCAAAAGCCTCGAAATGTGGCGCATTTTTCATTCCAGAGAGGAGAGCACAGGAGTCTCTGGTTCTTTTAACTTCATAAACTTCGGCTGGCCGAAGTGACCTTTGTTTATTGTTTTAAATATTACAGATCGTTAGTAGAAAATCGTGCGTATGTAACCTAATTGGTAATGTTAGTAAAATTTGTACTTACGGGTAAGGTGTACCATACCAGAATCAGAATCAGAAATTTGTTTGAAGAAGTATTCAACCACATTAAGGACAGCAACAAAGGCAGAAAAGATCAAACTGAAACATTAATTAATAAGAAATGGTTATTTAAGTAAATATAAAAAGATAATATAGCTTTGGCATATTAAAGTTCATCTTAATATAATTTTTATGATTTTTATTAATTATGTATGTACATTGGGGTGGTCTTATTTTATATGAAATTTGTATGGTCATACTCTTACCCTTTTATAAATTGCCTTTTCGTTACCCTAATACATAACAAATAGAAAAAGTTAAAAAAAAATGGGGTTTAGGTGGTGCGCAATGGCTTTATTACGCATTTTTTATGTTTATCTATATGCCGTAGTCTTGAATTTATACTTTGACAGTACGCCAAAAATTACCAATGTTTTAAACCTTGGCAAACTTCTGGAAGCAATCAACTCATTTATATTTAATTCCTTTTAGTATTTTTTTGGATGGTTGGACGTATCGTTAGGTTAGGTTAACCCGGACGGCCCACATGGACGGGCATAGGCCAATATGTCCCTTAGTTGTCCGGTTGATGTGTTTTCGTGTTTGTGTCCACAAGGATGGAGGTGTTTTTGGCGAAGGCAAGAAGTTCCCCTGGATTCCTGCTGGAGGCGTCTCCTAGTGATGCCAGATCTGGGGCTCGTGAGAGGGCCGGGCAGTTGCAGATTAAATGGTCCAGGGTTTCGACAGCCCCTGGTTCATCGTATTTCCTGCAGGTGCGGCTGTTAAGTATTCCGAGTGTGGTGGCGTTACATTGGTCTGTAATGATTCCCACTAAAAGTCTGCAATCTTTCCGTGGAAGATGCAGTACATACTGGCTGAGTTTATTGTAAGTCTTGGTATTCCAACCACCTGCTTTTTGCTCGCATGTCCGCCTCTTTCTTCTGAGAGAAGCGGGCACTCACATAGAGTCGCCGGGCCCGGATGCATCGCGGTGGCGCTCCTCTGATGAACGCGTGGTGTGGATTTTGTGGCAGGGCCCCCTGCAGTATATACCAGTCACGTCAGCTGTTGGCAAGATCAGCTGTGACCGAGTGTTGAGAAGCACCAAGTAAATCGCACAGGTCTGGCAACACTCCGCCGCCACTAGGGGGCGCTGTGCCAATCGACCGGCAGGAGGCGCTGTCGCACCAGCTTTTGAGCAGACGAAAGCTACCTGCTACGACGTGCGTATGCGATCTGCATAGCATAGCTTTCAGGGCTGCTGCTCTTGATCCTTGGTAGGAGGTAGTGGAATACGGGTGAAACCCAAACCCAGGGCTAGCGAGGGCTCCTGCTCTTGAAGGCTGCTGCTCTTGATCCTTGGCAGGAGGTAGTGGAATACGGGTGAAACCCAAACCCAAGACTCGCACAGAGGAACATTAAGATGGTAAAGGTTATGGATCAGACCAATAGCCAACCACACCGCTGTGTGGTACACCTTTAAGCGGGGCTTTGGCGACCGAGCAGGAGCGGTGAAACTCCCACCTGCTTAGTCACGGGGAAACCCCTGGCCAACAAGGGACCTCGCAAGTGCACATGCCGCCCCTCCCCACCCCTCCATGTAGCATCTGTCCCACAATGGGGGCTACGTGATCTGCGTCTGTGCCATAGTGGTCGGCAGAAGATTAAGCCTGGCAGCAGGCCCTAGCTGCACCAAAAAAATGCTAAATACAGGTAGCGCCTGACCTAAAGTGGGCGGCTATCTGGTCTGCGTCTGAGCCATAGCACTATGGGGCATTTGACCACTTTTATAGGCCTAAATTAATTACTCAGTCAATTTAAAAGATATAGACGTGAAACTTTACCAGTCTTCATATATAAAAATCATCCGGATCGGACATCTATATCATATAGCTGCCTGTTAGCGCACGCAAACTCCTTTAAAAAAAATACACTGTAAACAATCCAATGTAAATAGCGTATAATCTTGTAAATATTCAGCAATCCTATGTAAATACCCTATAATCTTGTAAATACTCAGCAATCTCATGTAAATAGTCTGTTATCAATAATTGTTTAAACCAAGCGTTCCGATTCCACAATTCCAAACCAAGCTAAGCTAAAAACCTAAAACTGGGAACTGTACCTCAACTTGAGTTTCCGTTTCACTTCTGAATAAAACGTGGCAGTGAAAAGAACTTTGCTCGGCATCTTCTTCTAAGTTTTGTTTCTTTTTATAATCCCACTTTGAATCATCCCCATCGGCATCTGCCGCATCATCCAACATAATCATTGGCATCCACCAGCATCGTCGGCATCCGCATCGACTCGGCGACCGCACATCATCAGCATCCACATCAACATCCCTTCGTCACGCATCATCGCCAACAGCAGCGCCTTCGAGCTGAGCCGCCAGCACTTCATCCATCATAAAGGCAACAGCTACCAAGCTCCGCGTATTAGCTGCCCACCTTTTCATGGTCCTTCTGCGCAAACATCGAATCATCGCCCTATTCCAGAAAGGTAAATGATCGTGGCTAACCTACAAGCCACGCTAAAAAGAAAATTTACATTTTTTCCCCCAAGTAAAATTAGGGTAACATCACCCTTTCATACGCAAATAATACATAATAATAAATAATACAGTCCACAAGAATAATAAAGTACAAAAGCCAGTCCCTTTGCGCTGTATATTTTTATTTCAAAATCTGCCACACATACACCTGTAGTTACATAATTGCAACCACGTGCATTATTGCACTCTCACACTAAAACAATTTTATACACTCTACAACATATTTACCCTCGCACACGTCAACATTTTTACACTCAATCCAATAAATCTTGTGTGAATTTTAATAAAAAAAGAAGAGTCCCACTGCCAGATAAATGCTGGTATCAGAAGAAACTTAGTTGGTTTATTGTTAACACGTCGGTCTCGCTCTTTAAATTCACACCGTCGCAGTTGCAAAAGGTGCAACAGCGTACATTTGCAGTTTAGTGTTCGCAGATTTACATACAACTTTATCAAACATCGCTCTTTAAATTCACATCCCCTCGCAGTTGCAAAAGGTGCAACAGCGTACATTTGCAGTTTAGTGTTCGCAGATTTACATACAACTTTATCAAACATCGCTCTTTAAATTCACATCCCCTCGCAGTTGCAAAAGGTGCAACAGCATACATTGGCAGTTACATTGATGCATGTTCACATCACAACAATAATAAACATCTTGAACAGAAAAAACATAAATTTAACTTTATCACACTTATTTTGAACAATACACACGTTATACACTATAGTATAAGCAATTATTATAGGCTTGCTCACATCAAGAGTGATAAGGCCAGTTTCGAACACTACCAATGTGTAGAAAACAAGGTTAAGTAAATCTGTAAGTAGACACACAGTCTCATATTCCATTATACTATTCTCAATATTCCACCTTAATCACAACACAAGCCTCCGGCTAGTCCTTTCGCTCTCGAATCACAACACAAGCCTCCGGCTAGTCCTTTCGCTCTCGAATCCAACACAAGCCTCCGGCTAGTCCTTTCGCTCTCGAATTACAAAACAAGCCTCCGGCTAGTCCTTTCGCTCTCGACTCATAACACAAGCCTCCGGCTAGTCCTTTCAATCAGTCCTCTCAATTCGCTTACACAATCACAAAAATGACGGAATATCGGGCATTCAACTTCTCAAAAAACCGTTTTCTTCAGTTTTGCGAAAAAGCCCAAACACTTAACAGAACAGAGACAACCGTAAAAGAATGCATAGCTCGTGTAGACAATTTGTTTGAGCAGGTTGATCGAGATTTCAAAACCGCGTTAACCTCAGGCGAAGAAAACGACGAACTAGCGGATATCCGCGTCAAAGCTTCTCTCAAAGGGTTTCTTGCCGAGAGTTCATTTTCAAATCCATCTTTAAATCAGAACAACCTAAGCGGATTTGGCAATGAGCTCCCTAACTCAAGTCACATTAAGGTTCCACCATGTGACACAGAGCCATTCCATGGCAACTATGAAGACTGGCCTTCGTTCAGGGACATGTTTACAGCAGTCTACACCAATCATCCCAAGCTTACATCAGCCCAAAAGCTTTATCACCTGCGACATAAAACACATGGGGAAGCAGGCACAATTGTAAAGCGCTTTCCCTTATGTGATGAAAATTTTTATCCAGCATGGGAAGCGCTGAGCACGAGATTCGAAAACAAAAGACTCATTGTAGATACCCAGCTCAAAAACATTTTCGATCTAAAACGAATTAGTTCCGAGGATAGCAAGGATATCCAGAAATTCCAAGCTACCATTACGAGCTGCCTGGCAGTTTTATCAGCGCAGCAAGTCTCCACCGCCGACTGGGATCCCTTCCTAGTATACCACACCTCATCCAAATTACCCCAGCAGACACTCTCCCTATGGGAACAGTCACTAGAATCCAGGAAAGAATTGCCTACGTGGTCCCAATTAACAACCTTCCTTACGGCCCGTATAGAAGTACTTGAACGTCTGTCCGCCATCAATCCAATAAAAAATTTTGTTCCAACCCAGGCAAAGTTTCACTCCAAAAATTCATACTTTAGCTCATGCAGCTACTACAGACACTTCATGCAAATACTGCAAAAGTTCACACCACATACGCCAATGTGCAGAATTTAAAAATCTGTCACCCAAAGACCGCTATCAAGTCGCAAAAACAGCAAAACTATGCATCAATTGTTTGGCTTCCAACCACGCAATAAGTGAATGCAACAGTTTAAAAACATGCAACTCATGCAATAAGCAACATCACACTCTGCTGCATTTCCCACCTCGGCAGCAAGAATCCCAGGTCGTCGACGCACACTACGCGGGTCAAAATCCAAACGTGATACTACCCACCGCGATAGTCTACATTCCCTATAAAGGCGAACTTATTCGCATGCGAGCTTTAATCGACCCAGGCTCCCAAAGGTCATTTATCACTGAAAAGGCTCAAAAACGCGTTAATTTACCGACCATAAAATGCCACACAAATATTTCAGGGATTGGAGGTCATTACGTTAGCTCATCGTCCAAAATATGCAAATTTAAACTCACCAACGGGGAAGATCTGTGCTCTATACCAGTTGAGGCTATCGTACTCAAACGATTAACCAATCTTCTCCCGTCTGTTTCCGTTACGAAACCAAAATCCCCAAGTCTAGATCAATTAAACCTGGCAGATCCCAATTTTTCAACCGCTGTAGAAATTGACATGGTACTGGGAAGCGACATCACTCCCCAGATATTTCTAGAAGGCATAACAAGTCCCCTAGACAACAATCTTCTCGCTCAGCTTACGGTGTTCGGGTGGTTAATTAGTGGTCCACTACCCAACACCTCCACCGCCTATGCTTTTTCAACTCTAGTGGAGGAAGACATAGCAGACGTAGGAAAACAACTACAAAAATTTTGGGAACTCGAAGAAATATCTGTAGACAAAACCGTAAATGAAGTGGACGAAAAGTGCGAAACCCATTACGTCAACACTACTCAAAGGTTACCAGATGGTAGATATATGGTGCGCCTCCCGTTCAAAAGTGAATTCCCCAATATCATGTCCCTAGGTTCTTCCAGAAATATCGCTATGGGACAATACGCCCGGTTTCACAAAACTTTACTCAAAGACGAGGCCCTAAATTCAGAATACTCCCGAGTCCTTCAAGAGTACATTGACCTAGGTCACATGACAGAAGTTCCACCCATGGAACTCATTCAGAAAAATCAATATCTGTCGTTTTACCTTCCTCACCATGCGGTCGTCAGGCCCGAAAGTAAATCCACCAAATTACGCGTGGTATTTAACGCATCGCGTAAAACTCATTCTCAATTTTCATTAAATGATGTTCTCCATAAAGGCCCCATTCCAACGTCTAATATTTCGTCCCAAACAATCAGCAACCATGAAAGATTTCCAGCTCAATACGGTCACATTCAACTGTCAACTGTGCTCCATTCCTAGCAATTCGCACGCTACAACAGCTAGCTACGGACTGCAAAGAAAAATACCCTAGGGCAAGCCAAATCCTTCTCCAGGAAACTTATGTCGACGACAAGAACACTGCAAATCACATCAAGCATTTCACTCGAACCGCAGGTACCAGAACATTCACATTCGAGGAGTTTGCCACATTACTTGCGAAAATAGAGGCCGTTCTCAATTCCCGTCCGCTCTGCATACCCAGATCCAATGTTGAAGACTTAATGCCACTAACTCCGGGGCATTTCCTTCGAGGAGCACCTTTAACGGCGCTTCCTGAAAATCCCAACGAATCTCTCTGCATAATAAACCGTTGGCAGAAGCTAAAACTTCTTCATCAAGAATTCAGCACCCGATGGCGACATGAGTACCTTCATGAACTCCACCGAAGGTACAAATGGAAGCAACCAAAGGCCAATCTGTCAGTTAATGACATCGTCATTATCAAGGACGACGCCTGCCCACCCACGCATTGGCGTCTTGGAAGAGTCATACGCTTACATCCAAGCAAAGCCCAAAATACGCGCACAGTAGACCTCCAAACCCGAACTGGGCCACTCACGCGACCCATTGTAAAACTCGTGCCTCTCCCAATCAAAGACCCCTCGCCCTCGGTTGAACAATAACCGAATTCCTACCCCATTCTCTCTCTCTGTTAAAGCTCGTCCCATTTATGCACACAAACTAATTCCGTAATTAATTCCTTAGATGTACAAGTGCCGCATGTGCCACAAACGTCATCCTTTGCGGGTATGCGCAAAATTCATCAAGCTGACCATCCTGGAACGCCGCCGCGCCGCACGGAGAATGGGCTACTGCTCAAACTGCCTGGCCACCACACATCGCGTGCATCAATGCAATTCCAAAGAGGTGTGTCACAAGTGTGGAGACCTGCATGACACTGTGCTACACCACGGCTACACCACCACGGAAGCTCCAGAAGCATTCAAGAAGGAAGGACGTCAACCGCGCAGCCCACGAAAGGACAACTCTCCATCAAGCAGCAACCGACCCGTTCGAGCGAGTCGTTCCAAAACAAGGAACACTTCCGAACGCCGCCCTCCGAGACGTAGCATCTCACCATCTCAGACGCTTCGCCAGCTGCAGGAAGCCATCAAGAGCCTAACCAAGCTTAAAACCGCCATCCGGCAGGGGGGGCGGCATGTTAGCGCACGCTAACTCCTTTAAAAAAAATACACTGTAAACAATCCAATGTAAATAGCCTATAATCTTGTAAATATTCAGCAATCCAATGTAAATAGCCTATAATCTTGTAAATACTCAGCAATCTCATGTAAATAGCCTGTTATCAATCATTGTTTAAACCAAGCGTTCCGATTCCACAATTCCAAACCAAGCTAAGCTTAAAACCTAAAACTGGGAACTCTACCTCAACTTGAGTTTCCGTTTCACTTCTGAATAAAACGTGGCAGTGAAAAGAACTTTGCTCGGCATCTTCTTCTAAGTTTTGTTTCTTTTTATAATCCCACTTTGAATCATCCCCATCGGCATCTGCCGCATCATCCAACATCATCATTGGCATCCACCAGCATCGTCGGCATCCGCATCGACTCGGCGACCGCACATCATCAGCATCCACATCAACATCCCTTCGTCACCCATCATCGCCAGCAGCAGCGCCTTCGAGCTGAGCCGCCAGCACTTCATCCATCATAAAGGCAACAGCTACCAAGCTCCGCGTATTAGCTGCCCACCTTTTCATGGTCCTTCTGCGCAAACATCGAATCATCGCCCTATTCCAGAAAGGTAAATGATCGTGGCTAACCTACAAGCCACGCTAAAAAGAAAATTTACATTTTTTCCCCCAAGTAAAATTAGGGTAACATCACCCTTTCATACGCAAATAATACATAATAATAAATAATACAGTCCACAAGAATAATAAAGTACAAAAGCCAGTCCCTTTGCGCTGTATATTTTTATTTCAAAATCTGCCACACATACACCTGTAGTTACATAATTGCAACCACGTGCATTATTGCACTCTCACACTAAAACAATTTTATACACTCTACAACATATTTACCCTCGCACACGTCAACATTTTTACACTCAATCCAATAAATCTTATGTGAATTTTAATAAAAAAAGAAGAGTCCCACTGCCAGATAAATGCTGGTATCAGAAGAAACTTAGTTGGTTTATTGTTAACACGTCGGTCTCGCTCTTTAAATTCACACCGTCGCAGTTGCAAAAGGTGCAACAGCGTACATTTGCAGTTTAGTGTTCGCAGATTTACATACAACTTTATCAAACATCGCTCTTTAAATTCACATCCCCTCGCAGTTGCAAAAGGTGCAACAGCGTACATTTGCAGTTTAGTGTTCGCAGATTTACATACAACTTTATCAAACATCGCTCTTTAAATTCACATCCCCTCGCAGTTGCAAAAGGTGCAACAGCATACATTGGCAGTTACATTGATGCATGTTCACATCACAACAATAATAAACATCTTGAACAGAAAAAACATAAATTTAACTTTATCACACTTATTTTGAACAATACACACGTTATACACTATAGTATAAGCAATTATTGTAGGCTTGCTCACATCAAGAGTGATAAGGCCAGTTTCGAACACTACCAATGTGTAGAAAACAAGGTTAAGTAAATCTGTAAGTAGACACACAGTCTCATATTCCATTATACTATTCTCAATATTCCACCTTAATCACAACACAAGCCTCCGGCTAGTCCTTTCGCTCTCGAATCACAACACAAGCCTCCGGCTAGTCCTTTCGCTCTCCAATCGCAACACAAGCCTCCGGCTAGTCCTTTCGCTCTCGAATTACAAAACAAGCCTCCGGCTAGTCCTTTCGCTCTCGACTCATAACACAAGCCTCCGGCTAGTCCTTTCAATCAGTCCTCTCAATTCGCTTACACAATCACAAAAATGACGGAATATCGGGCATTCAACTTCTCAAAAAACCGTTTTCTTCAGTTTTGCGAAAAAGCCCAAACACTTAACAGAACAGAGACAACCGTAAAAGAATGCATAGCTCGTGTAGACAATTTGTTTGAGCAGGTTGATCGAGATTTCAAAACCGCGTTAACCTCAGGCGAAGAAAACGACGAACTAGCGGATATCGCAACACAGCATTTCAACAAATGTGAAGACGAGTTGTTTCGCGTCAAAGCTTCTCTCAAAGGGTTTCTTGCCGAGAGTTCATTTTCAAATCCATCTTTAAATCAGAACAACCTAAGCGGATTTGGCAATGAGCTCTCTAACTCAAGTCACATTAAGGTCCACCATGTGACACAGAGCCATTCCATGGCAACTATGAAGACTGGCCTTCGCTCAGGGACATGTATACAGCAGTCTACACCAATCATCCCAAGCTTACATCAGCCCAAAAGCTTTATCACCTGCGACATAAAACACATGGGGAAGCAGGCACAATTGTAAAGCGCTTTCCCTTATGTGATGAAAATTTTGATCCAGCATGGGAAGCGCTGAGCACGAGATTCGAAAACAAAAGACTCATTGTAGATACCCAGCTCAAAAACATTTTCGATCTAAAACGAATTAGTTCCGAGGATAGCAAGGATATCCAGAAATTCCAAGCTACCATTACGAGCTGCCTGGCAGTTTTATCAGCGCAGCAAGTCTCCACCGCCGACTGGGATCCCTTCCTAGTATACCACACCTCATCCAAATTACCCCAGCAGACACTCTCCCTATGGGAACAGTCACTAGAATCTAGGAAAGAATTGCCTACGTGGTCCCAATTAACAACCTTCCTTACGGCCCGTATAGAAGTACTTGAACGTCTGTCCGCCATCAATCCAATAAAAAATTTTGTTCCAACCCAGGCAAAGTTTCACTCCAAAAATTCATACTTTAGCTCATGCAGCTACTACAGACACTTCATGCAAATACTGCAAAAGTTCACACCACATACGCCAATGTGCAGAATTTAAAAATCTGTCACCCAAAGACCGCTATCAAGTCGCAAAAACAGCAAAACTATGCATCAATTGTTTGGCTTCCAACCACGCAATAAGTGAATGCAACAGTTTAAAAACATGCAACTCATGCAATAAGCAACATCACACTCTGCTGCATTTCCCACCTCGGCAGCAAGAATCCCAGGTCGTCGACGCACACTACGCGGGTCAAAATCCAAACGTGATACTACCCACCGCGATAGTCTACATTCCCTATAAAGGCGAACTTATTCGCATGCGAGCTTTAATCGACCCAGGCTCCCAAAGGTCATTTATCACTGAAAAGGCTCAAAAAGGCGTAATTTACCGACCATAAAATGCCACACAAATATTTCAGGGATTGGAGGTCATTACGTCAGCTCATCGTCCAAAATATGCAAATTTAAACTCACCAACGGGGAAGATCTGTGCTCTATACCAGTTGAGGCTATCGTACTCAAACGATTAACCAATCTTCTCCCGTCTGTTTCCGTTACGAAACCAAAATCCCCAAGTCTAGATCAATTAAACCTGGCAGATCCCAATTTTTCAACCGCTGTAGAAATTGACATGGTACTGGGAAGCGACATCACTCCCCAGATATTTCTAGAAGGCATAACAAGTCCCCTAGACAACAATCTTCTCGCTCAGCTTACGGTGTTCGGGTGGTTAATTAGTGGTCCACTACCCAACACCTCCACCGCCTATGCTTTTTCAACTCTAGTGGAGGAAGACATAGCAGACGTAGGAAAACAACTACAAAAATTTTGGGAACTCGAAGAAATATCTGTAGACAAAACCGTAAATGAGGTGGACGAAAAGTGCGAAACCCATTACGTCAACACTACTCAAAGGTTACCGGATGGTAGATATATGGTGCGCCTCCCGTTCAAAAGTGAATTCCCCAATATCATGTCCCTAGGTTCTTCCAGAAATATCGCTATGGGACAATACGCCCGGTTTCACAAAACTTTACTCAAAGACGAGGCCCTAAATTCAGAATACTCCCGAGTCCTTCAAGAGTACATTGAACTAGGTCACATGACAGAAGTTCCACCCATGGAACTCATTCAGAAAAATCAATATCTGTCGTTTTACCTTCCTCACCATGCGGTCGTCAGGCCCGAAAGTAAATCCACCAAATTACGCGTGGTATTTAACGCATCGCGTAAAACTCATTCTCAATTTTCATTAAATGATGTTCTCCATAAAGGCCCCATTCCAACGTCTAATATTTCGTCCCAAACAATCAGCAACCATGAAAGATTTCCAGCTCAATACGGTCACATTCAACTGTCAACTGTGCTCCATTCCTAGCAATTCGCACGCTACAACAGCTAGCTACGGACTGCAAAGAAAAATACCCTAGGGCAAGCCAAATCCTTCTCCAGGAAACTTATGTCGACGACATACTTGCCGGTGGTCGAGGACGCAAAAAATGCCCAAAGCCAACTTATTGCGTCGCTAAAATCCGCAGGATTTCTCCTCAAAAAGAACACTGCAAATCACATCAAGCTGCTGGAAAATATAGCTGTTGCAGACCGGTTAGATACCGAATTTTTGGAGGTGTCCGAAGCAAGTACGACCAAGACGCTAGGAATAAGATGGGACGCACAGAATGACGTGTTCCAATACAATATAAAAGCACCCACTCCATGCAAAACCATCACCAAAAGAGCAATGCTATCCCACGCATCAACTTCGTTTGACCCGGCAGGATGGCTTATGCCTATCGTAATCCACGCGAAACTGCTGCTCCAATCCCTTTGGAAAGAAGGTCAAGACTGGGACGAGTGTGTCAAGCCAACTACATTGACCACTTGGAACAAATTTCTCGAAGTTTTACCAAATATAAAGACCGTCAGCATACCCAGATGGGTAGGATACGAGCCAACGCAAGACATCCAATTGCATGGATTTTCGGACGCATCAGAAAAAGCATATTGTGCCGCAATATACATCCGATCTAGTTACGCTGGGTCACCCTCCCAATCCCATTTATTAGTTGCTAAAACCAAGGTTGCGCCACTCAAAGCAGTAAGCTTGCCGCGCTTAGAATTATGCGGCGCACATCTATTGGCAAGGCTAGTGCAACATACAGTCAAGACAACTCAACTTCCTGAGCTAAAAACCTTCTTGTGGTCGGATTCCACTATCGTCCTAGCATGGCTGGAAAAACCACCAGGTACATGGAAAACGTTTGTCGCAAATCGTACGGCCGCCATACAAGAAAAAACTCGCAATGCCAAATGGAGCCACGTAAAATCCCACGATAACCCAGCCGATCTAGGCACCTGCGGCTGTACCCCCACCGAACTCAAAGACTCACAATTATGGTGGCGTGGGCCAAAATGGCTATCAATCCCAGAGGAATATTGCCCTTGCAGCCAAGCTTCTGCCATCGCTCCTCCAGAACAGAGGAAGGTTCAGCAGTTTTTCACGGAATCTGAAAACGTGGATATATGTGAACAATTCACGACTTACTCTCGAGCACTGCGAGCAACAGCACGAATTATGCGTTGGTATCAATCAAATCCCGCAACTCACAAAGACAGTGCTCTCCAGATCAAAGACGCCAAAACGAGGCTTATTATAGCAGCACAACGCCTTTTCTATCCCAAAGAGTATGATCTGTTGCTCAACCAACATCCTATCTCCCTTAACATTAATATTTAATCTGTCACTAAGTCAAGGAAAATTTCCATCCATATGGAAAGAATCGTTTATTGTTCCATTGTTTAAAAAAGGGAACAAGTCCGACATCTCAAATTATCGTGGTATTGCTAAGCTCAGCGCAATTCCTAAACTTTTCGAAAAAATTATTACCTGTCAGTTGCAGCATCACTGCCGGTCTATTATTTCACCGTGTCAACATGGCTTCACTAGACGTCGATCTACTTCTACAAACCTACTAGAATTTACATCTTTAATTTCTAGAGGCTTCCTGACACATCATCAAACTGATGTGATTTATACCGATTTTTCTAAAGCTTTTGATTCTGTGAACCACAAACTTCTTATTTATAAATTGTCCCTTTTAGGGTTTTCTCCAAACTTACTTGACTGGATACTTTCCTACCTTTCTAATAGAACTCAAATGGTCTGTTTTAACAATAGAATTTCCAAAATAATTAATGTTACATCTGAAGTGCCACAGGGTAGCCACCTGGGTCCTTTACTCTTTGGCTTAATGATTAATGATTTACCTAATGTTATAAAATCGTCTACCGTATTAATGTATGCAGATGATGTCAAGCTATGTTTGTCCATGTGTTTACCTAGCTCATATAATGACCTTCAATTAGATCTTGATTGTTTGTATACGTGGTGCATGATTAACATGTTAAATTTAAACTATTCTAAATGTAACTTTATGACCTTTCATCGCTGTAATCCATCTCTGTTTTCTTATTCTATTGGAAATAACGGCCTTGAACGAATTTTTTCGGTTCAGGATCTTGGCGTTTTATTTGATCATAAACTTAGTTTTAAAGACCATATATCAACTATATCTAATAAAGCCAGAAGTCTTCTTGCATTTATGAAACGTTGGTCAAAGGAGTTCGATGATCCTTACACAACAAAGCTTTTGTATGTTTCTCTTGTTCGTCCGTCTATGGAATATTGCTCTTGTATATGGTCTCCTCAAATTAGCTGTTACCAAAATATGTTAGAGTCTGTCCAAAAACAATTCCTTCTATTTGCTCTGAGGGGATTAAACTGGGACACAGGTAGTCGATTGCCCTCTTCTCTTGCGAGGTTGCGCCTGCTCGACTTACCAACCCTCTACCATCGTAGAAAGTGTCATGGAGTTATGTTCTTACACAAACTTATTAATGGTGATGTCGACTCCCCTTTCCTTCTTAGTTCACTTAACTGGAATGTACCCTGTAGAACAGTTCGCCGTTTTCGTCCGTTGTCCCTGCCAATATGTAGATCTAATTATGCCCTGCATGATCCTTTTCGTGTTCTCTGTGACGACTATAATTCACTATGCCACGTCTTACGGTTTGATACCCCTAATTATAATAAACTTATGTATTTTCTGTCTTCAAATAATTTGTAAATTTTTTGTGAGCATGTATTTTAAACTGTATATTGTGAGATCGTATTTTTTCCATGTCCGCGATTCCGCTTACTTGCCCAAAACGGTTTAGGGCTCCGCGCGTAACAAGCTTTGCTTGGTGTCGTAAGGGCCACTTGTTTGTACTGACCATAGTGCATCAACGTCCAAGATTGAACGAAAAGCACGTTAAGTACTTTATGCCCTATCATTGATTCCGTTGGGCAAATTAGAATCAATAGTAGATTAGCCAACGCAAACATACCTTACAAGGAACGATTCCCCATACTATTACCACCCAAAGCGAAACTTACCACCCTGTTCATCGATTTCATCCACAGCACTCTTCTTCATGCTCAAAACCAGCTGATGCTAAGAGCGATTCGGCAAGAATTCTTTGTCTCCAAACTAGCCAATCTCGTTAAGGCATCCATTCGCAAGTGTATAACATGTACGCGTTTTAAACAAATCACCAAAAATCAAATTATGGCCGCACTTCCCCCCGAAAGAACAAAATTTTCTCCCGCGTTCACTATAACCGGAGTTGACTTCGCAGGTCCATTTAATTTAAAAGCCTCCAATATGCGAACCAAGGTAGTTCTCAAAGGCTACGTTTCCGTGTTCGTATGCTTCTCCACCAAAGCGGTCCACTTGGAAGTCGGTTCAGAACTTAGTTCAAAGGTATTCTTGCAAGCATTCGAACGCTTTGTCAGCCGTAGAGGCATCCCAAAAAAGGTTGTGTCAGACAATGGCCGAAATTTCCTTGGCGCCAGTAGAGAACTGGCAATAAACTTCGCTGAGTTCATGAAATCTGCAATTGATCATGTATCCAGCCTTTACAGCAGTCGTGAACTAGAGTGGCAATTCATACGCCCCCCACGCTCCCCATATGGGTGGACTCTGGGAAGCTGCCGTTAAGAGCTTTAAAAAGCATTTCACTCGAACCGCAGGTACCAGAACATTCACATTCGAGGAGTTTGCCACATTACTTGCGAAAATAGAGGCCGTTCTCAATTCCCGTCCGCTCTGCATACCCAGATCCAATGTTGAAGACTTAATGCCACTAACTCCGGGGCATTTCCTTCGAGGAGCACCTTTAACGGCGCTTCCTGAAAATCCCAACGAATCTCTCTGCATAATAAACCGTTGGCAGAAGCTAAAACTTCTTCATCAAGAATTCAGCACCCGATGGCGACATGAGTACCTTCATGAACTCCACCGAAGGTACAAATGGAAGCAACCAAAGGCCAATCTGTCAGTTAATGACATCGTCATTATCAAGGACGACGCCTGCCCACCCACGCATTGGCGTCTTGGAAGAGTCATACGCTTACATCCAAGCAAAGCCCAAAATACGCGCACAGTAGACCTCCAAACCCGAACTGGGCCACTCACGCGACCCATTGTAAAACTCGTGCCTCTCCCAATCAAAGACCCCTCGCCCTCGGTTGAACAATAACCGAATTCCTACCCCATTCTCTCTCTCTGTTAAAGCTCGTCCCATTTATGCACACAAACTAATTCCGTAATTAATTCCTTAGATGTACAAGTGCCGCATGTGCCACAAACGTCATCCTTTGCGGGTATGCGCAAAATTCATCAAGCTGACCATCCTGGAACGCCGCCGCGCCGCACGGAGAATGGGCTACTGCTCAAACTGCCTGGCCACCACACATCGCGTGCATCAATGCAATTCCAAAGAGGTGTGTCACAAGTGTGGAGACCTGCATGACACTGTGCTACACCACGGCTACACCACCACGGAAGCTCCAGAAGCATTCAAGAAGGAAGGACGTCAACCGCGCAGCCCACGAAAGGACAACTCTCCATCAAGCAGCAACCGACCCGTTCGAGCGAGTCGTTCCAAAACAAGGAACACTTCCGAACGCCGCCCTCCGAGACGTAGCATCTCACCATCTCAGACGCTTCGCCAGCTGCAGGAAGCCATCAAGAGCCTAACCAAGCTTAAAACCGCCATCCGGCAGGGGGGGCGGCATGTTAGCGCACGCTAACTCCTTTAAAAAAAATACACTGTAAACAATCCAATGTAAATAGCCTATAATCTTGTAAATATTCAGCAATCCAATGTAAATAGCCTATAATCTTGTAAATACTCAGCAATCTCATGTAAATAGCCTGTTATCAATCATTGTTTAAACCAAGCGTTCCGATTCCACAATTCCAAACCAAGCTAAGCTTAAAACCTAAAACTGGGAACTCTACCTCAACTTGAGTTTCCGTTTCACTTCTGAATAAAACGTGGCAGTGAAAAGAACTTTGCTCGGCATCTTCTTCTAAGTTTTGTTTCTTTTTATAATCCCACTTTGAATCATCCCCATCGGCATCTGCCGCATCATCCAACATCATCATTGGCATCCACCAGCATCGTCGGCATCCGCATCGACTCGGCGACCGCACATCATCAGCATCCACATCAACATCCCTTCGTCACCCATCATCGCCAGCAGCAGCGCCTTCGAGCTGAGCCGCCAGCACTTCATCCATCATAAAGGCAACAGCTACCAAGCTCCGCGTATTAGCTGCCCACCTTTTCATGGTCCTTCGAGCCGGACCACCGGGGCTACGTGATCTGCGTCTGTGCCATAGTGGTCGGCAGAAGATTAAGCCCGGCAGCAGGTCCTAGCTGCACCCAAAAAATGCTAAATATAGGTAGCGCCTGACCTAAAGTAGGCTGCTATCTGGTCTGCGTCTGAGCCATAGCACTATGGGGCATTTGACCACTTTTATAGGCCTAAATTAATTACTCAGTCAATTTTAAAGATATAGACGTGAAACTTTATCAGTCTTCATTTTTTATCCCTGCGCATATTATATATAAAAATCGGATCGGACGTCTATATCATATAGCTGCCATAGGAACGATCAGATTAACTTTCTTGTTTTTTGATATAAATGCACATAACTTTAGAAATAGCGATTATTTACGTTTTAAGCATAATACTAAAAGTTTCATATAAATCGGACTACTATATCCTAATGTTTTTAAAAAATGACAAATGACAGAATTTACCATACATTTTTTCGACTTTTTTGCTTAAACTAATCAATGACACAGCTAGTTATTTATTCTTCATTTTAAAATAATTGAAAGCCAGAAAACGCCTTAATTCTTTAGCCCCCAGTGCAAAACCATATCCTTTGCTAAATTTGAGGTTATGGTCTAAAAAATTAAATTATAGAAAAAGTGGCAATAAGTGGCAATTCTGACTATATACACTTTGACAAGAATTAAATACTCTACAAATCCCAATTGGTTTCAGAAGTGGACTCCGCTGGACTCGCTTTATTGCTCTATTTGAAATTAAGTTTTCATAAAAAAATGTGCGTGTTAGACCACTTCCTTTGCCACTCAATTATAAGGAAAAAACGACGGATTTGCACCGTGTAAGCACAGAAACACTTAGTATATAGCACCATCCTATTATTCCAATCCAAAAAGTTTACTTACATTGCTTTAAAAATCAAATTTGAAGAAGTTCAAATCTGCAAGCGAATCGTCAAAATTTAACAGATCGAGAGTCGCATTTGTAACAGCTTATTTAACAGCTGCCAAGTTAACAGAGAAGCCCTCTATCGGATTTCCTGAAACGTAATATTGTTAAATGGTGTTCTGTTAATACATCCCTAAACAAGATTTTTTATTTTAACGACTTTTCAAAAATGGGTTTTGGCCAGCCAAAGTGGTCAAATGCCCCATAGTGCATAGTGTCCGGCAGCTTCAGCACCTGGAAGAAGGTATAAAATGCAGCCTAGCATTGGACGACAATGCATTTGAACTGGAATGTCTGTTAAAAACAATATTACTCCAGGTGGCAGCCACAAGAGTGTGTTACGTAGGCTTATTAGTGCCCTGTCCTAAGGACATGGGCCGAGGGAGATAAGGTCGATGTTCAGGCACCATTCTGCCGGCTGAGCTCGACCGATGGGGTGGGTTCTTGGTAAGCATCTCGCTCCTCCCGCATAACCAGAAAGAAATATTAAAACTGCCTGGGAAAAATAATATAGATCGTCTTTTTCGTCTGTCCTAGCCGCCCATAAGTTTCCCGAATATGATCGGCAGCATGTGGCTGTTACCCTCCCCTTTCACACATCGTGTGACGTTGGATCAGCGCTAGCCTTGCAATCTGATCTCCTTACGTTAATGTCGTCTGCTAAGAAGTCGTCGTCATTATTCTAGACCTACTTCACTTGTGGATCAAACGAGAAACTAGCAACTCATGTTGAGACCTTCACACGGTACATCTTAATACATATATATGGAAACTAGCAGGTTCGCCCGCAGCTTCGCCTGCGGAAATCAAGATTGCAAATTTTACAAATATTTTTTTTTTAACATAATAAAAAGGGAAAACAGGTGGGAGGAGAAGCCGAGAATCAAATTGTTTAAACATTTCAATTTGTTTAAACAATATGAGGCGCGTGTAAGGAAGAGCAAGAGAATCTATTGGTTTGAATATTTATGTGTTTTTCAATATTATCATTGCGATTTAAATTAATTTAAAACAGAAAAATCAGTCAGACAACAAATCTTACTTCCTTAGTCAGCTACAATGCACACACATATATATTTAGTTTGTAAAATACGCATTTTTTGCTTATATTTATGTTGTTGCCGTGAGTTTATTTCTTTCTATTCTTTTTTACAACTCCACAGTTTGTCAAAAGTTCTAAAACATTTCGTGTTAGCTAAACGGGTTTAAGGATTTTAAAAATAAAAGAATTTTAAGGAAAACTTAAAATGTAAAACCAAAATCTAAAGCCTTGTAATCTAAAGGTCGTGTGTTCCAATCAAAGTTATAGTCAAAATTGGAGTTCTATTAATTTTTTTTTACTTTGTTCTTAGAGGTTATGGAATACTCATTTGGCATTCCGCTATTTACCCTCTACCTAAAAATAGTTTACATAGTGAAAAAGAAATAATTATGTCAACATCATTATTGGCAAGAATTGCGGTGGGTTTGAACCCACGACCTATAGACTATGTTTCCTTTACGTACAACATAACCATCTGAGCTACAGTTTGGAAGTTCTTGCTGACATTAAAGCAAACGGTTATAAATAAGAAGCAAAAGTTTTACAATGATCACTTTGCAATTTCGCTAAGGATGAGCAAAAGAAGAAAAAAAAATCACAAGAAGTTAAATTCTTTTTACAAAAAGCACATTTATTGTGTTTTTTAAAGCGAATGTCTACGACTGACTTGAGACATATTTTTTGAACCATTAGGTTGACAATAACAAAAACAAAAGAAAAGCAAATATTTATGTGATTTAGAAGAATATCAAGAAAACTAATTCGCATTTTAGAATAATTATTTGGTATTCAGTATTTTGTTTTCAATTATTTTTCACCTTGATTAGGATTATATTAACAATGTCAGAAAGGTAGGTGGGGGGAGAAGTCGTGAATGAAATTGTTTAAACATTTCCATTTGTTTAAACAATATGAGGCAAGTGTAGGAAATAGCAAAAGAATTAATTTGTTTGAATATTTATGTTTTTTTTAATATTATCAATGCGTTTTGAATTTTAAAACACAAAAATCGGTTAGAAAATGCCTTAAACCTGTTGTGGAAATGAAAATGATATTCTTTTAGCAAAAGGATATCAGTATTATCATAAATTTAAACTTTAGCAAATCTCACTTCCTCAGTCAGCTGAAATGCACACACTCACGCACACTTCAACATATCTAGTAGTGGGGGGTGTAAAATACGCAATTTAGCGTTCGTGTGTGTGTACGCAGCGGGCGAATTTGTGTTTTTATTTTGTTTTTACAAATCCACAGTTTGTCAATAATTTAACATTTGAAAGGAAATAAATAGTTTGGAAACATTTCGTCTTATCGAGTTTTTGGACTTTAAAAATAAAAAAAATTTTAAAGGAAAACTTCGATTGTAAAACTGTTACCAAAATCTAAAAGTGATCGCAGTAGCATGATTTTGCAAATAGTGAAATCATTAACAATCCGACTCAGAATTTAAATTTATATACATACGAATTTTCCTTGAAATTTGCTTAAAGGGAATTGAATAGCTCCACCGATAATTTAAAATTCAACGTTTAGCTAAAAGAATGAAGCAACAAAAAAATCGATATATTCGCATTTTTAGGCGCGCAATTTGGTATTTTGTGACTGTGGTATTTTTCCTTTGCTTTTGCACGGTCACACTTAGAGGAACGTCTGAATAAAAAAAAAACAGCATCACATGTGTGGGAGCCCATGACGTCACAATAAAAAAAAACAAAAGGAATAATTTTCGACCTTGACGAAGGGGGCTGAATTTTAAAAAAGTTTAAGTGCAGTTATTTGCGGGTATCCTATAAAATTATGAAGAGCCATTTTTTAAACCATTTAGACAACATTTATAGCAGAAAAATTGAAAAAGAAAAAATTAAAAAAAAAAAAACAAATCGAATTATGGGGCACTGTAGTATGTTCACATATCGAATGCGCACTGTACTCAGTGTTACGCATCGATTTAAGTACAGACACCTTATTTGGCATTTTGCATTTGGCCACAATAACAAAACACAAATACATTTATAATCCTAGCAGTTCCCGAGTGCCCGGTTATATGACCGCCCTCGAATGCGTGGGAACTGCAGTGTCAGCATATTTGATATGTGCGACCGGTCCGACGGCCAAGTGAACATAGTATCTCTCTCTCTCTCATATATAAGCACAATTATACATAAGCGTCGACCGCAGCTCTGCCGGCGTCTCTGCCGACATAGCCGGCCGATCTTAGCTTTATGCAAACATGTAATAGAATTAAGAATTCAGATTGAAAATAATAAAGCTTGGGGAGCGTACCACTGAGTCGCTCCCTAATTCAACCAAAAATACAAGTCTACAAGAAAAAACATTAAACATGGCGACCGTGACAATGTGATCGTGAGTGAATATATCCAACTATAAAAAAATAAAATAAAACAAGTGAAAAAAAAAACCAAACAAAAAACAATGGTATAACAAAACAAAAAACCATTAAATTCAAAGATCACGGACACGACAACCAGCAAAGATCACACAGTGAAAATTAAACACTAACCCTAAGTACAATATTGTGTGTCTTTGCAACAGCTAATATCAAATCAAAACAAATCGATACGAAAGCGATAGGGAAAATAAGAATGAACACGAAGAAACCCCTTAACACATATTCAATGTAAATTCAAACAAAATGCTGCAGAAAAACATTATCAAATTCAATCAATAAATGTCAATGAATAATTAAAAAAAAAAAAAACTGATGAATAAAAATATATTCTCTGAAAAATAAGCATGTGCGAGGACCTGCACCGGCGCCGCATGAGTCCAAAGGGCCGAAAGGGAAAAAAAAAAAAAATCTTAATGAAACAATAAAAAATTATTAATCAACACAAAAAAAAATTTGGCCTGTGCGAGGACCTGCACCGGTACCGCCTGAGCCCAGAGGCCCCGGACAACGAAAAGTTAACAAGTGTGGAAGGAATGGCAAATCCTTCTACACCAACGCTGGAAATATACAAGTGCGGAAGGCAATCCGCCTTCTTCACCTTCGTGGGCGACACTTGCTCCTATTGAGCAAAGGGATAACGATAGATGAAATAGCCTGTGCAGCCAGCACCGGTCCCGTTCGGCGCGCCAAGCCGGACCACGGAAAAGTGAACCGACAGCGCTTCCAAGAGCGCCCAACATTACTTTTTTTTATATAAATTTAAGCATCTGCGATGCAAACAATAATATTAATAATATTGTACAGACCAGGCAGTTTCTAGCTGCGGGTCTTCATTTTTTTTTACCTAGGTAGGGATACCTGTAAAACATATATATACATCCATAATACAAAAAAAATATATATACATAAATGCCTAAATCAAGAAAAATAAATAAAAAAAAAGAGGAGGACAGAAAAATTTCCTAAACCTCAAGATTAAAGAATTAAATAGGCAACTGTATGATTCAAAATCAACCCCAGTACCATGGGAAGAGAACATACAAATTAAAAAAGAATTAGAAAACACATATAGGGAATTACAAGCTTATAAAAATAAGCAGGACATGAAAGAAGCGAGGAAGCCTAAGTGCCCTCCTGATTGTAAAGGTCCTTTCGAAAACCCTAATTGTGAATATACATGTTTAAAAATTTAATATATATGAAAGTCTCATTTAAAAGCAATTCAATATCCAAAACAGATCTTACAGACGAGACAGAAAAAATACCCAATATGGGATTAGTAGAAGTTAAGTCAGTGGATTCCACTGCTAATGTAATAAATAAAATTGAATCACAAAATATTGATTTCAAATTAACGAATATTTTACTATCAATAATTGTTTTCTTTATGAGCGCATATATTTTATATAAGGCCTATAAGTTCCACAACAAATGTGTATCAAAGAGAGCCATTAACAGAAGCCAGGCTAATGATCTGGATAAAATCTAATTTAACAAGCGCCAAACAATATTAATAATAAAATACACAAAAAAAAAGAAATTAAATTAAAACAAAAAATTAAATTCGAAACAATAATTGTATATGTACGAGAATTAAAATAACCGTTTAAAAAGAACTAAAAATCATTAAAACAAAAAAAAGAAAAATTATTAAAATGAATACAACAGAGTGCCTTAGAGTTATATTGGCTAACGAGCCAAATTTTGAGAAAAGGGTATTAGCCTTAATTAGGAACAGAGCAGAGCCTCTATTAATTGCAGATTTTGAGTATGAATACATGAATAGGTACGATCTTGAATTCTCTCCAATTATTCATTGCAGCAGAACGCAAAAGGCCATAGTACTGTCTATCGTGAGAAACTGTAAAGTATTCTCCGAAATCGACATACACCCAGTCTTAGGACATATTAACGTGCTAAAAATTATGCACAAGTACAAATTAAAAAACAGAAATGACTAAAAATTTAATATGGAATGGGAACAGTTAATACTCCATATCCGAGAATTAAAAGAAACATTTGAAAAGTCTTACAAATGTGTAAGCCAAAAAGGGCAAACACAAAAAGAAACAGTAGATAAACATGCAAAAATTCTTGTAAACTCTTACAATCAGGAAAGAACCCTAGTGCATGAAAATAGGGAAATAATTAACAAAACAAACTTATCAAAATTATCTAAAATGATAAGGATAAGTATGATTTAAAAATATATATCCCGACAATTTTAAATACGCCTTTAACATTAGACCAACAAAAAGCCCTAGCAGAAGAAGAAGATTCAGATATAAGCAAAGATATCGAAATAGATGAAAAAGATCTACACGATCTCTCAATCCCTGCATTTATTAAAGCAGTAGAGTCAGAAACAGAAGAAGAGGAAAATATAGATTCAGATACAAATATCGTAGAAACAAAAGAAAACATAATGGCAGATTTAGCAGCCCAACGGGCATATATTAAAGAAATATCAAGTGCTATTCCAGAATTTAACGGACAAAAACTACACTTGCATAGATTTGTAACAGCTTTGAAGCTGGTTAACCTGACAAAGGGAACGTTTGAAGATTTGGCTGTAGAAGTCGTCAAATCAAAAATTGTAGGATCTACACTATATAAGGTTCAAAATGAACTAACGATAAACGCAATAATCCAAAAACTGCAAGACAACTGACGTTGTCAAAGCAAAAATGGCTAAAACAAGCCAAATAGGCAAAACTGCTGAAAGATTTACAAATGAAATAGATAAGCTTCATACATTGACGAAGGACTACCGGCTGAACATGCCGACAAGTTCAGCACAAAGGAAGCTATAACCACAATGATCAAAAATTGTGAGCATGGCCGACTTAAGACTATCCTAGAAGCTGGCAACTTTTCAACAATGAACGAAGCCGTCACGAAGTACATACAGTGTAGTACTGAGATGACAGGCAACGCCAACTCGATCCTATACACACAAAAAGGAAACAACTATCGTGGTAATAACTTCAGAAATAATTATCGCGGTAGGGGTAACAACAGAGGTAATTATCAAAATAATGGATTTTACCAAAACAATGGTTATAACCAAAATAACGGTTATAACCGAAACTATAATAACCAGACCAACAATAACTACAGAGGTCGTGGTAACTATAGAGGAAACAACCGTGGTGGAAACAATAATGGATATAACTCCAATAACAACATCAACGGTAATAACAATACCAATACAAACGCAAACAGACAAAATACCAACAATAACGTTCGACAAGTACAAACAACTTCGGAAAACCAATAAAGACCCTTAAGATAAAAAACCCAGTAAAAAATACGGTTCACACTATCAATCTTAACTTCAATCTTTTTATTTCACTTAAAAATGAAAACACAAATAAATTATATACATTACTAGTTGATACAAAGAATCATCAGACTCATTTAACAATGTTGACTATAAAAATATTACGCAAATATCAGGCGTTGGCGAGGGAACAACAAATTCAAAAGGTTTAGCAGCAATAGAACTTCTATCAGGCAACTATGCTATACCACATTTGGGGCCGCTTATGGCTCTTATTGATATCCTACACTCGGCTCCTAATTATTTTCGAATTTATGTTTTTTTGTTAGATTTTTATGTCAATCCGTTCTTGGTGAATTTTGACCCTTACACATGTTTTTTTATCCGAATCTTATATTGGTTATAGATGTCAGAAAGGCAGGTGGGGGAAGAAGCCGTGAATGAAATTGTTTAAACATTTTTATTTGTTTAAACAATATGAGGCAAGTGTAGGAAATAACAAATAAATTAATTGACTTGAATATTTATGTTTTTTTAATATTATCAATGCGTTTTAAATTTTAAAACACAAAAATCGGTTAGAAAATGTCTTAAACATGTTGTGGAAATGAAAATGATATTCTTTTAGCAAAAGGATATCACTATTATCATGAATTTGAACTTTAGCAAATCTCACTTCCTTAGTCAGCTGAAATGCACACACACACGCACACTTGCACATATCTAGTGGTGGGGGGTGTAAAATACGCAATTTAGCGTGCGTGTGTGTGTACGCAGCGGGCGAATTTGTGTTTTTAGTTTGTTTTTACAAATCCACAGTTTGTCATTTGTTTGTAACGAACTGTTTTCAACTGTTGGATCGCTACGTAAACGCCGCGACTAGCTCAGAGATATTGTGTGTTCGTCCCACCAAATTTGTATTGCGTGACTGCCCGCGACCCAAGAAAATGCAGTGATATCCGATTGGGATAAATCGGAAAACTTTATTAAGTTTTTCTTTTCGCTGGAATTGGTTTCTTCGTCAGCTGGCTGTTGCGGCTTGCCTGGTCGGCGACGTGCCTTCCTCGGCTCAAGATTCACTTCGTGCGTCTCTCGGCGGCGCTTCTCGACGGCGTCGCTGCTCTCGTCTTCCTTCGTGCTGCTTGTGGACTCCTGCGGCGTCGTTCTCCAACGGCGTCCCTCCAGTTCCACCCGGCTTGTAGGACTCAAAAGTCTGTACAACCTTCCTTTCGGGTCCGACCAGGATGATCCTGGGATCATCTGTTCCGTCGTGTTCCCTGGGGTCAGTCTGACTTTAGCCTGAGAAACAAATGTCCCGACAGGTCAAATCCGAGGATTCAGCCCTATCGTCAGTCCACCGTAACTCCGACGCCTGGCACAAACTCTTGATCCGCGCTTAACCTGCCAGTAGCTCGTCCTTCTCTCGACTCTGCTCCTGTTCTGCACTCGTCTCCACTCCAATCTCTGTGTCCTGCAGATCTCACCGTTGCAGTCTCACCCTTGGCCTAGCGTCTTGACTCTGGTATCTTGATCGGGGCGTTGAGCATTCGGTTTCCACGGTACTCTCACGGCCACGCACTCGATTGAATCCTCGCACTTGTATTCTTGATACTTCCGCTCGCGTATCTTGGTTGTCTGTCACTGCGCTGCGCCTGCGCCGTCCTTTTATAGGCTGCGGCGTGGTCCCGTTATTTCCCTTTTTGCACACGGCTCGTTAGGGTCCAATGTCCAAGTGCGTCCCGTTAGTTCCTTTGCACACGGCACGCATCGGGTCCAAGGTCCAAGATGTCCCGTCAATTCACGGTGCATCCTCTTTGCGCCGGTTCAAAGTCCACGGCTTTAGCGTTCGACCTTATTGCCCTTTGGCGGCGTGGGTTCAAGGTCCAGCGCGGCACCGTTATTTCGCGGTCTCTCCGCTGGGTCCAAGGTCCGGTATTTACCGGTGGACCTGGATGCCCTTGGATTCTGCCGCATTCTCGCTGCATTCGCTGTTGCTATGTGTTTTATGACTCCTCACATCTGCCCCTTTCTTCGGAAATCTGTTGAAGAAGGTTCTTTCTCCTCCCGGCGCACTCCGTTGACGGTTCTCAGCTTCCTCGTTGTAATCCTCGTCCTCTCCTTGCCTTTGTTTCCCTACCCCTGGTGTTGGCCATCAGTCCGGACGCAGCGGTGCAATCTCAGCCGTGTCCTATAGGCATCTCGACGACCGCGTCTAACCCTCGCTGATGCCTTCCTCCTGCCCTTGGCCACCGGCCGGATCGCAGCGACGCCAGTCTCAGCCGTGTCCTATAGGCATCTCGACCCCCGCGTATAAATCCTCCCGGCGCCGTCCTTGTTCCTGTTCTTGTTCCTTGTTTCTCCTCCTCGACGATTCCTCCTTTTCGGTTGCTGATCCTCGCCTCCAGACGGAATTTTGAATTTCGGCGCCACTCCTCGTAGAAATACGCTGCTTCCATTTCCGCAATCTGGCATCTCCGCTCCTACTCACAATCGCGTTCATCGATCGTGGTGAGCGGCGTCGCCACTTCCATGTCTCCAATTCTAGTTATCGATTTTTTTAGCGTTGCCATTTTCCGTTCCAGTAGCAGTGTGACCAATAGTGTGGCCACTGTGAAAAATCTAGTATTTTTCCATATCGTGTTCCCTATCGATCGCACTATCGATCGACCGCCGCTATCGCAGCGCATCCATCCCGATTTTTCATTACCGCGTGGTTGCAGCTGAAAATGGTGAGTTTTTATCTCTTTTTCTAAATTTTTCCAGCTTTCTGACCATTTGTTTCCATTTTGCAGCTCCATGCCGATGTATGAATGCCCCTTGATGATGCTCCGGGTTGCGCACCATGGTCCCGCGCGCCCCGGAAGACAACTTGCGGCTGCAAGTGCCCCCCGTGTCCCGCGCCTGCGGCAGCCTCGCGACGTATTTGCCGGCCCGCGAGCCTGGCCTCGCGCTTCTGTGATCCGCTCCTGGCATGGCTGCCGTAGAGGTCGTTGACCCCTTTTTATTGTTGTGCTGCAGTCGGTGCTATTGCTTGTGTTGCTGCGCTGCCTGTTGTGCTTGTGGTTGTTGTTGCTGGCGTATTTCGCAGCGCATTTGGCCGGGTTGTTGTTGTTGTTGCCCATGCTTGCTTGTTGTTGCTGGCCGCGTTTGTTATTGGCCTCGCTTGATGTCGTTGCTGGCCGCGGTTGTTGTAGCCATCGGCGCCCGTTGCGCCTGCGCGTATGTCGTCGCGCTTACCCTCCCTGTCCCAGAACATACTCTCGCTTCTGTTCTAGCCCCAATCTGGGGCACCTTTCGCGTCCGCCGGTAACGGTAGTCGCGGTTTTGACCCTCCGCTAACCCGCTCTCGCGCTCCTGTGTGTGTGTGTGCTCGTGTATCCGTGTGTGTTCCATGTGTTGTGCCCGTTTCGATACTCCGTATCGTCCTCTCTCTTTTCCCGCTAACGGAAAGTACAGTGCTCCCTCGCTGCCGTGGTCGTTTCTCTCCCGGGCTTTAGGTCGCTTATATGTGCTGTTTTTTCCTTGCCGCTTTCCTCGTGCCGTAACTTGCAGATCACCGACGAAGTGAACTTTGTGATTTTAAACGGCCCATCGAATTTTGGGGCCAGTTTCGCCGCGAAGCCCTCTACTGCCTTGAACAGGTGGTGCTCCTTGACCCAGATATAGTCCCCAACCTTCGGCTTCCATGGACGCCTTCGGAGATTGTAGTGACGGGCCTGATCGTGCGCTGCCCTTTCCATGTTTCTATTGACCAACTCGAAGATTTCCTTTAGCTTTTATGCGTTTTCCGTGGGTGTTTGTGTTTCCTTTCCTGTTCCGGTTGTCTGCTCATCATACAGCGAGCACACACTTGTATTCACGGCCAACTGCAATTCTGGCCATTTTTCATCCCACGTCCTCTGATCGGTTCCGGTGAACTGCGCGATCATTGTTTTCACGGTCCTGAACGCTCTGCTTGTGTACTGCACGCCGTTGTCGGTTAACATTATTTTAGGTACCCCGTGAAATTATCCGATCTCTGATGGCCTTTTGAAGGGTTTCCGTGGTTGCCCTTCGCATGGGTACGATTTCGGTCCTCTTTGAGAATCGGTCAACCAAGACTAGTAGCATCGAATTCCCGTGTTTTGACCGTGGCAAGGGGCCGGCGAAATCGGCGCATACCGTAGCCCATGGCTCCTCCGGAATTTGTGTTAGCATTTTTCCGGCTGCCTGCAGTTGGTTAGGCTTGTACTTCATGCATCTTTCACAGTTCCGTACATATTTCCGTACGTCTCGATGCATACCCGGCCAGTGGTATCTTGCTGCCACTCTTGCAATCGTTTTCCGACTGCCCAGGTGTCCGGCCGTTGGCATGTCGTGGTTTTCCGAGATGACCCTTTTTCTCGACTCGGTGGGTACGCACAGCTTCCAGGCGACTACGTCCCCGTTCCCAGCCCTATGTGGAATATGTCGGTACAGATAATCAGATAATCTGGGTATTTTTGTGGATTCTGCGTAATTTTCCCTTGCATTTCCTTCATACAAAGGCATTGTGCTCGTTCTTGCCGATCGGTTTCCTTATTCTTCAGTCTTCGGCACGTTTCTGGTAGCGGCTGCCGTGACAGGGCGTCCGCTACTATGTTAAGCTGGCCCTTCCTGTATGCGATTTCAAAATCGTACTGTTGTAGCTCCAGCGCCCATCTCGCGATTCTGCCGGACGGACTCTCGATGCTATTCAACCACTTCAGGGCCATGTGATCGGTTATCACTTTGAAGTGGTTGTCCTCCAGGTAAGGTTTTAATTTCCTGAAGGCCCACTCGATCGCTAAACATTCTTTCTCTGTTGCAGAGTAATTCCTTTCCGCCCCGTTCAAGGATCGGCTGGAGTAGGAAATCACCCGCTCACCCTGGTCCGAATGTTGTGTGAGAATAGCACCGAGGCCGTAATCGCTGGCGTCTGTTTGGAGTACAAACGTTTTGCTGAAATCGGGGCATGCCAGGATTCGATCAGCGACTAGCCTGGCCTTGACGGCTTCGAACGCTTGCAGGTGATCGTTTGTCCATTCCCATTTTGCTTTCTTCCGGAGGAGTGCGTTCAAGGGCTGTACTACGGTGGCAAAATCTGGTACGAATCGCCTATACCATGATGCCACCCCCAGATACTGGCGCAGCTCCTTAACGTTTGCCGGTGTCTTCAATTAAGCTATAGCCGAGACCTTCTCCGGGTCCGTTCCAATGCCTTGGTCTGTGATTCGATGCCCAAAGTATGGCAACTCCTTCCTGAAAAATTTACACTTATCAGAACACCTCTTTTAGGTTCTGCATGTGTTCCTTTATGGTCCGTCCGATGACGATAATGTCGTCTTGATACGCAAAAGCGTGCGGCATCATCTCGGGCCCTATGACCTGGTCCAACGCTTTTTTGAATGTCGCCGATGCCGAGTGTAGTCCGAATGGCATGACTCTCCATTGGTATAGACCTTTTCCCGGGACTGTAAAGGCTGTGTACTGCCTGCTATCCGCCTCCAAGGGTATCTGCCAGTACCCGTCTTTTAGATCCAAGCTGCTGATGTACTTGGCTTCTCTCAGCTGGTCCAGGATGTAGTTTATCATTGGCATCGGATACGCGTCCTTAACGGACTTTACGTTTATTTGCCGGAAATCTACGCACAACTTCCATTTCCCTGTCTTCTTCCTGACCATGACGATTGGTGAGCTGTAGGGGCTTTTCGATGGTTCTATGCAGCCTTTTTCGAGTAGCTCGTCGACCTTGGCGTTAATTTCCCCTTTCATCTTGGGATTCTTGGGATAATACCTTTGTTTAACCGGCTGATCATCTTTCATGGTGATTTTGTTATATTCTCCAAATCGGCCAATTCTGTTCTCCCTTTGAGTGGAGTTTCGTCGTTCCTGGTTGACGGCGTCCCTGGGGCTTTGGACGTCCAAACTGCTCACCAAGCCCTCTGCGCTTGTGATTTTCATCTCGGGAGTCTTCTTTCAGTATTCCCTTTCCAACGCTTCGAGGATGGCAACTGTCTCCGGTTGTGCGGTCTATGAACTCCGACAGTGCTTTTCTCATGTCATCCGCGAGACCCTCTAGCCTGATTCCAAGGCCGGTTGCGATGGCGGGAAAGTCATCCCTTTTGAGGGCATTTCAGCACGACTTGCCTATCCTCTATCTGCTTTCTTGATCGGGACAATCACGCTTGGGCGTCCCTCCAGTTCCACCCGGCTTGTAGGACTCAAAAGTCTGTACAACCTTCCTTTCGGGTCCGACCAGAATGATCCTGGGGATCACCTGTTCCGTCGTGTTCCCTGGGGTCGGTCTGACTTTAGCCTGAGAAACAAATGTCCCGACAGGTCAAATCCGAGGATTCAGCCCTATCGTCAGTCCACCGTAACCCCGACGCCTGGCACAAACTCTTGATCCGCGCTTAACCTGCCAGTAGCTCGTCCTTCTCTCGACTCTGCTCCTGTCCTGCACTCGTCTCCACTCCAATCTCTGTGTCCTGCAGATCTCACCGTTGCAGTCTCACCCTTGGCCTAGCGTCTTGACTCTGGTATCTTGATCGGGGCGTTGAGCATTCGGTTTCCACGGTACTCTCACGGCCACGCACTCGATTGAATCCTCGCACTTGTATTCTTGATACTTCCGCTCGCGTATCTTGGTTGTCTGTCACGAGCTGCGCCTGCGCCGTCCTTTTATAGGCTGCGGCGTGGTCCCGTTATTTCCCTTTTTGCACACAGCTCGTTAGGGTCCAATGTCCAAGTGCGTCCCGTTAGTTCCTTTGCACACGGCACGCATCGGGTCCAAGGTCCAAGATGTCCCGTCAATTCACGGTGCATCCTCTTTGCGCCGGTTCAAAGTTCACGGCTTTAGGTCCAGCGCGGCACCGTTATTTCGCGGTCTCTCCGCTGGGTCCAAGGTCCGGTATTTAGCGGTGGACCTGGATGCCCTTGGATTCTGCCGCATTCTCGCTGCATTCGCTGTTGCTAGGGGCTCTCCTGCCTCGAGATTTGTGGGGAGCTTTATGACTCCTCACAAATAATTTAACATTTGAAAGGAAATAAGTAGTTTGGAAACATTTCGTCATATCGAGTTTTTGGACTTTAAAAATAAAAACAATTTTAAAGAAAAACTTCGATTGTAAAACGTTTAGCCAAATCTAAAACTGATTGCAGCAGCATGATTTTGCAAATAGTGAAATCATTAAAAATCCGACTCAGAATTTAAATGTATATACATACTAATTTTCCTTGAAATTTGCTTAACGGGAATCGAATAGCTCCACCGATAATTTAAAATTTAACGTTTAGCTAAAAGAATGAAGCAACAAGAAAGGAAGCTAACTTCGGCCAGCCGAAGTCTATATACCCTTGCAGTTAATTAATTTTTTTAGTTTTTTATTTTAACAAAATTAAATCAAGTATACAATACTAAATCTAATACATTTTATGAGTTCTAGCTAACGGGGCCTTCGACTCGAAACGTGTGTGTTATTACCTTATATGATTAATTTAGCTTGTTTGGCGAATTTGTTAATGTTTAGTATATTCTCTTGGGAGGGGGTTTTTAAAAGGTCTGATACCCGCTGTGTGCCAAAAATGGCAAATCTAATGCTCTGTAATCTGCTGCAGGTGTCCAGGAGATGATCCACGGTAAGATCGTTACCGCACAGTTGGCATGTTGTCCGCGACGTTCCCAACAGTATGTGTTGGTGAGTGGATTGAGTGTGTCCGATGCGTAGCCGGATGAATGTCCCGCAAGACCTTCTTCCGGTATTGGGCGGAGGGTTGAACTTGTTGCAAGTTGGGTTTATTGTTTGATATCTGTGCACAAAGAGTGCCCATTCAGAGATTTTCTATTCTTCAAGGTGTAGCCTAATTTGGTTTTGTATGTCCTTGGCATTAAACGGGGTAAAGAGAAAGGAGGAGTGCATGTCTTATTTCTTGGGCGGCCTTGTCGGCAAGTTCGTTTCCACTGATTCCTTGGTGACTGGGAACCCAAAGTGTGGTGATTTTTGTTGGATGTGAACTTAGAATGTGCCTTATTTCCTGAATTGTGGGATCGTTGTGTTGTACGTTTCGTATGGCGGATGTAGATGAGAGGCTATCTGTGCAGATCACAAAAATATTCCAGGGTTCTTAGAGGCGAAATGGCATGCTTTTAATATAGCAAAAGCTTCGGCAGTGAAAATGGAGTTGTAGGACGGAAGCCTTCCTCCTGCAATAATTTTTTGGTTGCAGTCAACCACAGCAAAGGTGGTCGAGTCGGTGACTCTGGAACCATCGGTGAAAATCCAGGTTTTGTGCCCCAGATCTGATTGTACACTCAAAAACCGTTTTTGGAATTCTGAAGGACATGTATCATGTTTAGCACCGTTGTAGATTTGAGTGTTTATGTTGGGCTTTTTGGAGCCCCAAAATGCTGGCGATTTAAAAGACTTTCTGGGCTTGGGTAGCGGTAGGTCGAGCTGTTTGATGTAGCTGGCGCAACGTCTAAGTGTGGATATACATTTGAAATTCCTTATTTGCTTGAAAATGGTTGCATAGTCCTTGGTGAGTAGGCGGTTTGATGAGGTGTATAGCTTTGGGATGAGCATCATCGTAGTTTGTTCTATGCGGGATTGGATACTCGGTAGACCGGCCTCTGCCAGTGTGCATGGTACTGGAGAGGTGGGGAATGCATGAATGGCGCGGCGCACTGCCCAGTGGTAGGGCGCTTGAATTCTTTTTAGGTGCGATTTGGCACACCAACCGAAGATTGGCAGGCCATAGTCTATTTTTGAGAGCATTAGAGCGCGCGTAATGTCTAAAAGAGTCTTAGTGTGTATGCAAGTGTATTTAGATGATAGGAATTTAATAATATTAAATCTAGTTTCAAGTTGTTGTCTAAGAATTTTACAGTGTTGATGGAAAAGAAGTTTCGAGTCAGGTTATACCCAAAATTTTTAAGAAGTTGACACTTTTTATTTTGTGGTTGTTAAAGTCTAAGTCGGAAAGGTTACATCGGTGTTTGCGGCAAATATGTAGTAGCTGGCATTTATCAATAGCAAGAGAGGCACCAGAGGTTGCTCCCCACAAGTTAATTTCGACAGTATTTCCAAAAATTTTGTTTTAACAGTGTTGATATTTTTTATATTTGTGAAAATGATAGCGTCGTCTGCATATACTGATATATGGATCTCTTTATGTCGATATAAAATACTGTTGATTTCTTCAAAAGCTATCATAAATAGGACTACAGAAAGTGGAGAACCCTGAGGAATTCCGTTGTGCAAAATGTGGGAGTTCGATGTTACATTGTTTATTCGAACCCTGAAAGAGCGATTGGTCATGAAGGCCTTGACAAGGTTGTAAAGCCTTGGACCAATGCCCCAGCGCTCGAATCTACAAAGTACGGCATGAATCCCCACGCGATCGAATGCTCTTTCAAAATCAGTCGCCAGGATAGAGACGTGATTTTTGGTCGAAAGAACGTTCGACGCGAAGTGTTGAAGACGCAGCAAAGCGTCCATAGTGCTATGTTTTCTTTTAAATGCAACTTGATTATGTGAGATGAGATTGTGGTGGTTAATAAACCAGAGAAGTCTCTGGGCAATTATTTTTTCAAGTGTTTTACCTAGACAGGACAAAAGGGAAATAGGACGGTAGCTCTTAATATCAGAAGGGGGCTTGTTAGGCTTCGGAATGGGGATAATGGTGGCTGAGCTCCATGTATGTGGGTATGTTCCGGATTGTAGCGTTACATTAAAGATTTCCAAAAGTTTGGCATTCAGAAGATATGGTACGTTTTTGAGCATAGGGTATGACACCCTATCGGCCCCAGGACTTTTTCCTTTTGCGCTTGCTATTGCGGTTTCTATTTCCAGAAGGGTAAAATTGGAATCTAAGCATGTAGCGGATGTTGAAAGTGAATCTGGGAGATAAGGTTCTGATAGATACCGATTTTTTTCTCGTATGTATTCTGCTGAAAAGTTTCTGTCGGAAGAGTATTTAGACCAGGCGTGGCCAAACTCATCGGCGATGTTAAAGGATCCAGATAGAGTACCTGAGTCCGATTTGATGTATTTGAAAGGTGTGGGTGGAATGCCAGCTAAGCGTTTTATATCGGACCAGACTTTTTTTGGGGTCGATAACGGGGATATCCGGGAAGTGAATTTTTCAAGGCAGTTGCGCTTGTTTTTTTAAAGAGAGCGTTAGCTTTTTTGTAACTGATAAGGTTTGTGACAGACATATTTCCTTTATAATAGGAGAATAAAAGTTGCTTCCGGTCCCTGAGCTGTTGGAGCTCAAAGTTCCACCATGGCACTTTAGCTTTATGGATCACTCGTTTTGTTTGGGGAATGCTGCAGTTTGCAGCTGATCGAATGGCTTTGGTCATTTGAGCGACTTGCTGATTTAGGCAACCGACTGTCCAGTTAAGAGCTGATTTTTCGCAGTTTTCATTGAAGCGTTTCCAGTTGGCTAGGTCAGTCTTGAATTTGGGTAGCGGGAGAGTATTATCGGGGTGGGTTGGGAAGTGATCACTGCCATGGAGGTTATCTGAAACAGACCAGCTACATCTATGAGCTATCTCAGGAGATATCAAGGAGACATCTATGTGAGTGAAGGTGTTGTGGGTTGAAAGGTGTGTGGGAGAGCCGTCGTTAAGGACTATTAAGTTCTTTTCTTGAATAGATCGTTCGATTTGTTTTCCTCTTGTGTTTGTGTGCGGGGACCCCCATAAAGGACTCCACGAGTTTAGGTCACCGAGAAGTATAGATGCCCCATTAAGGTTTTCAAGGGTATTTGATACGTCAGAGGAAGTAAAGCTTTGATTGGGGGGGGGATATAGGCATTTATAATGTTTATGGTTTGGTCAATACTAAGCTGCAGTACTGAGCAGAGAATGTTGGAGTTTATATTTTGGTACGTGTGAGGAATGTTTCGTTTAATAAGGACACCGATCCCTTGCTTGGCTACGGTGTTTTGCGGGAAGTTGCGGAAATAACTAGTATATCCTTTAGGGGGAATGAAATTAGTGAAATTGTATGGCAGATGGGTTTCCTGCAAAAATATTATATCGGGTGAATGGTCTTTTATAAGGAGTGTAAGTTCGTTGTAGTTATTAAAAATACCATGGATATTCCATTGTATTATAGCAATTGACATGATAAGATTATATAGATTATATTCTTGCTTGATTGTAATGTTATGTATTTAAATGTAGGAATGTACAAAAGGAGAGGATCGGGACTAAGAGTCGGGATCGTCCATTGTTACGTCAGAGTATGTAGGGCTGTTTGGGGAGTTTGAAGAGATAGATTCGTTTGATTTTGATTTTGAGGTCAGTGAGGAGTTATTGTCGTCTTGGTCAGTTTGTGCGAGATTTTGCTAAGTGTTTTTGAAGTATACTTTTGTTATGTGGGTTAGAGAATTCAGTTTTGGAGGAGTTATTAAGTGTGGTTGGTAATTTCTCTTTGGGAATCAAAGAGTTTGCATGCGTAGATGATAAGAGAGATGTTTGAGCTTTTGTTGAACAAGAGGGTGAGTCGGTGTTGGTGGTGCATTTATTTGTCGTTTTTATCTGTAGGAGATTTTTTTGTGCTTGGTATTGCGGGCAGGAGGGTGAGGAAGCGGGGTGATCGCCGCTGCAGTTTGCGCAGAAAATGCGAGTGCAAGGGACGGGAAGGTGGGGAGCGAGATAACATGATACACAGGCGGCTGGGTTACCGCATTTCTTTAATGTGTGTCCTAATAACTGACATGACTTACACCTCATAGGGTTTGGAGATGTCTAATTTTCTTGGAAGGGTGTAGAGGTCGGAAGTCACAAGAATTTTGCCAAATGGTTTGGGATTGCCGTCGATCATTTTCGTGAATTTATAAACGCTGTGAACATTCTGAGACTTCAGATATTCAACAATTTCGTTTTCTGGGATGTTAATTAAGCAGGGTGCGTAAATGGTGCCTTTAACAAAGTTAAGAGAGTTGTGGAGTTTGCACTCGATATCGCATAGCCCAGGTAAGGAGGTAGTTTTGGTGCATTTATTCACGGAGAGTTGAGATCGATATGATGTCTTTGCTGATGTTTTTAAGAGCTCTGTGGACTGCAAAGCAGGAAAAATCTGATATGTTTCTTTCTGAGTTCTTGGATGATACAACTATAAACCTAGGGTTTTTAAGCTGTGGTTCAGGGAGTTCGGGAAATTCGATTGGAAGTTTTTGAAATTGTCTTTTTTTTTGGCTTTGGGGCTAGCGCTAAGACTGGCAAAGCGGTTATCCCCTAAATTAGGTGGCCCGGAGGCCATGATTAGAAAGTAAATTTGTTACAAGAATTGGGTATTTTATTCACACGTGCGCGTTAAGAAAAAAACGGTATTGGCGATAAGCCGGGCGATGAGATTTCGCGATAAGCAGGGCACTGACAATTGGATAGGCACAGACGTCCGCACTCGAAGAGAGATAGTCGGTGACTGAGTTAATTCATATTTAATTACAAATTACAAAAATTTGAATTTAGACTTGCAACAAACCAAATTATAGAAATTGTTGTATAATTTTGACAACACGGGTTTACAAAAAAAATTGATGAAATACGCACTTCATGAAACTATGATTATCGGTTAGGGTTCATCTCCCTGAGTAAGAAAAGGGCACTTTTAATTTTTTGTATTGTACAGTTCTTTTTTAAAGTGTAAAAAACGTTTTTTGAACTTTTTTAATTTCTAACTCGAGTTGTGGTAAACCGATTTCGGTCATCAAAGACTCATTTTAAAGGTAAAAGAATGCCCTTTAACTTTCTTATACACAGCATTGAGTTCCATTCATTAATTTACCCTTGCAGAGGGTATAATGATTTCAGTCAGAAGTTTGCAACGCAGTGAAGGAGACGTTTCCGACCCCATAAAGTATATATATTCTTGATCAGCATGACTAGTCCGTCTGTCCGTTTGTTTGTTTGTCTGTCTGTCCGTCCGTCTGTCCGTCCGTCCGTTTCTACGCAAACTAGTCCCTCAGTTTTTAAGCTATCGAGCTGAAACTTTACCAAAAGTCGCCTTTCTGTTGCAGGAAGTATATAAGTCGGAGCCGGCCGGATCGGACAACTATATCTTATAGCTCCCATAGGAACATTCGGAAAAATAATTTAAAAAAATGATAACTTTTGTGTTTTTTGACATATTACCTTATGCTTTTGGGAATATAGTTTTTTTAACTGTCTCGAATTTCGAATTAAATTTTAGAAAAATCGGACGTCTATATCATATAGCTCCCATAGGAACGATCGGAAAACTAAAGGCAAATTAATAGGAACAAAATTATAGCTTTGTTAATTTTTATTGTATTCTCTTCTACTCTGCGATATAACTTTATTTTATTACTTCAGAACTTCGAAATAAATTTTACATAAATCGAACGACTATAGCCATAGGAATGACTAATTAATTATTGTCAAAATAATACAAAAATTGCTATAATTTGGTTTGTTGCAAATCTAAATTCAGATTTTTGTAATTTGTAATTAAATAGGAATTAACTGCAAGGGTATATAGACTTCGGCTGGCCGAAGTTAGTTCCTTTCTTGTTTTTCGTTTGCCTTTGCACGTTCACACTTAGAGGAACGTCTGAATAAAAAAAACAGCATCACATGTGTGGGAGCCCATGACGTCACAATAAAAAAACCAAAAGGAATAATATGCGACCTTGACAAAGGGGGCTGAGCTTCAAAAAAGTTTAAATGCAGTTATTTGCGGGTATCCCATAAAATTATGAAGAGCCATTTTTTAAACCATTTAGACAACATTTATAACAGAAAAATTGCAAAAGAAAAAATCGAATTATGGGGCACTTTGGGGCCGCTTATGGCTCTTATTTATATCCTACACTCGGCTCCTAATTATTTTCGAATTTATGTTTATACCCTTGCAGAGGGTATAATGATTTCAGTCAGAAGTTTGCAACGCAGTGAAGGAGACGTTTCAGACCCTATAAAGTATATATATTCTTGATCAGCATGACTAGACGAGTCGATCTAGCCATGTCCGTCTGTCCGTCTGTCCGTCCGTCTGTCCGTCCGTCTGTCCGTCCGTCCGTCCGTTTCTACGCAAACTAGTCCCTCAGTTTTTAAGCTATCGAGCTGAAACTTTACCAAAAGTCGTATTTCTGTTGCAGGTAGTATATAAGTCGGAGCCGGCCGGATCGGACAACTATATCTTATAGCTCCCATAGGAATAATCGGAAAAATAATAGAAAAAAAATTATAACTTATGTGTTTTTTGACATATTACCTTATGCTCTTGGAAATATCATTTTTTTAACAGTTCTGAATTTCGAATTAAATTTTATAAAAATCGGACGACTATATCATATAGCTGCCATAGGAACTATCAGAAAATTAATGGCAAATTAATATGAACAAAATTATAGCTTCGGTGTCTTTTGACATATTTCCTTCTCCTCTTTGGAATATCGTTTTTTTAATACTTCTGATTTTCGATTTAAATTTTATAAAAATCGGACGACTATATCATATAGCTCCCATAGGAATGATCGGAAAATTAATGGGTAATTAATAGGAAAAAATTATAGCTTTGTTAATTTTTATTGTATTCTCTTCTACTCTTGAATATAACTTTATTTTATTATTTTAGAATTTCGAAATAAATTTTACATAAATCGGACGACTATATTATATAGCTCCCATAGGAATGATCAATCAATTATTGTCAAAATTGCTATAATTCGGTTTGTTCTAAATCGAAATTCAGATTTTTGTAATTTGTAATTAAATAGGAATTAACTGCAAGGGTATATAGACTTCGGCTGGCCGAAGTTAGCTTCCTTTCTTGTTTTTTTTAGATTTGTATGTCAATCCGTTCAGGGTGAATTTTGACCCTTACACATGTTTTTTTTTATCCGAATCTTATATTGGTTATAGATGTCAGAAAGGCAGGTGGGGGGAGAAGCCGTGAATGAAATTGTTTAAACACTTCCATTTCTTTAAACAATATGAGGCAAGTGTAGGAAGTACCAATAGAATTAATTGATTTGAATATTTATATTTTTTTAATATCAATGCGTTTTGAATTTTAAATTTGCCTTTACACGGTCACACTTAGAGGAACGTCTGAATAAAAAAACAGCATGACATGAGTGAAAGCCCATGACGTCACAATAAAAAAACCAAAAGGAATAACTGGCGACCTTGACGAAGGGGGCTGAATTTCAAAAAAGTTTAAATGCAGTTATTTGCGGGTATCCCATAAAATTATGAAGAGCCATTTTTTAAACCATTTGGACAACATTTATACCAGAAAAATTGCAAAAGAAAATATTTAAAAAAAACAAATCGAATTATGGGGCACTTTGGGGCCGCTTATGGCTCTTATTTATATCCTACACTCGGCTCCTACTTATTTTCGAATTTCTGTTTTTTTTTTAGATTTCTATGTCAATCCGTTCTTGGTGAATTTTGACCCTTACACATGTTTTTTTATCCGAATCTTATATTGGTTATAGATTACCCATAAAGTATAGGCGAAGAATCTTTGACTACGATACGGTCATTATCAATTAATATCTATGTGAGAACCAAAATTACTTATTATTTTTTTACGGAAGGTATCGAATTGACCCTCTTTATCTTTCCCTCGATTGTCGGATAAATGCCGTCTCCAATTTAGAGTAATGTTTTTGCAAAAAATCCAGCAGATTGATCTCCTTTCAAGTGCACACGCATATTTTTGGTTAAGGCTAGTTTCCTAATATCAGGCCACAGAAATTATGATTTTAAGTACGATTTTATTTCATCGGCTCTGGTTCCGCGGGGCACTACTGGAAGAGTTTGACGAAAATCTCCTGCTAAGAGAACAGTAACGCCACCTATTGCAAAGTTATTGTCTCGTATATCCTTCAAAGTCCTATCGAGTGCTGCGTATGGGCCAAAGTGCATTCATCCCAAACAATAAGCTTTCAGTCTTTCAAAACCATGCTTTGAAATTGAGCAATTTCCACATTTATTAAATTCAATGGAAGTTTGAATGCAGAGTGCGCTGTTGGACCTCCGGTTAGCAAAGTGGCCGCTATTCCAGAAGAGGCGACAGCCAAGGGCAATATTTTTATTTCGACGAACTTTTGCCAAAATCAAAATCAAAAGGAACGTTTTGCCAGTGCCACCAGGAGCATCCAAAAAATATATTCCACCTCTAGGATGTGCTTATATGCCACGTTTTGCTCGGCATTGAGTGAATTTCGTCATTAATAATACCTAATACATTATTTTCATAGTTTATTTCTCTTAAATAGTCCGTATTTGCTAATGGTTCATCGACTCTGTTTGGCTCAGGTAAGCTGTACTCTGATAAAATATTTCCTCCTATTGATAGTACGATATCTTCAATTACAATTAGACACTTGGTGTGCGCACGCTCCATTAGGGCTGGATCTACACTACCATCTACTCGCATTTTGTACACAATTGTTACGAGCGCCGATTATGGCGGGAAGCGAGGCAAAAAGGGGGACAGCAAAAGCCACAATCTCTAAAGTTGCGAAAGAAGAAAGAAAGACCAGCTTTGCACAATGCAATATAATGCACCAATTGGGCCATTGGGCTAGGGGAAATGAGTACCTAGATGGGAACACTTAGGTACGAAAATAAGAACCCGGAAGCAAAAAGAAAAGCTCTAACTACGGTATAAAAGAACTATAACTCTACGGAGAAGTCAGTCAGATTTGCAGGAACGGCCGGCAATAATACCAATCGAGCGCAAAGAACAAAAATAATCCGTTCGACGGAAAGTTCAACACAGTGAACATGAATCCTTGTTTCGCGTTTCACGGAGATTCCGTTTAAGGACCAAAGATTAAAAAAATGGGGTCCAAAGTTTCAAAAGCGGAAGGCAATACTGCCAACGTTATAAACAATGTGGAAGTGATAAACCACAAGGACGAAATCGTGAAAGTCTTTAATGTCTTGTGTCTAATTGCCGGGTTACTAGTGCTCCTTATAGTCTTCCGATGACTCCGAATGTACAAGAAAACAGTACAACGCCGTCGGGTTCAAGGACACGAACTAGAGAGGATCGTAGCCGCCGCCTCTAACTGGCCCGAAAGAAGCCGGGATTAAGTGCAAAAAAAAAAAAAAAAGGAAAAAAAAAATGAATTAAATCAAATCATTGTCAGCCACTGCAATAAAAAAAACTACAACAAAGGCCGCAACGCTAACAATAAAATAAATTAAAACAAATAATTATCAGTAACAGAACAGAAAACCCAAAACAAAATCAGCCACCACACAAACGAGAAGCTCATTGAGAAGTTCCCGCAGTATAGTTCGCCTGGATGACCGAGTGCCGCTTCTTTCATTTCCTCCATATGCTTATAGTTTTTATTTGTCTGATTAAGAGTTTTATAATAGTTACACGAAAGGCGCGATGTTCCAAAATATAAATTACCCATAAATATTATTTTTAAGTGCACTAATTCCATATATATATATATGTATAATCAATTTAATATTTATCTATAACCGAAATGATCCAGAGCGTCGAGATCTCATCGCCAGGATATCCATGAGTAAGTTTCAATATATTCATTTTCCTCTAAATATATATATATATGTACAATTGCACCATGATCACAACACAGGCGATGTTAACTACTCTTTCAAGAGAACCTCATTTCGCTATTAAAGTAAAATATTTGCTATAAAAATAATTTCGGTTTTTAAGCGTGTATTTTTAAAGTAGCCATTTATACCATCTTTTTTGCATTTTTTCCAACTTTTTCAGCTTTGACGAAGTGTAGCTTCTAAACCAATGAATGGAACTCAATGCTGTGTATAAGAAAGTTAAAGGGCATTCTTTTACCTGTAAAATGAGTCTTTGATAGCCCAAATCGGTTTACCACAGCTCGAGTTAGAAATTAAAGAAATGCAAAAAACGTTTTTTACACTTTAAAAAAAAACTGTACCATACAAAAAATTGAAAGTGCCTATTTCTTACTCAGGGAGATGTACCTTTACCGAAAATCATAGTTTTATGAAGTGCGTATTTCATCAATTTTTTTTTGTAAACCCGTGTTATAGTAGCCGCGGTACCCAATGTACGAGTATATTCAGAACTCATTTCCAACAGTTTGCTAGGTGATGTCACTATTTTTATGATCAATAAAGATAATTAATCTGTTCTAAGTACACACAATAAAACAAAAAAAAAAAAAACACAAAACGAAAAGAAAACACTACATAATCACCATAATTTGAAAGGAACACAACATTTATATTTTTATACATATCTTTTATATAATCTTTATATTGATACTTTTAGTATTAGTCTTCATGAACATTTTTATATTTAATTTACTCTCTTTTTATATTTTTTTTATCATCAACGCACTTACACCTATTATATATTTTTGTCAATCATCATGCACACACACAAAACCTTTTTACAATAAATTTATATTGTGAATTGAATCTCATAATATGTTGGTTGAAACCGATTAAAAAAGGAGGGGGAGCTGGTAAACATGGAAGAAGGGGTCAAGAACAGTGACACAACTTTTGACTGACGACCGCGACATTAGGGGATCGTATTGCGCGGCCCGCGACGATCCATTTGGCACACGAAGTGTGAAGGGGAGGGAATGTGGCCGAAACACAGCCCGATCGTGTTACGATCAAGCTACAGCTGAGCTTGTGGGGCAGTGCAGACAGAAGACCAACGAACTTTACGAATTCTATCCATTTTTCAGGCGATAAATTTATTCTCATTATGTTGGAGAGGAAGTGGCTTCCAAAGAACCCACCCCAAATACGGCGAGCTTAGCCGGCAGCCAGCGTGCCTGCTCAGGACGCAACTTCCTCGGCCCAAGTCCTTCTCAGGACTGGGACACTAATATGCCGACGTAACACAATATCTTCTGAGAGGCTTGATTTGTGCTTATCCCAAAGATAGAGTGGATCGCTTATTTGGCAAGATACTAATATTATTGCGAATAGTTCTTGCAATTTACTTGGCATGTAACATTGTACAGCTTCAGTCAAGGTCAAGTCCCAATGATTATCATCTTCCAGTAAGCCCAACGCTTTGCAAGCCATTTGGAATGTATTGTACTTAACACCATGAACTGTTTTTAAATCCAAGAATGAGGTTGGCCCTCTTACCTCATGGACTAAAAGTCTTAGATAATAAAATTCAGTATTTTTGGGATGAACAGTGTACACACGACCCAAACATTGATCTTTTTTAACCCCAGGGGAGTTTGGAACATCAACCCCTCGTTTTCTTCTTTGAAATGATTTGTTATTCCACGTGTAAAAAGAAGGCACTTCGGCATAAAGAGTCAATTTTGCAAAGCTCAAAAAAGGCAATTAGTGTCGTGGTTGGCGGATTCATTATCTGATTAGCCAATTGATTTGGATTATCTGGATTGAAGTATATCCTTTGACCGTTTTCCAAATGCACAGCTAATTGAGTGATTGCTGGATACCTCTCATGTATGGGAAACGCTACAATTCTCCAAACCGCTTCTAAACTGCTTATATACCGACCACTTTCATATAATTTTATTTTGTCTGTTACGTTTTCTATTGCAATTGTCGCTTGATCACTCCCTTTATTAATGTACTTACAGACATACTTAATAGACTTTACGGAGCTGCAGTATTTTACATTTAAATGAGCTCTAAGAGCACGCGAAAGAGTTGGATTATACGGCACAACCCAACGGTTATCTCCAATGTTACCATTGATTACAATAGTAAAACCAGTATCTATTGGAGCGCTACGTCTATATTGTGGGTAACCATCTTTCCCAGTCAAAGCATCTTTCAAGAACTGCCTTGGAAATCTTTTAGTGCATTTACCTTCATTTATGCAAGGCGATATCGAATTTAAGGCCCCGCAGGGTCCATGAATCATATTTGCCTTGACGATATCATGAAGTAGAGGATCCTTATCCGGATCGGGAATTTCAGCACTTATGATAGAATCAATTTGCCTAGGCATAATATGAGATTTTAGCCAAAGAAGTATGTGTACATGTGGTAGGCCACGCTTTTGCCACTCTCTTGACTACATGAAGCACTGAACTTTACCAAATAAATTGCCTTTATCCAATAAAAACATTAATATTTGTACATTTCAATGGAAAATTCGAGCAATAACATCATGGCGATCATGAGGTTTTTGACCCGGATATAAGGCTTTGGTTATATCATCCCATTTAGGATTGGATGTAAATGTTATGAAGAGATCAGGGCGACCATCGTGTCGAACATACCTCATAGCATCCTGCGTCTTTTATTTGTTTATTTATTTATTTCGCCAACGGATCTACCATATCTTACGCACTAAAATTTACAAAATAATTGACTAATCTATTTTTCAAAATTGATTTTTTTGGGAAATAGTCCAATTGCATGTCAGCTGGGAGTGCATTAAACTCATATAACGCCCTATAGAGGGTCTCATTTTGGGAATAATTAGTCCGACTCAGCTCGAGAAAAAAGGGATAAAAATTCCGAAGTTGTCTAGACGGAGCGTTAAGACCCACTTTTGGGAGTAGCTTCGGACAGTCGATACTACCATTTACCAAGTCAAAGATGAAGCAAATGGCAAGGATGTTTCTACGATTCGCAAGGGATGGTAGCCTAACCAGCTTACATTGCTGGTGATACGAAGGAACAGGGTCTAACAATCTTAGCGGCAATAAAGCGAATTTAAGAAATTGTATCTGTAGGCGTTCTTTTCTATTTACATGAGTGGTAAAAAAGGGATTCCAGATAGGAGCTGCATATTTTAGCTTAGATCGGACAAATGCAAAATAAAGCGCAAGTCTGGTGTGAATAGCGATGCGTTCCGTTTTACAAATCCAAACATGGCATAGACTCTGGGCAAGATGTAGTCGAAGTGTGCTGAGAACTTAAATTTCGAGTCAAACATCACACCTAGATAAACGGATTCCTGCCGCAGCTGTAAAGGTTGACCATTAATATTATAGGATGTTACGAAATTATATACCGATTTACTGTAAGTAACATAGAAGCACTTGTTTATGTTTGGAGGAAGAGCATTTCGGCTACACCAAGAGCTCAACGAGTCTACGATTAAACTACCTAAATTCAATAGCGGAGTGATCGCATTTAAGGTTTGAGAATCATTCCGTGTTCCAATTGGCTCAAAATTAGCTTTGAAATAAGAAGCAAAAAAATTTGCAGTTTCTATATTTGAATGCGAAGATAAATTCCCTAGGAACATAGCATATGGTACTGAAGAAGCTTTTTTCTTTGAGTTAATAAATCGTGGAAAAGATTTGGGATTACTTTTTAATCCGATCTCAACATCTGCTATATATTGATTGTAAAGAAATTTATTTAGAAATTCAAATTCCCGTTTGTGCTGCAAATGTCTATTCCAATCACAAGGATCGTGCGTAACCAAAATCCTTTTATAGAATTTATTTCTAAGATTTTTAAGCGTTTTTAAACCTTTTGTATACCAATGCAACTTGAATGAACTTTGGACTCTTTCTCGAGCATTATTCTTAATAATGTTAAAAATATCCACTAAAAAAGTGTCATAACATGACTCCAAACTGTCATGCGATAAAACTGATTCCCAGTTAATGGCAGATATCTAATTTCTGATGGAACAGAGAATGGTTTCATTGAAAATAAATCTAGTGGAATGTTCAGCTGAAGGCGAAAAACTGTAATAGTTTATACCTAGTAGCAATGGCCTATGATGGATGTCACAATTGCTTATAGGTTAATTACATTGGATTAAGGAAAAATTAATATCAGCGCTAAGGAATACTAGGTCTAAAATTTTATGTAAGGTATTGAATATATTATTGACTTGTATTAAATCTATACTGAAAATATCATCAATAAAAAGAAGAATCTCTTGTGGTTGATGTATGTTGCTTGGCAGTGAAGATTGATTGTCCGCATCCTGGGACCAAACGAGAGATGACAGATTAAAGTCGCCAATCACACAGATATGTTGATGGTCCAGTAGATTTTTGTAGATGTATCAAAAAGGTATCTTCAATGAGAAGTCCAATTGTCAAGCAGCGCAAATTGCAGCGAACAGAAACTAGCACAGTGGGTTTTCGTGCTATCTCTGTCTTTGCGAAACACATGATACAATTTGGAGTCGAAAAATTCATTTGTGTAAAAGTTTATGTTAAGCCAAGTTTCAACTAAAACTATTACATCAAATTCGCATTGGAATGTGGCAAGGTATACTTGCTCCGCCTTTGTCCGCATTCCAGAGATGTTTTGAAAATAAACTTGTTCGTTCTCAATGTTGCTCAACATGACCAACGATCGTACTCTATGTTGCTCAACATGGCCAACGATCAACGAATCAAGCAGTATGTAAAGTAGTATCCTGGCTGGGATAGGACTCAGTCTGTCCAGTATCGCTTACAGAAAATTTATAACTGCGGGACTATTGGAAATTTGGTAGAGGGTGAGCCGACTGAGATGGAGGTGTCGGGCTCACGGTAGTGTGGGTTGCAAAGAGGAGGGAAAAGATGGAAAACAACTGTGGCTGGTTGCCGGTAACAGTTGCCAGGGAAAACGGGTATCGGCCGAGGCTTCTCGTTCTATCGGCTGGATGCGATGCGCTCCCAGACATAGAAGCGGGGCGCCTGGCTGTGATCACTGGAAGCGACGCACGCGCGAGGCAGAGGCATCACGCCTGGCTGCGGTCACCGGGGTGCACGCGAAGAGGGATGTGGAACACAAACGGGAGCAGAGGCGGAGCACCTGGCTGCAGTCACCGGGTTTCACTTGGGGAGGGGTGTGGCACGCAAGCGGGAGCAGATGCGGAGCACATGGCTGCAGTCACAGGGTTCCACGTGGGGAGGGGTGTGGCACGCAAGCGGGAGCAGAGGCTGAGCGCCTGGCGGCTGTCACCGGGTTCCACGTGGGGAGGGGCGTGGCACGCAAGCGGGAGCAGAGGCTGAGCGCCTGGCTGCTGTCACCGTGGGAGGGGGGAAAAGTGGCGGGACCCTGAAATTGCGAACGGCTACTGGCTCTAACTACTGGACACGGGGATATTTAACAAGCGAGGTTTTCCAATTTCATGTACAAGTTTTATTTTTGCTATGGTAGTGGTCCCTGCCTATACCGCACTTCTTAAGTTTTAGCACTACTCACTCAGGCAGACCTAGCAGGGTCGGGGCGTTCGCGGCGTGGTCGCGGGGGTGGGCCAAAGTATATGATGCGCGGGTGCCCCTTTTGTCGGATTCCGGAGTTAGAGTTTCCACTTTTATCGCGAGACACAGAACGGGGTCTGGCACGTGGTCCAGTGACGCGTAATGCAGAGCCGTGTCGAACGGGTGCCGGAGACGTCTGATCAGAACTGGGCCTCGGAGATAAGTGAAGTTCTTCCTGACACCCAACTAATTGCCAAAGTTCTTGCACTTCTGTCGCTTCTCTACCGCCGTCCTCTGCCCGTACGATCGCGACCTGGGCTTACATATTTTAGTGCGTCACAATTATCTTGCAGACGCTCTCTCACGCTCAGTCGCCCGGTGCACGCCCGAGCGGGCTTGCACTTGCATAGTGTAAGTGCGTCGCAGACGTATTTTTGGGCTTCTGCTTTCGCCCTGCTGTCCTCTGCTCGGGTTGTCGGCGCCTGCGTTTGCTTTATGCAAATTGCGTCGTAGACATATTTCGTATGCTCCCTCTCGCTCTGTCAAGGTCAAGTTCACGAGGCTTACGCAGTATCGGTTCTCAGCGGGTGCTTCTCTGTCTCATCGCTGTCCCTCCTTCTCAATTTATCTATGCTATGGGTCTCCATGTCGTTGTGTTCTCCCCGCCCCTTGCTGCTTAGAGATGGTCTTTAGTTTGTAGTTAACTTAGACTTCTCTATTAAATAACCAAAATGGGAAACTTCATGAACTTAATACTTCTAATGAATAACTTAACTCTATGGAAAAAATTGGGTTTATAGCGAAGAAATTGTGCGGCCAAATTGGGCCGTCACAAGTACTGCAGTACCAGGCGTCCAGTTGCACCCACGGCAGATAATATTTGCTGATCAGCATATTCTACATAGTCAATGTCAACGGTTGACTCGATGTCTCACCGACCCGCCAAGCGGTCAGCGCATTCTGCAGTGTCAGCCGACCCAATAACGTTAACCGCTACCATAATCAAAACTTACCGACCTACTCCAGATACAACCCACTCCACTATTCTGTACACTTAACTTCCGTGCTTAAAGTAATATATCAGCTTGCGTCCAATTCAGAATAAATAAGTAATCATTCCATCTTGTAACTCAGAGGCTTTATTTTCCGCCCTACGAGAATAGGCCTCGTCAACACCCATAAGGACCGGGATCCTTATGGCACAGACTTGATCCACACTGCACTCGTGATCACACCCTGCCACCTCCTTCAAAACTCAAGGCTGAACCTCTAACCAGTGAGAAGCATCGTTAAGTTCACACTCAGCTATCCAGCTTCACAGGACACTCAGCTCATCCAGCTTCACAGGATACCCAGCTCATCCAGCTTCACAGGACCGAATAGTTTATCTAGCTTCACAGGATACCCAGCTCATCCAGCTTCACAGGACCGCATAGCTTATCCAGCTTCACCAGGGCTGCACCTCCTTTCGAATACGGGCGACAGTGTGACCGTTCAGATCTGACATACGGCTAGCGATAATATACTAAAAATTAAATTGTTTTCAAATTTAAATATATACCGCCAATAAAGTTTAGGAATAACGGTTCTCAACTTTTTAATGACAACTTATTTGCCCACTTCAGGATTGTAAAATATAATATAAAAATTAAGTGATTCTGATTTCCCAGACTTTTATGTTTAAATTGTGTATACAATTTGTATTTGCAGTTTTAATATTATTTAATTTAGGATATTTTTATGCTCAAGCGTGACTTGAAGCACAAAAGATGTTGACGAAGCTTCTTCCCGTAGGGCGGAAAGCAAAGCCACGGAGTTACGGGGTGGAATGATAAGTGATTTATTCTGAATTGGACGCAAGCTTATATACTAATTGGAGCACGGAAGTTAAGTGTACAGAATAGTGGAGTGGGTTGTATCTGGAGTAGGTCAGTAAGTTTTGATTATGGTAGCGGTTAACGTAGTTGGGTCGGCTGACACTGCAGAATGCCCTGACCGCTTGGCGGGTCGGTAAGACATCGAGTCAACCGTTGACATTGACTATGTAGAATATGCTGATCAGCAAATATTATCTGCCGTGGGTGCCACTGGATGCCTGGTACTGTTACCAACTGTAGTACTGCTTGCTTTGTTGGTCGTTGCCCATGTTCATCAACATTGAGTACGATCGTTGGTCATGTTGAGCAACATTGAGAACGAACAAAACTTTTATCGGGTCTGAACTCACAATAGCATGTTCAACAACCTCTAGATTCGTATTTCATGCATCATAGTCCAATGCTGTAGGAAGTATACGATCTTGCGATCCCAATGTTGTAGGCCCGCCCATCGCCTTCAGTAATGTAGTGATTTTGATACGAATATTATCATGCAGACAAGGATCGCTGCATTCCTGAAGATTGGTAGGTGCTTTTAGCGAAGAGCAACTTAAAATGTTAAGGGAGCATCTCTATCCAAGTTGAGAAGAGAAGGACAATGTTGTTGTTGATGGAGCCATCGAGAAAAGCCACACCAAGCAGCCGATGACAACTCCAGCTGATCTTGTTGTTGATTCGATTGTTAAGAGCGCACAGCTCCGAAGAGCGCGCTTAGAGCAGGAATCTTGATGGAATCTGGTGAAAACGCCTCTCCAGAAGGCTTTTGACGAACATCAGACAAAACAGAAAACGAAGAATCCAGCTGATGATGTTTTTGATTTGGAAATGCACTCCCAACGAGTGCACTGAGAGCGGCGTATGAGGAAATAATGGTAGCAGCTAACAAAACCAGCGGGCGTTGACCTTGCGAATAAGTAGCATGAAGATGAGGAAGCGGATTATGAGAATTTGGCCTAGTAAAATCGACACCATAGGCGTCGATTATTGGGGGTTTTTTGAATCCGATGTATGATGATTGTGAAGTTTGGATCGGTGTGCTGCTGTCTCCGTGATCTGACGCTGCGGAAGGGCCAGGATGTGAGTTCCTTGAGTCGTGGATTGCTTGTCAGTGACGTGGCGCTACGGAAGGGCCAAGAGTTTCACTGCATGCTGTGAGCTTCAGCGCTGTAGAGTGGCCGAGAAGTCGAGTCGGCGCTGCGGAAGGGCCGAGATATCACGTTGGCGCTGCGGGAGGGCCGTAAGGTCGGCGCTACGGAGCGAGCGTCGGCGTCGCGGAAGGGCCGAATGTAGAACTGCTTGTAGCGAGCGTCGGCGCTGTGGGAGGGCCGAGTGATCGTGTCGGCGCTGTGGAAGGGCCGAGCGGAGAACTGCTTCGTCGTGGGTATGTCGGGTTCGTAGTGTTCTGGGTCGTTGGGAACGATTGGGTTGGATCTCTAGTGGGTTTCGGGAATGTAGGGCATCATTATTTTCGGTCTGCTGGGCATCGTTAGTTTCGACCTGACTTTCTACATCCGTTTCGTTTCCGTGTCGGGAGCAGGAAACGTGACTTTTGGGGAAACTCGCTGAGGTGGGTCTGATTTCTAGGAAACCGCCTCAGTGAAATCTGGGCTGATTTCTAGAAAACCACACCGGGACGCCAGTGATCCTTACCAGGTCGAGAACCGATTCGAAAACCGAGTTCTTACGGATCCACCACCAAGACTATCTACCAGAACACTTAACCGGATATTCCTCCTTGTTGCTGATATGTTCCCTCGAAGATCGACGGAACGCAGGTGCCTCATCTGGGGTCTTGCCTCTGCTTATATAGGCCCCGTTGAGTGTGCCCAGAGCGGTTTATGTTGAGAATCCCGATATCGATAACTCGTTATAGGGTCACGAATATAGCGATGGTAGTTGACAATCGATGTATTGGTGGGGTTAGTGTGGCCAGGTATGGTATTCGACTATCGATATATTAGTGTGACCAGTTATCGTTTTGGGCGCGCGTTTAAAAAGGTTGTTGGTGGGTTGTATTTAGTTGTTTTGACGATGGGTCGTTACAACAGTCTGAAAGTGCTGATCTGGTATTCCTAATTTAAAATTGACGAACTCCAATGTAGCAACATCAACACCATTTTTAACTAAAGGCTTGCAGATTATGGTGTCGGGATCCACGCCTAGCTTATTTGCAACATATTCACTAACAGATACAGATTTTAGGTGCGCTCTGAATCTACCAAAGTGAAGGAGTTTATTACTCGGCAACACGTCGAGTTTTTCATAACTAGGAGCTTGACCAACTATTTGCCTCTTTTTCCTGTGATTCTTCGCATGGTTCCTGGCGGCAGTAGAAACTGGAGCGGGGGGAACCAGGTCTGCATGGTTGGCTTGGTGATCTCTTGAAGCAGCTGGAGCGAATAGTTTCACCACTTTTTTACGCTGAATGACATTGTTATTGTCAGTGTCAAAATTGGGAAAAGCCTTCAGAAACTTTGAGCTTAAGTTCATGTATAGACTTTTCAATTCATGAAGTTCTTCCATTACTTCACTGATTTTGGAGTGTGAATCATTATTCACGACACAGCCATCACACTGCCAGAATAGATTTGGCATATTTGTTAATAATCTAATAGCATCCTCAGGGAGATCCACACATACAGTGTGAAAAGTACGGCGACAAAGCGAAGAGCAACGGACCGCCTCAAAACCGCGAAGCTGCGCTGCTGTAACTTCAGCACTGCACTCAGAGCACGAATACGAATTCATAGCGAAAAGAAAACACGTCTAACTTTAACGAATGCTAATCAGAGATTCTAATCTTTTCATGCATATATCGTGCGGAACCAGTAAATGTTAAAGGTAAAATTACCATTTGACCAAGTTGACCTGTATCTGCATCTTGGCCGACTACTGCATCTTTAAGATGTATGTAAGTTTCTGCTCTTCATTTTACTTGATTGTTTCGAATATAATTTAGTCTTTCAGTATCGATATTTGCGAAAATATCTGTCACAAATTGAAAAGATCTTGAACGCAACAAATGGTTGTCTTCAGGTGGTCGAACCATTATTCTACAACTATAGAAGTCTAAAGCTGACACGGTCTTTTTTAACTCCTTTTTTTACACTGGATCAAATCGAGGTATGTTAATAGAATATCCATCCTCTCCATGACAAAATAGTAAAGGATATTGTAAACTATCATATGAGCAATGGATTTCACTTATGCGCTGAAGTTTGTTTTCATAACTTTCAATAACAATGTCTCGCTATTGAAATTGTTCGCCAATCAATACCAAAGCTACTTCTTTGGCTGCAGGAGCATTATAGCGCCCTCTATGAACATTAGCTGGTTTTTTTCAGCGTGAACATTCATTTTAAAATCCTGGCAATTTTTTGGAACTTTTTGTAGTGCATTTTTTAACCCATTAATATATGAATTTTAATTGTTTGATCAAACAGTGGATCAAGTCTGAATCATAAGGATCCATGTCCTTATGAGTGTTGCAGCCGATGGAGTAGCTGATGTAGTGGTGTAGCGCGGTTATAAGTCCTTTCCGGTGACCGAAGTAAACGCGGAGTCGAGCTGGATTAAATGACTGCTTTATTCAGTAATTGCTACATGCTTATATGAGTGATTCTTTGTGAAACGTATCGAGATTTTCTTCATGGTCTCAAAACGATTTCTCATTTTTATCACAATATTACATAATATAAAATGGATTTTTTAAAATGTAAAAAAAAAAATTCATTTGACAGAAGCGAAGATATAGCGATGCTTTTTTTTTGCTTAATTAATTTATAACTTAAAATTACGTGGGTTAAAAAATAAATAAAAATACACAAAAATTATTGCTTTTAACAAGCTTTCAGATAAAAATAGGACCCACAATGGTTTCAATGCAATTACACGGGTTTACAAAAAAAAATTGATGAAATACGCACTTTATGAAACTGTGATTTTCGGTTAAGGTACATCTCCCTGAGTAAGAAATGGGCACTTTCAATTTTTTGTATGGTACAGTTTTTTTTTAAAGTGTACAAAACGTTTTTTGCACTTCTTTAATTTCTAACTCGAGTTGTGGTAAACCGATTTAGACTATCAAAGACTCATTTTACAGGTAAAAGAATTACCTTTAACTTTCTTATACACAGCATTGAGTTCCATTCATTGGTTTAGAAGCTACACTTCGTCAAAGCTGAAAAAGTTGGAAAAAATGCAAAAAAGCTGACATAAATGGCTTCTTTAAAAATACACGCCTAAAACCCGAAATTATTTTTATAGCTTATATAATTAGATGGTACTTTGACAAAGAAACAAGCTAATGATCGTTACAAGCCGCCAGTAAATTTTTTTGATATGAATTTTTTAAGCTCGGAACAACATTGGTTTTTTGGCCGTTTACAGCTGTTAACTGAGGTTAACAGGGCTCTAACAGTGCTGTAATACACCTTTTTTCCAACTAAAATAATCTATATAAAAGCGAACCTTTGGTTGTTAATTGAGTTGATGGTCCTGTTAGTTTGCTTAAAGATGTATCTTTAAGTAGAAGTTATAAAAATAATTTCGGTTTTTAGGCGTGTATTTTTAAAGAAGCTAATTGATTGTTAATTGGTTGTTAATTGAGTTGATGGTCTTGTTAGTTTGCTTAAAGATGTATCTTTAAGTAGAAGTTATAAAAATAATTTCGGTTTTTAGGCGTGTATTTTTAAAGAAGCCATTTATGTCAGCTTTTTTGCATTTTTTCCAACTTTTTCAGCTTTGACGAAGTGTAGCTTCTAAACCAATGAATGGAACTCAATGCTGTGTATAAGAAAGTTAAAGTGCATTCTTTTACCTGTAAAATGAGTATTTGATGACAAAAATCGGTTTATCAGAACTCGAGATAGAAAATGAAAAAGTGCCAAAAACGTCTCTTACACTTTAAAAAAAAACTGTACCATACAAAAAATTAAAAGTGCCCATTTCTTACTCAGGGAGATGTACCTTAACCGAAAATCATAGTTTCATGAAGTGCGTATTTCATCAATTTTTTTTTGTAAACTGGTGTTATAGGCCAATTTAAAAAATAAAATTTTCTATCGCGTTTTTCTGCAAATCGGCATTTTTAATTTTTGTAAAAAAAATAGTATAATGTTCCATACGTAATCCTTGTTGGTCCCTGAAAGTTTCGTCATGGGACCTCCATTACTTTCTGCATGATTTAATAAAACAATAAAAAACAAAGGTGTCTTTCGTTGTTTTACATATCTAATTATGTTAGACGAACTGTTATCGTTCTTTATGATTTTCGGGAGATAACTCCTACTTAACTGTTTCTTAATTATAAAAATATATTTTAATGCATTTAATAAAAAAAATTATAAAAGGTCGCATTATTTCCAATGCACTAAGCGCAAAGGTTCCTGCATTGGCTGGAACGAAAATGTGCGATTCGTGAAGGAAGAAAATGTGGAAATTACCTGATGAAGATTTAAATTCGATAAAACTGAACCCGGATATAGATAGCCAAAGTGATGAAGAAAATGAAGAAATGATTTCGCCGAAAACTACGCATTTATAGCGCAAAATGCAGTTCAATCTTTTCATTGGAACAATGATCAGTGTACTTTGTTAACGGTTGTGTACTACTACATTAAAGATCAGGAACTTCGACATGGATCTATAGTGGTTTTGTCAGACGATCTTCAACACAACACGTCAGCTTTTTATGCTTTTCAAGAAAAAATCATATTTTTTCTAAGGGAGAAGTTAAATTTAAAGAAAATCAAGAAGTTATTGTCCCACGTTGAAGTTGGTAGGGATTTCTTTGTTATACCAAACTGCATTTTTCTTGTTAGTTTCACATAAATGGGAACGGTCGATCTCCCGAAAATCATAAAGAACGATAACAGTTCGTCTAACATAATTATATATGTAAAACAACGAAAGACTCCTTTGTTTTTTATTGTTTTATTAAATCATGCAGAAAGTAATGGAGGTCCCATGACGAAACTTTCAGGGACCAACAAGGATTACGTATGGAACATTATACTATTTTTTTTACAAAAATTAAAAATGCCGATTTGCAGAAAAACGCGATTGAAAATTTTATTTTTTAAATTGGCCTATAATTGCATTGAAACCATTGTGGGTCCTATTTTTATCTGAAAGCTTGGTAAAAACAATAATTTTTGTGTATTTTTATTTATTTTTTAACCAACGTAATTTTAAGTTATAAATTAATTAAATAAAGAAAAAGCATCGCCATATCTTCGCTTCTGTCAAATGAATTTTTTCTTTTACATTTTTAAAAATCTATTTTATATTATGTAATATTGTGATAAAAATGAGCAATCGTTTTGAGACCATGAAGAAAATCTCGATACGTTTCACAAAGAATCACTCATATACTACTTATCTATCGCGGAAATAAAGTGGAAGAATGCTGTCAGCGTTACGCCTTCTGCGCTGATTGCAGAAAGTGCCGATATAGGTTAGTCGGTAATGCTTTATGACATAGGTCAGTTAAACTTTCTGCAAACTGTGCTGGCTGGGGTGCGTCGCTAGGTGAGTCGGTGAGTGGCTAGGTGAGTCGCTAGGTGAGTCGGTCGGTTGCAACCGCTTAGTTGTGGTTCGCTGGCGAACTGCATACTAGCATTATAATCATCGTGGTTCGCTGCATACTCGTTGGGTTTGTAACTAGCATTTTGGTTTGCTGGCGAACTGCATACTTGTTGGGTTCGTAATGCTAGTTACGAACATTCTTGTGAAACGCTGCTAGTGTGCATCTTAATAACTCATGTGCTGGACCCAATGTTGCTTGTCGTAATTTACATAACAGAGGCCCCGTTGATAATTTGGTACACCTCTTGAGTTCTTCCGTGCTGAGAGCGAAATAACGATCTTGATGGTCACAGATTGCTAAGTACTCTGTTTCCGTGATAGCGATCTTGATGACGTTGTTAGTTATGATCGAAATTGGCGACAAATGATACACGTTGAATTCCTCATCGTCGATAAGCGGTACCTTACTGTGAAACACTAGCAGCTCGTCCAATTCCTGGACTTGTGTTGTCATCAGCATTAATACATCATGGATGGTTTCCTGTCGGATTGGCAGCCGTCGCCCATTTGGTAAATGTGCTCCGATGCTAATTAATTCGTGTCGTAGCTGACTTACTGACAGTAATGCCGGATCGATCATTCCTTTGTGCACTCCGGTCACCACATTCACGATGATGGCCTGTGTGCTTTTTATGTGTCCTGCCACTAATGCCACGGTTTTATAGAATTTTCGATGTTTGTGATTAGCTCTTCTACTCGCTTTAACCTTTCCTCCATCATGTTGTAAGTCATATTCATTATGTTAATTGTGCTGTCTAATATGGACGTTTCTTTCTCAAGCAGATGGGTGTGATCCAAGATCTTCGCCTGTATCTTGTTAATTGTTGTCTTCATGTCCTGCGCATATTGTGAATCCAACACTCCGAATAGCCCGTTTGCTATGTTTCCCACGAGACCCAGGGCACCTTTTTTTTCCTTTTGTGGTTGAATATATCTTGCACGTCTTCAAATTTACCTGCTTCTTGCGTTAGTGCGTGAATAATTGTTCCTTTTCTGTTGCAGTACCTTTCCAGGCCCGTTACTTAATCGTCCATTCTGCTAATGATAATGGAATACGATCTTGTAGCACTACGTATGTGCCGGGCGTGTTAAATGGTGTCACCCTCACCGGTACCTCCGGCACTGGAGCCTGATGAGTGAACACGGCGAGGCCCGTGAAGATTATGAATTTTTGCATAACCTTGGTGATCGTCGTGGTGGTTCTGGATGCACCTTTTCAACCGTGGATGCACACTCCTCCACAGGCAAGACTGCAAGTCGAGAAATGGCCCGGGTGCATTCTCATGCAGCAGTTTTTATATCGACCACTCGGATTTGGCCGTCTCTTCCTGGATGGATTCTCAAAACTCCTCCAAGCGGCCACTGCAGTGGTGGCGCATTGTCTTCCTTTATTACCACTAGATCTACTGCTTGTACCGTTATTTCCTTTTTAGTTCACTTTGACCTGTCCTGAAGCTGATGCAGGTATTCCAGCCTGATCTTGTCTACTTGTTTCCACCGTGTGACTAAACCTGAACGTACTTCTAGTCCGTGTACTTGCGACGATGCTGTCAGTGCCTCTCCGATCAAGAAGTGCCCCGGGGTCAAAGCGGCCAAATCTTTCGGGCTGGAAGAGATCGGAGTTAATGGTCGCGAGTTTAGTATGGCTTCAATATCGACTGTAGCGGTTTCTAATTCTTCATGTGTCAGAGATGCTGATGCTATGGTTCTGATCAATAGGCCCCAAAATATGGAGCTCTTGGTGGTATAAAACAAAACTCTGTTCCAAACTGAGTACATGTTCTTTGTATTATGTCTTGGGCCCCTTGCTCATGAATGATTTTTTTAAGTTCTGCCAACTGATTACTGGCTCCTACAAAATTCGTGGCATTGTCGCAATAGATTCGTGTTGGAGCGCTTCGTCGTCCGATGAATCTTTTTAATGTTGCAAAAAAGGCTTGAATCGTTAAATCAGTGACAGATGCACTGCCTTCGTTGCGAAACAACAGAACACTGCAATGTACACCTTGTGAGGTTTCTTTCCCCGAATTTTATAATCTACCCAAAGTGGTTCACAGTAGTCTACACCGCTGACCTTAAATGGTTTCGCAACTTGTACTCGATCCTTAGGTAGTGGGCTCATGATCTGGCTTAGTAATCTGCTTGTACTCGATCCTTAGGTAGTGGGCTCATGATCTGGCTTAGTAATCTGGGTCGCGCCCGGCAACACCGTACACCTTGACTATCCAGAATTCTTGCCTACTGTTGGCTAACAGTGTTTGAGGTCCGCAATGCCTTAGTTGCTCGTGTTTGTTATGAAGCATTAATCTCGTCACTTCGTGGTTAAATGGTAATAGCATCGGATGCTGTGCATTGTAACTGAGCGCCGATTCTTGAAGACGACCTCCGACCCGCAGTATTCCCTTTGTGTCTATGAACGGGTCTAATGATCGGTACGGATCACTGGCTGCCACCCCTTCGTTTTTCTTCAAACTGTTCAATGTGTTCTTAAATGCTATTTGCTGTACCTCCTTCACTAATATTTCTCGGGCCTTGACCAATTGATCTGGTGTGATTGCCCCCGTTTCCTTGCTCTTGGTATTCCTTACGTTGTGGGTGAAACGTAGTATCCACGCTGTGATTCGTAATAGCGCTTGAAACGATCCTCGGTGGTTAATATCGTTAGTCCACCCACCGTTCTCTGTACTTATTGCCATGTTCGTGGTTACCTTTCTTTTTTCCGGGCCTTCATACATTATTCCCTTTTTTATGCCTCGCCCCCATTCTCTGGGATTTGTTTTTAAGAATGTCGGTCCGTTGAAATATAATTTATATTGCTGAAGTTGAGGAGCCTTGCAGCCTCTTAATACGAGGTCCGCTGGATTATGTTCTGATGCTACATGGGCCATTGCTCTGGTTTGAGATTCCTTGCGAAAGTTCTGCCATTGTGGCGTATCCTCGGCATCTATAATGGTGTCCCAGTCAAGATCCTTTTGCCTTAGTTGTTGCATACAAATTTTTGCAGTTGTGGTTACTGGACACAGCAATCCTAGTGGGTCAAAAATCTTTGCCAGTTCAGAGCAAACTATTCGTTTGGGTACTGGCCCCTGCTCGAGTGTTGTTGCTCGTCCCTGCAATTGGTCTTCTTGTGGATTCCAGATAATCCCAAGGGTTTTGATAGTAGAATCGGACAATCGGCTAAAATCTAGATCATCTTCCTGGTCTTCCTTAGGAATGACCTTTAGGAGCGACGGATGAAGCGCACCATTTTCGTAGCTTAAGATTTGCGGACCCCAGCAGCTGACGGATCTGGGATTGTTGCTCAAGCGCCTCTTCTAGTGTATCGGCACCTGTGGCGCCAGCTTGAAGATGTGTTGAGGTGGTGATCACTAGTTGCTGCAAACATCGTGTAGCCAGATGTCTGCGGTAAATACAAAACGATAGCATCGAAACATAAGCAGTATTGACAACAGTTCACCTTCAACAGTAGGTCCAATCTGTAATAAGTCATTCAAACTTTTTCCATTTGAACTCATTGCGGATGCGTCAAACACTACCCTTATCTTTGTTGTGGAGCTGTCGGGTTTTAATACACAATGATGAGGTATGAAATAATGATTCCTTGGCAGCTGTCGTTTGTCTAATTCTGTCATGTGTTTTAATCTTTCGTATTTATCCATGAATTCCAAATATCCTTGCCGTGTCGTGACATCCTTTTGTAACCTTTTCTCCAGGCTGAATAATCTCCTCTGGGCCGTCTGCAGTGTTGAACCTAGACTGCTCGGCTCTTCCACAAAGGGGAGTCGCACTGAGAAACGATGATCAAGACACATCTTAACGTTTGCTAAAAAATGTTCCTCGCAGAGACGTTCTTGTGCCGTCATTGGCGGAGATGTCATGGGCAACGTGTCCATTTTCCAAAATCTTTCTAAATCTGGTGTCAGTGTTGCTCTCTGATCGATTGTAACGTTTACTACTGCCACCGTGTTGGCATGTTGTAGGGTTGGTCCTAATACAATCCACCCTAGGTTGGTGTCCTGTAGTAGGGGCTTATCGTGTCCGAGTTGGATGTTGTTCATTCTTGATAAATGTGATATGCATCTATAGTACCGGGTTCTCTGAATTTGGGGTCAGCTAAGATTATATTCTTTGGAATATTCAGTGTCTCTGTTACAGGTTCTGATGGTTGATCTGTCATTAATTGAGGTAATATTATGACTTCTATGTTTGTTTTAAAGTTAGACGTGAGTGATGACACTTGTACTAGAGCATGAGATGTAGATTCCTGCGTCTTTCCGCCTATTCCACTTATGGTTACTACAGAACTCGTAACTTGTAGTGCCAGCCGATTTGCCATTCTTCGAGACATGTGACTTATCTGAGTTGGTTCGACCCGTGAGTTGCACCTTTGCTGTTCCTAACAGAACATATCGTTTTGTGGTGTTTGGGAGGGAATGGTCGACCGCCACTGCGGCCGCCTGTGGTCCTGGGACACCGCCGTTGGTAAGCCGGTGTAACATTGAATGATGACATCCCCCGCAGTATCGACATGCTCTAAAAGACTGGCATGATCCAGCCCGGTGAGCTAGGGACAGACAATATGTGAATCCTCGGATTTGGAAGACACCAATTCGATGTTCGTCTGGAGTCATGTCTCTGAACCAATTGCAGTTAGTAAGCGAGTGCTGAGCCTGCTTGCAGATCTGGCAGATGGAATTGGTTGAATTGGGGCCAATGATCGGTTTGGTCCTTGCTCCAGGTTGTTCGCTTAAAGTTTCCAGCATGCAGGATCGTCGTTCCAAGAAATTTAGAATGCTTGGTAATTTGGGCACTTCAGTGGGTGCGTCAGCTGCGTCTTCCAGTGCTGCCAGTGTATTGTGATCAAGCTTTCTTCGTATTAGGAATCCCAGAATTGGATCCCAGTTTTGTGTGTCGATTTCTAGGCTTTTGAGTGTGCTTAAAGATATTTCAACTGTGTCATGAAGCTGCTGCCCCGTTGATGGGCTCGAAATCTAAAATTTTTGCAATTGCAGTGAAGATTAATATTTTTCCATTTTTGTATCTTGTTTTTAATCGTCGCCAAGTGTCTTCATATCCTCCTTGGGAGAAAGCTGTATCTGTTAGTATGTTTCTGGCTTCTCCTTTTAATGCTTCTGGCAGCATATGTAGTTTTTGTGACGGAGGACATGGTTGATTGTGAACCAATTTCATGAAGAGGTCGTGAAATTGCGGCCATTGCAAATATTCCCCGGAAAATTCTGGCTGTGACAGTGTGAGCCTGAGTGGTGCTTCAGATTCGCGTAATAGAGTCATCTCGTATTCAGCGTATAGTTCGTGAAATCGGGTCAATTCTGCGGTGGCGATTTGTTTTGCACCTGGTATCATTTCTATGTCGTCGTGGGCCTTCCTCATCAATGTCCATTGGGCATCAAGATGGCGCTGTAATGCAGGAGTGACGTTAGTTGCATGTAACGCGAGACTGAGTGAGGATTCCATCTCGGTACATCTTAATTGCAACAACCGAATTGCCTGTCTTATTGATACATCCACCTCCTTTGTTGTTGTTGGTACCTTTGACTCTTCTCGTGGTCGTCTAGGGGCCTTTTGCGGGGCGCTGTTTGAAGGAATGTTATCTCCGATTATCCCTTCGTATTTTTCAACCAATTCCTTTATGGCGTTGTATTTTGTTAAATTTCGGTTCAGTTGGTAATGCCGTGTCTCTGACTTCGGTGTCCAGATCGCGAAACTGTTGCCACAAATCCTGCAGTTGGGCCAAGCGGTTGGAATAATATCCCTCTCGAAGTTTTCTTTCAGCTGAATCCTTTTCATAGTTCTTAATGAGCTGCTGGATTTGGCGTTGCAGTTCATGCTGATCTTCTAACACTTGCACAACTCGCTCCGACCTTGCTAAGCTTGTCTCCATCATAAATGATTCTGACATTTGATGGTCTCCTGTCTCTTGTCTAGTGTAGGTCGAACTGAGATGCTTACTAGTTATTTCTAAAGCGGTGTATATTTCTCCGCCGGACTGGGTGCGGTGTGCCTTGTAGCGGGTGCCTTATTGGAAGGGCTTGCGGGTGCCTTATTGGAAGGGCTTGCGGGTGCCTTATTAGAAGGGCTTGCGGGTGCCTTATTAGAAGGGCTTGCGGGTGCCTTATTAGAAGGGCTTGCGGGTGCCTTATTGGAAGGGCTTGCGGTTCAAGTAAATTAGCTAGGGATTCCTTGTGAAAGTGATCCTTAAATACGTAAGGATCACTTCGGGGTCACCAATGTTTGATCGCACAGTGGATCAAGGCTGAATCATAAGGATCCCGGTCCTTATGAGTGTTGCAGCCGATGGAGTAGCTGATGTAGTGGTGTAGCGCGGTTATAAGTCCTTTCCGGGGACCGAAGTAAACGCAGAGTCGGTTTGAATTAAATGACTTCTTTATTCATGCTTATATACTACTTAACTATCGCGGAAATAAAGTGGAAGAATGCGGTCAGCGTTACCCCTTCTGCGCTGATTGCAGAAAGTGCCGATATAGGTTAGTCGGTATAGGCTTTATGACATAGGTCAGTTAAACTTTCTGCAAACTGTGCTGGCTGGGGTGCGTCGCTAGGTGAGTCGGTGAGTCGCTAGGTGAGTCGGTCTGTTGCAACCGCTTGGTTGTGGTTCGCTGGCGAGCTGCATACTAGCATTATAAGCATCGTGGTTCGCTGCATACTCGTTGGGTTTGTAACTAGCATTGTGGTTCGCTGGCGAACTGCATACTTGTTGGGTTCGCAATGCTAGTTACGAACAACAATTGCGCAGCATTATTTGGAGTGCCTTTACTAAGTCATGTTTAACGTTAGAATAATTGTTTCTCCTTAAGTTAACTTCTGTTTCATCCTCGCCAACAAAATATATTTGCAAAAACTCAGCTTCCTTTTGAGGAGCCGGCAAGAGGCTACCAACCAAGTGATACACTTGACCTTGAACGTTAAATGTAGGCGTGAACCTATCTTTAACAATTTTCGTACTACCAAATGACGTCATTGAAAGCATTTGTTGTACTTTCTTATAAACGCCATGAAATGATTTTGGTCAGGATGACTACCCATTATGAAGCTACTTAGGGGCTCTGGCAAATTTTCTGTAAGAAGGATGTTTAACTTTTCCTTCTTTACAACATATATCTATTTTAAAGCTCCACAAAATCCGCACTTCTTGTCCATCGCTCCTAATTGAACATACATATCAGTATCATAGTCTATCGCAGCATTATAATGAAATGCAGAATTTTCTTTTATTTCCCAAGTCGCTGCAGGTTCTACGTTTTCTGATTCATTTGCACCTACAGCTCCTACGTTTTCTGATATATTTGCTAGTCTTTTATTTTGAGCCTTTTCACGATACTTTTGTGATGCAGTCTTTGATTTTTTTTTAGCTATTCGGTCAGAAAATCGGACTCGTCGTTAAGAAGGGGAGTTTATATTTTGCCCGTCTTCTAATGGAATTAAGACATCATAATGTCCATTAGAAAGATCGCCGCTAAACCTCAGTCTTCTTATAGGACTCCCTTCTGTTCCAAAGTGGGTAAGAAAATTTCCATTGAAGTAAATTTCAATAAAAATTGGATACAATTCACCTGCAGCCATTAACTCAGAATTCCCACCATAAGTGTGAGGGTGCATCATTTCACGTTCATAATCTAAAGGATTGTCATAAATGTTTTCTTCAGAATTAACCGTGTAATTTGCGAAATGATTCCACCGTCCCACAACACTCTTATCTATGGCCTGGCGTATTTTACCAGACAATCTTTCATTTCCAATTAAAATGTAAGAAAGTGCATTAAATAGGAAAGCTCCATCGCCTGTTATTGAAATTATGAAGTGAGGGACTAATACACCATCTACATTTATGTTTTTAATATCCATATTGGTAACTTAATTAAAAGTTTAACTCCAAAAAGGCAGAAATAAATATAAAATGTTCGATTATAAAATGTTTTGTTTAAAACTAATTAAAATTGCATTACATAGAAGTTCACTACGAATGCAAAAGTAAAAATAAGTTTGCATTCAGCCTGCGAAATACACACCGTAGTAAACTTATAATAAGCAATTTATAAAACAAAAAATGATTTTTTCAAAAGAAAATCTTTGATTTTTTAAAACAAACTACCAAAAATCGCAATATATAAATGCAATTAGGTTAACTACGAATGCAAAAAAAACTTTAATTTGCATTCAGTCTGCAAAATACAGACTGTAGAAAACTCATAGTCACCAACTATGTTTTTTTTTATTAAAAACTAATGAAAATTTCAATACATAGAAGTTTACTACGAATGCAAAAGTATAAAAGTAAAATTAATTTTGCATTCAGCCTGCAAAATACAGCCCGTAGTAAACTTATAATCATAAATTTAAGAAACAAACTGATTTCTTCAGAAGAAGTTATTTCCTCTTTTTAAAACAAACTACCAAAAATCGCAATACATAAATGCAATTAAGTTGAGCCTGCAAAATACAGAGTGTAGAAAACTTATAGTCAGCAATTATACAATTCATACAAATGCAAACCAAAAATGGAAAAATGTTTGGATTGGAATAAGCTCTTAAAATTCAGGCCGTATATGTCTTAGCAGTACTCCCCGAAGCTTACTACGAATCAGTATTTAGCGATTAATTAATAGAGCACTCTACTTTTTCACTTCCTCACTCAAATTTGACTTTTTGGTTTGTGGCCTGCGAAAGTGGGTACAGTAAGAAAACCAAAAGTGTTGAGAAAGTTTCATTTGCTGTCTCTATCTATTGCTGCCCCTTTCTGTAAGCCAGTGTATGCTGTAGTGCTGCTGCAGCATCTTTCTATTGCTGTCCCTTTCCTTTCTATTCCTATTCTTTTTCCTATTCTTTCATGCTCATTCTTCTTCTATATAATTCGCTTGGCTTCCTTGAATTGAAAGCAAATGTGCTTGCGGTGGCTTTCAGAAAGGGACAGCAATAGAAAGAGACACCAAATGATACTTTTTCAACACTTTTGGTTTTCTTATTGTACGCACTTTCGCAGGCCACAAAACAAAAAGTCAAATCCAAATGCAGAATAGGAATGAAAAAGGGAATAGCTGAAAAAGTACAAAAACAACTGTGTTTGCATGCATCAAAATAAAAATACGCACATTTTGTTACTTTTTTTAATGGTTTATTAAATTTATTGTCGAAATATGCCATGGCTGGCATTTGGTGGGAGGGGGGCAGCCATCCTCTTCAAATACTCCAGCCTTGCAGTCAGGGCCCTGATGTCCTGTTGAGCCTGCTGTAAGGAGGTGGTTAGACTGCCACCTTATTATGCAGCTGTCCCTGCCCCTTCCAAAGCCGTGGTACTTGCTGCGCTCCTGCGTAATACGCAATTGGTTGTTGCTGCTGTTGTTGTTGGTTTTGCTGTTGTTGTTGTTGCTGGAATTGGAGCTGTTGTTGGGTTTGTTCCTGGACTTGCTGTTGTTGTTGGTTTTGCTGCTGTTGTTGTTGCTGGAATTGGAGCTGCTGTTGGTTTTGCTGCTGTTGTTGTTGCTGGACTTCGAGTTGTTGTGCTGCTGCTGGCTATAGTGCTGTTGATGTTGCACCTGTTGTGGTTGTTGGTCTAACTGACGGAGTAGGGCCGCGTTTACCGCCCACAGCCGACAAATTTTCATTTGAAATTCGTTTGGTGGCTCCTGGCCACCCGCACCTCCGTCTTGTCCTTCACTCATTTTGGAACTGACGGAAATCACAGCGAGGATCAATTGCTTCTTCTCGCTTGCATATATGCATGACTCGCCAACATATAATTGTCTCACTCACACGAAAGGTCAAATAGGCACAATAGTGTATGTGTGAGCTTTGTAATTTTTTGCTACTTATATTAGAAAAAGAAACTCATCCAAACACACAAATGTGGTAAAACCCTTTTGCACAACAATCTAATTCGGAGAATTATGTATTTTTGAATCATATAAATCCCTACAGCTTATATCGTAAGAGCTAAAGCAGTACAATTTTTGCGCAGTATACTCTTGGGTGCCTAACCACCCACTAAGATCCAATATGTCCCCCAGTGGCCCCAAACAGCTCCAGAATGAATATTTGCAAAAAAAAAAAAATCAGATCTATTTAAATATATAACTTCTACAGTATTTGGAATTTCGAAATTTGGATTTTACGACTTTTAGGTTTTGAAAAGGCCTAATTGGAAATCAAAAGGAAATTTCGAAATCCCCCATAATTTGAGGGCTACATAGAAAAATTACTTTCGGATTTAAAAAATCTCAACCGCTGCTCCCATCAAGATAATTTTTTGATCATAGTAAATTCTATGGCTTAAGTGCTTACGTTTATTTTTTAAAGTTCCAGCTAGTTTTTAAGTATTTTTAACGACTTCATGCGTCGCATATTGCGGGAGCCTGCAAAGAGAGCAAAACCCAGAGAGCGAGAGAAGGAGCGAGGGGCAATTTAAGTTAAAATTAGTTTTGGATTTTAAAAACTTAAAATGCTGCTCCGATCAATATTATTTTTGGTAGTTAATTATATTGCTTATGTGCTTAAGTTTAATTTTTGAAACTCCCAGAATTTTTTTAAAGTATTTTTAGAGATTTATTTAGATTTTCTTAGTTTTTGCGTCGCATATTGCGGTGACCTGTATTCAGATATATATGTATGTGTGTGTACTTAGATTTGTTATACATATGTATGTGCGTGTGTATGTTTCTATTTCAAAGTAGATGAGGTGTTTAAATACAAATAAAATTATTAATTTCACTTTAGCCAATGCAAAATCCTTCTAAGTTATTTGACGTGTTTAAAAATAATAATAACAATGGAGAAAATTAGCAAAGCGCTACGTGGTATTTTATATAACCGCTACTAAAAAAAATGTTTAATATGTTAAAAAACTTCCCTATCGCCGACAAAGTCGCGCCAGGAAAGCTAGTATGTACATACATCTACCCCAAGTCATAACATTACATAAAATCTATATCAAAACTCAAACTATTAAGAAAGTTTCGATAAACGTTTCAGTTATTTCTTTTGAGTGCATTGAATGCATTTTCGGAAAAATGCCAATTCTTTTCAGGACTGACAAAGCAAATAAAACAAATTAGCAAATTAAATGGAAATTTTTATATATGAACGCAAAGATTACATTTAAATTTTTGAATACATTCATGTGCTTATTCTGTTTTTTAATAATAGTTTTAAAATTGCGTTCAAAAACTCAAACTGCTGAATTTTTCGTATTGGACATAACAAATACATGCGGACTTACACCCACAAGTTTTGTGAGTGTAAAAACGTAAACAACGTACTGCCGAATAGTATCCCCGAAGCATTAAAATTTAGGAACAATGCATAAAACCATACATAAGTAAAAACATTTTAATAATTTTAGGACTGTACTGCAAATCTTAAAATATCTTGCGGTATGGCTTAAGCTGGTAATATCCAGATTATGATAGTTGCTAAGGGAATATTACACATCAAAACTGGATTTTTTTAATGTGTATGCAGTAGTATCTGCATACACATTTGTCTTGCAGAAAAATTCATTTATTTGTACTTATGTATGTATGTATATCGCAATCGTTTTATTCAATTTTGTCGTTTTCTGCTAAATATTTTAGCTGGTCTAAAAAAGTAGTCACAACGCATACATACATGCTGACTTGTCACTGTGTGTGTGAGTCGTTGTGTTTTTTACATGTAAATGTGACGACTTTCCCCTAAAACACCCTCGAATGAATTATATAAAATCAAAACTAAAATTCCTTATGAATTTAACAAATAGCTACACATTTGGATTTAGAATTGCATCTATTATCTAATCTGTTCTGGTATCCAAATAGTAAAATTTTGATCAGGTGTTTCCAAACCAGGAAAAATACATTGGCCCCCCCTCTTTTGCTTCAAATAACTCTCTCTCTGCTCTCTACTCTCTCGCTCTGCTTCTGCTGACGTTGTTTTTGTGAGAGCTGTGTTCGGAATTCGTTCGTGAGTGCTGCGAACTACCGAAGCATACAAAAAAAAAAACAACGTACTGCCAAAAAGGCCCCCTCAACCCCCTAAATCTTAAAAAAACAATTATATAAAATCAACCGTGGGTCCAAAACAAAAAAAAAACAAGAGGGAACGCTATAGTCGAGTGCCTCGACTATCAAATACCCGTTACTCAGCTAAAGCAAGCAGTCTCAAGCAGGGCAAGCCAAGCAGCCGCTTCAAAAAGGCGTCATCTACCGGCCATTTCATAATTTGATTATAACTTTTTACTGAGTGGGACAATTTAAAAATTTTCTTATACATTTCCGTATGCATTAATAACCCAAACAAAATGGCGTTTACTTTCGCTCTAGCTTCAAAACTGCGGGTGCCACAGTTTTTCGCGGTTTGTGGGCGTTAGAGGGGGCGTGGCATATCGGCGTAAAAAACTTGCGCTGCGAATTAACCCCTAGAATCTGCATGCCAAATCCCAATCTTCTAGCTTTAATAGTTTCCGAGATCTCAGCGTTCATACAGACGGGTGCCACTGTTTTTCGCGGTTTTTGGTCGTTAGGGGGGGGGTCCATATATTGGTCAATCAATAGGTATTGAAAAAACGAATACACATTCCTTTGCCCGTTAATCTAGCTTCAAAACTGTGGGTGAGACAGTTTTTTGCGGTTTGTGGGCGTTAGGGGGGGCGTGGCACATCGGCGTGAAAAACTTGCGCTGCGTATTAACCCCTAGAATCTGCATGCCAAATCCCAATCTTCTAGCTTTTATAGTTTCCGAGATCTCAGCATTCATACAGACGGGTGCCTCAGTTTCTCGTGGTTTGTGGGCGTTAGAGGGGGTGTGGCACATCGGCGTGAAAAACTTGCGCTGCGTATTAACCCCTAGAATCTGCATGCCAAATCCCAATCTTCTAGATTTTATAGTTTCCGAGATCTCAGCGTTCATACAGACGGACCGACAGACGGACAGACAGACAGACAGACGGACAGACGGACGTGTCTAGATCGACTCGGCTAGTGATCCTGATCAAGAATATATATACTTTATATGGTCGGAAACGCTTCCTTCTACCTGTTACATACTTTTGCACGAATCTAATATACCCTTTTACTCTACGAGTAACGGGTATAAATACCTTATTGATTGTATGGCATAGCTCCACACTTTAAACCAAAAACGGATCCGATCGCATAATCGGTGCGGAAAAATTAATTAAGTGCCCCAACCGGAAGTCGGTTGGGAAATTTTATTTTTTTTCGCTTTCTTTATTTATTTTTATACCCGTTACTCGTAGAGTAAAAGGGTATATTAGATTCGTGCAAAAGTATGTAACAGGTAGAAGGAAGCGTTTCCGACCATATAAAGTATATATATTCTTGATCAGGATCACTAGCCGAGTCGATCTAGCCACGTTCGTCTGTCCGTCCGTCTTTCCGTCCGTCTGTCCGTCCGTCTGTCTGTCAGTCCGTCTGTCAGTCCGTCTGTTTAAACGCTGAGATCTCGGAAACTATAAAAGCTAGAAGATTGGGACTTGGCATGCAGATTCTAGAGGTTAATACGCAGCGCAAGTTTTTCACGCCGATGTGCCACGCCCCCCCTAACGCCCACAAACCGCGAAAAACTGCGGCATCCACTGTTTTTAAGCTAGATTAACGGGAAAAGGAATGTGTATTCGTTTCTTTAATACCTATTGATTGACCAACGTCAATCGGATGAAAATTAAAATATGACTATTTGAACGAGAGGCGGTTCCGCAGTCTCTATACCTATCAAAAATTTTAAATCGTTATCCTGAAAATAATGTTTTTTTTAAGTCGGTGAACAGTGTCCTTCGAAATCTTGTGAGGAGTTGAATAACTCCCCACAAATTCCCGCAGCATAACTACGGATGGCCGGCCGCTTACCAGTTACGCGGCGAATTAGCGTGGTAGCGGCGCGGCGAAGAGCAAGTGGAGAAACTGTCAAGTAGAGAGTTTGAAGAATGAGAGTTTGGAGAGTGAGAGTTTGGAGACCGAGAAGTGGAGAATGAGAGTTTGGAGACTTCGAGGTTAGGAGAGAGAACTCTGCCACAGGCACCAAAAGCATAAGCAGAGCAGCGGCAACACGCAGAAACGCAAATTAAGGCCGTGCGTGAAAGGCAAGTGGGTCGAGCAGGAGCTACGGACTTTGGACCCGGAGTGGAGAGATGCGGCGGGCAGAGAAAAAGAGGGAAATAACGGTTCCCAGAGGCCCTATATAAAGCCGCCGGGCGCTGGCAACAGGATCAGTCGATCACGAAGAGTCAATCTATCAAGATCAGTCCAGATACAAAGTGAACAAGTCAGCCAGTACAGTGAACTACGAGTGAACAACAACAAGTCGAATCGCCGGAAGCAGCGCCGTGGGAGCCTACAAGGAGACGTTCGGGATTGAACCGCCAGAAATCTCCGAATTGAGACGCAGGTAGCTGAGGTCCAGAAGGCATCACACGGCTAGGTCAAGGCGATCCGTTTCAATTTTGTCTCAACTAAATCAACGCTCCTCGCCGGAGAGTCGAACAGAGTGTGTAAGCCTGCGACAAGAAATCGTGAACTTAGGGAGAAGCCTATAGGCCAGAAGGGAGATCGATCAGTCGTTGTGGTCTTGAGTGGAGTACTCCAGGAGAGCCATACGATTTGAGTCGTGTATTCCCGGAGCGGCGTGCGTCCGAATCCCGAGTGAAACGAGCCAGAAGGGAGATCGGTCTATCGTTGGTGGCCTCGAGTGGAGAACTCCAGTAGAGCCCCGCGGTTAAGTCGTGTAGTCCCGGATTGGCGTTGACGAGATCCCGAGTACCGGAAGCCACGCAACGTCCAGCCACGCAGCCAGCATATCCAGGAGCAGAGCGACGGGCAGCGTCAGCAGCGGGACAGTCAATACACCTCGACAGAGCGAGCTACGAGGAAACGTCGAACGATAAGCCTAGGGGTGAAGATAGGGTGGAACGTTCGTTTACACTAGGCGTTGAAGCAAAGTGAAGCGCTCGGCAGCATCCTTGCGTAACTTGGACTGCCAGTGCGATCTGAGTTAGACACTAGTGGGACCATCCGGGACAGAGCCAGGGACAGGCGGTGGTGTGTCGAAAGGAGTGATTCCTGGAGATCGCGGCCTCTGTTCACCCTAGTCTGAGAACGGTGACGCTTCCCTAAACCCGTGCAGCCGATCTCCTGGCGAGTCTAAGACGCGACGAGTAGTCGTCGTTTCTGCGCATCAGCGGCGAGCGGCGTCGAGCATCTTCAGGGAGCGTAAAGGATCTCCAGGGAGCTTCGTGCCTCTTCAGTGAACTACAATTTAATGTACCGATCATTCTGAAATTTTGCGCATTATTTCTGTACCCAAATCCGCAAGTACTGACGTCGATTTTTTTTTTTAATAATTTTTTTTTATTCTATAATAACTAATATATTAAATTTTTAACTTCAAAGTGTTACCATACATTAAAAAAAAAAAACAAGCGGTGGGGTTTCGATACGCAGCGATAAGTTTCGATAAACGTTTCAGTTATTTCTTTTGAGTGCATTGAATGCATTTTCGGAAAAATGCCAATTCTTTTCAGGACTGACAAAGCAAATAAAACAAATTAGCAAATTAAATGGAAATTTTTATATATGAACGCAAAGATTACATTTAAATTTTTGAATACATTCATGTGCTTATTCTGTTTTTTAATAATAGTTTTAAAATTGCGTTCAAAAACTCAAACTGCTGAATTTTTCGTATTGGACATAACAAATACATGCGGACTTACACCCACAAGTTTTGTGAGTGTAAAAACGTAAACAACGTACTGCCGAATAGTATCCCCGAAGCATTAAAATTTAGGAACAATGCATAAAACCATACATAAGTAAAAACATTTTAATAATTTTAGGACTGTACTGCAAATCTTAAAATATCTTGCGGTATGGCTTAAGCTGGTAATATCCAGATTATGATAGTTGCTAAGGGAATATTACACATCAAAACTGGATTTTTTTTAATGTGTATGCAGTAGTATCTGCATACACATTTGTCTTGCAGAAAAATTCATTTATTTGTACTTATGTATGTATGTATATCGCAATCGTTTTATTCAATTTTGTCGTTTTCTGCTAAATATTTTAGCTGGTCTAAAAAAGTAGTCACAACGCATACATACATGCTGACTTGTCACTGTGTGTGTGAGTCGTTGTGTTTTTTACATGTAAATGTGACGACTTTCCCCTAAAACACCCTCGAATGAATTATATAAAATCAAAACTAAAATTCCTTATGAATTTAACAAATAGCTACACATTTGGATTTAGAATTGCATCTATTATCTAATCTGTTCTGGTATCCAAATAGTAAAATTTTGATCAGGTGTTTCCAAACCAGGAAAAATACATTGGCCCCCCCTCTTTTGCTTCAAATAACTCTCTCTCTGCTCTCTACTCTCTCGCTCTGCTTCTGCTGACGTTGTTTTTGTGAGAGCTGTGTTCGGAATTCGTTCGTGAGTGCTGCGAACTACCGAAGCATACAAAAAAAAAACAACGTACTGCCAAAAAGGCCCCCCTCAACCCCCTAAATCTTAAAAAAACAATTATATAAAATCAACCGTGGGTCCAAAACAAAAAAAAAACAAGAGGGAACGCTATAGTCGAGTGCCTCGACTATCAAATACCCGTTACTCAGCTAAAGCAAGCAGTCTCAAGCAGGGCAAGCCAAGCAGCCGCTTCAAAAAGGCGTCATCTACCGGCCATTTCATAATTTGATTATAACTTTTTACTGAGTGGGACAATTTAAAAATTTTCTTATACATTTCCGTATGCATTAATAACCCAAACAAAATGGCGTTTACTTTCGCTCTAGCTTCAAAACTGCGGGTGCCACAGTTTTTCGCGGTTTGTGGGCGTTAGAGGGGGCGTGGCATATCGGCGTAAAAAACTTGCGCTGCGAATTAACCCCTAGAATCTGCATGCCAAATCCCAATCTTCTAGCTTTAATAGTTTCCGAGATCTCAGCGTTCATACAGACGGGTGCCACTGTTTTTCGCGGTTTTTGGTCGTTAGGGGGGGGGGGGGGTCCATATATTGGTCAATCAATAGGTATTGAAAAAACGAATACACATTCCTTTGCCCGTTAATCTAGCTTCAAAACTGTGGGTGAGACAGTTTTTTGCGGTTTGTGGGCGTTAGGGGGGGCGTGGCACATCGGCGTGAAAAACTTGCGCTGCGTATTAACCCCTAGAATCTGCATACCAAATCCCAATCTTCTAGCTTTTATAGTTTCCCAGATCTCAGCATTCATACAGACGGGTGCCACAGTTTCTCGTGGTTTGTGGGCGTTAGAGGGGGTGTGGCACATCGGCGTGAAAAACTTGCGCTGCGTATTAACCCCTAGAATCTGCATGCCAAATCCCAATCTTCTAGATTTTATAGTTTCCGAGATCTCAGCGTTCATACAGACGGACCGACAGACGGACAGACAGACAGACAGACGGACAGACGGACGTGTCTAGATCGACTCGGCTAGTGATCCTGATCAAGAATATATATACTTTATATGGTCGGAAACGCTTCCTTCTACCTGTTACATACTTTTGCACGAATCTAATATACCCTTTTACTCTACGAGTAACGGGTATAAATACCTTATTGATTGTATGGCATAGCTCCACACTTTAAACCAAAAACGGATCCGATCGCATAATCGGTGCGGAAAAATTAATTAAGTGCCCCAACCGGAAGTCGGTTGGGAAATTTTATTTTTTTTCGCTTTCTTTATTTATTTTTATACCCGTTACTCGTAGAGTAAAAGGGTATATTAGATTCGTGCAAAAGTATGTAACAGGTAGAAGGAAGCGTTTCCGACCATATAAAGTATATATATTCTTGATCAGGATCACTAGCCGAGTCGATCTAGCCACGTTCGTCTGTCCGTCCGTCTTTCCGTCCGTCTGTCCGTCCGTCTGTCTGTCAGTCCGTCTGTCAGTCCGTCTGTTTAAACGCTGAGATCTCGGAAACTATAAAAGCTAGAAGATTGGGATTTGGCATGCAGATTCTAGAGGTTAATACGCAGCGCAAGTTTTTCACGCCGATGTGCCACGCCCCCCCTAACGCCCACAAACCGCGAAAAACTGTGGCATCCACTGTTTTTAAGCTAGATTAACGGGAAAAGGAATGTGTATTCGTTTCTTTAATACCTATTGATTGACCAACGTCAATCGGATGAAAATTAAAATATGACTATTTGAACGAGAGGCGGTTTCGCAGTCTCTATACCTATCAAAAATTTTAAATCGTTATCCTGAAAATAATGTTTTTTTTAAGTCGGTGAACAGTGTCCTTCGAAATCTTGTGAGGAGTTGAATAACTCCCCACAAATTCCCGCAGCATAACTACGGATGGCCGGCCGCTTACCAGTTACGCGGCGAATTAGCGTGGTAGCGGCGCGGCGAAGAGCAAGTGGAGAAACTGTCAAGTAGAGAGTTTGAAGAATGAGAGTTTGGAGAGTGAGAGTTTGGAGACCGAGAAGTGGAGAATGAGAGTTTGGAGACTTCGAGGTTAGGAGAGAGAACTCTGCCACAGGCACCAAAAGCATAAGCAGAGCAGCGGCAACACGCAGAAACGCAAATTAAGGCCGTGCGTGAAAGGCAAGTGGGTCGAGCAGGAGCTACGGACTTTGGACCCGGAGTGGAGAGATGCGGCGGGCAGAGAAAAAGAGGGAAATAACGGTTCCCAGAGGCCCTATATAAAGCCGCCGGGCGCTGGCAACAGGATCAGTCGATCACGAAGAGTCAATCTATCAAGATCAGTCCAGATACAAAGTGAACAAGTCAGCCAGTACAGTGAACTACGAGTGAACAACAACAAGTCGAATCGCCGGAAGCAGCGCCGTGGGAGCCTACAAGGAGACGTTCGGGATTGAACCGCCAGAAATCTCCGAATTGAGACGCAGGTAGCTGAGGTCCAGAAGGCATCACACGGCTAGGTCAAGGCGATCCGTTTCAATTTTGTCTCAACTAAATCAACGCTCCTCGCCGGAGAGTCGAACAGAGTGTGTAAGCCTGCGACAAGAAATCGTGAACTTAGGGAGAAGCCTATAGGCCAGAAGGGAGATCGATCAGTCGTTGTGGTCTTGAGTGGAGTACTCCAGGAGAGCCATACGATTTGAGTCGTGTATTCCCGGAGCGGCGTGCGTCCGAATCCCGAGTGAAACGAGCCAGAAGGGAGATCGGTCTATCGTTGGTGGCCTCGAGTGGAGAACTCCAGTAGAGCCCCGCGGTTAAGTCGTGTAGTCCCGGATTGGCGTTGACGAGATCCCGAGTACCGGAAGCCACGCAACGTCCAGCCACGCAGCCAGCATATCCAGGAGCAGAGCGACGGGCAGCGTCAGCAGCGGGACAGTCAATACACCTCGACAGAGCGAGCTACGAGGAAACGTCGAACGATAAGCCTAGGGGTGAAGATAGGGTGGAACGTTCGTTTACACTAGGCGTTGAAGCAAAGTGAAGCGCTCGGCAGCATCCTTGCGTAACTTGGACTGCCAGTGCGATCTGAGTTAGACACTAGTGGGACCATCCGGGACAGAGCCAGGGACAGGCGGTGGTGTGTCGAAAGGAGTGATTCCTGGAGATCGCGGCCTCTGTTCACCCTAGTCTGAGAACGGTGACGCTTCCCTAAACCCGTGCAGCCGATCTCCTGGCGAGTCTAAGACGCGACGAGTAGTCGTCGTTTCTGCGCATCAGCGGCGAGCGGCGTCGAGCATCTTCAGGGAGCGTAAAGGATCTCCAGGGAGCTTCGTGCCTCTTCAGTGAACTACAATTTAATGTACCGATCATTCTGAAATTTTGCGCATTATTTCTGTACCCAAATCCGCAAGTACTGACGTCGATTTTTTTTTTAATAATTTTTTTTTATTCTATAATAACTAATATATTAAATTTTTAACTTCAAAGTGTTACCATACATTAAAAAAAAAAACAAGCGGTGGGGTTGCCTTTAGAAACATCTTAACTAATGAACATTTTTATACCCTTGCAGAGGGTATTATAATTTTGGTCAGAAGTTTGTAACAGTGAAGGAGATGTTTCTGACTCCATAAAGTATATATATTCTTGATCAAGATCAATAGGGGAGTCGATATAGATATGTCCGTCTGTTTGCGAGCTCAGTTTAAAATCTAGCGACCTAAAACTTTTACAGTCATCTTAAAACATGTGTACGCAGATCAAGTTTGAAAATTGACCTGATCCGACGTCTATATCCTATAGCTCCAATAGGAACAATCGGATTTAAGTTGCAAAAACTGAAGATTTTTCGAGCATTGTAAAAGCTATTGACATGAATTTTTCCAAATCGTATTTTTTTGTGCATACCTTGATCAGGGTAATAGCGCGTGCCTTTCGAACGTCTATATCCTATAGCTTCCATAGGAACAGTAGGGTGAAATCGGTTAAAATTTGATGTTTTTCAGGATATTTCGCGCAGTGTAAAAGCTATTGACATGAATCTTTCCAAATCGTATTTTTTGTACATACCTTGATCGGGGTAAAAGCGCGTGCCGATCGGACGTCTATATCCTTTAGCTCCCATAGGAACAATAGGGTAAAATCGTCCCAAATTGGTGCCTTGTATTAAGAAGACTTCGTGTTTTTTTAACCGAATTAGGATTCTTTTTGTTACTTTTAGACTTTTAGCAAACTGCAAGGGTATGAAAACTTCGGCTTGCCGAAGTTAGCTTCCATCCTCTTTTTTTTCAGTTTCTGATGAACCAGTAATGAGTTATGCAAAACCTCTTTTCTTGGAGGCGCCTACGGAGCTTGGTCGCAGACGGCTCATTTTTTTATATTTTTCTATGAAAATTTCTGAAATCATAGATTAAAAGTTGTACTTTGATATACCAAAAAAATAAATAATTGATCTGACATTAACCGTATCGTGTGAAAAAATTCATGAAAATATGCCTTTTTTGGCCGAATTAACCATACCCCCCCTTAAAATAAAAATATGAACTTGTTCGGTTGAAAACTGTGGGAATGGTTAACGTTTTAATCAAGAAATTTTTTATTTTTGGAAATTCCTGGGAGTCCTTAGGAGGCAAATTTTAAAAAATCCTTTCTTAGTGCACACCTCTTCTAACACATGATTCAGACCCAATTTTTTCCAGAATTTTAGGTCTTTTGGTTTGGGCTGGGGGTACATGACGCAAATGGACTTCAACTCTTTTATAATAATACTCGTTTGAAAAATATATTTTAATAAAAAGTGGCCCAAAATTAAAAAAATTGCTATGTTCGAAAACTTTTAATAAATTTATTACCTTTGAAAAATACCACACCAAGCTTAGAACTATAATTTGGGTGCAATTTGATTTTAGCGGTAAATTTTTAGTGAGCTTGCTGCTTGAATATTATACAAACATGCATGAATATGTTTAGGTTGGTGCATTTTGCGAAATATGGCCGTTTAATGATTAAATACCGATATTTTTAAATTACCATTTTATGAGCATTTTACCATCTATGAGCATTTTTTGGAGTGGGTGTCTTTGGCATTCGTGTTCTTCTGGTTCATACCTACATAATCGCTAAACCCTTGAAAAAATCGGCTCACAAGATACGGCCATTTTAAATAAATTTGGTATTTAAAACTTTAGCTTGGTATAATAGGTAAACGCGACCTAAGCCAAAGAAACCCAAATGGGTTTTAACTAATTTCGATGAGTACTTTGCGCCCGTGAAATCAAAATTACGTTTACATTTCATAACCCTAAAAATGTTGCACAGTGATATTAACTATACATATGATTAACAAGGATAATAAAAGTTAAACCCATTTCAGTTAAAACTAAACTTAATTAACATGCAATTTTTATATATTAAAGTGTCTACATCTAATTTAAAAATGCTTAATATTATTATAAGTATATGCTATTTAGAGTTACTTACTATTTTAAATATAATTTAAAAGTATAAGTATTTAAAAGTACTTAATAATACAATTTAAGTATAAGATAAAAATAACAGTATATTTCGATTTGGCAGTAGATCAGATCCGAAAATATTTCATTTTGGTGCTTATAACTTAAAATCATTACCTGTATTACCAATCCTGCAAAAAACATCATTCAACTAACATAATTGAGCATGTGGGCACCTCATTTGATGTTGAACATATAAGAAAAGTCGATACTTAAAAAAAAAAATTAATGTCCGGACCAGGGCTCGAACCCTCTTCTCCGTAGATCTTGAACGAGCATACTAACAGCTGAGTTTTTGGTTTACGACGATTTTTTATGACCCTAGGTTTTTTAAGTTCAGAATTCTGCCACAGTTCTAGCTTCTTAGTTTCTGGGGTACTCATAACACAACCATTTGATACAGTTCCCATTTGCAATACTTGCCAGGACTGCTGAATACTACTCACCCTCTAATATCTCCAGCGATGTGAGCTCCTTATTGTTGTTTGGGCTGTAATCTTGCAGAATGGTTAGATATATATTTGTGCACGTCTACACGCTTTTTGGGTTATTAACATGTGGTCATAATTCTCTTATTACACTAAGTTACACATATGGTTGACATTAAGTTTGTACAACAAAAATAATAACATATAATTTTGCTGATCTAGCGTTTTTCGTGGCACACGACTCTCGCTGTTAGACGGAAGACCCGTCTCCACTTCGATTTCGATGTGTCAATGGGTTTATACTGTGGCACCATTTATTGTTTCATTCACTTATCTTCTCGGCACACTTATCCTGCAAACGAATGACCGGGTTGTACTTTTCGCAATGCTCGGATGAAGCTGCTGACTAGCGTCGTGACTTCCCAGATGCTGTAAGCGGCACCGGTGTGGGCTGAATCCGTCGAGACCAAGTCCTACATACGAGGTGCCAAGTCTACATACAGACTATGTGCTGTCCGAGTGGTAAGCGCATTTAGGACGGTCTCGGACGACGCTGCGTTGGTGATAGCGGGATTGGTTCCTCTGAGGGAGTTGGTCCGCGAAAAGGCTGAGATGCGCAAAGCGTTCCGCGGGTACCAATATTGAGGCCTGGGTGGAGCGAAAGCACGGGCAGTGGATTTCTACCTGACCCAGCTGCTGAGCGGGCATAGATCCTTCCGTAGCTACCTCAAAAGGTTCGGCCATGAGGACGAGGATGGCCAAACCAAATTGAATATAAAAAAACCTTGTCGTGCTAAGGTTATCTAGTGCCTCACTGCTCGCCATTACATTTTTGGACTGACCGTTGACGACTTCGTGGATCTTATCGCTGCTGGGCTGTCCACGAACAGGTTGACCACATCGCCTGGTCTCTTTATATTTAAAGCCACATCTGCCGCTTTTCTTATGGCGAATACTTCTGCCTGGAATATGCTACAGCCTTATATCACGGTCCGTACAGTATAAGCCCGCTTCTACTCCTCCTTCCATCTTTGAATCGTCGCCTGTGTACACGTTGAGGTGAATCTGGTCCCGACCCGCTTTCCATTCTTCTGGACCCATGAACAAGGTTGTTTTAACCTCCGGGCACGTCCTGGGGGTTATATAAATGTGGCTGAAGCCCTGCGTCATCATGTTAGCTGATGCAACTAGACGTTGTGCTCTTTTCTTGCAGTTAGTAAAGCGTGGATATTTATGGGATTGATTCCAAGGATCGTTTTTAGAGCTTTAGTTGGGGTTGACCTCAGCACCCCCGTTATCCAGACCAGTGCCTGAGTTACCGACCTGTCGGTAGGCATCAAACCTCCCGCCAAACCTCCCAGAGCTACCCTGGAAATGGTATGCTGACTGGGCGACTGGGATTGCATTTGGATGCAATCCGAAACATGGTTTAAGCCCGCCAAAGACCCACTCGAGACGTTGCCCAGCTTACGTTTTGCTGACATCGCAACAGGATGCCACGATCCCTCGCCACAGGAATGGATGTCCTTGGACAAAAATATAAAAATATACAGTCGATACAAATACAAAATGGTAAGGCAAGCAAAGAAAAGAAAGAAATTATAAGAATAAATCAGACCTTACAGTGAAACAAGAAATTTTTAGTACGAACTGATTTTGTATGTCGCTCGCTGCGAGATTCGTGCGTCTAGCTCAGAGAAGTTGTGTGTTGGTCCCACCAAATTTATATAAACTTGACCGCTCAGTAGATCAGTGAGAAAGCACAGAATACACGGGTTCGAATTGGGTTTATTGCGGGTGAAATTTTACAGCGGGCCTGAAGGCTCGGTTGGCCTTGGTTTTGCCTCTTAAAGGCGTCGGTGTCTCCTTCTGCTGCTGGTGATGCTCGTCACTGCACGTCGCTGCTTACCTCTATGCTTCTGCGCTCCGATCGGGCATACACCGATCCTGGGCTCGTAGAACGGTTGAGCCTCTACAGAACAGCGCCTCTCGAAGACAACAACCGGCCTACTGTTCGCCATTTCTGGCTGGTCGCGCAAGGACCTTTTCGATTTCCACTTGACGGACTAGGCTGATGCCGGGACACTCCAAAGTAGTGTTTGAAACAAGGCACACTGGGTTTAGACTGCTACAGCCCCGAGCTCACGATCTCTTGTCGCAGAACTTTATGGTTCAATTCGTAGATTTTTGATGCAATCTTCCTCCTTTTAGGCTCCCACGATGCTGCTTCCGACGACTATATTTGTGCTTCACTTGTAGACTACTGGTTGCTGGTTGACTGACGGTTTCACTTTGAAATCTTGACTCATCTTAACGGATTAATTACTTATAATCGACTGATCCAGTTGCCAGCGCCTGCGGGCTTTATATAGGGTCTCGGGAACCTTTTCTTCCCTCCTGCGCTCTGCCCGCTGAATCTCTCCACTCCAGGTCCAAAGTCCGTGGCTCCGTTGTTCTTCTCGTACGGCTTCAGACTGGAGAACCCCGTGTTGCGCCTGCTTCTAGTGCTGCATGTGGCACGCCTGTGTACCGCATCGCTTTCGAGATGTGGCACTTGTCCTTCTGGTCCAAAGTCCACGGTAGAGTCCAAAGTCCGGTGCAGTTCCGTTATTTCCCTTTTGCACACGGCACTCTGGCTCTTCCTGCGACGTCTACACTCTTACTCTCCGTCAAACTTCTCTGTCTCCGGAGTTAGACTCTCCATTCTCTTATTCTCCATCCTTTGGTCTCCAAACTCTCACTCTCCAAAGTCTCTTCAACAGATTTCTCTCTCCAATGCTTATTCTCCAAACTACTACGCTAATTCGCTACCATATAGCTCGATCGGAAAACTAAAGGGAAATTATTAGGAACAAAATTATAGCTTGGTTAATTTTTATTGTATTCTCTTCTATTATTTTATTTTAGAATTTCGAATTAAATTTAACATAAATTGGATGATTATATTATATAGCTGCCATAGGAAGGATCAATATATTAATGTCAAATTAATCCGTAAATTGCTATAATTTTGTTTATTGCAAATCTAAATTTAAGATTTTTATAATTTCAAATGGAATAGGAACCATCTGCAAGAGTATATAAACTTCGGCTGGCCGAAGTTAGCTTCCTTTCTTGTTGTGTTTTGTATTATTCTATCAGCTAATAAAAAAAACCATTCTGGATTTGTTAATGCTAAAAATGTTGGTTATTTGTGATACTATCGATACTATCGATAGATCGATAGTGACCGCCATCGATAGCTAAAAACATTATCAACCCTAATGCCATCGTGGCCTGGATTACGTCCTCGGCATGGCTTAAGTGGGCCGCCGGCTCCTTGGCTGCCACTTTGGCCTTTGGCTGAGTGTTTCTCCGCCTAGCATGGCCCACAGCCCCCCTCGGACGCCATGGTTTTAGGCTCTTCCACTTTTTCCTTTTGATGTGTAGCTGTGTATTCTTGGTGTTGTGTCCTTACTGGTATATCCTTGTGGTATATCCTTATTCTTAATCCTCGTAATATCCTTGATGTTGTCCCTGTGCCGTATCCGTGCGAATATTCTTGTTGCCTGGCGTTATCCTGGATGACTCTCGCTTAGGCCTGACGCATAATCCAGTTGCCTCGCAATACCCTTGTTGATGTCCCTGTGCCGTATCATTGTGAATATTCTTGTTGACTGGAGTTATCCTTGCTTAGGCCTGACGCATAATCCAGTTGCCTCGCAATCTCCTTAATGTTGTCCCTGTGCTGTATCCTTGTAAATAATCTAGTTGCCTGGAGTTATCCTGGATGACTCTCTCTTAGGTCTGACGCATAATGCAGTTGCCTTGCAGTTCAGGTCCTTGCGTTCCTTTTCTGTGCAGTACTGTTGTTAATGTCTTTGCTGCTTGGCGTAACTCTCTGATGCAGCAGCCTGACGCATAATCCTTGCGGTTTCGATCATGTGTACCCTTACTGTTATCCTTGTGCAGTACCGTTGTGAATGTCCTTGCTGCCTGGCATACTTTTTGATGACCCTCGCAATAGTCTGACGTAGAATCCTGTTGCCTTGCGGTTTTGAAGATTGTGTACCCTTTCTGTTATCCTTGTGCAGTACCTTTGAGAATGTCCTTGCTGCCTGGCGTACTTTTGGATGACTCTCGCAGTAGCCTGACGAAGAATCGTAGTCTGTGTATGCCGTTTCGTTAATGCTCCGTTTCGCCCGCGGGTTGCTCGTTTTTTTTTTGTGTTTGTTGTTGCTTGAGATCGCTAACATGAATGGTATTAATGTTTCGTATTTGGAAAACAACGGCGAGACGAAATCCACGACCTGGTAGGTCCCGTCATACCTAGGGGCTGATTTTGCGGCGAACACTTCTGCAACTTCCGATAGGTGATGTTCCTTAGCCCAAACTACATCACCCACTGCCTCCTTCTTAGGTTATAATACTCAGCCTGATCCTGGGAGGCCTTCCCCAGATTTCTCTTTACGATCTCAAAGATTTCCTTAAGTTTCTCGGAGTATTCATTCGGGGTTTCTGCGGCTCGTCCGGTGCCTATGGTCTGTCGTTCGTATAAGGCACTTGGTAGTCGTGGCTTCCTGCCTTGTATAAGATACGATGGGGTGAATCCAGTGGACTCTGATATGCTTGATTTGACGGCTAGCATGATCTCAGGCCACTTTTCGTCCCATGCTCTTTGATCTTGACCTGCAAATTGCGCTATCATCGTTTTGACCGTCCTATTTGCTCGCTCCGTTGGGTTTTCTTGCGGCGTGTAGGGCGCGGTGAATTGCTGCCTGATACCCATCTCAGCCAGAAAACTATTGAGCACTCGGCTGGCAAACTGCACCCCGTTGTCCGTTATGACCATCTTAGGGGCTCCAAACCTTGCAATTATTTGCCTCCTGAACGAATTTTTAAGCGAGTCGGCTGTCGCACTGCGTAGTGGTACTAGTTCCGTCCATTTAGAGAATCTACCTATGAGAACCAATAGCATTGAATTGCCGTGCTTCGATCGCGGTAGGGGTCCAACGAAGTCCGCGCATACTGTGGCCCACAGTTCCTCTGGCACTTCGGTAAGCATTTTACCCGCCGCCGCCTGATCCATACTGCTGATGTATCGTGCTTTCATCAGTCAATCGAGAATACAATTGGTATTGGGTATGCATCCTTTATAGACTTGCTGTTGATTTGCCTAAAGTCTCTACTTGCCTATCTTCTGTTTCACCATCACTATGGGGAAGCTATATGGGCTCTTTGAGTACTCTATGGACCCAATTTGAAGGAGCTCGTCTACCTTCGCGTTGATTCCCCCTTTTATTTTTGGGTTCTTCAGGTAATAAATTTGCTTCATCGGTTTGTCATCCTTCCCCGTGATTTGATGCTCAACCATGTTTGATGTTCCCGTCATGGTGTTGAAGTCGTCATCCTCGCTTGTCTGGTGAACGACTGCCACCGATACCTTTTCCTCGAGCCACGCATTGTGTCGATCCCTGGCCGGTATTATGATATTGTGTCCGACGCATTTTATCTCGGTTCCGACTTGTGTAAGAAAGTTCCAACCCAGCACCAATGAATCCACTACTCCTGGTGGGATCAACAGGCTCATGGCTAGTCTCTTGTTCTCTTGTGTGGTGACCATTTGTATTCATAAGCGTCTGTTGCTTGATGACCTTTGCCTTGCTGTGGTGGTTTTCATTGGCCGTTATCCGGAGCGTTGGTGGCTGCTGCCGATGGACCTGTCGTGGTGTCCTTTGATGGTTTCCTCAAGGTTCCTGGTCGCTGATTCTGCACATAGCTTGCGCGGGGCTTGCCGATTTCGTTCTGGAAAACTTATTCTCTTGAGCAAAGGTTTCCCGCTCCATCTGCAGTTCCTCGCTGTCTGTCTGTCTGTCTGTCTGTCTGTCTGTCTGTCTGTCTGTCTGTCTGTCTGTCTGTCTGTCTGTCTGTCTGTCTGTCTGTCTGTCTGTCTGTCTGTCTGTCTGTCTGTCTGTCTGTCTGTCTGTCTGTCTGTCTGTCTGTCTGTCTGTCTGTCTGTCCGTCCGTCCGTCCGTCTGTCTGTCTGTCTGTCTGTCTGTCTGTCTGTCTGTCTGTCTGTCTGTCTGTCTGTCTGTCTGTCTGTCTGTCTGTCTGTCTGTCTGTCTGTCTGTCTGTCTGTCTGTCTGTCTGTCTGTCTGTCTGTCTGTCTGTCTGTCTGTCTGTCTGTCTGTCTGTCTGTCTGTCTGTCTGTCTGTCTGTCTGTCTGTCTGTCTGTCTGTCTGTCTGTCTGTCTGTCTGTCTGTCTGTCTGTCTGTCTGTCTGTCTGTCTGTCTGTCTGTCTGTCTGTCTGTCTGTCTGTCTGTCTGTCTGTCTGTCTGTCTGTCTGTCTGTCTGTCTGTCTGTCTGTCTGTCTGTCTGTCTGTCTGTCTGTCTGTCTGTCTGTCTGTCTGTCTGTCTGTCTGTCTGTCTGTCTGTCTGTCTGTCTGTCTGTCTGTCTGTCTGTCTGTCTGTCTGTCTGTCTGTCTGTCTGTCTGTCTGTCTGTCTGTCTGTCTGTCTGTCTGTCTGTCTGTCTGTCTGTCTGTCTGTCTGTCTGTCTGTCTGTCTGTCTGTCTGTCTGTCTGTCTGTCTGTCTGTCTGTCTGTCTGTCTGTCTGTCTGTCTGTCTGTCTGTCTGTCTGTCTGTCTGTCTGTCTGTCTGTCTGTCTGTCTGTCTGTCTGTCTGTCTGTCTGTCTGTCTGTCTGTCTGTCTGTCTGTCTGTCTGTCTGTCTGTCTGTCTGTCTGTCTGTCTGTCTGTCTGTCTGTCTGTCTGTCTGTCTGTCTGTCTGTCTGTCTGTCTGTCTGTCTGTCTGTCTGTCTGTCTGTCTGTCTGTCTGTCTGTCTGTCTGTCTGTCTGTCTGTCTGTCTGTCTGTCTGTCTGTCTGTCTGTCTGTCTGTCTGTCTGTCTGTCTGTCTGTCTGTCTGTCTGTCTGTCTGTCTGTCTGTCTGTCTGTCTGTCTGTCTGTCTGTCTGTCTGTCTGTCTGTCTGTCTGTCTGTCTGTCTGTCTGTCTGTCTGTCTGTCTGTCTGTCTGTCTGTCTGTCTGTCTGTCTGTCTGTCTGTCTGTCTGTCTGTCTGTCTGTCTGTCTGTCTGTCTGTCTGTCTGTCTGTCTGTCTGTCTGTCTGTCTGTCTGTCTGTCTGTCTGTCTGTCTGTCTGTCTGTCTGTCTGTCTGTCTGTCTGTCTGTCTGTCTGTCTGTCTGTCTGTCTGTCTGTCTGTCTGTCTGTCTGTCTGTCTGTCTGTCTGTCTGTCTGTCTGTCTGTCTGTCTGTCTGTCTGTCTGTCTGTCTGTCTGTCTGTCTGTCTGTCTGTCTGTCTGTCTGTCTGTCTGTCTGTCTGTCTGTCTGTCTGTCTGTCTGTCTGTCTGTCTGTCTGTCTGTCTGTCTGTCTGTCTGTCTGTCTGTCTGTCTGTCTGTCTGTCTGTCTGTCTGTCTGTCTGTCTGTCTGTCTGTCTGTCTGTCTGTCTGTCTGTCTGTCTGTCTGTCTGTCTGTCTGTCTGTCTGTCTGTCTGTCTGTCTGTCTGTCTGTCTGTCTGTCTGTCTGTCTGTCTGTCTGTCTGTCTGTCTGTCTGTCTGTCTGTCTGTCTGTCTGTCTGTCTGTCTGTCTGTCTGTCTGTCTGTCTGTCTGTCTGTCTGTCTGTCTGTCTGTCTGTCTGTCTGTCTGTCTGTCTGTCTGTCTGTCTGTCTGTCTGTCTGTCTGTCTGTCTGTCTGTCTGTCTGTCTGTCTGTCTGTCTGTCTGTCTGTCTGTCTGTCTGTCTGTCTGTCTGTCTGTCTGTCTGTCTGTCTGTCTGTCTGTCTGTCTGTCTGTCTGTCTGTCTGTCTGTCTGTCTGTCTGTCTGTCTGTCTGTCTGTCTGTCTGTCTGTCTGTCTGTCTGTCTGTCTGTCTGTCTGTCTGTCTGTCTGTCTGTCTGTCTGTCTGTCTGTCTGTCTGTCTGTCTGTCTGTCTGTCTGTCTGGGAGGCCTTCCCCAGATTTCTCTTTACGATCTCAAAGATTTCCTTAAGTTTCTCGGAGTATTCATTCGGGGTTTCTGCGGCTCGTCCGGTGCCTATGGTCTGTCGTTCGTATAAGGCACTTGGTAGTCGTGGCTTCCTGCCTTGTATAAGATACGATGGGGTGAATCCAGTGGACTCTGATATGCTTGATTTGACGGCTAGCATGATCTCAGGCCACTTTTCGTCCCATGCTCTTTGATCTTGACCTGCAAATTGCGCTATCATCGTTTTGACCGTCCTATTTGCTCGCTCCGTTGGGTTTTCTTGCGGCGTGTAGGGCGCGGTGAATTGCTGCCTGATACCCATCTCAGCCAGAAAACTATTGAGCACTCGGCTGGCAAACTGCACCCCGTTGTCCGTTATGACCATCTTAGGGGCTCCAAACCTTGCAATTATTTGCCTCCTGAACGAATTTTTAAGCGAGTCGGCTGTCGCACTGCGTAGTGGTACTAGTTCCGTCCATTTAGAGAATCTACCTATGAGAACCAATAGCATTGAATTGCCGTGCTTCGATCGCGGTAGGGGTCCAACGAAGTCCGCGCATACTGTGGCCCACAGTTCCTCTGGCACTTCGGTAAGCATTTTACCCGCCGCCGCCTGATCCATACTGCTGATGTATCGTGCTTTCATCAGTCAATCGAGAATACAATTGGTATTGGGTATGCATCCTTTATAGACTTGCTGTTGATTTGCCTAAAGTCTCTACTTGCCTATCTTCTGTTTCACCATCACTATGGGGAAGCTATATGGGCTCTTTGAGTACTCTATGGACCCAATTTGAAGGAGCTCGTCTACCTTCGCGTTGATTCCCCCTTTTATTTTTGGGTTCTTCAGGTAATAAATTTGCTTCATCGGTTTGTCATCCTTCCCCGTGATTTGATGCTCAACCATGTTTGATGTTCCCGTCATGGTGTTGAAGTCGTCATCCTCGCTTGTCTGGTGAACGACTGCCACCGATACCTTTTCCTCGAGCCACGCATTGTGTCGATCCCTGGCCGGTATTATGATATTGTGTCCGACGCATTTTATCTCGGTTCCGACTTGTGTAAGAAAGTTCCAACCCAGCAGCAATGAATCCACTACTCCTGGTGGGATCAACAGGCTCATGGCTAGTCTCTTGTTCTCTTGTGTGGTGACCATTTGTATTCATAAGCGTCTGTTGCTTGATGACCTTTGCCTTGCTGTGGTGGTTTTCATTGGCCGTTATCCGGAGCGTTGGTGGCTGCTGCCGATGGACCTGTCGTGGTGTCCTTTGATGGTTTCCTCAAGGTTCCTGGTCGCTGATTCTGCACATAGCTTGCGCGGGGCTTGCCGATTTCGTTCTGGAAAACTTATTCTCTTGAGCAAAGGTTTCCCGCTCCATCTGCAGTTCCTCGCTGTCTGTCTGTCTGTCTGTCTGTCTGTCTGTCTGTCTGTCTGTCTGTCTGTCTGTCTGTCTGTCTGTCTGTCTGTCTGTCTGTCTGTCTGTCTGTCTGTCTGTCTGTCTGTCTGTCTGTCTGTCTGTCTGTCTGTCTGTCTGTCTGTCTGTCTGTCTGTCTGTCTGTCTGTCTGTCTGTCTGTCTGTCTGTCTGTCTGTCTGTCTGTCTGTCTGTCTGTCTGTCTGTCTGTCTGTCTGTCTGTCTGTCTGTCTGTCTGTCTGTCTGTCTGTCTGTCTGTCTGTCTGTCTGTCTGTCTGTCTGTCTGTCTGTCTGTCTGTCTGTCTGTCTGTCTGTCTGTCTGTCTGTCTGTCTGTCTGTCTGTCTGTCTGTCTGTCTGTCTGTCTGTCTGTCTGTCTGTCTGTCTGTCTGTCTGTCTGTCTGTCTGTCTGTCTGTCTGTCTGTCTGTCTGTCTGTCTGTCTGTCTGTCTGTCTGTCTGTCTGTCTGTCTGTCTGTCTGTCTGTCTGTCTGTCTGTCTGTCTGTCTGTCTGTCTGTCTGTCTGTCTGTCTGTCTGTCTGTCTGTCTGTCTGTCTGTCTGTCTGTCTGTCTGTCTGTCTGTCTGTCTGTCTGTCTGTCTGTCTGTCTGTCTGTCTGTCTGTCTGTCTGTCTGTCTGTCTGTCTGTCTGTCTGTCTGTCTGTCTGTCTGTCTGTCTGTCTGTCTGTCTGTCTGTCTGTCTGTCTGTCTGTCTGTCTGTCTGTCTGTCTGTCTGTCTGTCTGTCTGTCTGTCTGTCTGTCTGTCTGTCTGTCTGTCTGTCTGTCTGTCTGTCTGTCTGTCTGTCTGTCTGTCTGTCTGTCTGTCTGTCTGTCTGTCTGTCTGTCTGTCTGTCTGTCTGTCTGTCTGTCTGTCTGTCTGTCTGTCTGTCTGTCTGTCTGTCTGTCTGTCTGTCTGTCTGTCTGTCTGTCTGTCTGTCTGTCTGTCTGTCTGTCTGTCTGTCTGTCTGTCTGTCTGTCTGTCTGTCTGTCTGTCTGTCTGTCTGTCTGTCTGTCTGTCTGTCTGTCTGTCTGTCTGTCTGTCTGTCTGTCTGTCTGTCTGTCTGTCTGTCTGTCTGTCTGTCTGTCTGTCTGTCTGTCTGTCTGTCTGTCTGTCTGTCTGTCTGTCTGTCTGTCTGTCTGTCTGTCTGTCTGTCTGTCTGTCTGTCTGTCTGTCTGTCTGTCTGTCTGTCTGTCTGTCTGTCTGTCTGTCTGTCTGTCTGTCTGTCTGTCTGTCTGTCTGTCTGTCTGTCTGTCTGTCTGTCTGTCTGTCTGTCTGTCTGTCTGTCTGTCTGTCTGTCTGTCTGTCTGTCTGTCTGTCTGTCTGTCTGTCTGTCTGTCTGTCTGTCTGTCTGTCTGTCTGTCTGTCTGTCTGTCTGTCTGTCTGTCTGTCTGTCTGTCTGTCTGTCTGTCTGTCTGTCTGTCTGTCTGTCTGTCTGTCTGTCTGTCTGTCTGTCTGTCTGTCTGTCTGTCTGTCTGTCTGTCTGTCTGTCTGTCTGTCTGTCTGTCTGTCTGTCTGTCTGTCTGTCTGTCTGTCTGTCTGTCTGTCTGTCTGTCTGTCTGTCTGTCTGTCTGTCTGTCTGTCTGTCTGTCTGTCTGTCTGTCTGTCTGTCTGTCTGTCTGTCTGTCTGTCTGTCTGTCTGTCTGTCTGTCTGTCTGTCTGTCTGTCTGTCTGTCTGTCTGTCTGTCTGTCTGTCTGTCTGTCTGTCTGTCTGTCTGTCTGTCTGTCTGTCTGTCTGTCTGTCTGTCTGTCTGTCTGTCTGTCTGTCTGTCTGTCTGTCTGTCTGTCTGTCTGTCTGTCTGTCTGTCTGTCTGTCTGTCTGTCTGTCTGTCTGTCTGTCTGTCTGTCTGTCTGTCTGTCTGTCTGTCTGTCTGTCTGTCTGTCTGTCTGTCTGTCTGTCTGTCTGTCTGTCTGTCTGTCTGTCTGTCTGTCTGTCTGTCTGTCTGTCTGTCTGTCTGTCTGTCTGTCTGTCTGTCTGTCTGTCTGTCTGTCTGTCTGTCTGTCTGTCTGTCTGTCTGTCTGTCTGTCTGTCTGTCTGTCTGTCTGTCTGTCTGTCTGTCTGTCTGTCTGTCTGTCTGTCTGTCTGTCTGTCTGTCTGTCTGTCTGTCTGTCTGTCTGTCTGTCTGTCTGTCTGTCTGTCTGTCTGTCTGTCTGTCTGTCTGTCTGTCTGTCTGTCTGTCTGTCTGTCTGTCTGTCTGTCTGTCTGTCTGTCTGTCTGTCTGTCTGTCTGTCTGTCTGTCTGTCTGTCTGTCTGTCTGTCTGTCTGTCTGTCTGTCTGTCTGTCTGTCTGTCTGTCTGTCTGTCTGTCTGTCTGTCTGTCTGTCTGTCTGTCTGTCTGTCTGTCTGTCTGTCTGTCTGTCTGTCTGTCTGTCTGTCTGTCTGTCTGTCTGTCTGTCTGTCTGTCTGTCTGTCTGTCTGTCTGTCTGTCTGTCTGTCTGTCTGTCTGTCTGTCTGTCTGTCTGTCTGTCTGTCTGTCTGTCTGTCTGTCTGTCTGTCTGTCTGTCTGTCTGTCTGTCTGTCTGTCTGTCTGTCTGTCTGTCTGTCTGTCTGTCTGTCTGTCTGTCTGTCTGTCTGTCTGTCTGTCTGTCTGTCTGTCTGTCTGTCTGTCTGTCTGTCTGTCTGTCTGTCTGTCTGTCTGTCTGTCTGTCTGTCTGTCTGTCTGTCTGTCTGTCTGTCTGTCTGTCTGTCTGTCTGTCTGTCTGTCTGTCTGTCTGTCTGTCTGTCTGTCTGTCTGTCTGTCTGTCTGTCTGTCTGTCTGTCTGTCTGTCTGTCTGTCTGTCTGTCTGTCTGTCTGTCTGTCTGTCTGTCTGTCTGTCTGTCTGTCTGTCTGTCTGTCTGTCTGTCTGTCTGTCTGTCTGTCTGTCTGTCTGTCTGTCTGTCTGTCTGTCTGTCTGTCTGTCTGTCTGTCTGTCTGTCTGTCTGTCTGTCTGTCTGTCTGTCTGTCTGTCTGTCTGTCTGTCTGTCTGTCTGTCTGTCTGTCTGTCTGTCTGTCTGTCTGTCTGTCTGTCTGTCTGTCTGTCTGTCTGTCTGTCTGTCTGTCTGTCTGTCTGTCTGTCTGTCTGTCTGTCTGTCTGTCTGTCTGTCTGTCTGTCTGTCTGTCTGTCTGTCTGTCTGTCTGTCTGTCTGTCTGTCTGTCTGTCTGTCTGTCTGTCTGTCTGTCTGTCTGTCTGTCTGTCTGTCTGTCTGTCTGTCTGTCTGGGAGGCCTTCCCCAGATTTCTCTTTACGATCTCAAAGATTTCCTTAAGTTTCTCGGAGTATTCATTCGGGGTTTCTGCGGCTCGTCCGGTGCCTATGGTCTGTCGTTCGTATAAGGCACTTGGTAGTCGTGGCTTCCTGCCTTGTATAAGATACGATGGGGTGAATCCAGTGGACTCTGATATGCTTGATTTGACGGCTAGCATGATCTCGGGCCACTTTTCGTCCCATGCTCTTTGATCTTGACCTGCAAATTGCGCTATCATCGTTTTGACCGTCCTATTTGCTCGCTCCGTTGGGTTTTCTTGCGGCGTGTAGGGCGCGGTGAATTGCTGCCTGATACCCATCTCAGCCAGAAAACTATTGAGCACTCGGCTGGCAAACTGCACCCCGTTGTCCGTTATGACCATCTTAGGGGCTCCAAACCTTGCAATTATTTGCCTCCTGAACGAATTTTTAAGCGAGTCGGCTGTCGCACTGCGTAGTGGTACTAGTTCCGTCCATTTAGAGAATCTACCTATGAGAACCAATAGCATTGAATTGCCGTGCTTCGATCGCGGTAGGGGTCCAACGAAGTCCGCGCATACTGTGGCCCACAGTTCCTCTGGCACTTCGGTAAGCATTTTACCCGCCGCCGCCTGATCCATACTGCTGATGTATCGTGCTTTCATCAGTCAATCGAGAATACAATTGGTATTGGGTATGCATCCTTTATAGACTTGCTGTTGATTTGCCTAAAGTCTCTACTTGCCTATCTTCTGTTTCACCATCACTATGGGGAAGCTATATGGGCTCTTTGAGTACTCTATGGACCCAATTTGAAGGAGCTCGTCTACCTTCGCGTTGATTCCCCCTTTTATTTTTGGGTTCTTCAGGTAATAAATTTGCTTCATCGGTTTGTCATCCTTCCCCGTGATTTGATGCTCAACCATGTTTGATGTTCCCGTCATGGTGTTGAAGTCGTCATCCTCGCTTGTCTGGTGAACGACTGCCACCGATACCTTTTCCTCGAGCCACGCATTGTGTCGATCCCTGGCCGGTATTATGATATTGTGTCCGACGCATTTTATCTCGGTTCCGACTTGTGTAAGAAAGTTCCAACCCAGCACCAATGAATCCACTACTCCTGGTGGGATCAACAGGCTCATGGCTAGTCTCTTGTTCTCTTGTGTGGTGACCATTTGTATTCATAAGCGTCTGTTGCTTGATGACCTTTGCCTTGCTGTGGTGGTTTTCATTGGCCGTTATCCGGAGCGTTGGTGGCTGCTGCCGATGGACCTGTCGTGGTGTCCTTTGATGGTTTCCTCAAGGTTCCTGGTCGCTGATTCTGCACATAGCTTGCGCGGGGCTTGCCGATTTCGTTCTGGAAAACTTATTCTCTTGAGCAAAGGTTTCCCGCTCCATCTGCAGTTCCTCGCTGTCTGTCTGTCTGTCTGTCTGTCTGTCTGTCTGTCTGTCTGTCTGTCTGTCTGTCTGTCTGTCTGTCTGTCTGTCTGTCTGTCTGTCTGTCTGTCTGTCTGTCTGTCTGTCTGTCTGTCTGTCTGTCTGTCTGTCTGTCTGTCTGTCTGTCTGTCTGTCTGTCTGTCTGTCTGTCTGTCTGTCTGTCTGTCTGTCTGTCTGTCTGTCTGTCTGTCTGTCTGTCTGTCTGTCTGTCTGTCTGTCTGTCTGTCTGTCTGTCTGTCTGTCTGTCTGTCTGTCTGTCTGTCTGTCTGTCTGTCTGTCTGTCTGTCTGTCTGTCTGTCTGTCTGTCTGTCTGTCTGTCTGTCTGTCTGTCTGTCTGTCTGTCTGTCTGTCTGTCTGTCTGTCTGTCTGTCTGTCTGTCTGTCTGTCTGTCTGTCTGTCTGTCTGTCTGTCTGTCTGTCTGTCTGTCTGTCTGTCTGTCTGTCTGTCTGTCTGTCTGTCTGTCTGTCTGTCTGTCTGTCTGTCTGTCTGTCTGTCTGTCTGTCTGTCTGTCTGTCTGTCTGTCTGTCTGTCTGTCTGTCTGTCTGTCTGTCTGTCTGTCTGTCTGTCTGTCTGTCTGTCTGTCTGTCTGTCTGTCTGTCTGTCTGTCTGTCTGTCTGTCTGTCTGTCTGTCTGTCTGTCTGTCTGTCTGTCTGTCTGTCTGTCTGTCTGTCTGTCTGTCTGTCTGTCTGTCTGTCTGTCTGTCTGTCTGTCTGTCTGTCTGTCTGTCTGTCTGTCTGTCTGTCTGTCTGTCTGTCTGTCTGTCTGTCTGTCTGTCTGTCTGTCTGTCTGTCTGTCTGTCTGGGAGGCCTTCCCCAGATTTCTCTTTACGATCTCAAAGATTTCCTTAAGTTTCTCGGAGTATTCATTCGGGGTTTCTGCGGCTCGTCCGGTGCCTATGGTCTGTCGTTCGTATAAGGCACTTGGTAGTCGTGGCTTCCTGCCTTGTATAAGATACGATGGGGTGAATCCAGTGGACTCTGATATGCTTGATTTGACGGCTAGCATGATCTCAGGCCACTTTTCGTCCCATGCTCTTTGATCTTGACCTGCAAATTGCGCTATCATCGTTTTGACCGTCCTATTTGCTCGCTCCGTTGGGTTTTCTTGCGGCGTGTAGGGCGCGGTGAATTGCTGCCTGATACCCATCTCAGCCAGAAAACTATTGAGCACTCGGCTGGCAAACTGCACCCCGTTGTCCGTTATGACCATCTTAGGGGCTCCAAACCTTGCAATTATTTGCCTCCTGAACGAATTTTTAAGCGAGTCGGCTGTCGCACTGCGTAGTGGTACTAGTTCCGTCCATTTAGAGAATCTACCTATGAGAACCAATAGCATTGAATTGCCGTGCTTCGATCGCGGTAGGGGTCCAACGAAGTCCGCGCATACTGTGGCCCACAGTTCCTCTGGCACTTCGGTAAGCATTTTACCCGCCGCCGCCTGATCCATACTGCTGATGTATCGTGCTTTCATCAGTCAATCGAGAATACAATTGGTATTGGGTATGCATCCTTTATAGACTTGCTGTTGATTTGCCTAAAGTCTCTACTTGCCTATCTTCTGTTTCACCATCACTATGGGGAAGCTATATGGGCTCTTTGAGTACTCTATGGACCCAATTTGAAGGAGCTCGTCTACCTTCGCGTTGATTCCCCCTTTTATTTTTGGGTTCTTCAGGTAATAAATTTGCTTCATCGGTTTGTCATCCTTCCCCGTGATTTGATGCTCAACCATGTTTGATGTTCCCGTCATGGTGTTGAAGTCGTCATCCTCGCTTGTCTGGTGAACGACTGCCACCGATACCTTTTCCTCGAGCCACGCATTGTGTCGATCCCTGGCCGGTATTATGATATTGTGTCCGACGCATTTTATCTCGGTTCCGACTTGTGTAAGAAAGTTCCAACCCAGCACCAATGAATCCACTACTCCTGGTGGGATCAACAGGCTCATGGCTAGTCTCTTGTTCTCTTGTGTGGTGACCATTTGTATTCATAAGCGTCTGTTGCTTGATGACCTTTGCCTTGCTGTGGTGGTTTTCATTGGCCGTTATCCGGAGCGTTGGTGGCTGCTGCCGATGGACCTGTCGTGGTGTCCTTTGATGGTTTCCTCAAGGTTCCTGGTCGCTGATTCTGCACATAGCTTGCGCGGGGCTTGCCGATTTCGTTCTGGAAAACTTATTCTCTTGAGCAAAGGTTTCCCGCTCCATCTGCAGTTCCTCGCTGTCTGTCTGTCTGTCTGTCTGTCTGTCTGTCTGTCTGTCTGTCTGTCTGTCTGTCTGTCTGTCTGTCTGTCTGTCTGTCTGTCTGTCTGTCTGTCTGTCTGTCTGTCTGTCTGTCTGTCTGTCTGTCTGTCTGTCTGTCTGTCTGTCTGTCTGTCTGTCTGTCTGTCTGTCTGTCTGTCTGTCTGTCTGTCTGTCTGTCTGTCTGTCTGTCTGTCTGTCTGTCTGTCTGTCTGTCTGTCTGTCTGTCTGTCTGTCTGTCTGTCTGTCTGTCTGTCTGTCTGTCTGTCTGTCTGTCTGTCTGTCTGTCTGTCTGTCTGTCTGTCTGTCTGTCTGTCTGTCTGTCTGTCTGTCTGTCTGTCTGTCTGTCTGTCTGTCTGTCTGTCTGTCTGTCTGTCTGTCTGTCTGTCTGTCTGTCTGTCTGTCTGTCTGTCTGTCTGTCTGTCTGTCTGTCTGTCTGTCTGTCTGTCTGTCTGTCTGTCTGTCTGTCTGTCTGTCTGTCTGTCTGTCTGTCTGTCTGTCTGTCTGTCTGTCTGTCTGTCTGTCTGTCTGTCTGTCTGTCTGTCTGTCTGTCTGTCTGTCTGTCTGTCTGTCTGTCTGTCTGTCTGTCTGTCTGTCTGTCTGTCTGTCTGTCTGTCTGTCTGTCTGTCTGTCTGTCTGTCTGTCTGTCTGTCTGTCTGTCTGTCTGTCTGTCTGTCTGTCTGTCTGTCTGTCTGTCTGTCTGTCTGTCTGTCTGTCTGTCTGTCTGTCTGTCTGTCTGTCTGTCTGTCTGTCTGTCTGTCTGTCTGTCTGTCTGTCTGTCTGTCTGTCTGTCTGTCTGTCTGTCTGTCTGTCTGTCTGTCTGTCTGTCTGTCTGTCTGTCTGTCTGTCTGTCTGTCTGTCTGTCTGTCTGTCTGTCTGTCTGTCTGTCTGTCTGTCTGTCTGTCTGTCTGTCTGTCTGTCTGTCTGTCTGTCTGTCTGTCTGTCTGTCTGTCTGTCTGTCTGTCTGTCTGTCTGTCTGTCTGTCTGTCTGTCTGTCTGTCTGTCTGTCTGTCTGTCTGTCTGTCTGTCTGTCTGTCTGTCTGTCTGTCTGTCTGTCTGTCTGTCTGTCTGTCTGTCTGTCTGTCTGTCTGTCTGTCTGTCTGTCTGTCTGTCTGTCTGTCTGTCTGTCTGTCTGTCTGTCTGTCTGTCTGTCTGTCTGTCTGTCTGTCTGTCTGTCTGTCTGTCTGTCTGTCTGTCTGTCTGTCTGTCTGTCTGTCTGTCTGTCTGTCTGTCTGTCTGTCTGTCTGTCTGTCTGTCTGTCTGTCTGTCTGTCTGTCTGTCTGTCTGTCTGTCTGTCTGTCTGTCTGTCTGTCTGTCTGTCTGTCTGTCTGTCTGTCTGTCTGTCTGTCTGTCTGTCTGTCTGTCTGTCTGTCTGTCTGTCTGTCTGTCTGTCTGTCTGTCTGTCTGTCTGTCTGTCTGTCTGTCTGTCTGTCTGTCTGTCTGTCTGTCTGTCTGTCTGTCTGTCTGTCTGTCTGTCTGTCTGTCTGTCTGTCTGTCTGTCTGTCTGTCTGTCTGTCTGTCTGTCTGTCTGTCTGTCTGTCTGTCTGTCTGTCTGTCTGTCTGTCTGTCTGTCTGTCTGTCTGTCTGTCTGTCTGTCTGTCTGTCTGTCTGTCTGTCTGTCTGTCTGTCTGTCTGTCTGTCTGTCTGTCTGTCTGTCTGTCTGTCTGTCTGTCTGTCTCTCTGTCTGTCTGTCTGTCTGTCTGTCTGTCTGTCTGTCTGTCTCTCTGTCTGTCTGTCTGTCTGTCTGTCTGTCTGTCTGTCTGTCTGTCTGTCTGTCTGTCTGTCTGTCTGTCTGTCTGTCTGTCTGTCTGTCTGTCTGTCTGTCTGTCTGTCTGTCTGTCTGTCTGTCTGTCTGTCTGTCTGTCTGTCTGTCTGTCTGTCTGTCTGTCTGTCTGTCTGTCTGTCTGTCTGTCTGTCTGTCTGTCTGTCTGTCTGTCTGTCTGTCTGTCTGTCTGTCTGTCTGTCTGTCTGTCTGTCTGTCTGTCTGTCTGTCTGTCTGTCTGTCTGTCTGTCTGTCTGTCTGTCTGTCTGTCTGTCTGTCTGTCTGTCTGTCTGTCTGTCTGTCTGTCTGTCTGTCTGTCTGTCTGTCTGTCTGTCTGTCTGTCTGTCTGTCTGTCTGTCTGTCTGTCTGTCTGTCTGTCTGTCTGTCTGTCTGTCTGTCTGTCTGTCTGTCTGTCTGTCTGTCTGTCTGTCTGTCTGTCTGTCTGTCTGTCTGTCTGTCTGTCTGTCTGTCTGTCTGTCTGTCTGTCTGTCTGTCTGTCTGTCTGTCTGTCTGTCTGTCTGTCTGTCTGTCTGTCTGTCTGTCTGTCTGTCTGTCTGTCTGTCTGTCTGTCTGTCTGTCTGTCTGTCTGTCTGTCTGTCTGTCTGTCTGTCTGTCTGTCTGTCTGTCTGTCTGTCTGTCTGTCTGTCTGTCTGTCTGTCTGTCTGTCTGTCTGTCTGTCTGTCTGTCTGTCTGTCTGTCTGTCTGTCTGTCTGTCTGTCTGTCTGTCTGTCTGTCTGTCTGTCTGTCTGTCTGTCTGTCTGTCTGTCTGTCTGTCTGTCTGTCTGTCTGTCTGTCTGTCTGTCTGTCTGTCTGTCTGTCTGTCTGTCTGTCTGTCTGTCTGTCTGTCTGTCTGTCTGTCTGTCTGTCTGTCTGTCTGTCTGTCTGTCTGTCTGTCTGTCTGTCTGTCTGTCTGTCTGTCTGTCTGTCTGTCTGTCTGTCTGTCTGTCTGTCTGTCTGTCTGTCTGTCTGTCTGTCTGTCTGTCTGTCTGTCTGTCTGTCTGTCTGTCTGTCTGTCTGTCTGTCTGTCTGTCTGTCTGTCTGTCTGTCTGTCTGTCTGTCTGTCTGTCTGTCTGTCTGTCTGTCTGTCTGTCTGTCTGTCTGTCTGTCTGTCTGTCTGTCTGTCTGTCTGTCTGTCTGTCTGTCTGTCTGTCTGTCTGTCTGTCTGTCTGTCTGTCTGTCTGTCTGTCTGTCTGTCTGTCTGTCTGTCTGTCTGTCTGTCTGTCTGTCTGTCTGTCTGTCTGTCTGTCTGTCTGTCTGTCTGTCTGTCTGTCTGTCTGTCTGTCTGTCTGTCTGTCTGTCTGTCTGTCTGTCTGTCTGTCTGTCTGTCTGTCTGTCTGTCTGTCTGTCTGTCTGTCTGTCTGTCTGTCTGTCTGTCTGTCTGTCTGTCTGTCTGTCTGTCTGTCTGTCTGTCTGTCTGTCTGTCTGTCTGTCTGTCTGTCTGTCTGTCTGTCTGTCTGTCTGTCTGTCTGTCTGTCTGTCTGTCTGTCTGTCTGTCTGTCTGTCTGTCTGTCTGTCTGTCTGTCTGTCTGTCTGTCTGTCTGTCTGTCTGTCTGTCTGTCTGTCTGTCTGTCTGTCTGTCTGTCTGTCTGTCTGTCTGTCTGTCTGTCTGTCTGTCTGTCTGTCTGTCTGTCTGTCTGTCTGTCTGTCTGTCTGTCTGTCTGTCTGTCTGTCTGTCTGTCTGTCTGTCTGTCTGTCTGTCTGTCTGTCTGTCTGTCTGTCTGTCTGTCTGTCTGTCTGTCTGTCTGTCTGTCTGTCTGTCTGTCTGTCTGCCTAGATTCACGGGAAAAGAGATGTATATTCGTTTCTTCAATACCTATTGATTCTCCAAAATGGTTCACCCCCCTCCCCCAGCCCCTAACGCCCACAAACCGTTAAAAGCTGTGGCGCCCACAGTTTTCAAGCTAGAGCAAAAGTGTAAACGCCAATTTGTTTGAGTTATTAATGCCTACCGAATGCCGAAATGTAGAAGAAATTTTTTAATCGGCCCACTCACTAAAAAGTTATAAGCAAATATTGAAATGTCCGGTAGGTGGCGCTACTTTTAAGCGGCTTCTTGGTTTGGCGTTCTTGAGACTGCTTGCTTTAGCTGAGTAATGGGTATTTGATAGTCGAGGCACACGTTATAGTCGCTTTCTCTTGTTTTCTCTTATATGGTTGTGTTTTTATACCCGTTACTCGTAGAGTAAAAGGGTATATTAGATTCGTGCAAAAGTATGTAACAGGTAGAAGGAAGCGTTTCCGACCATATAAAGTATATATATTCTTGATCAGGATCACTAGCCGAGTCGATCTAGCCATGTCCGTCTGTCCGTCTGTCCGTCTGTCCGTCTGTCCGTCCGTCTGTCCGTCCGTCCGTCTGTATGAACGCTGAGATCTCGGAAACTATAAAAGCTAGAAGATTGAGATTTGGCATGCAGATTCTAGGGGTTAATACGCAGCGCAAGTTTTTCACGCCGATGTGCCACGCCCCCTCTAACGCCCACAAACCGCGAAAAACTGTGGCACCCGTCTGTATCTCGGAAACTATAAAAGCTAGAAGATTGAGATTTGGCATGCAGATTCTAGGGGTTAATACGCAGGCAAGTTTTTCTCGCCGATGTGCCACGCCTCCTCTAACGCCCACAAACCGCGAAAAACTGTGGCACCCACAGTTTTGAAGCTAGATTAACGGGAAAAGGAATGTGTATTCGTTTCTTCAATACATATTGATAGACCAAAGTGGGAAACCCCCCCTCCCCCTAACGCCCACAAACCGCTAAAAACCTTGGCACCCGTCTGTATGAACGCTGAGATTTCGGAAACTATAAAAGCTAGAAGATTGAGATTTGGCATGCAGATTGTAGGGGTTAATACGCAGCGCAAGTTTTTCACGCCGATGTGCCGCGCCCCCTCTAACGCCCACAAACCGCGAAAAACTGTGGCACCCACATTTTTGAAGCTATATTAATGGGAAAAGCAATGTGTATTCGTTTCATCAATACATATTGATAGACCAAAGTTGGAAACCCCCCTCCCCCCTAACGCCCACAAACCGCGAAAAGCTGTGGCGCCCATAGTTTTAAAGCTAGAGCAAAAGTGTAAACGCAATTTTGTTTGGGTTATTAACGCCTACCGAAATGTAGAAGAAATTTTTTTAATTTTTTGAAGCGGCTGCTTGGTTTGCCCTGCTTGAGACTGCTGACTTTAGCTGAGTAACGGGTATTTGATAGTCGAGGCACTCGACTATAGCGTTCCCTCTTGTTTTTTTTTGGAATACCCGAGCGGTCTCATCTGCGTTTGCATGTCGATCATGTAGTCCTTGAAAGACTTGCTGTAACCCTGTATCCGTTGTTTTACCTGATCTGCCAGTTTCGTGAAGAAATCTCTTGGCAGGAAGTAGGTATGAAAGCTCTCGATGAATTCCACCCAAGCTCTCTACTTCTTGTTTTTGGAGATGAACCCCTTCCACTTTATATCCAAGTCCAAGCCGTATGTGTTCGCGGACCATTCCACCTGCTCTAGGAACTCGAATGGTTTCTGAGCACTGTAGTCTGGCTGGCTGGGATTAGAGATCGGTGCTGCTGTCTTTCGCCTTTCCTTGCTTAGCTCTCTCCTTTTGCATATTGTCGATGCTCAGACCTTTAGGTCTTTCCCTTCATCTTCGTTGGGCTTACTTTCTCGGGGTATGCTGCCTCCAGCTCGGTCCAGATACCGGTAAGTTTCGGGTCGTTCTGCGTCTCTCGTCTTCGGATTTTCCTTCCAGAGGGATGTAAAGCCAATATCCGACGTAGAAAAAGTCCTCTGTCTTAAGGCGGTAAATCCACTTCTTCCCCATTCTGTTTTAAGTCGCTTTCACTGCTGGAAAAATCACGTTCTGAGCGCCAGTTGTAACGAACTGATTCTTATATGTCTGCTCGCTACGATATTCGTGCGGTTAGCCCAGTAGATCAGTAAGAAAGCACAGAGTTCACGGGTTTGAATTGGGCTTATTGCGGGTGAAATTTACAGCGGGCCTGAAGACTCGGTTGGCCTTGGTATCGTCGCTCGTGGGCGTTGTGTCTCCGTCTGCTGCTGGTGATGCTCGTCGCAACACGTCGCTGTTTGCCTTGCATCCGCTCCTTGTGGCTCCTTATAGATAGTCGGTGCTGCTTGTCTCTGTTGCGTAGACTCGACGACTTCTTGTAGCGCTTTAGACTTGCAAGGAGATCAGCCGTGCGGGCTTAGGGAAGCGTCGTCGTTCTCAGAATAGTGTGAACAGGTGCTGCGTTCTCCAGGCCAACCCCTCTCGACACACAACCGCCTTTCCCTTGCTCTGTCCTGGATGGGTCTTGCTCGGATCGCGGTGACAGTCCAGGTAACACCTGGAGGATGCCTTGTATTCAACCTGCCTTTACGCCAAAGTAGTGTTTGAAACAAGGCACATTGGGCTTAGACGGCTATGGCCCCGAGCTCACGATCTCTTGTCGTGTTGCTGTCGTCCAGCTGCTTCTCCTGGTGCATGTGGCACACCTGTGTGCCGGACCGCCTCCAAGATGTGGCACTTGTCCTTCTGGTCCAAAGTCAACGGCAGAGTCCAAAGTCCGGTGCAGTTTCGTTATTTCCCTTTTGCACACGGCACAGTGGCTCTGCCTGATACGACTCTACTCTCTCACTCTCCGTACTAACTCTCCAAACATTGTCAGAGTTCTCTCTCTCTCCGTAGATAGACTCTCCACTCTCTCATTCTCCATATTTTAGTCTCCAAACTCTCACTCTCCAAACTTTCTTGAACGGAGTTTTCTCTTCAATCCTTGTTTTCCAAATTCTCTTCGCCTCGCCGCTACTACGCTAACGCTACGCGTAACTGATAAGCGGCCGGCCATCCGTTATTCTTGCTGCTGCTATATATATGCAAGTTTGTGTTTTAAGGAAATTCAACATTTTTTTCTGTTGTGGCCATTTTTGTTAAATTAAAAAGAAAGAATTGAAAGGAAAAATGATTGAATAGTTATAGGTCTTATTAAATGAAACGATTTGGTGTCCAATAATTTTTTAAACAATCCTTGCAATCCCACGGCCATGGCGTGTTTTCTAAGGTGTGTTCAGCAACAAGGTAGTTCATGCGAACTTCATTAAAAGCTGGTTTCAGTAGGCACTTTAAGTCTCAAATATATATAAAAAAATCAAATATTTTGTTGCTGATTATATATTTAAAAGATAGAGATAAGAAAAGAATATTAGTTTTCATATTCGCAAGTAATTGCCACAAGAATACACACCTGCAACAAGACGCACTCACACTCATTTTAATTAAGTATAATACAAACTGTTAGTTTAAACACACACTTAAAACGCAATACATTAGCAGATAGTTTCTAAGAAGTATTAATAAATTAAGTTGATGTCAAATATTTTAAAAGTCAAAAGCCTACGCCCTACTAACAAAATCACTACGAGAGGCAGTAGTGGAAAAAAGACCCCTAGCGCACCAATACCTCAGGAAAATTGTCTATCCCTAAGACCGACTATTACCCCCTTCCCCGTGACCATGGACAATAGTATCAATTCCTCACCGTCCCACCTCAGCACGGCGATTGTTAACCCTTAGCTTTTTACCGTCATATTCAGGGGACCCATTTACATTAAACGAGTTTATTAGCAACGTGGAAGAAATAATTCTGATGATCAGGGGAACGGATCAGATTCCGCATGGCCAAATGTTGCTTAGGGCTATTGGGCTGAACATAGAGGGAAAGGCGAATGAGGCAGACATCGCTTTACCTGACCATGTCGATTACTGGAACATGTTTTTTTGTGTGTAAGCAATATAGAGGAAAGCCTGTTATTAGCCAAATTAAATATTGTACCAAATTTTATTGTATCCGAACCAGAATTAACCGTACCCAAGAAAGAGATAAATTACCCACACTTGAGCAATATGTCTGACGAAAACATCCTTGACATGTTAGAATTAGATAGTTTTATAATCGGAATTAAGATCAACTTTAGAATTAAAATACCTAAATTTAAAACAAAATATCTACCAATTTATACACATTAATCCCTTAACTATAAATGGATCCAAATTTTGAATCCTGCCCAACTATATGGCATATCATAATGCGAGAGGCGTATATTATTTCAAGAACAAATGTAATAAGGTGTATAAGTATTTTATCTGCGAAAACTCTATTTCAACCAAGAACAACTTTTAAACTGAAGACATTCAATAATATAATCACGTTGAATACTGCTAATTGTAAAGTCAAATATTTTAGAATCCAAGAAATGATTACATAAATAGAACCGGCACACATCTTAATTTTCAACACACTGAATTCTACCAATGATTCTGATTGTACGACAAATATTTCTGTAAACTGCGAAGTTTATGTTCACCAAATTCCCTACGACAAAAAATTGTTACTATTCGAGGAAAAGATAGAAGCTACAATTCCGGTTATCCAAAACGTCAACTTCACTGACCACATTAAAGATATTAATCTACTCAACTACAATATACAATCAATCAATTTTTCAATTCAATCGTTTACTGGAAAAAGTTTACGAGTACCAATTTCAGAGCAGTGTATAATACATCTTATCTTATATTACTCTTACTATTAGTTGAACTCTTGGCATCATTCCTGTTGATCAATACAAAGAAGAAGATTGTATTCGCTACCGTACCAGAACCGAGTTTCGTTGCGTACAGTCCTTCGTCTTGGCCGTCACTTCAATCCAGGAAGGCAGGAGTTACCGACCAGTCGGTAGGCAACGAGGCTCCAGCTAGACCTCGCAGAGCTACCCTGGAAATGGTACGCTGACTGGGCGCCCACTCGAACCCACACATTTGGATGCAATTATGTTGCAATCCAAAACATTGTTTAAACCCGGCAAAGACCAGCTCGAGTCGTTGCTCCGCCTACGTTTTTCTGACATCGCAACAGGATGCCCCGACCCCTCGCCAGAGGAAATATGACACAAGCCGACACATCGACGGATTGCTGGAGTAAACACTCTTTATACTATATTGTATTAGTGTATAAGCATTATGTATAGTATATAAGATTTAATTTACATTTTTGGCGGCCACCGAAAACTCTTGGACCCATCACGGATACCTTGAACTCCTTGGACATCTGCGGACATAACGGATACCATAACTCCATGTGTATAAAGTTAGCAGTGCAACTTTGGACTTTCCAAATTTTTTCCTATAATTGGCCGTTAACTACCGTTAACCGTTATTGTGAACTTTCTCAATCTTCAACTTTTACAACTTTTTTTCTCATACTTTTCCGTTCGTGAAAGAATTTAATTTGTTGCCTTGTCTAAATATTTCTTTTAAACCAATGTTATTCTTCTGCCAACTTGATATCAAGCTAGCAGTGCACACAGCCCAATCTTTGACTTTTCCAACGTTTTTTTTTTCATAATTTCCCGCTAATTATTTGTAAATTATTCGTGAAAAATAACAGTTTCTTTACATATATTTGTTTCAGTTTTTAATGCAGTCACAAAGAATGAGTTTAAGAATTATAACAGATAATAAAATAAAACCTTAATCTAATTATAAAATAAAAGATAAAAATAAAGTTTTATATAAGCAATTCTGGCTTGACCATATTATTTTTGGGACTGTAAGGCTTTTTCGTAAGTCGTCATAAACTGTCCAATGTGCCTTATAATGACAAACAATATTGGTTACTCTCTTTGTAACTGATGGCCCTAAAAATTCCACAATCCTGACCAATTCATACATTTGATCACATTTGAGACTTTTAAAAGTAGTAGGTAATGCTGAAATGTCCGGGAAAGTCTAATCCACACCGATCAGCACAATATTTCCTAAAAATAGTATAACAACATTTTATATATATATTTTTTAAATTAAATTTTTTTTATTACTAATCTCATGATCGCTGTTTGTGTTAATATTACCTCAGGAAATCTCTTGACATTTGGTCCCATTAGGGGCCATCGGTGGATGTAATGGTAATTGTGGGGAACTCAGTTATTCTAGGGCTGCAGCCAGACGGATAATTGAAATTTTTGTAAAGGATGGAGTTGCCTTAAAAATGAAATGGGCCAGGCTATCTACTTTGCAAGTGCTATCAATGTTTCCAATATGACCGGTTTCAGTTTAAAAAATACTAGCATCATTTCTGCTTTCTTTTATATATGTCCTTGAATCTACTTCATTTTCAAAGACATGCATGACAGCATCAAAGATATTATTATTATGCCTTTCGCTTGCTTTGTACTTTTTGATTTTTTCAGAGTCCGATACTTCAGCGATGAGCATTTGAAAAATGCTAGTAGTATGTTTATGCGGGTTCTGAATACAAAAAGTGGAGGGGGGGGGGGAAAATTATTTATGCTAATTAGGTATTTAATTATGCTAATTAGGGTAATACATTAGGTCAAGGTGACAGGTGTGGGGGTAATTCAAGTTAATGGGTGCGTGACGGGTGATCGTTAATTAGGGTGATAAGTTGACATGTGACCGTTGCTTATATCCAGAAATCCTATCCAGAAATCCGTGGGAGAAATTCCTGGGGTGTGACGGGAGTCCGTTATTAAGATCTAGAAAATGGGATGAAACGAGGGGAGGGAACCTAATAAGGCGGGGGAGATGTTGTAACGAACTGATTTTTGTTGTCTGCTCGCTACGAGATTCGTGCGGCTAGCTCAGAGAAGTTGTGTGTTCGTCCCACCAAATTTATATAAAAGTGACCGCCCAGTAGATCAGTGAGAAAGCATAGAATTCACTGGTTCGAGTTGGATTTATTGCGGGTGTGATTACAGCGGGCTTGATGGCTGGGTTGGCCTTGGTGTCGCCACTTGTGGTCCTCGATGTCTCCTGGGGATGCTCGCCTCTGTGCGTTGCTGCGTCGCCTCAGTGGTTGCTGGCCTCGTTGACTCCGTGTTCCGGTCCTGCAGATCCCTGTGGCTCCGTGTAGATGCTCGGCGATGCTCGTGCACGATGTATGGGCTCGACGACTACTTGTAGCGCCTCGGACTCACAAGGCGATCAGCCGTGTGGGCTTAGGGAAGCGTCACCGTTCCCAGACTAGGGTGAACAGGTGCTGCGCTCTACAGGCCTACGCCAATAGACACACAACCGCCTTTCCCTGGCTTTGTCCCGGATGGTCCCACTAGGGTTTCGCTCGGATCGCGCTGACAGTCTAGGTAATACCAGGAATCTGCCTAGCGCTCCACCTTGCTTTTACGCCTAGTGCAAACCAACGTTCCACCCCGGTCTGAACCTCTTGTTTGTTGACCGTGACGTTTCCGCGTAGCTCGATGTCTCTTCTGTCTGGTGCTGTAGCTGACAGCGCCTTGAGATGACAACCGGTTCGCCCTCTCTGGCTAGTCTCGCCAGGACTTGTTCGAGTTCCCCTTGACGGACTGGGCTGACGCCGGGACACGGCAAAGGAGTATTTGGAACAAGGCAACCTAGGTTTAGATGGCTCTCGCCCCTAGTTTTCAATCTCTTGTCGCAGGACTTCACTGCTCAACTCTGATAGACACGCCAAGCGTAATGCGAGGGCTTATTCGTAACAGGAGTAGAAACGGTTCGCCTTGACCTAGCCGTGTGATGCCCTCTGGACCTCAGCTACCTGTGTCTCAATTCGGAGATTCCTGGTGGTCCAATCCCGAAAGTCTCGACGTAGCGATCTTGCTCCTTGAAGGCTCCCACTGCTTCCGACGACTTATGTTTCACTTGTAGATTGCTTGGCACTGGTTGACTGACTTATTCACTTTGTTATCTTGACTGATCTTGACGGGTTGACACCTTGTAATCGACTGATGCTTGGCCTTTCACGCGCGGCCTTAAATTGTGTTTCTGCGTGTTGCTGCTGCTCTGCTCATTATTTTGGTGCCTGTGGCACGCCTGTGCATCGCTCCACTGCTGAGATGTGGCACTTGTCTTCCTGGACCAAAGTCCACGGCAGAGTCCAAAGTCCGGTGCAGATCCGCTATTTCCCCTTTTGCACACGGCACTCTGGCTCTGCCTGCGAAGTCTCCACTCTCTCACTCTACGCTCCTTGCCCTCCAAACTCTCTTTGGCAGAGTTCTCTCTCCTAACCTCGAAGTCTCCAAACTCTCATTCTCCACTTCTCGGTCTCCAAACTCTCACTCTCCAAACTTTCTTTCAAAGTTTCTTTCCACATGTTCTTCGCCGCGCCGCTACTACGCTAATTCCCCGCGTAACTGGTAAGCGGCCGGCCTCCGTTATTTGGCTGCGAGAATTTGTGTGGAGTTATTCAACTCCTCACAATGTTAATGGGTGCGTGACGGGTGACCGTTGCTTATATCCAGAAATCCGGGATCCTAGTTAAGCGGGGTGTGACGGGTGACCGTTACTAAGATCTAGAAAATGTCACGGGCTTATGACACGTTCACACGTAGAATTGGTTACTTGATTAACACCCTTGAATAGGGGATCCCTTAGCTTGCCACTGAGAAGCAAACATCCACCCCGAACAAACGAATACTCAAAGGAAACAGCTTAAAGCTAATATCAAACAAAAACAAAGAATATGTAAATTTGAATTTAGATCATGAATTTAGGTCATGTTTATTTGGAAATTTGTAACAGGCCTTTCTTATACACTTTTTCACTTTTATCCCCTCTTCATATGGGGATCATGATTTCTTCCACCACCATCCCTCCCCCGCAAGAAGGTTTAGTTAGACAAATGCTTAGTTTTAGAAACCGAGTAGTCAACAACCTGGTTTCTAGGCACTTTCACCCCTCTTTATTTTTGAGAATTCAGCTTTCTTCCCCCACCTTCCCTCCCTCGCCATCAAATATTCGATGAAATCAACCAATGGAAATAATGCAAACAAAATTTCTTATATTAAATGTAAGAAAAATATTGTCATCAACGAATCGAATCGTTGCATCTTTAATTTTTTTATTTTACAAACTATAGTTTAAGTTCATATTAATAATTTAACCTCAAAGCTATATTTAACTCAGAATTTCGTTTAATTCAGATCAGTATAATCAAATTTTCTTGAAGTGAACTATTATTTTTACCAGTTTCGAAAAATGGTAAAGTGTTCTTATCAACGACTGTACCTCAATTTGTTAAGTGTCTTTGTGAGAACTATTAAATTACAATTACAAATTAACTACATTACAAACTGTTGAAAAATTAAAACAAAAATCTGTTTTTAAATTTGTTAAGTGACTTTGTGAAAACAATAAAATTTAAAAACAATCTATAAATTAATTACATTTGTAACTCTTTAAAAAAATAAAAACCAAATGAATAACCAAGCCCAAAAATATTGCGAGTCGTGCCGTCGTTTCATCCCGATGGGCGTACAATGGAATCACCATGCTCGCACCGAGGAGCACAAGCGGAATGCTATAGAACCTTTGGATGGAAGAATCATTATATGTATGTTAATGAAGGAGAGGAATTAAGATACCCGGAAGAGTTCCTATTCGAAGCAGGAGAGGCTTTAAAATCTCATTTAAATAATGTGCTTCAAAGCTATATCTCCGGCAAAGTTAATTTTTAGATTTTTGCGCAATTTATGCTCGTGAAAGATGATGATTTAAAAACGGAGACAAAACCATTCCAAAGCAAAATGAAAGTTGTTGCAAGCCACTCGGATTTAGACCTCATATTCACCAATCACTCAGACCAACTAAAAATAAAAATGGAAGAGTTTCAGGAAAGGGATAGCGGGTGAACCATACTCCGCATAATTTGATTGGAAATGAATTTTAATCAACATAAACCGCTTTCTGGCTCCTTATATATCCCAACACCACGCAAGTTTGCTTCGAAAAAAGCAATAATTAATGTCCAAAATAACAATGACTCATACGGTTTAAATGGACTTTGAATTCGGCACTTACAAAGATAACAAGTAACCCTAGTATATGCTACATATATAAAGTTAATATAAGTGCCGAAAGAATTGTATTACAGTCTGGATTAATTTTGGTTTTCAGTGGGTTGACATTCCCACTCAAAATAAAGGACATAAAAAACGTTACATTGAGCATTAACGTTTTTGGATACGATGAGGAAAGTGAAAGTATAATTGGACCTCTCTATCAATCTGGAGTTGAAAAGCCGACTCACATAAATATACTCTTCCTGGAAGGAAACGGATTCGGTCACTACACATGGATAAAAAATATTTCAAGGTATGAATTTTACTTATTAAAGATCTACTTTTACTTCTTAAAGATACATTATTTGCTATATTTTCTTTTATTTAATAGACTAATGAAATCACAAAAAAGTCTACATAAGGAACGGACATGGTTTTGCAATACCTGCTTAAATTTTTCATCAAGTGCAAGTCGCGCACTTCGTCACAAGGAGCTTTGCAGTGGAAAGGTTGCCACTCTCCCAAACCCACATAATTCGACATTGAAGTATACGGCACTGCCTCATCAACTAAAAGTTCCGATCGCAGTGTATGCAGATTTCGAGTGCGTACTTCGTCGTAAAAATATTGATGTAAGCCCTAAACTATTTAATGTAAATGAACATGTACCAATTTCATATGCTTACTTTATAAAGTGTGCATATGATTTTAGTTTAGATAAATTCGTAATTGAAACGGGAGGTAATTCAGCTATAAATTTTGTTAATTCCCTTGTAAATAACTTAAAAACTATTCATACAAAATATTTGAGTAAAATTGTTTCCCATAGTAATGAATCCAGAGGATGAATATGATTTTGAGTATGCCCTCAGTTGTCATATTCGTGCGGGTGATAAGGTTCGAGATCATTGTCATTATACAGATTTCGAGTGCGTACTTCGTCGTAAAAATATTGATGTAAGCCCTAAACTATTTAATGTAAATGAACATGTACCAATTTCATATGCTTACTTTATAAAGTGTGCATATGATTTTAGTTTAGATAAATTCGTAATTGAAACGGGAGGTAATTCAGCTATAAATTTTGTTAATTCCCTTGTAAATAACTTAAAAACTATTCATACAAAATATTTGAGTAAAATTGTTTCCCATAGTAATGAATCCAGAGGATGAATATGATTTTGAGTATGCCCTCAGTTGTCATATTCGTGCGGGTGATAAGGTTCGAGATCATTGTCATTATACAGGTATACAGCTCATTCTAAATGTAATTTCGAATTAAAAACGTCTTATTTTATCCCAGTTTTCTTCCACAGTTTTTCCAAGTATGATTGTCACTTGTTTATCAAAGAATTGACGCTTATACCTGGAGAAATTAAAGTTATTTCCACTTCCATTTCAGTAAAGAAAAACATTAAAAATGAATGTGGAAACAGTTTTGAGATAAGGTTTCTAGACACATTTAGATTTATGTCATATAGTCTAGATGCCTTAGCGTCTAATTTAGAAGATGATCAACTTAAATCAGTAAGATCACATTTTAATTGTGAAAATTAATTTAGGCTTATGTGGGATATCTTGATTTAGAGCATAGACTAGATGAAACTTGTTTACCATCAAGAGACCAATTTTATAATCAGTTTACTGAAAAGCAATGTTCTCAAGAAGATTACACCAGTTTACAAAAAAAAATTGATGAAATACGCACTTCATGAAACTATGATTTTCGGTTAAGGTACATCTCCCTGAGTAAGAAATGGGCACTTTTTTGTATGGTACAGTTTTTTTTTAAAGTGTAAAAAACTTTTTTGGCACTTTTTCATTTTCTATCTCGAGTTCTGATAAACCGATTTTTGTCATCAAATACTCATTTTACAGGTAAAGGAATGCACTTTAACTTTCTTATACACAGCATTGAGTTCCATTCATTGGTTTAGAAGCTACACTTCGTCAAAGCTGAAAAAGTTGGAAAAAATGCAAAAAAGCTGACATAAATGGCTTCTTTAAAAATACACGCCTAAAAACCGAGTGTATATAAGAAAGTTAAAAAGCATTCTTTTACCTGTAAAATGAGTCTTTGATAGCCTAAATCGGTTTACCACAACTCGAGTTAGAAATTAAAAAAGAGCAAAAAACGTTTTTTACACATAAAAAAAAACTGTACCATACAACAAATTAAAAGTGCCCATTTCTTACTCAGGGAGATGTACCTTAACCGAAAATCACAGTTTCGTGAAGTGCGTATTTCATCAATTTTTTTTTGTAAACCCGTGTTATAGTCATTTTCCTGTAAATCTCTAAAGAATTATCTAGATATTTATTTAAAATCTGATGTATTATTATTAACTGACGTTTTTGAAAATTTCCGTTTAGTTTGCATGAAAATTTATTCTCTTGACCCAGCTCATTTTTATACAACACCAGGTTTATCTTGGCAGGCAATGCTGAAAACCACACAAATTGAGTAACAGTTAATAACCGATATTAATATGTATAAATTTATACAAAGTGGAATTCGGGGTGGTTTGGTATAATGCTGCCACAGATATACTAAAGCAAATAATAAATATTTAAGAGACTATGATGTTAGTAAAGAGTCATCATTTTTAATGTATTTAGATGCAAATAATTTGTATGGTTGGGCAATGTCTTAACCTTTACCTTACCAAGTGTTTTGAGTGGTTGTCTCCCATAGACATAGAAAATTTAGCAGTAGAAAATATTCCAAGCGATGGTCATTATGGTTGTATTTTAGAAGTGGACTTGGACTATCCAAAAAAAAAATAGTACCAAGCATTATTCTACGGTTTTCAAGTGTAGGTAAATTAAGCAATAGTAATCTACTCTGGTAGGAAGGAAGCCTTACGTTTTGATCCCAGTTCAAACCACGAAGCGCAAAAAGAAGAAATTTTTTTTGTACCGACTCAATACGGTCGATGTGCACTTGATATTGATATTCCAAAATAGGACGGACAAGGGAGGTAAATAACAATTTGGTTATATAAGGGTCATCAAATTCTTTTGACCAACGCTTTATAAATCCAAGAACACTCATAGCTTTGTTGACAGTCGACATTATGTGGCAGTCAAATTTAAGCTTCGGGTCCAAAAGAACGCCTAAATCGTTTACTGAATATATACGATCAAGTGGGGAGTTGTGAAGCGAATAACTTAAAAACGTAGGGGTACCTCTATAAAAGGTCATTACGTTACATTTCAGGCAGTTCAAATTTAAGAGGTTATAATCACACCATATCTGAAAATTATCAATGTCTGATTGTAAGCCAAAACAAGAGGGAACGCTATAGTCGAGTGCCTCGACTATCAAATACCCGTTACTCAGCTAAAGTCAGCAGTCTCAAGCAGGGCAAACCAAGCAGCCGCTTCAAAAAATTAAAAAAATTTCTTCTACATTTCGGTAGGCGTTAATAACCCAAACAAAATTGCGTTTACACTTTTGCTCTAGCTTTAAAACTATGGGCGCCACAGCTTTTCGCGGTTTGTGGGCGTTAGGGGGGAGGGGGGTTTCCAACTTTGGTCTATCAATATGTATTGATGAAACGAATACACATTGCTTTTCCCATTAATATAGCTTCAAAAATGTGGGTGCCACAGTTTTTCGCGGTTTGTGGGCGTTAGAGGGGGCGCGGCACATCGGCGTGAAAAACTTGCGCTGCGTATTAACCCCTACAATCTGCATGCCAAATCTCAATCTTCTAGGTTTTATAGTTTCCGAAATCTCAGCGTTCATACAGACGGGTGCCAAGGTTTTTAGCGGTTTGTGGGCGTTAGGGGGGAGGGGGGGTTTCCCACTTTGGTCTATCAATATGTATTGAAGAAACGAATACACATTCCTTTTCCCGTTAATCTAGCTTCAAAACTGTGGGTGCCACAGTTTTTCGCGGTTTGTGGGCGTTAGAGGAGGCGTGGCACATCGGCGAGAAAAACTTGCCTGCGTATTAACCCCTAGAATCTGCATGCCAAATCTCAATCTTCTAGCTTTTATAGTTTCCGAGATCTCAGCGTTCATACAGACGGACGGACGGACAGACGGACGGACAGACGGACAGACGGACAGACGGACATGGCTAGATCGACTCGGCTAGTGATCCTGATCAAGAATATATATACTTTATATGGTCGGAAACGCTTCCTTCTACCTGTTACATACTTTTGCACGAATCTAATATACCCTTTTACTCTACGAGTAACGGGTATAACTAGACTCAATCTTATTATATGTCAAACAAAGCTTAACATCATCAGCATACATACATACATACAGTACACGAGAATGTGTTACGATAGACGGAAGATCGTTAATAAACAAGGTAAACAGCAAAGGGCCCAAATGACTACCCTGGGGCACTCCCGATGTCACGTTGATCATTTTGGAGACAGCGTTCTTAAATATAACTCTCTGAGTCCTTCCATTCAAATAACTTGAATTCCAAGTTAATAGATTACATGGAAACCCAAGCTGATCTAATTTGAATAAAAGGAGAGAGTGGTTAACAGAGTCAAAAGCTTTGCTGAAATCTGTATACATAACATCAGTCTGCATTTTTTTCTTAAATCCATTTATTACAAGAGATGACAATTCAAGGAGGTTAGTAGTGGTCGATCTTCTCTTAATAAAACCATGCTGACACGGTGATATTAGCGAGGAACATAAGTGTTGCAAGTGAGAAGTAATAATTCGTTCAAATGCTTTCGGAATTGCCGACAATTTAGAAATACCTCTATAATTCTGTGCATCCGCCTTCGCACCCTTTTTGTGGAGTGGAATAATGAAAGAGTCCTTCCAGATAGTTGGAAAAATTGATGATGAAATAGACAAGTGAAAAATTTTAAGAATTGGTTTACAAATGGTTGAAGCACAAAACTTAAGCACACACCCAGGGAGTCCATCAGGACCGGGAGAATAAGTTGGCGTTGTTGTTTCTAAGTCTCTTAAGAGAGAAATTTCGGTAATTACGGGGAAAAAATACAATTAGCTCTGTTTAAGGGGTTAGGGTAGATAGAATTTGACCAAGCAGCCGAACTATAAGTAGTTTGGAAAAACTCGGCAAATAAATCCGCAATGTCAGAATCCGTCGATGCCTCTTTTGAGTTTAAACGCACCGAAGAAGGCAATGCCGAAGTCTTACGCTTAGCATTAACAAAGTTATAAAACTGTTTCGGATCATTTGAAAATTCGAATTTACATCGATTTAAATACATAGAATAGCAGTGACTGTTGAGAACATTGAAATCTGAACGAGCCACCACATATTTCGAAAAATCAGATGGCTTACCCGATTTTTTATATTTATTATAAGTGTTGGATTTAAGATATTTAAGTCTTTGAAGCGCATTGTTAAACCAAGGAGGCCTGTTTTGCTTCGGAGGAAGCCTGTCAGGAACGCATTCGTCAAAAAAAGTGTTTAAAACGCTATAGAAATGTTCAATTGCACTTTCGATATCCATGCAATTGTACAAATCAGTCCAATCATATTTCGAAATCATATAATTTAATTTATTATAGTCACATTTACGAAAACATCTCACTTTAGTTTGAGAAACTAAAGGAGAAAGGGTATCAGTACAGGGGAGGCCAATTGTCAATTCCAATGTAGGATGATATCGGTCTTCAGGTACAACAAGTGCGTCAATTCTAGATACCGTTACTTCATTCGGATCTGAAAAAAATACAAGGTCCAATTGTCTGTTTATTGAATTTCGTATAAAGCTTACTTGCTGTAACGATAATTCAAGAAGGCCATCCACAAAATCATGGGCTGATAAAGGTGTAGCGGCAGGTGAGTCAGTAGGAAGAGACCAAGAGATATTAGGGAAATTAAAGTCACCCAAAACAATCAAAAGGTCTCTGTTGGAAAGAAGGGATATAACGGATTTAATAGCAGACAGATTGTGTTCATAAATGAAAAAATCTGAGCCAGGAGGAATATAAGAGCAGGTTACAAAAATAGATAAGGATTGCAGGAAAACTTTGACACTAACAAATGCAATTTCGTTAGAGATATGAAAGTTAAGTCTCTCCGATGTTAAACTAGAGGTAACGGCAATCAGTACACCACCCCCCCTACGTGGGGAGCGATCGGTCCTATAGGTGTTAAAATTTTTTGCCAGAACTTCAGAGTCAGATATCTCTGGTTTCAGCCAAGTTTCCGTAAAAGCCAAAATATCTTCAGTAAATGCTGAGGAGTCAGCATAAAGCTTTGGTAGCTTCATATTGAGTCCTCTAACATTTTGAAAAGCCAAAAATACATTTTTTAGTTTTTTGGCGCTGTGGAAGGCCTGCTATTTGGCACAGTGGAAAGCCTTTTATTAGGCGCAGTGGGAGGCCTGTTATTTGTTCTCGGTTTATTGGGAACAAATTCTTTTATTACAAAATCATCATTAAGCCAAAAGCTTTCAGAAAGTAGTACACGAAATTTAGAGATGTACAAAGAGAGAGAAATTTACAGTTATAATAGAGAGCGGGAGAGAGAGAAGAGAGAGAGAGTACAAAAGTTTCAGCAAAAATTAGGAGAGTGCAAATTACACTAACAAAGCAAAGATATTAAACAAATCTAATGGAAAAGTTAAAATAAACTATAACCACGTACCCGTTAACTGGGAGATCAATTTAAACCACTAACACAGTTGTTAGGCTAAACTTTGTTAATAAAATAAACACAAGACACCTGTAAAAGATTACGAAATAAAGCAAAAACTCAGAGCACAATGGTAAACACAACCGTTCACAAGCGACGCTAAATCGACTTTAGAAAGTGATTTACCGTTTTGTTCAACAACAAAGTTAGCCATTAATAGCGAAAAAGTAAAAAATTTATTTCCGACCATGGAAACAAAAAAAAATATATCATTCATTATAAAAATGTACAGCAATGTTTGTTTAATGGGTTGCAGTTAAAAAAAATTCCTAGAGGAATACGTTTTAAGCAAAAACCTTGGCTCAAAGCGTATATAGATTCCCATTATTAGTATATGAAAGCAAAATTTCAAAATAATATAAGATTAAATTACATGGATACACATTCCTTCATCTATATATATATAATATATCATATATATCTGATATATATATAATATATCATATATATCTGATATATATATAATATATATAATATATATAAAAATATATCATTCATTATAAAAATGTACAGCAATGTTTGTTTAATGGGTTGCAGTTAAAAAAAATTCCTAGAGGAATACGTTTTAAGCAAAAACCTTGGCTCAAAGCGTATATAGATTCCCATTATTAGTATATGAAAGCAAAATTTCAAAATAATATAAGATTAAATTACATGGATACACATTCCTTCATCTATACAATTAAAACTGATGGCTTTTATAGAGATATTCGGAATGGTAAAGAATTCAAATTTCATACATCTGGGTATTCCAAAGAAAGCGCTAAATTATAAAATTTTAAAATACGTAATAAAGCGGTATTAGGTGTTTTTAAAGATGAGCTTCATGGTAGACCAATGTCAGAGTTTGTTGGTATCCGTCCTAAGGTTTATTGTTATAAAATTGATTCTATGGGCAAATCGGTTATGAAATCTAAGTGAGTAACGAGAACAGGACTGGAGTATCCAGATATTGAAAAATATAAAAAGGTTCTTTTCACTGAAAAAAGAATGTATGGCAGTATGTCAGTTTCTAGATTTAAAATGCATACCATAAATACTTACAAAATGACAAAAATAATTCGTGATGGTAATAATACGAAGAGAAAAGTTGAGGCTGATAAATTGTCTACACTCCCTTATCATCAAAATGGTTTAATAGAAAGGGAACTCATATCAAATGTTCAATTCCTTGAGGAGGAGTCACTTATTTTGGGGAGACAGGTAGATGAAATAGAAAGTCCTGAATTCCAGACTGGGCAACAAAAAACTTTACTCAACTTCCTAAAAAAAAAAATTGAAAATGTTAAACATGATTTTTTTACAAGTCACTTGAACTTGAACTGTCATATAAGTTACCCAGCGACTGTAGCGTATTCCAGGCAGAGTTCTTCGCCATAAGGAAAGCGGCAGAAGTGGCTCAAAGTATAAACCGATCATACGATGTGGTCAACTTGTTCGTGGACATTCAAGCGGCGATAAGATCCATGCAGTCGTCAACGGTCAATTCCAAAAATGTAATGGCGAGCAGGGAGGCACTATATAGCCTTAGCACGACGAAGTCAGTGCGGATCTATTGGGTTCCCAGCCACCAGGGCATCGATGGCAACGAGACAGCTGACGTTCTTGCAAAGGAGGGCGTAGAGCTGACGAACGAGAGAACGGAGAACGTGCTAGTTTCCCTCAGAACGCTTCAAAGCGCCCTGGAGAACCAGGCGGATACGCGAGCAAAAAGCAGGTGGAGGAATACCGAGACTTGCCGAATTGCAAGAACAATGTGCAAAGAGCGAAATGAAAACCTCAGGCAGTATGTACTGCATATTCCTCGGAAAGACTGCAGACTGTGAGAATCCTCACAGGCTCATACAGATTAGACGGACAACTAAGGGCCATATTGGCCTATGCATGGCCCCGTCCATGCGGGCTGTCCGTGTAACCTAACCTAACCTAATGCTGTTTTCACTATTCCCACGCCTAAAACCTAATCATCCATACTCAACCTTAACGCCGAAAACCATTATTTTAACCAACTTTCTTTACCATAACATCCGTTTTTTCTTTCCTTGGCCAACAATTACCGGAAATAAAAGAAACTAAAACATGGCGCACTATTTTGGGCTTAAACTGCGGGAGTAATTCGATCTGAAAGTCAAAATTTTGAAATTTTTAAGGTTTCTTGTGAGTCTTTTGGATACACAACTTTCAAACAATTTCATTCATGCGCCTATCCTCTATAAACTTGTGTTTATATAATTTTACATACAAATATGTACATGCCGACTTGTCGATGTGTGTGTGTGTTTTCGTTTTTACATGTAATTTTGACCACTGAAAATTTTGCACTTCTCTCTCCTTGAAATCCATTCTAAAAATTATTTAAAGTCAAACCGAAAATTCCTTATGGCTTTAACGGATTAGCTTCATATTTTGACTTAGAATTGCATTTATTAGATAATCCGTTCTGGTATCCAAATTGTGAAATTTTGATCAGGTGTTTCTAAACCAGAAAAAAAACTTTGGCCGCCTCTCTTTTGTTTCAAACAACTCTCTCTCTGCTCTCTACTCTCTCGCTCGGCTTCTGCTGACGTTGTTTTTGTGAGAGCTGTGTTCGGAATTCGTTCGTGAGTGCTAGGAACTGCCGAAGCATACAAAAAAGAAAAACAACGTGCTGCCAAAAAGGCCCCCGCAACCCCCGCAATCTTACCAAAAAATTAAATAAAATCAACCGTGAGTATAACTTTGTATGTATCTAGATAAGAAAGTTTTTTTAATCTTTTGGATACGTAATGGCATTGAATTCTTAATACGAAAAGGTCTTTATAACCGAGCTTATAATACCTATCGAAACCCCTATTTCCTGTTACAATGGTACCCCCCTCTTTATTTTCCCTTTCAAGTAAATCTGATTGAAATTTGTGTAAAAAATCTTTTTTAAGAAAAGAATATTTGTTGTCTACACTACGCTTCTCTGTTTTATTTAATATTTTTGACTCTTCACGAATTCTCTGTTTTATTTAATATTTTTGACTCTTCACGATTTTTTGTATATTCACTTACATTATCATTATCTTCATTTACTGGCGAGATTGATAACTTGGTGGGTGTCATACTCATCAAAAATTTGAAAATTAGCTGGTGGTGGTGTTGTTGGTTCTGTTGTAGTTGGTTCAGTTGTAGTTGAGGTAGATGCCTCTGTTGTAGTGGTTTTTGTTTCTAAAATTGAATAACATAGAGAAAAGTTAAAAAAAAAAGTATACCTTTTTTGTGACTGTTATTGTTATTTACCTTGTGGGGCTTCGTAGACTTCATCTTGTTTAGATTATTCTCTTCTGTAATATTGATTGCTATTCTTATTGTTAATAATATTGTCATATAATATTGTTATTAATATTTTAATTTACTCTCTAACTCATTAATGTTTTGGATAATCGAATATTTTGGCTATTCGTTCCTTTGTCGTATCTCGTCAGATTGGTAGTCAGACTGGTAGAGGGTATTACACCCATTTCTACTACTCCAATTACACAAACTATTATCAAAAATAGTTTCACTATATTTTTACTTTCCATTTCGATCTCACACACGCAATTATTTCCTCAAGTTTTAGTTTTTAAATTTTTAAATTATCACTTTTCACCACTTTTATACGAGCAATCAGTTTTTAATTTTCACCGTCTCGTCTTGGTTGCGTTCGCTACTGAAAAATTCATGAACGCACCAGTGGTATTTATTTAGATTTTTCAGTATATAACTCTTATGTAAACGAATAAAGGGATGGGGCAATCATAACTAAATATGCTGGCGAGACAGTCCAACAAAACAGAAACAATATATACCAACCTTGTGTAAACATTCTTATCGCCCTCCACAGAAAGCAGAACAGTCTTTCGGTCTTTGTGTATGTGGAAACTATTTTGGACTTTGTATACTTATGGTGCTGCTTATCGATGTGGGGTTGTGACTAAAATCTAATTTTGACTTTTGTACGTAGGAAGCTATTTGAGTCACTAGTAACATCATCATTATAAATTTTTGTTTCTTCATTTCGCACATGATTATCATCATAATCATATTCATAATCATGATCATCTTCGTCATCATATCTTAAGTGATGTTTCTTAAGCTTTTTACTGGGAATTTCATTTTTAAATCTTTCCCTTTTTTGCTTTAGAACCGATGATTTATCTTTGTTTGTATTCATAAACTTTCGCTTTTTATTTTCCCTAAATAGTTCATTTAATGGACCTGTTATTGGATAAAAAGTTTCTTCCCAGTCGTAAGCATTTTGTGATTTAAAATGTTTTAGATCATCGAATTTTTTTCTTCAATGCATTTCTCGTTTTAGTTAGCTGACTTAAAATAAATTGACTCATTTTGACTACTCTCATAACATTCACCAATGTCAGCACAAAAGATGTATTACCGGCGTATGAACTATACTTTACAGGGTTACATTTCATACTAATGAAAGTTATAAAATATATATATTATTTAAATGTATATATGGCTGGCGAAAATCCTCCAGCTGAACCCTCCACGAGGGTGCCGGCTGGGCAGTGGTCACTGCATTTCCCTGAGTAGGGAAATGCAATATCGCTTGTCCTGCCCGGGGCAATACAGTGTCCAGCTAAGGCGACTGGTTCAACCCCTTGAATCAGTGGCCATGGTTCTCAAACCTGCCTGGCGGTAGGCATAAAACGCAAGTGGGTGGTTCCCCTGAAAACAAACCAGTATGAACGACGAGGTTGAAGAAATCCGGGCTGGGATGTCAGCCCAAACGCCGATGGGAAGTAATACTGCTACCATCGGCGGGCACGGGGAGGAGAAATCCTCTCTGCGTGTCTCCAGCGGTCGAACCCCTGGGATGACGGGAGCCGGTCATCTCAGCGGCAATGCTACTGTCATAACATCTCAGGCAAAGTTAAGTCGCACGGGTGTCATTGTCGTAGTAGACTCGGACTCGGAGAGCGTGCTGAACGAAGCCAAAATAATCCATACCCGCTTTCCTGAACCCGGTTCCAACTCCCATCGTAGAAAGGGCCGAATCGTAGAAGGCAGCCCTCAAGATTAAGAGCCGGCTCCAGGACAAAGCGACCCTTTCCCAAGAGGAGAATAAAAGGCTAGCCTGGGCAGAGCAAAAGGTTGAGGATGGAAGGCTGCACTTCGCAAGCAAACCCGCGATGGCGTCGACAAGCGGAGTTGCGAACAAGGTGGAGAAATTTGCCAAAAAAAGGCAGGATAGAGAAGGACATAGGTCCTGAAGCTATCGTGGATGCCGCCCACGACCTCGCTGTGGATGACTCGGAAGACGAAGGGAACGGTGACCGGACAGTTAAAGCCAACCCGTCGAGCGAAGATGAGCCAGCCGCCCATGTCTCTGAGGGTGCTGCAGCTCAATCTTCATAAAAGCATAATCGCATCGGCGGAGCTCCTGATTGCCCTACAGCAAGGGCCCGTCGACATAGCCTTGGTTCAGGAGCCATGGATTGCCTCGGACAATATCGTGGCCGGACTAAGGTCCTCAAACTACAACACATTCTACTCACCAGCGGTATGCAGGAACAGAAGCGCCGTACTTGTACGGAAGGGTATCCATGCTAACCTTATGCCTCTGACGACTTGACTACGGTGATGCTAGATAGCGAGGAAAAGCGCCTCTTAGTAGCGTTCTGCTACATGGCACACAATAGACCGTAGTCACCAGAAGAGCTGAGCAACTGAGTGGAATTCGTCTTTAAGGATGACCAACTCCTCATTGGTGCAGATGCCAATGCACACCACTGCGTGTGGGGAAGCACCGACATCAAGGACCGAGGTGAGTCACTCTTATACTTTATTCTATCTACAAATTTATATATAGCAAACGCGGGGGAGGAACACACCTTCGTAAAAGGCACCTCGTCAAACGTACTAGATATAACACTTGTAAAGGGACAGAGTACAGAGTAATGGAGGGTCCTAAAAACGCCATCCTATTCAGTTCAGATAGGATTTTAAAAGTACCCCAAAGGTAACTGTGTATTTAAGCCCCCGGAACACGAACTGGGAAGAGTTTACAAGGACAGTGACCTCAAAACTAGCGACTAGCCCGGACGCAGTAAAATCCGTGAAACGTCCCTAGAGACCCTGTTCAAGGAATTACTGGACGCGTACCACGTTGCATGCCCGACATCAAGAACAAGGAAGGAGACCAAGCCACCATGGTGGAATCGAAAACTGACATTCAAAAGAAATAACCTCCAAGAATTCTTCAAAATCGCCAAAGAGGCAGACAATGAGATTATCAACGAGGAATACAAAATCCTACTTAGGGATTACAAGAAGGAATCACGCAGGGCACAGAGAAGCTCGTGGAGAAACTTCTGCTCCAGCATCGAGAACATGCCGAAAACAGCTAGGCTCCAGAAGCTGCTTTCGAAGCAGCCTACCATACAGAGTCAGCTAAAGCGCGACGACGGACTGTGGACTGAGGCGAGTGGCCCTAACAGCAATTATGCAATCGCACTTCCCAGGATGCACGGATGTCCTAGACGCCAGCACGCACCAGGACATAGCAGCTGGCGAAGACCCCCAAACGATCTAATGACACCAATGAAAATAAACTGGGCCATAGACTCCTTTGCGGGCTATAAGGCACCAGGACTTGATGGAATATTTCCAGCCATGTTGCAGGCGTCCAAGGAAAGGATCGCCAACCAATGGTTGTATGAAATATACTCCGGGCTATATCCCAATCCAATGGAGGCCCTCTCTGATTGTCTTCCTCCCAAAGGTGGGAAAGTGCAGTCACGCGAGCCCCAAGGATTACAGGCCGATAAGTCTTACCTCTTTCATACTCAAAACTCTGGAAAAGCTGCTGGATCTACACATCAGGAATGATGTTGGGAGACTTATGTCATCCAATCAGTATGTCTACACCAAAGGAAAATCTGTGGAAACGGCACTACACTCGCTAGTAGCAACCGTTGAGAGAGCCCTACACATTAAAGAATATGCGCTTGGAGTATTCGTAAATATATCCGTGGCATTCAACAATGTCAAGACGGATGCTATAATGGATCGCCTAGAAACGACCAGCACGTACCCCGCAGTAAGCCTCTGGATAAGAAACCTGCTTAGCTGCAGGCGGGTACTTTCGGAGTGGGGTACTGCTTCCATGGTAAAGGGGGCACACAGTGGCACACCACAAGGTGGGGTCCTCTCGCCTCTTCTATGGAATTTGGTGATCGACGTAGATCGTCGTTTAAAAAGAAAGTTTAAAAGTCATTAAATCACTTACTTTATTTGAATGAAAGCAGGAATTTAATGCACAGGTGTCCACAATTGTATGATCCAAAACGTTGTACCTGTTCATAATTATATTTGATATCATCCCCTAAGTATTTCACAACTTCTTTTGGTAGTTGTAAATTTCCAAAACTATCAAAATAGAATATATTGTTTTTGTTTTTGTGGTAAGCTACCCAATGTGTACCCCTTGAATTCGAGTCATCCAAGTTAATAACTCCACTCTCATTATTTTTAGGTGTTTTTGGGAGAGAATCTCTCATAAACACCCCCCTAAAATGCGGTATATTTCTTTGAGCAAATTCCATTATATCAATATTTGTTAATGCTCTTTTGGGTAGCTGACCAATTAGTTGTTTTGTTTCTTCATTCTCCCACCACGACTGTTGTATGGTTTTAGGTATAAGCCGTAACCATTTTTATGGGGGTTTAGTATAGACCAGCGGTCGGCACACACATACGTTGACATTTTGTTTTATGTTTGTGTGTCTAATTTGCACTGGGCAACTCATCGACGTGTGTGTGCAGACCGCTGTTCTACATTGTACGTGAGAGGCAGCGGATGGGCAGAGCAATTCCCTATGCTCACTTTTATAAATATCCGCTTTTAGTGCATCTACAAGTGCTTCGCAAAACAAAACAAAATATCGAAGTTTTATTTTATATAATAATTACTGCACTTACGCATGTACCCATCGCTACATAAATTTATTTATGAAACTGATGTGTACTTGGCGCGGAAAAATGCCGTATGTACGTAAACTAACGGCGTACACATATGCACAACATATAATCATACGTTTCTACTTACGGAATTTTCGCGCCAAATACACTTTCCCTCTTGTATATATTGAGAAAAAGTGCATTTGGCGCGCAAAAATTTCTTATGTAAGTACCTTTATAACTCCAAAGGTATATAAAAATCTATGGCTAGGTAAGGTAAAAAATACCCAATTTTTTGTAAATAGGTAAGGTAAAAGGTACCACTAAATTGTACCTAGGTACGTACTTAGGTAAAAGTATCTAGGTATGTCCCAACACTGATTGTAGTATACTAATAGTAGATGATTTCCAGTAATACTATAGACGATTTTCTATGTGAAATGTTAAAAAAAAACATATTTGACATCTTGAATTGATTATGTGAATGTAACAAAAAAGTAGCAAATATATATAATATTTAAATAAAAATTCATGTTGACTTTATTATTTAATTAAAAAAAAATTGATTTATTTGAACCCTGGTTCGAACCTGAACCCTGCTCCGGCTCATCAATGAACCGGTTCGCAAACCGGAACCTTATCTGACGATTAGGTTTGATCCCCGAACCGAACCCATGCCAAAATAACATGGGTTCACAGCCCTGATATTTACTGATGTGTACATAATCTCCATTACGCAATTTCCCCACACTAAACATTTTGAGATGATTGTAGGCTGTTTTCAAAATCTGTTTTTCATTGGAAGAATTGACGTCAATTGGAGCGACCTTAATTGTTCTATGCGGTCTTTTGTTGTATATATCAATTAATTTTTTATACATATCAACCCACTTGTATGTTCCGCTAAAACTAAATTCCCGCCACATAAGCTCCTTCAAACTTCTGTTGAAACGTTCCACAATTGAAGATTTTACATTTGAAAAGGTAAAATAACGATTAATTTCATATTGTTTCATCAACGCATTAAATTGATTTGGTGTTCCACGTCCTGATTTGAAAATTTTTTCCATTGCCATTGAGACATCTTTATCTCTTTTGATTTTAATGCTTCTCCCCAGGCATATTTGCTAAAACAATCCACAACAGTCAAAATATAAACAAATCCTCCGTTAAGCTTTGAGTACTTTCCCATTTCCAGTAAATCTGCTTGCCAGGGATCATTTATATCCCCTGTCACTACCCTTCGACGATTAAAATTACGTCGACACGAAGCATGAATTTCTTTAACAATACCCAATTTATCACTCATAGTTTTTGGTACTAGAACTTTCTTACTAATGAAGTTGCAGTACCTTTTTAACTGTCTGTGATTTTAAGACTGATTTCGGTTGAGTAACATATTTATAAACATAGTTTTCATTATTAGTAATCTTTGTTAATATATTGGATAGAATTTTATCAACATTATCAATCCTCTCATTATTAACATGAACTAAATTTTCCAAAGAAGTTATTTCAGAAAGTCTTCGATTAAGGGATGTACTTATTATACCCTTGCAGAAGTTTGCAACGCAGTAAAGGAGACGTTTCCGACCGTAAAAAGTATATATATTCTTGGTCAGCATGACTAGACGAGTCGATCTAGCCATGCCCGTCTGTCCGTCCGTCCGTCCGTTTCTACGCAAACTAGTCCCTCACTTTTTAAGCTATCGAGCTGAAACTTTACCAAAAGCTGTCTTTCTGTTGCAGGTAGTATATAAGTCGGAGCCGGCCGATTTGGAAAACTTTATCTTATAGCTCCCATGGGAATAATCGAAAAAAATAATTGAAAAAAATTATAACTTATGTGTTTTTTGACATATTACCTTATGCTCAGTTTCTTCATTTTTTTATTTTTTTTACTGTTTTGAAAATTTTAAAAATCGGACGACTATATCATATAGCTCCCATAGGAACGATCGGAAAACTAAAGTGAAATTAATAGGAACAAAATTATAGCTTTGTGAATTTTTATTGTATTCTCTTCTACTTTGGAATATAAGTTTATTTTATTATTTTAGAATTTCGAATTAAATTTAACATAAATTGGATGACTATTTTATATAGCTGCCATAGGAAGGATCGATTAATTAATGTCAAAATACTCCGTAAACTGCTAAAATTTTGTTTGTTGCAAATCTAAATTTAACATTTTTGTAATTTCAAATAGAATAGGAACGATCTGCAAGGGTATATAAACTTCGGCTGGCCGAAGTTAGCTTTCTTTCTTGTTTTTTATACATTTCATGTGAATTTTTAGTATACATTTTTATTACAAACTATCATATATTATATATAAATATGGTCTTTGAAATGAAGTCCTTTTACTAAGATTGTGTTTTAAATGTAAAAATAAATTATTTTAAAAATATTTATTTTACTAGGAGTCAAATGCTATTAAAAGCAAATAGTCCGATAAGATTGTTAAGGCTTTATAAATATTAAATTTATCTTATAAAGACAGCTTCTCAATAATATTTATTTCTGATTAAACTATCTGAATTTTACTTAGAATTAGGTACTTCCTTTCAGACCCCCGAGAACAGAATCTCCCATGAGGGGTGTTAATAAAATTAATAATAATATAACACCTTGCTGGAATTGTGTAAATATCGACGCCGCGTCACCTGTCTGCCAATTGCGATTGCACATGCTGTTGATCAATCTAATTAGGCGTAATTCATTATGCAAACGTACCTTTTCACAGTCCCACAATTGTTGTTATTAAACAGAACCGAATCCAATTTTGGTCATTGCCGTATCGGGTGGGATATCGTAGCCCAATTAGCATAATTCAATACGAGGTGTTTGGGGTTAGAGGATCACGGGGGTACTCTACATGTACTTATTCTGTATGACTCAGTTTCCCAGGATAAACTGGAATCCAAACAAATGGAAAAAGAAAGAATATTATTCAACGGGCTTCTGTGACATTTTATGGTCTTATATAACTGACGTAGATGCACTAATTTTCGTATTAAGGTCTCCCTTTAACGTCTCCAAGTTTTCATTGACATATTTTTTCGTCGTTGCATCCGAATAATCTATTGGGTTCCCACAATTTTTAATTCGTTTCTGTTGGGTGTTCAGGTTATCGTCGCCATCAATGTATAACGCCACAACAGTTTTATTATCTCTTTTTAAAATAACTGAATTCTCTTTTTCGTCTGAAAAGTGACCAAACTTATCGACAGACATTTTGTTTATAAGGTAATTTAAAGTTTTTGCACCTTATTTATTCAATCAATATATAATTTTAGCCTCTCGCAGTTCTTCTATTATAGACATGATCTCGTTATTGTAATTAGTGTTGCCAGCGGCCTTTAAGGCTATTAAAAGCTGCAATCATTCAACTAATTCATTGATGTCATCCCAATCAATATAATTGGGTTTTGCTTGTTGTAGGGACAAGTATCCAAATCCCTTTTTATTTGATTTTTTCTGTTTTGATTGAATTGGGGTGGATATAGCTGAAGGAGGTATATTTTCATTGCTCATGAACTTTTTAATAATGTTTGTATACTTGTAACCTCTAGTGCCTTTTATTCGCTTATTTGGATAAAAATCTATTCTATGTGCACTTGTCTTAGTAATGATTTCTTTATAATTTTTTAAGTCTGTGGCACTGAATTATGTGGGTTTATTATGAACAATAAGAGAATAAAGCCCAGGTGCTTCCACTTGATAATTGAACTTTATTACTATGGACGGCAGTCCATGTAGTGACGAAGCGCACCAGGAGAGTGTGCGAAGGCGACTACTATATACAGCCGCAAAATTGAAAATCTGCAGTAATAATCCGATCGTAATGAGTAATACACCAAATTAAAGGTATTGCTAAAACTTAAAGGATTGCATACCAAGACCTCAAGAAAATCAATTGGTTTGGGGGAGAGAGCGGTGAAAGTGTAAAACTGAAAATTTAGAAATTTGGATCTGTTGGGGCTGGGGATAATTGGCCCCCCGCACTACGTTAGTTGTATTCCTACTGAAAATGCGCTTAATATGAGGGGTCATATCAGAAAATCGGACGCTCCGTTCAAAAGTTATACCGAAAACAAATTTGCGGGGGCCTAATCAAAATGAAATATGAATTCTGTTTGTCAGTTTGTCTGTGTGTCCCAAAACATGGTTTTAAAGTCCTGAAAATTTGATATGATGTTCAACATATCGATATAAGAAACTTTAGTTCTACCACTTTTGGAAAAACCCGCTAGTTTAGCGGGAAAACAGCTAAAAATAGCTAAAATACGGAAGGTCGTAACTTCTATACTACTAAAGCCACAGACTTGTGCTGCATCTCGTTTGAAAGGTATTTTGAAATGCTATAAGCGCCCCCTATATGTAATTTGTGTAAATGTAAAAGTTAAAAAGATATGCACAAAACCAAAATTTTCTAACTTTTTTTTACGCCTATTTTTATTTTTTTCAAAAACGGCTCTAACGATTTTCTTTAAAACTTTATAGCCTTTGAGATTCCTTAAATTTTGGTATATAACACATTACTGTAAAAAGTCACGTTTAAAAGTTATGCAGAAACGAAAATGGCCACTTTGGCTAGCCCAAAACAACTAACGCTGCCTAAGCGTTGAATTTTGTATGTGCGTATCCAAACTGTAGGGTCAAGGTTAGATAAGGCTAAATTTCGTAAGTCCGTAACTTGCGAAGTATTAATGCTACAGACTTGTGCTTCACCTCATATTAAAGGTATTTTTAAATAAAATAAACGCCTCCTTAACAAAATGTACGTAAATGCAATAATTAAAAAACCATAGGAAAAACAGTTTTTTTTTTACTTATTTTTTGCTTTTTTTTTATTATTTTCAAAAACGGCTCTAACTTCTATTTCTAGCAATGTTTCTAGTGATGTTTCTAGCGGTGTTTCCGGTTCTGATCCCAATTCAATATGTGACTGTGAACAAAAATGTATCATCTGAGTCACTAGTAACATCATCATTATAAATTTTTGTTTCTTCATTTCGCACATGATTATCATCATAATCATATTCATAATCATGATCATCTTCGTCATCATATCTTAATTGATGTTTCTTAAGCTTTTTACTGGGGGTTTTATTTTTAAATATTTCAATTTTTTGCTTTAGAACCGATGATTTATCTTCGTTTGTATTCATAAATTTTCGTGTTTTATTTTCACTAACTAGTTTATTTAAGGGATCTGTTATTGGCTTAAAAGTTTCTTCCAACTCGTAAGCATTTTGTGATTTAAAATGTTTTAGATCATCGAATTTTTTCTTCAATGCATTTCTCGTTTTAGTTAGCTGACTTAAAATAAATTGACTCATTTTGACTACTTTCAAAACTTTCACCAATGTCAGCACAAAAGATGTATTACCGGTGTATGAACTATACTTTACAGGGTTACATTGCATACTAATGAAAGTTATAAAATATATATATTATTTATATGTTTATATATATGATGGACGTTGATACGGGACACATGGCTAAAACTATGATTGAAACAAATGAGATAAAATTTTAGTTTTTAGAAGAAGAAGTTGAAGTACAAATTAAATGATAAAGATTGTTCTAATTAGTACAGAGAACGCGAAAGGGCTCATGCAGACTAAAATTAGATGTACATCGGGGCAAATTAAGAGGGTAATAGTTTCGTGTTAGTCTAACGGGAATATTAAAAGTTAAACGGTTTACCAGTTCTACAGAATCTATATCACCTCTTATAAGATTTTGCATAAAAATAGTACCAAGCATTATTCTACGGTTTTCAAGTGTAGGTTAATTAAGCAATAGTAATCTACTCTGGTAGGAAGGAAGCGTTACGTTTTGATCCCAGTTCAAACTAAGAAGCGCAGAAAGAAGAACTTTTTTTGTACCGACTCAATACGGTCGATGTGCACTTGATATTGTGGACTCCAAACAGAAGAACAATATTCCAAAATAGGAATAGCTTTGTTGACAGTCGACATTATGTGGCAGTCAAATTTAAGCTTCGGGTCCAAAAGAACGCCTAAATCGTTTACTGAATATATACGATCAAGTGGGGAGTTCTGAAGCGAATAACTTATAAACGTAGGGGTACCTCTATAAAAGGTCATAACGTTACATTTCAGGCAGTTCAAATTTAAGAGGTTATACTCACACCATATCTGAAAATTATCAATGTGTGATTGTAAGCCAAAACTAGACTCAATCTTTTTATATGTCAAACAAAGCTTAACATCATCAGCATACATTAGTACACGAGAATGTGTTACGATAGACGGAAGATCGTTAATAAACAAGGTAAACAGCAAAGGGCCCAAATGACTACCCTGGGACACTCCCGATGTCACGTGGATCATTTTGGAGACAGCGTTCTTAAATATAACTCTCTGAGTCCTTCCATTCAAATAACTTGAAATCCAAGTTAATAGATTACATGGAAACCCAAGCTGATCTAATTTGAATAAAAGGAGAGAGTGGTTAACAGAGTCAAAAGCTTTGCTGAAATCTGTATATATAACATCAGTCTGCATTTTTTTCTTAAATCCATTTATTACAAGAGATGACAATTCAAGGAGGTTAGTAGTGGTCGATCTTCTCTTAACAAAACCATGCTGACACGGTGATATTAGCGAGGAACATAAGTGTTGCAAGTGAGAAGTAATAATTCGTTCAAATGCTTTCGGAATTGCCGACAATTTAGAAATACCTCTATAATTCTGGGCATCCGCCTTCGCACCCTTTTTGTGGAGTGGAATAATGAAAGAGTCCTTCCAGATAGTTGGAAAAATTGATGATGAAATAGACAAGTGAAAAAGTTTAAGAATCGGTTTACAAATGGTTGAAGCACAAAACTTAAGCACACACCCAGGGAGTCCATCAGGACCGGGAGAATAAGTTGGCGTTGTTGTTTCTAAGTCTCTTAAGAGAAAAATTTCGGTAATTACGGGGGAAAAAATACAATTAGCTCTGTTTAAGGGGTTAGGGTAGATAGATTTTGACCAAGCAGCCGAACTATAAGTAGTTTGGAAAAACTCGGCAAATAAATCCGCAATTTCAGAATCCGTCGATGCCTCTTTTGAGTTTAAACGCACCGAAGAAGGCAATGCCGAAGACTTACGCTTGGCATTAACAAAGTTATAAAACTGCTTCGGATCATTTGAAAATTCGAATTTACATCGATTTAAATACATAGAATAGCAGTGACTGTTGAGAACATTGAAATCTGAACGAGCCACCACATATTTCGAAAAATCAGATGGCTTACCCGATTTTTTATACTTATTATAAGTGTTGGATTTAAGATTTTTAAGTCTTTGAAGCGCATTGTTAAACCAAGGAGGCCTGTTTTGCTTCGGAGGAAGCCTGTCAGGAACGCATTCGTAAAAAAAAGTGTTTAAACGCTATAGAAATGTTCAATTGCACTTTCGATATCCATGCAATTGTACAAATCAGTCCAATCATATTGCGAAATCATATAATTTAATTTATTATAGTCACATTTACGAAAACATCTCACTTTAGTTTGAGAAACTAAAGGAGAAAGGGTATCAGTACAGGGGAGGCCAATTGTCAATTCCAATGTAGGATGATATCGGTCTTCAGGTACAACAAGTGCGTCAATTCTAGATACCGTTACTTCATGCGGATCTGAAACAAATACAAGGTCCAATTGTCTGTTTATTGAATTTCGTATAAAGCTTACTTGCTGTAACGATAATTCGAGAAGGCCATCCACAAAATCATGGGCTGATAAAGGTGTAGCGGCAGGTGAGTCAGTAGGAAGAGACCAAGAGATATTAGGGAGATTAAAGTCACCCAAAACAATCAAAAGGTCTCTGTTGGAAAGAAGGGATATAACGGATTTAATAGCAGACAGATGGTGTTCATAAATGAAAAAATCTGAGCCAGGAGGAATATAAGAGCAGGTTACAAAAATAGATAAGGATTGCAGGGAAACTTTGACACTAACAAATTCAATTTCGTTAGAGATATGAAAGTTAAGTCTCTCCGATGTTAAACTAGAGGTAACGGCAATCAGTACACCACCCCCCCTACGTGGGGAGCGATCGGTCCTATAGGTGTTAAAATTTTTTGCCAGAACTTCAGAGTCAGATATCTCTGGTTTCAGCCAAGTTTCCGTAAAAGCCAAAAAATCTTCAGTAAATGCTGAGGAGTCAGCATAAAGCTTTGGTAGCTTCATATTGAGTCCTCTAACATTTTGATAAGCCAAAAATACATTTTTTAGTTTTTTGGCGCTGTGGAAGGCCTGCTATTTGGCACAGTGGAAAGCCTTTTATTAGGCGCAGTGGGAGGCCTGTTATTTGTTCTCGGTTTATTGGGAACAAATTCTTTTATTACCAAATCATCATTAAGCCAAAAGCTTTCAGAAAGTAGTACATTAAACACATCAGGCGGAGCAAATATTTTAAAAGATGATATTCTACGGGCGTACGAAAATCGAAATTGTTCAACCGCAATATCCTCGGATGGGAATTTTTCTCGTATAAATTCCAAAACATCCTCAGATTTGGTATCCGGGGTAAATCTAGAAACAAATAATTGTTTCCTATGTGGAACAACTGAAAGTTTCTTTCGCCCCCCAGCAGCAGTATGAACCTCACTCGGCTGAGAGCCAGATACAGTACCTACTGTACCTATGGGTACAGTTTGCACCGAATTTGATATCTCCGCCGGCTCAGAAGATTTTTTCCCGACAAGACCTCCAGCAACAGGGACTCCGTCGGACCCTGCGGTATCCATTGCCACCGCTGAATCGACAGAAATTGCTGCAGTTACCGGGTTCGCAATAGGGGTGGGTGCCACCAATTTTTTTAATGCCGTTGAGCTAGCTTTTTTGCGTTTGGGCGACTCGGTTAGTAATTTTTTATTATTAAACTGGGCACAAACGGAATCAAACCCTTCATTGAGCTTTTTAATAACTCCCGAAAGATTCAAAAGGCCGTCTCGAGTCTGCCTCATAAAGCTAGTCATATCACTTACCAGTGTTCTGCAGGTCTCACATGCCCACATGAGACCGGCACGCTGCTCAAGAAAGTCTTTCACTCTGCCATTAAATCCTGCACATTTAACATGCATGATCGTTTCGCAGAACCGGCAGAAAATAAAATCTTCACCAGAAGAAAGAGTACAATTTTTCATTGAGCAAATAAGGGCCATTATAAAAAAAAAATCAAAATGTAAATATTTAAGGAAATAAAATAAAATTTGAAAAGTACCTCAAGTAAATTTGCCACTGGGATCAAATTCCAAAACCGCAAAGACACAAAGCACAAAAAGTATAAGAGCGCGGATCACGAATAAAATCGAAGAGAGCGCGAGATTAAAAGTATTCTATCGACTGAGCGTGGCTTGTGGAACACCAACAAACTATAACGCACGGACAGTTACAATGTAAAGCAGGCGAGAGAGACAATGAGAAAGCACCCAAAAGTCTACACGAAATTTAGAGATGTACAAAGAGAGAGAAATTTACAGTTATAATAGAGAGCGGGAGAGAGAGAAGAGAGAGAGAGTACAAAAGTTTCAGCAAAAATTAGGAGAGTGCAAATTACACTAACAAAGCAAAGATATTAAACAAATCTAATGGAAAAGTTAAAATAAACTATAACCACGTACCCGTTAACTGGGAGATCAATTTAAACCACTAACACAGTTGTTAGGCTAAACTTTGTTAATAAAATAAACACAAGACACTTGCAAAAGATCACGAAATAAAGCAAAAACTCAGAGCACAATGGTAAACCCAACCGTTGACAAGCGACGCTAAATCCACATGACATATGTCTGCCGAAAATCCTCCAGTCGAACCCCTGGGATGACGGGAGCCGGTCATCTCAGCGGCAATGGTACTGTCATAACATCTCAGGCAAAGTTAAGTCGCACGGGTGTCATTGTCGTAGTAGACTCGGACTCGGAGAGCGTGCTGAACGAAGCCAAAATAAGCCATACCCGCTTTCCTGAACCCGGTTCCAACTCCCATCGTAGAAAGGGTCGAATCGTAGAAGCGAGGGTATGAAGGCTAAGGCGCAATACAAGGCAGCCCTCAAGATTAAGAGCCGGCTCCAGGACAAAGCGACCCTTTCCCAAGAGGAGAATAAAAGGCTAGCCTGGGCAGAGCAAAAAGTTGAGGATGGAAGGCTGCACTTCGCAAGCAAACCCGCGATGGCGTCGACAAGCGGAGTTGCGAACAAGGTGGAGAAATTTGCCAAAAAAAGGCAGGATAGAGAAGGACATAGGTCCTGAAGCTATCGTGGATGCCGCCCACGACCTCGCTGTGGATGACTCGGAAGACGAAGGGAACGGTGACCGGACAGTTAAAGCCAACCCGTCGAGCGAAGATGAGCCAGCCGCCCATGTCTCTGAGGGTGCTGCAGCTCAATCTTCATAAAAGCATAATCGCATCGGCGGAGCTCCTGATTGCCCTACAGCAAGGGCCCGTCGACATAGCCTTGGTTCAGGAGCCATGGATTGCCTCGGACAATATCGTGGCCGGACTAAGGTCCTCAAACTACAACACATTCTACTCACCAGCGGTATGCAGGAACAGAAGCGCCGTACTTGTACGGAAGGGTATCCATGCTAACCTTATGCCTCTGACGACTTGACTACGGTGATGCTAGATAGCGAGGAAAAGCGCCTCTTAGTAGCGTTCTGCTACATGGCACACGGTAGACCGTATAGCAAACGCGGGGGAGGAACACACCTTCGTAAAAGGCACCTCGTCAAACGTACTAGATATAACACTTGTAAAGGGACAGAGTACAGAGTCTCCAATGGAGGGTCCTAAAAACGCCATCCTTCTAATATGTATTCAGTTCAGATAGGATTTTAAAAGTACCCCAAAGGTAACTGTGTATTTAAGCCCCCGGAACACGAACTGGGAAAAGTTTACAAGGACAGTGACCTCAAAACTAGCGACTAGCCCGGACGCAGTAAAATCCGTGAAACGTCCCTAGAGACCCTGTTCAAGGAATTACTGGACGCGTACCACGTTGCATGCCCGACATCAAGAACAAGGAAGGAGACCAAGCCACCATGGTGGAATCGAAAACTGACACTCAAAAGAAATAACCTCCAAGAATTCTTCAAAATCGCCAAAGAGGCAGACAATGAGATTATCAACGAGGAATACAAAATCCTACTTAGGGATTACAAGAAGGAATCACGCAGGGCACAGAGAAGCTCGTGGAGAAACTTCTGCTCCAGCATCGAGATCATGCCGAAAACAGCTAGGCTCCAGAAGCTGCTTTCGAAGCAACCTACCATACAGAGTCAGCTAAAGCGCGACGACGGACTGTGGACTGAGGCGAGTAGCCCTAACAGCAATTATGCAATCGCACTTCCCAGGATGCACGGATGTCCTAGACGCCAGCACGCACCAGGACATAGCAGCTGGCGAAGAACGCCCCCCAAACGATCTAATAACACCTATGAAAATAAACTGGGCCATAGACTCCTTTGCGGGCTATAAGGCACCAGGACTTGATGGAATATTTCCAGCCATGTTGCAGGCGTCCAAGGAAAGGATCGCCCAATGGTTGTATGAAATATACTCCGGGCTATATCCCAATCCAATGGAGGCCCTCTCTGATTGCCTTCCTCCCAAAGGTGGGAAAGTGCAGTCACGCGAGCCCCAAGGATTACAGGCCGATAAGTCTTACCTCTTTCATACTCAAAACTCTGGAAAAGCTGCTGGATCTACACATCAGGAATGATGTTGGGAGACTTATGTCATCCAATCAGTATGCCTACACCAAAGGAAAATCTGTGGAAACGGCACTACACTCGCTAGTAGCAACCGTTGAGAGAGCCCTACACATTAAAGAATATGCGCTTGGAGTATTCGTAAATATATCCGTAGCATTCAACAATGTCAAGACGGATGCTATAATGGATCGCCTAGAAACGACCAGCACGTACCCCGCAGTAAGCCTCTGGATAAGAAACCTGCTTAGCTGCAGGCGGGTACTTTCGGAGTGGGGTACTGCTTCCATGGTAAAGGGGGCACACAGTGGCACACCACAAGGTGGGGTCCTCTCGCCTCTTCTATGGAATTTGGTGATCGACGATCTAATTAAGAGATTCGAGAGAAGAGCCCCAAAAATAACTGCCTACGCGGACGACATAGGCATAATTATTACGGGAATTTATCCATCGACCCTCAGCTCCATAATGGAATCAACACTCAGGGAGATAAGTGAATGGGCGGAAAAGGTGGGACTCAGTATCAATGCGGACAAGACAGACCTAATTCTCTTTACTAAGAGATACAAGGTACCGAAATGGACCCCCCCAAAAATTAGCGCAACCAGGCTAACACAGGTCAAGTACCTCGGAACAATACTGGACTGCAAGCTGGAATGGAGACCCAATATATTAGAAAGGGTGAAAAAGGCCACCGTGGCGCTATATGCATCCAAGAAGATGCTTAGCAGCACATGGAGCCTGTCGCCTACTCTGATGCACTGCATCTACATCTCGGTGGTGCGTCCGACTCTGATGTATGGAGCCTTAGTGTGGTGGCAAGCCACTGAAAAGAAGACCTACACCGAGCTTATGGAGGGAGCTCAGCGGCAGGCACTGGTGTGCATAACGGGGGCGCTGAGGTCAACCCCAACTAAAGCTCTAGAAACGATCCTCGGAATCGACCCCATAGATATCCACGTTCAACTAACTGCAGGAAAGGCAGCACAACGCCTGGTTGCATCAGGCAATATGACGACGCAAAGCTTCGGACACAATCAACAAAACGGAATACATGACCCCCCAGAACGTGCCCGGAGGTTAAAACAACCTCGTTCATGTGCCCAGACGAATGGAGAACGGGTCGGGACCAGACTCAACACCTCAACATATACACAGACGGCTCCAAGATGGAAGGAGAAGTAGGAGCGGGCTTATACTGTACGGACCCTGAAATAAGGCTGTCATATAAGCTACCCAGCGACTGTAGCATATTCCAGGCAGAAGTCTTTGCCATAAGGAAAGCGGAAGATGTAGCTCAAAGTATAAACCGATCATACGATGTGGTCAACTTGTTCGTGGACATTCAAGCGGCGATAAGATCCATGCAGTCGTCAACGGTCAGTTCCAAAAATGTAATGGCGAGCAGGGAGGCACTATATAGCCTTAGCACGACGAAGTCAGTGCTGATCTATTGGGTTCCCAGCCACCAGGGCATCGATGGCAACGAGACAGCTGACGTTCTTGCAAAGGAGGGCGTAGAGCTGACGAACGAGAGAACGGAGAACGGAGAACGTGCTAGTTTCCCTCAGAACGCTACAAAGCGCCCTGGAGAACCAGGCGGATACGCGAGCAAAAAGCAGGTGGAGGAATACCGAGACTTGCCGAATTGCAAGAACAATGTGCAAAGAGCGAAATGAAAACCTCAGGCAGTATGTACTGCATATTCCTCGGAAAGACTGCATGCTGTGAGAATCATCACAGGCTCATGCAGATTAGCCGGACAACTAAGGGCCATATTGGCCTATGCGTGGCCCTGTCCATGAGGGCCGTCCGTGTAACCTAACCTATATGTTTATATTTTTTGACTGAAAAAGAATCATTTTACTGTTGTAGTTGTTGACATTTCCCTTCAAATAAAAGATGTTATAGTAAGTGTGCGTCTGTGCGTGTTTTATTGAATATAATAAAAGTTTGAGTACAAATGATATAAATTTTATAAATATTACAAAGTGATAAGTGAATTAAACAATTCTATTTAACTCCAGTTGGAGGGAATCATTGCTTATTTTTATAATTCGATATTCCTTGTACTTGAGCAACTTTAGATGGACATCTTTCATGGCGTTATATCTCTTAGGTAGATATAGAATATACTTATCAAGCTCCAAGGCAACGGAGTACCCATAAACAGTTATCTTCCTCTGCGCATTGATAATTGGGTAGCTGACGTTTATACCCATCTTATTTTGTGATAAGTGATTTAATGACTTTTAAACAACAAGGGTGGAAAAACAACAAGGGTGGAAAAACAATAAGGGTGGAAAAACAACAGCCTGTTGCTATGGAAATCTCGGTCTGAGAGCTGATATAAAATGAGCTCGGAAATCGTTGAGACTTTACAGTCTGAAGTTAACATTAACTTGTCAAGTCAATCAGCTTGCTTCTCACTTAAACCACATTCTTCGAGAACAAACTTCAACAACCACAACAAAAACAGCAACATTATGAATCAACAAATTCCGAGAGAAAAGGAGCGGGACGCTATTATGGAGGAGGAAATTCTTCGTGGAGAGGTTTTAAAGGACTTCAACACGCGAGCATTGAAGGGCTTCAATGTTAATATTAAAGATCAGACTGTTAAGTATCAACGATTTCCGAGCTCATTTTATATCAGTTCTCAGACCGAGATTTCCATTGCACCAGGTTGTTTTTTTCCACCCTTATTGTTTTTCCACCCTTGTTGTTTTTCCACCCTTGTTGTTTAAAAGTCATTAAATCACTTACTTTATTTGAATGAAAGCAGGAATTTAATGCACAGGTGTCCACAATTGTATGATCCAAAACGTTGTACCTGTTCATAGTTATATTTGATATCATCCCCTAAGTATTTCACAACTTCTTTTGGTGGTTGTATGACATTTTGTTTTATGTTTGTGAGTGTAATTTGCACTGGGCAACCATGTGTGTGTGCAGACCGCTGTTCTACATTGTACGTGAAAGGCAGCGGATGGGCAGAGCAATTCCCTATGCTCACTTTATAGGGCGCTGCCGAACGCTGGTAAAGACCTTCACCCACGGACACTTCTTCCATCTTTCGGTTATGTGTTTTATTTTCTTCTAGCTGTTGCTTAGCAATTTTTGCATTTGTTATTAGTTTTGCAACACTAGAAGTTCCTGAAGCTAAACTACCTATAGCATAGGTAGTTAAGATGGGTACCAGTGGTAAAAAACCTTCCATTTTGGGTACATTAATTATTCGAGGAACTTTAACGTTTTTCTTAGATCCGATTGAATTATGTATTGCTTTACGTGCAGTTTTAATTGCATTAACCACATCCAGAGGTTTTCGTTTTTTCAATTCCCGGCTAGCTTCTCTTACAACAGATGATAGTCTATTTATTTTCATCCTTCTACGCTTCCTCTTCTTCGCTTTTTCTTTATTTCGCTTCCGAACACCCATTCCAATATGTTTCTTTGCTTTCATAATATTAGTTACAAAATATGCTGCTGCTCGCTCCTTAATAGAACTATCCTTCGCCTTTACTCGCTCCCAAGCCTTGTTAATTAATGCAGAATCTGCCTTATGTTCATTGCTTAGATCCTTGTTTTGTGAATAGGCAATATCGTGAACCTTGCAAGCTTCGTCCAACTGATTAATTTCGTGATCTTCACGCTTTATTCGCTCTGCAAGCTTTGTACTGGGTCCACAATAGGTAAATCCAGGAATATGAAACTTAATCGGAAGAGAATCTATTAACTTAATAATAAGACCACTTCCACGTTTATGATGTGATTATAAAAACGTTTCCCCATTATATATTGTCTTTATTCATTGAAGATTTATCACGGAATAAACATATTTATATTAGGATGCGATTAATAAAGCAAAAAATAACATTCTTGTTCGTAACATTGAGAACGTGAACAATGTTAAACAACCACCACGTCCCAGTGAATTATTACCAAACACAATTAGAGCCCTTGTGGTTGGTCCATCCAACTGCGGAAAAACTAATGTAATGATCAGTCTAATTGAGAGTCCAAATAGTTCGACATTTGAAAATATATACGTGTTTTCAAAGAGTCTATACCAACCGAAATATTAGTTGGAAAAGCTAATAAAACCGATCAGGGTATGGGATATCATTCTCTCAGAACGAAACTGTTTTTGCACCCACCGAAGCAAAAAATAATTCAATCATGATTTTTGACGATGTGGCTTGTGAGAATCACCAAAATATTGATTCATTTTATTTGTGTCAAACATATACACGGATACCAAAACATCTTATACGGGACAATGCAAATGCGACACATATTTCGGGATCATATCATGCCTGACATGAAATATGAGACATTTACGAAAATTTGTCAAAAATGTTGGGATGATAATATGGATATTTATTTATAAATAAGGATGACAATATTGATAAGGGACGATATAGAAAAGGATTTGACCAATTTATTGTTCTTTAATTTTAATATAAGTTTGGGCGGGGTTGTATGTCACACAGTTGAACAACAGATTTCAAAATGGTTAGATCATTGACTCTATCAGTGAATGGAAATAATTCCGTTATAAACACAGTTTATTTCCCACCAATTGAATTAATCGGGGAATATAAGTGTGCTCTAATTGAGTTTAACATGTACAACTCAATTCCCAACGTGGATGTAAATAACAATCTCTTTCATATTGGTGATAAAGTTATTATTATTCCCACCGGCTCCTATGAACTCAACGATATTTCTCAATTTATTTACAACAAGTTAAAGGATTATAAACTAGAAAATACAGTGTAAATTGTAAGCAATAACAATACACTTAGAGTGGAACTATTTAGCAGTGAAGAAGATGTGTACTTTAATAGGGAGAGGTCAATAAGTAAATTTTTTGGTTTTAAGCAAAGAGTGTTAAGGGCAAACCAATAACACTTGTCCAATAATGCTGTCAAAATTTTAAAAATTAATTCAATTCGTTTAGAATGTAATATTGTGAGTGGCTCTTATGATAATTCACCAAATCACGTATTACATGAGTTTCCAATTTCGGTTCCACCGAGCTATAAAATGACTGTGACACCACACAATCTCACCTATTTACCTATTAACTGCAGAGAAATAAGTACCCCCTCAATAAATATCGTTGATCAGAACGGAGATTTATTGAACTTGCGTGGTGAAAACGTATCATTTCGCATACATATTCAAGCAATAGATTGATAATTTACAATAAAAGCATCGGTATACTTCATCAACCACGCACTAGCAGTTTTAAAGCTAAAGGGAAAAGATTAAATCGAATGGGTCTTACATTACATCTTGAGACCGACTTGGAGCGACGTAACCCGGTGGTGGATATTCCGCTGCCGCTAACACGCCCGAGGACAGAATACGAACTCAAAGAGTCATCGGCCGTGCCGGACTACTTCAAATTAGACAAAAGATTAGGGGAATGGCCGATATGGCACTCAATGCTTATAACGTGAGCGACGATGATTGGTCAGAAGTTAAAAGAGTGTTGGCATTGCATTTTGCGTACAAGCGAGATGGAACATTAGAATACGAGCTTAGTAGAATGACTCAAAGAAGCGAACCAATCTGGTCAAAGTTAAATGCCAAATTTTAACCCACGTCAGTTTGAGGCCAACAGTGTCAAGCGAAGTCCGAGCGCGAACTCTGACTTAAATCCCTTCCGTAAGGCTCAGAGGGTTTACCACATCCAACCCACCTCATCATCAGACTTCGCTACCAACGAGCATTATCAACAACACACTGATTGCGAGAGGAGCCTCAAGGAGTCGAACATGGTTCGCCCTTGGAGGAAGTGGGTTGCATTGGCGATGGCGAGCAAAATTTTATGACCGACGCCTCTATAGCATACCATACATAGAATACCAAACTAAAAATGGGGCCAAATTACAGTTTCTTATAGACACCGGCGCTAATAATAATTTTATTAGCCCCAGAAATTCCACCGGCTCTACAACATTAACTACGCCATTTTTTGTACAATCCGCGGGGGGTAATATCAAAATAACACACCGTATCACGGGGCAATTTTTTAAACCAATCGGGACCGACACAGTTCTTCCCTTTTTTGTTCTCTTGAAAGCACTTGACGGTATTATAGGGGTCGACACTCTTAAGGCTCTGAAAGCCATAATCGACAGAAAAATCGATCTTTTAACAATATCGCCAGGCATCAAGATACCTCTTCTCGCAAAAAAGTCATTAAATGTACACCTTTTGCTGGACGCGACACACCCCGAGTCCGCAAAGGAAGCCTTAAACGCACTTATTACCAATTACTTTAAAATCTTTGAACCACTCTCACCCGGCGAGGCTGTCGACACGAGCGTTAGAGCTGAGATTCGAACAAGCACCTCAGATCCTATATACACAAAAAGCTATCCCTATCCTACCAATATGAGAGGAGAAGTGGATAGGAAGGAATAGGAATAGAAGAACTTTTGCGGGATGGGATCATTAGGCCATCAAAAAGTCCCTATAACTCCCCGGTCTGGGTAGTTCCAAAAAAACCCAAACCGAACGGAGAGAAACAATACCGCATGGTCATCGATTTCAAACGTTTAAACGCCGTCACGATTGCTGACACCTATCCTATACCAGACATAAATTCTATTTTGGCAAGCTTGGGAAAAGCCAAGTATTTTACCACACTCAATTTGACATCGGGACTCCACCAAATTTATATGTTAGAATCCGATACGCCAAAACCAGCATTTTCCACCTTGAATGGGAAATACGAATTTCTTCGCCTTCCGTTTGGGCTGAAAAACGTCCCAGCGGTATTCCAAAGAATAATCGACGATGTCCTAAGGGAGCACATTGGCAAGATTTGTTATGTGTACATCGACGACAAAATAGTCTTCAGCGAAGATTATGAAAGTCATTGGAAGAACCTCCGAGCTGTTTTCGACAATCTGCAAAAGGCCAAACTGCAGGTCAACTTAGAAAAAACAAATTTCCTATCAACGCATGTTGAATTCTTGGAATATGTGGTAACTGCAGATGGCATCAAGGCGGATGAGAAAAAGGTGGAGGGCGTCACCAAAATGAACCCATCTACCAACGTAAAAGAGCTGAACATTTTCCTCGACATGACGTCCTACTACAGGAAATTCATTAAGGATTACGCAAAAGTCGCAAAGCCTTTGACCAATTTAACTCGAGGGGAGTTCGCTAGGGTTAAATCCTCGCAGTCAAAAAAAGTACCCATTGAACTCTATGAGGCTGCGTTAAAAGCCTTTAATGACCTAAAAACGATCCTCATCTTCGGAAGTTTTAGCAGTCCCGGATTTTTCAAAACCTTTCCATTTAACAACAGACGCGTCTAACTATGCAATTGGGGCAGTTCTTTCCCAAGTAGACTCTGGCAAAGATCGTCCAATAGCTTATATTTCTCGATCCTTAAACCAGGCGGAAGAGAATTACGCTACGAACGAGAAAGAAATGCTTGCGATAGTGTCGGCTTTTGATAACCTTTGGTCCTACTTGTATGGTGCCGGTTCAATTAAAATATACACCGACCACCAACTGCTAACCTTTGCGTTAGGTAATAGGAACTTTAATGCCAAACTAAAGCGATGGAAGTCGCGGATTGAAGAGTATAATTGTGAATTAATCTACAAGCCAGGGAAATCGAATATAGTGGCTGACGCGCTCTCGCGAGTCACGACTTATGTCAACCACTTGGGATCCGACACGGATACTGCTTCCGAGTCAGATTCCATAGCCACAATCCATAGCGCCCTTCGGGACGCATCCCAATTAATTCCCCATGTTGAGAATCCGATTAATGTCTATCGGAACCAAATAATCTTCGATCCGAAATTGTCCGTTTATTCTTGTGAGCACCCACACATTGGATACGCGCGTCACTTAGTCCCATTTAATGACCCATCTACTCTTATTGATTCCTTAAACAAATATTTGAAACCCTCGATAATTAATGGAATTAAAATCCCAGAGGTTTCCTTACAACTCTTGCAGACCTCCTGCTTCCAAAATTTTAAACTGTTTAAAATCCGTATAACACAACGCTTAGTAGAAGATTTAACAGACCAGGACCAAATTTGCGGGATTGTTGAGAAAGAACACCGCCGAGCACACAGAAGCTCAAAAGAGGTCCGAGTCCAGATACTGGAAAAATACTACTTCCCCAGGATGGCAAAAGTCATCCACACACAAATTTCAGCTTGTACTATATGTAAACTACAGAAGTACGACAGACACCCCAATAAGCCATTGCTCCAGGGGACCCCTATCCCAAAGTATCCGTGTGAAATACTTCACATAGATATATACACCCTGGAGAAAAAAATTTATCTCAGTTGTATCGACCAATTTTCCAAATTCGCGAAACTATTTCCATTATTCTCGAAGTCGTCTGTCCACCTCCTTGAGACACTTCTGGATGCATTGCATTATTTCACTGCACCCAGAATGATAGTGTCCGACAACGAGAGGGGCTTTTTGTGCCCGACTGTTCTAAATTATCTGAAAACCCTGGGTATAGGGCTCTATAACACACCGACTCAAAAAACTGAAGTCAACGGGCAGGTGGAGAGGTTTTACTCCACTTTCTTGGAAATATACCGTTGTTTGAAAAAAGAGTATCCCTCTTTCAAAACCGTTGAACTCATCCCGATTGTTGTGGACAGATACAAAAATTCTGTTCACTCGGTAACAAGTAAAAAGCCCGTCGACATTTTCTTTAATCGGACCTTCAGAATAAACTATCAGGGGTTGTCCAATTTTAGACAACAGGCCCTGGAAGACATTCGAGGTCTTATAGAACACAAACAAAACTTAACTAATAACGGGCGCAATAAAAAAAGAAGCGACCCCATTCAATACGAACAGGGCGACCAGGTATATATCGCTAATAAGCAAATTAAAACTAAGGAAAAGCAGCGGTATAAGCCAGAGGAAGTTCTGGATGACCGGAGAGTCACCGTAAGAACTAGGTCCGGAAAGTCTTCCACAAATCCCATTTAAGGAATTGAATCTTGGTTCTCGAGCCTACAAATAAATTAAGTTACCCAAGATAAATAGCGTTCGGCAACAGAACATCTTTAAAATTCTCTATTAAAAATTCACTGTAACACCGTAGTGGGAGATATGTGCCAGGCGTTTCACTGTCCAACGGTCTTCTTTTAAAATTAAATTTACAAAACTTTAAATCGCTATCTAATAAAACTAAAAAACAGAAAAATATAGAAAAAGATAACAACCAATATAAGAAAAATACTATCCATACTTAAATATCCACAATTATAGACTAAGGAAATAATTATCATAACATAATGAAAAATCTCTTCCTCAAAACAGGAATAAAAAGAAAAAAACACAAAACAACTAAAAATAGAAAATCTCTCAACAATGAAAAAAAGAGAGGAATAAAAAATTATTTTAAAAATATAAAAATAAGAACTAGCAATACGAAATATAATTTAATATTAAGAACTAAACAAGAAATAGCCATAACCCATAAAATATACAAAATACTGATAAGTAATAGAAATAAAATCTGTTAATTGATTGGCTTAGGTGCCTGGCATACAGTACATAAACTGTCTGCCTAAATTCGTCGCAACTAGAACTTGAACCAGTTGGACTAAGGGTTGCATATGAGGATCTGAAGACTAGAGCGACAGCCTCTGTTGAATGCAGAATGAGTACAACTTGATTGTGAGAGTCAAAATTGTTACTGATTTTATTGTATAAACTTAACGTTATTTATAGGTATAAAGTGCATAGGTTAACAGAATAGGTATAAAGCAAAGTGTCGGGTATTATGCATTATTGGCAATGGGAGCAAACCCAGTTACAATTCAGCAGAATAAGCTTGTGCCAATAAGTGGGTCATTGATAATGTTGCTGACGGCTTGACCCGATATATGATACTTCAGAGCGCTGACTTATAAATATGGCTGCGACTGAACATTCTCCCGGCCGTTGAACAAGTGTTCAACCATCGCTAATGCTGAACGAAAAACTTCGTGAGGTAGGTTCAGGTGATGGCTGTTCGTCGTTCTCTTGGTTGTTGCAGGTCCGTTGTCGTGGCTTCCAGTTGACGAATCGCCTTCGGAGACTATATGCGATGAGCAATATTATTGACATTGCTAACGTCGCATACGCTACTACTTGATGATGCTGCATGGTGGTAACTTGATTTGACCATGCTGTATCCTTTAGCTTAGCCAGCCTTTGTTGTAGACGATCCAGTTCGTCTGATTCTGACTCTGATGTGTCTTCCACAACGGGCGTTGTTATGTTGCCAAAACGAATGTACGCTAAATGTGATTCGGTGAATGTTCTAATACTAATGTTAGCATTTCGTGCGGTGCAGCCTGGGGACAGAGACAATAAACCCGATCCATCAAGGTGAATGGTAGATGGCATTCCCTTGCATACAGCTTGTAGTTCTATTTGGTTGTGGGTCGCAAACATCCATCTGTTTCGTTGATACGTTCTTAACCAAATCAAATCTGCTTTCGACTTAATAATCTCACAGAGTGTTTCAGATTTGTTGTTGAATAGCTGAAATTAAAGCAATGATGGTTAAAGCAAATGTGTTCGAATTAATCTCTGTGGGAATTTACAGCTATGATAGGTGTCTTAATGTCGAATCGATTCCAGCCTCCTGATTTTCACGTCGGGATGGGGATGATGCTGAAAACTTCCTTCGATACCAGAGGCACTGTCATTTTGAATATAACATGATCTGTAGTTGTGGTTCCCTCAGCGCTCATGATTTTATAGAATTCCATTTTCCGTCGAGACCGGCAACATCTGATCCGGAAGTAGATGATCCCGAATTTTGTCTAATTGGTCTCTTAGCTGCTTAGGAGTTACCAGCATGGGACTGATGGTTCGATGACGAACGTCGGTGAGAACGCGGGCAATTTCAGCTTGCATCCGCTGCATCCCAGTTGCAAGCCGGGTTAGCTGGGTAGTTAAGACAACGAATGGTTGCTGAAAGTGGTCGCCTTGATATCTGCCTCGTTCCTTGTTGATGGTTGCTAGTTGCTGCTCCAAATTTCTGATGCGTCTGTCAGTAGATGACTTGCTTTTCCTAACTATGTTAATATTAGAGTCCAAAATTGAAGTTATTCAACTCAGAACACTTGTGCCTGAGTTCTTTTATCCCAGTGGACAGCTTGTTCATATCACTCCAATACGGTTTTAAGTCGTAATATGCAATGATAGTCCATTCCGAGACTGCCGTTCTTGCCGTGCCGAGTCGCTCATAGAAGATCCCGGGCTGGTTGTCGAACTGAGTTACATTTGTTGGCTGTCCCACTGCGAGCGGAAGAATAAGTAGCATTGCTAGTAACGTTGGTAGAACTGGCATTTTTACTTTCTTCCTTTTTGGGACCTCTTTTGAAACGGTGGAGATGTTAGACAGCTTTTTCGATACTTCTTCTTTAAGAAGCGACGCAAGCCGCGTGATTGGTCGCTGAAATACGCCAGACGCAGTTTTTACGTCTACTACACGTACATAATTATCCTTGCCAGGATATGTCTTTACTATTCTTCCCATCGGCCAACTCATCACCGGCAGGTTATCTTCTTTTATTAATACAAGTAGCCCTTCTTTGACGTTCTGCGACATAGTCTTCCATTTGTTCTTGAAGGTATTCCACTGACCACTGCTTCCAGAATGCGTGCTTAAGTCTGGACACTAATTCCCATCTTTTTACCAATGTTTTGTTGGTTGGGGAGAGATTTACATCGGGTGGGGCCGTTAGAGGCTCACCAATCAGAAAATGGCCTGGGGTTAATGCAGACACATCCGTAGGATCGAACGACATTGGTGTAATAGGACGAGAATTAAGAATTGCTTCGACTTCCACTATTACAGTGTTAAGCTCCTCAAATGTCAATGATGCGGTGGCTGTGACTGATACTAGTAACCGTTTCGCAGACTTTACTGCAGCTTCCCACAGCCCGTCGAACGATGGAGGTCGGGGCGGTATGAACTTAAAATCCACCAGTCTCTGATTGCAATGGTGGATGATCTGGGCTTGTGCCTTATCCGTGAAGATCGCTTCTTCTAAGGCCTTTAGTTTATTGTTGGCGCCGACGAAGTTGGTTGCATTATCGCAGTGGATGGTCTGACACCTTCCCCGTCGACTCAAGAATCGTCGAAGAGCACCTAAGAATGAATCTGTTGTTAAGTCGCTTACCATCTCTAGATGTACTGCCTTCGTAGCAAAACAGCAGAAACTGCAATATACGCCTTTTCTGGTCTCTTTAAACGGAGTTTATGGTGAATCCAAATTGACCCCCAGTAATCAACGCCAGAATTAAAGAATGGTCGAGCTTGTGTTACTCGGTCGACTGGCAGATTTCCCATTATTTGTTGCATTAGTTTGGGCCGTGCCTTTGTACACTTGACATAACAGTGTATAATGCTTCTCGCATTGTTTTATCATTGATAATCCAATATTGCTGTCTGGCAATGGCTCTTAACGCCTGCGCACCGCAATGCATGTTCTCTTCATGCATTTCTTGCAACAGCATTCTTACTATTGGATCATTGTAAGGAAGCAAGATTTGATGTTTTGCGTTATACGGGAGTTCAGATTCTTCTAATCTCCCTCCGACTCTGATGAGGCTATCCTTGCCGATCATGGGGGATAGAGAGACGAGAGCGCTCTTTTTGTCCACGGCCTTGTGGGCAACAAGTTGCTTGTACTCACATGCGAAGTCAATTTTCTGAATGGTGCGCAGTATGATCGTACGAGCGTGACTTAGTTCACCAATGCATAGGGTGGTTGTACTTGATCTGTTTCTTTTGTAACAGAAACGCATCTTATATGCAACAATTCTTTGTAGTTTTTGAAAACTATTGCTATGATTGCAATTATAGAGTTCTTCCCCTGTCTGATCCTGACATGCTGGAAGACTCACTTGTTTTGTTCGCCGTTTAAAATCACTTGGGCCGATTACGGGCATCTTGATCCATTTGTCTTTTGAACCGTGTAGAAAAAGTGGTCCATACAGCCAAAGGGTATGTTCTGATAATTTGCTGGCTGCAATTCCTCTTGATAGCACATCTGCTGGATTGTTTGCCGAGGACACGTGTCGCTATTGAGATGGATCTGAGACAGCTTGGATTTTTGCTATACGATTCGAGACGAACGTGTGGTATGCGGCCGACGATGCGTTTATCCAGGACAAAACTACAGTTGAGTCAGTCCAGAAATATCCAGAAGACCTTTCGATCGGTAATCGCAAATCCTTTTTTACTCTGTGTGTTAGTTCAGCGCCCAACAGCGCAGCACATAGTTCAAGGCGGGGCAAAGTTTCTTTCGCGGATGGAGCCACTCGTGACTTGGAGCAAAGAAGACGTACCGAAATTTGATTGTTTTGTGGGTAGCTCTTATATACACTGCTGCTCCGTACGCACGCTCTGATGTATCCACATATGTGTGTACTTCTTGATGGACTGGAACCTTTCCATTATAGATATGCCTAGGAATTTGCATACTGTTTAATGCTTGCAGATCCGATAGATAGTTCTTCCAATCATTTTGAAGCTCTTGAGGGGAGCTCATCGTCCCAACTCAGGTTCAGTGCCCAACTCAGGTTTGCCAAAGCGTTTGCATAAATATTTTTGCCTTTACTACCAGGGGGGCAAATAGTCCAAGTGGGTCAAAAATTTGTGCTGACTCGGAACTTACCACGCGTTTGGTGATGATTGACGCCTCGCTTTTCTGTGATCGCCCACACAGTTGATCTCTTTGTGGCATCCATACCAAACCCAACGTTTTGACACTGTAGTGTTTCAATGTTTCGTCTAGCTTGACGGTTTTGATGGTGTCTGCTTCGGGAACGTCTGTTAGAATTTGCCCATTATTGGAGCACCATTTTCGGAGCTTGAAACCGGATGGTAACAATATTTTATTTAATTCCTTTTGAATTTGGACTGCTTCCGCAACGCTGTTTGCTCCAGTGAGACAGTCATCTACGTAGAAATCGTGCTTTGAACAGACGATCCAAGCGGGAATTGATCCTTTGCCTTCTCGGATAAGTAATCTTAGCATTTTGTTGCTAGGAATGGGGCTGACGTTGTACCGTATGTGACGGTTTTGAGCCGGTAAAGTTTAAGATCATCTGATGGATTCTTTCTCCAGACGACTAGTTGATGATACTGATCGTCAGAGTGTATCCACACCTGCCGATACATTTTCTCTATGTCTGCTGTAAACGAAGTGCGGACGAAGTGCATTTCGCAATGAGGTTCTATTGGTGATCTATGCCTTTCCTCGGCTTCAAGGTTTTCTAAAGTCCAGAATCGTTCCAACAGTGTGTCGACTTCTTCGTCTGTAGCTGCGGCGGCACAAAACGCCGCTGAATCGTGATCCGAGGAGATCCTTCCGGCAATGATCCATCCAAGTTTTGTATTCTGAAGAACTTGTCCTCCTGCCTTTAGTATAGTCTGGTTTGGCAGCAGCAATGAATAGTAGTGCTCTGCTCCGATAAGCATGTCAATCTTTCCTGGCTTATCGAAATTCGGATCGGCCAGAGCTATGTTGCTTGGGATTTGTAGGCTTGCCGAATTTAACTGATGCGACAGTTGATCAGCTATTATGTGTGGTAGGACAAAGGCTTCAACTTCTTGAGTGAATGCGTTATGCATAGATTTTATTTGAACATTTGCTCTTGCTCTACTGGTTTTTGGATTGCCTCCAATGCCCTCGATCCGTACAGAAGTTCCATGAAGTTTCAGTGATAGTACTGAAGCCATTCGTTCAGAAATCAGATTTATTTGTGATCCTGAATCTAGCAGCGCTCTGAAGGTAGCAACTTGACCATTGCTAGCCTTCACTGATACTTTGACTGTGGCCAGCAAGTTATAATTCTTGTTGCTTGCTGCACCTACAGTAGGTGAATGTTGATTGGATGATGCACCTGATGTGGTTTCCAGATGCAACAAAATATGATGTTTCTTGTCGCACTTAAAACACGGGCGACCTCGGCAATCCTTTGCCTTGTGGTCATTGCCGAAGCAGTTGACACACAGTCTTTGTTTTTGTACCCAATTAACTCGTTCGGGTATTGTTTTGGTGCGGAAGTCATCGCATTTATAGAGGCAGTGATTCATTTTGCAAAATTGACAGAATGGTCCTTTTCCAGTACTGGCTGATGAGCATGTTGGACCCTTCTGTTCCTTTCTTGATTGTTGTCCCTTTTTTCCTGTTCCAAGAACTCGGATGCGCTGGTCCAGAAAGCTGAGCAGTGTGTCGAGACCCAGTCCCTTTAATGATGCTAGAGACTCGATAGTTGTAATGTACAACTATTTTAATGATCTTGGATCGTCACTAACTGTGTTTTGATGCAGGAAACGATTGAGAATCGTGTCTGCCACATGTCGGGGATTGTTGTATACGCTCCTATTCGCAACCGAATTGGTCATAGAAGCTTTTAACACTTATGAATGATTTAGGTGAATTTGATGACAGGAACTGTGGTGCTGAGTTCTCGTATTCTAAAAATGTTTGATTCTGGTGCCTGTTGACAACTTCGAGAATGTGTCCGGGATTGGATGATCTAAATCCGTTTACCGGGATCACAAAAAACGATTTTATTAAATCGTTGACGGAGCTGGACGCCTTGTTGACCAGTCTTCCAACTTCCTGAGTCGACTTTGCGCAGGTGTCCTTAATCTGTAGCCTTGTTGACGACTTGGGCAAAAGGACTTGTATGGAAGATATCTCCAACGTTGTGTTCTTGGGTGTGATCCCTTGGTGGGATCACGTCGGGGTCACCAAAAATGTTAATTGATTGGCTTAGGTGCCTGGCATACAGTACATAAACTGTCTGCCTAAATTCGTCGCAACTATAACTTGAACCAGTTGGACTAAGGGTTGCATATGAGGATCTGAAGACTAGAGCGACAGCCTCAGAATGAGTACAACTTGATTGTGAGAGTCAGAATTGTTACTGATTTTATTGTATAAACTTAACGCTATTTATACCCGTTACTCGTAGAGTAAAAGGGTATATTAGATTCGTGCAAAAGTATGTAACAGGCAGAAGGAAGCGTTTCCGACCATATAAAGTATATATATTCTTGATCAGGATCACTAGCCGAGTCGATCTAGCCATGTCCGTCTGTCCGTCTGTCTGTCCGTATGTCCGTCTGTCCGTCTGTCTGTCCGTCTGTATGAACGCTGAGATCTTGAAAACTATAAAAGCTAGAAGATTGAGATTTGGCATGCAGATTCTAGGGGTTAATACGCAGCGCAAGTTTTTCACGCCGATGTGCCACGCCCTCTCTAACGCCCACAAACCGCGAAAAACTGTGACCCGTTCTGTATGAACGCTGAGATCTCGGAAACTATAAAAGCTAGAAGATTGGCATTTGGCATGCAGATTCTAGGGGTTATTACGCAGCGCAAGTTTTTCACGCCGATGTGCCACGCCCCCTCTAACACCCACAAACCGCGAAAAACTGTGGCACCCACAGTTTTGAAGCTATATTAACGGGAAAAGCAATGTGTATTTGTTTCATCAATACATATTGATAGACCAAAGTGGGAAACCCCCCTCCCCCCTAACGCCCACAAACCGCGAAAAGCAGTGGCACCCGTCTGTATGAACGCTGAGATCTCGGAAACTATAAAAGCTAGAAGATTGGCATTTGACATGCAGATTCTAGGGGTTATTACGCAGCGCAAGTTTTTCACGCCGATGTGCCACGCCCCCTCTAACACCCACAAACCGCGAAAAACTGTGGCACCCACACTTTTGAAGCTATATTAACGGGAAAAGCAATGTGTATTTGTTTCATCAATACATATTGATAGACCAAAGTGGGAAACCCCCCCCCCCCTAACGCCCACAAACCGCGAAAAGCAGTGGCACCCGTCTGTATGAACGCTGAGATCTCGGAAACTATAAAAGCTAGAAGATTGGCATTTGGCATGCAGATTCTAGGGGTTATTACGCAGCGCAAGTTTTTCACGCCGATGTGCCACGCCCCCTCTAACACCCACAAACCGCGAAAAACTGTGGCACCCACACTTTTGAAGCTATATTAACGGGAAAAGCAATGTGTATTTGTTTCATCAATACATATTGATAGACCAAAGTGGGAAACCCCCCCTTCCCCCTAACGCCCACAAACCGCGAAAAGCAGTGGCACCCGTCTGTATGAACGCTGAGATCTCGGAAACTATAAAAGCTAGAAGATTGGCATTTGGCATGCAGATTCTAGGGGTTATTACGCAGCGCAAGTTTTTCACGCCGATGTGCCACGCCCCCTCTAACACCCACAAACCGCGAAAAACTGTGGCACCCACAGTTTTGAAGCTATATTAACGGGAATAGAAATGTAGAAGAAATATTTTTAATTTTTTGATGCGGTTGCTTGGTTTGCCCTGCTTGAGACTGCTGACTTTAGCTGAGTAACGGGTATTTGATAGTCGAGGCACTCGACTATAGCGTTCCCTCTTGTTATAGGTATAAAGTGCATAGGTTAACAGAATAGGTATAAAGCAAAGTGTCGGTTATTATGCATTATTGGCAATGGGAGCAAACCCATTTACAATTCAGCAGAATAAGCTTGTGCCAATAAGTGGTCCATTGATAATGTTGCTGACGGCTTGACCCGATATATGATACTTCAGAGCGCTGACTTATAAATATTGCTGCGACTGAACAACATCTAGAATTAGTAAGCTGAACACCTAGGCTAAGCCAATTGAAAAATCTCTTAGACATAAGAATCTCTAATTCCTTTTAACTCCCTGTCGGCGCTGCAAGCATGTCGCTTATATACGTGGCCACATCCATCCATATCTTCAAGTACGATGCCCTGATTGTCCCGCTGCAGCAAGGAATGGTTTGGAGGACCAATGGAGTCTTTAAATTAGCACATGTGATGAACCTAGATCACGTACAGGAACTGATTGACCAGGTCACGGGAGATGCTATGGTGATATCGAACCAGCGGATTGGCGCTCTAGTCGATCACTATCTACGGCGCGCTTCGGAAGGAATATCACGCCTGAACGGCGCGTCAAACCGCAGGCAGAGGTCAATAGATTGGCTCGGATCGGCGTGGAAATGGGTCGCGGGATCCCCTCAGACTGGAACGCAATTTTAAAAGAGGAAAGCAACATAGCGAAAAACGATAACCAGCAGATCCGAATAAACATGAAGCTATTAGACTCAGCGCACGAGTCGCTTCCGAGGCTAAACGATGTCATTGCGAGAGTAAATGCAATAGACGGAGACTTCCACATAACAACGGCCATATTACATAAGGCCATCGTAATTGCGGATCAGGTTGATGAAATCCTGAGAGCATGCCAGTTAGCAAAGACTGGGGTGATCAACACTAACCTTCTAGATTACATGGAAATCGATGAGATATTGTCCGAGATGGACAGTCTCCCATACCGCGGCTACTCAAAGGGGACAAGCGGAACGTGATTACCTGTGGACGAACCAGGAAACAACAGAGTTAATTGATGACGGCACAGTTTTCCTATCCACCTTGAATGGCACGATAGCAACCGCAGCCGAGGAACACCATCTGGAAGGATCTTACATTATACAATTTGACAACGAGACCAAAGCGGTTGGAAACCGGAAGGAAAATTGTCTTGGAATGTACCCCCGAAGAATGAAGACCATACAATTAACAAATTATAATGAAATCATGTAATACTTAAACTTAAACTGAATTAAAGTCGTATATAATATGTATGTATGTATGTATGTATGTATGTATGTATGTATGTATGTATGTATGTATGTATGTATGTATGTATGTATGTATGTATGTATGTATGTATGTATGTATGTATGTATGTATGTATGTATGTATGTATGTATGTATGTATGTATGTATGTATGCATGTATGTATGTATGTATGTATGTATGTATGTATGTATGTATGTATGTATGTATGTATGTATGTATGTATGTATGTATGTATGTATGTATGTATGTATGTATGTATGTATGTATGTATGTATGTATGTATGTATGTATGTATGTATGTATGTATGTATGTATGTATGTATGTATGTATGTATGTATGTATGTATGTATGTATGTATGTATGTATGTATGTATGTATGTATGTATGTATGTATGTATGTATGTATGTATGTATGTATGTATGTATGTATGTATGTATGTATGTATGTATGTATGTATGTATGTATGTATGTATGTATGTATGTATGTATGTATGTATGTATGTATGTATGTATGTATGTATGTATGTATGTATGTATGTATGTATGTATGTATGTATGTATGTATGTATGTATGTATGTATGTATTATGGTACAAGCACCACTGATAATATGGATGTTTCCGGTTCGTATCTCGTTACCTTGTAGGTCAAGTGGAATCAGAATCGTCTGCACTCTTTGCTATACGACTCCATTCTCATAGCTGGTGCCCAAATGCTCGATCCGTACAGTATCACCGAGGATACTACACTTGCTATGAGCTTCTTGCTTCGCTGTCTCGGCCCTGTCGTGTTTGCCATCATTCTGCTAATGGCACCTGTGGTTCTTGCAGCTTTTTCTCCGACGTATTGCAGATGGGCTTTAAACGTCAGCCGATCGTCAAGCATGATGCCGAGGTACTTTATGGACCTTCCAGAAAGGATTTCTGTAGATCCAACGGTGACAGTAGCCTGCTCTACTTTTTTCCTACTGCTCACCAAGACTGCCTCCGTCTTGTGTTCAGCCAGCTTGAGCCGTTGTAGCCAAGAAGCCTTTACTTCTTCCAGCTCTTTCCTCACCGTGACCAAGGCAATGTCGTCCGCAAATCCGATGAGGGTGCAGCCTTCCGGAAGTGGGAGCCGCAGGATGTCATCGTACATCGCGTTCCATAGCGTCAGTCCAAGAACTGAGCCTTGGCGGACACCTCCAGTCACTCTGTGTCGGCGTTGGTCTATGTCCGTCTCGTAGATCAGCACTCGATCCGTGAAGTAGCTGCGTAAGATATCGATCAGGTACTGTGATATCCCCCGCTTTGTGAGGGCCTCCAGGATGCGACTTCAATGGGCCTCCAGGATGCGACTTCAATTGGCCGTGTTAAACGCGATCTTGACGTCTAGCGTGCACACAAGACAGTAGTGTTTGCCCCCTCCTGCCCATCTGGTTCCTGCAATAGCATCAGAGGCTAGCCTTACCACCGTGCTGATAGCGTCTACGGTGCTGCGCTGCTTCCTGAAGCCGTACTGCAACTCGGAGATCCCTCGTTTGGCCGCTAGTTCGCTTTCCAGCCGGTTGAGTCTAGCATGCAAAGCGGGCGGTATGCCGACGGGTCGCTAGGGTCCTTGCCTGGTTTTGGAATAAGGACCAGCTTTTGGAGTTTCCAGGCCTTTGGTACTACTCGCTCTGTGATGCAACAGTTGTACATCTGCGCAAAGACCTCAGGGTGTGCGGCTATTATGTGCTTCAGCGCTGAGTTTGGTACTCCGTCGGGTCCCGGTGCCTTCCCATTTTTTAGTTTGGCTGCTGTTTCGAGGACTTCACGGTCCGTGGTTAGCTCTGCTTCTCCCAGAGTGTTCGGGTCTGGGCCTGCTCTAGCGGTGCTTGGTTTGGGAAGAGCGACACGACTATGTCTTCCAGTTGAGCAGGGTCTTTGGGCATAGGAGGTCTGCATAGTTTCCCGGTTACTAGTTTATATGCAGCACCAAATGGTTGGGCGTCTGCTGCATCACACAGTTCCTGGAAGCACCTGCGCGAAGGAGCAGGCTTTGATTCAGCGTTCCCTCTCTGAATCGGGTGGCTTCGGATGTGAGCGAGGTTGTGGCCCTGCCGGTGGAATTTAGCAGCTGTAGAGAAACGTCCCATGTATGTATGTATGTATGTATGTATGAATGTATGTATGTATTTTACAAACACCACTGATAATATGGATAATACGCTTCGCAATAATTGTATGGAAAATTTTATTGATGAAATTATATATGAAATAACTGGATATAAAATTGATAGAACCCGGTTTGTTGGCATGAGCACCACACTTAAAAAATATCTATCGGAAAGTCGTCAGGATAGTCGCAAACTTTTAAATGCTGGATGGAGTGGTGGAAATGATTTCAATACGAAAGCTAATTTTAATTTTGATTTAATACTGAATTGTAAGCATGAACTTGTACTTTTGCAAACCATGAAAACACCCAAGCATATTGTCTCCTTATTCACGATCGTTTAGTTGAGTATAGTCCTCTAAGTGGGTTAGTTCAAAAAATTGTCTAACAACATAACAACCGCATAAAATGGCTCACTTAAAACCATCATAAAATTTTTTGGAACGATGGAATAAACAACTTTGAGCAAACAAGAAAATATATTAAACAAATAACTTCGGGAAAGTAGGTTTTATGCAAGGGAATTGAAAAGAAACGTTTTCTAGAAATCTTTCTCAGATCACCGCACATAAGAGATGTTGAGGAATTTTTTTAAACACCGTAAGCATAAACCAATTCCCATTTTGTTCAATACATATTAAAAGCGGTATTTGTGCTTTAAATAATGCACACAATATTTTAAATGTTTGCAATTAAACTATGGTCTAACACTTATACATTACAATGGATAACAGTCAAAGTGGTTTTATAAGCCGAATCAATAATTTCACATCCCAATTTGGTGAGGAAATTTTTAAAGAAGATTTAAAATATCTCATGGATACAAGGAATATGTTCATGGATAAAAGAGAAGACGATCTTAACAAAACGTTATATGGCGATCATTTTACGTTTTGTAATAATGGATTCGGGGAATATGAATGTCCCTGCTTTTTCTAAAAAAAATCATCAAGACGGAGCCTTAAAAATATTGTCATCATATTTAGTGTATAAAAAAAGCCTGTTACAAATTTCCAAATAAACATGACCTAAATTCATGACCTTAATTCAAATTTATTTCTTCTTTTATTGGGGGTGGATGTTTGCTTCTCAGTGGCAAGCAAAGGGATCCCCTAGACAAGGGTGTTTGCTTTCAGCTGTTTTTTGAGTGTTCGTTATGCTACCACGTTCACGTGTGAATCTTAGTAACGTTCACCCGTCACACCCCGCTTAACTAGGATCCCGGATTTCTGGATATAAGCAACGGTCACCCGTCACACACCGCTTAACATCTCCCCCGCCTTATTTGGTTCCCTCCCCTCGTTTCATCCCATTTTCTAGATCTTAGCAACGGACTCCCGTCACACCCCGCTTAACTAGGATCCTTACCCCCACACCTGTCACCTTGACCGAATTTATGATGATGGACGTTGATGCACTACGAGCAGCACAAACCTGTGGCCCAACGATACGAAGCACGTGCTTGTTACGCGCGGGACCCTTTTTCAATTTGGGCAAAAATGCGAGTTCGCGAGGAAAAATACATGAGACAAAATAGAGACGGGTCACATAAAGATTCTAATGGTTACAACTAAGACTGAAGCACATAAGATAAAATTGTAGTTTTAAATACAGGAATAGAAGTTGAAGTGCGAATTAATTGATAAAGATTGTTGTAATTATTACAAAGGACGCGAAAGGGCTCATGCTGAGTAAAATTTTATGTACATCGAGACCAATTAAGAGGGTAGTAATTTCGTGTACAGTTCTACAGAGTCAATATTACCTCTCATAAGATTTTGCATAAAAATAGTATCAAGCATTATTCTACGGTTTTCAAGTGTAGGTAAGTTAAGCAATAGTAATCTACTCTGGTAGGAAGGAAGCCTTACGTTTTGATCCCAGTTCAAACTACGAAGGGCAAAAAGAAGAAATTTTTTCTATACCGACGAATACGGTCGATGTGAACTTGATATTGTGGACTCCAAACTGAAGAATAACATTCCGAAATAGGACGGACAAGGGAGGTAAATAATAATTTGGTTATATAAGGGTCATCAAATTCTTTTGACCAACGCTTTATAAAGCCAAGAACACTCATAGCTTTGTTGACAGTCGACATTATGTGGAAGTCAAATTTAAGCTTCGTGTCCAGAAGAACACGTAAATCGTTTACTGAATATATACGATCAAGTGGGGAGTTCTGAAGCGAATTACTTATAAATGTAGGAGTACCTCTGTAAAAGGTCATTACGTTACATATCAGGCAGTTCATATTTAAGAGGTTGTACTCACACCATATCTGAAAATGATCAATGTCTGATTGTAAGCCAAAACCAGACTCAATATTATTATATGTCAAACAAAGCTTAACATCATCAGCATACATTAGTACACGAGAATGTGTTACTATAGAGGCAAGATCTTTAATAAACAAGGTAAACAGCCAAGGGCTCAAATGACTACCCTAAGGGCACTCCCGATGTCACGTGGACCATTTTGGAAACAACGTTTTTAAATATAACCCTCTGAGTCCTTTCATTCAAATAACTTGAAATCCAAGTTAATAGATTACATGGAAATGCAAGCTGATCTAATTTGAATAAAAGGAGAGAGTGGTTAACAGAGTCAAAGGCTTTGCTGAAATCTGTATATATAACGTCGGTCTGCATTTTTTCTTTAAATCCCTGTATTACAATGGATGTCAATTCAAGAAGGTTCGTGGTGGTAGATCTTCGCTTAACAAAACCATGCTGACACGGTGATATGTGTTCCTCAAATGTTGCAAATGAGAATGCTCAAATGCTTTGGGAATTGCCGACAATTTAGTAATACCTCTATAATTCTGGGCATCCGCCTTCGCATCCTTTTTGTGAAGTGTAATAATGAAAGATTCCTTCCAGATAGTTGGAAAAACAGATGATGAAATAGACAAATGATAAAGTTTAAGAATCGGTTTGCAAATGGTTGATGCACAATACTTAAGAACACACCCAGGAAGTCCATCAGGCCCGGGAGAATAAGTTGGCCTTGTTGTTTCTAAGTTTCTTAAGAGAGAACTTTCGGTAATCACAGGGGAAAAAATACAATTTGCCCTATTTAAGGGATTAGGGTAGTTAGAATTTGACCAAGAACACGAACTATAAGTAGTTTGAAAAAAGTCAGCAAATAAATCAGCAATTTCAGAGTCCATCGATGCCTCCATTGAGTTTAAACGAACCACTGAAGGTAATGCCGATAACTTACGCTTAGCGTTAACGAAGTTATAAAACTGCTTCGGATCATTTGAAAATTCAAATTTACATCGATTTAAATACATAGAATAGCAATGACTGTTAAGAACATTAAAATCGGATCGAGCCACTACATATTTCGAAAAATCGCTAGGCTTACCAGATTTTTTATACTTTTTATAAGTGTTTGTTTTAAGATTTTCAAGTCTTTGAAGCGCATTGGTAAACCAAGGGGGCCTGTTCGGCTTTGGAGGAAACCTAATAATAATGAATTTCGTATAAAGCTAACTTGCAGTAACGATAGTTCTAAAAGACCATCTATAAAATCATGGGCAGATAAAGGTATAGCGACAAGTGAGTCAGTAGGAGGGGACCAAGAAATATCAGGAAGATTGAAGTCACCCGAAACAATCAAAAGGTCCCTGTTGGAAAGAAAGGATAGAACAGATTTAATAGCAGATAGATGTTGCTCATAAATTATTACGTCAGAGCCAGGTGGGATAAAGGAACAAGTAACAAAAATAGATAGTGTTCGTGATCAATGTTGCTCAACATGACAAACGATTGTACTCAATGTTGCTCAACATGATCAACGACCAACAAATCAAGCTGTACTACAGTTGGTAACAGTACCAGGCGTCCAGTTGCACCCACGGCAGATAATACTTGCTGATTACCATATTTTACATAGTCAATGTCAACGGTTGACTCGATATAAATTTTATAAATATTACAAAGTGATACGTGAATTAAACAATTCTATTTAACTCCAATTGAAGGGAATCATTGCTTCTTTTTATAACTCGATATTCCTTGTTCTTGAGCAACTTTCGATGGACATCTTTCATAGCGTTATATCTCTTAGGTAGATTAAAATATATTTATCAAGTTCCAAGGCAATGGAGTCCCTATAAATAGTTTTCTTCCTCTTCGCATTGATAATTGGGTAGCTGACGTTTATACCACGTTTCCTCGACGAGAGTCCTAACTCTGCAAACTAGGTTTTGGCGTAGGACTTGGAATCCACCCATGTAAAACACAATTTCAGTGAAGGAAGCAAGAGAAGCCTCGGAAAGGAACCGATCTAACGTTGACGACCATAGCAACCGTAAAAAGGACAATGATTTGAGAGTATGCACCTGGAACGTACGAACATTGTACAGACCTGGTGCTGCTCAACAACTAGCAGATACCCTCAACAAATGTAGGGCTGACATCACTGCTATCCAGGAAATGCGATGGATAGGAGAGGGCTGCATAAAGAAGAAGAACTGTGACATTTACTACAGCTGCCATCCAGAACGGCATGAATTTGGTTGTGGTTTCGTTGTAGGTGTCAGGCTGCGGCGCCGAGTCTCTTACTTTATGCCAACAAACGAGAGAATTGCAATGATCCGAATTACTGCCAAATTCTTTAACATCAGCCTGATATGCGCACATGCCCCAACGGAGGAAAAGGACGATGCCACCAAGGACGCTTTCTATGCGGAGCTCGACCGAGCTTATGGCCGCTGTCCTTCCCATGACATTAGAATTCTCCTCGGGGACTTTAATGCCAAGGTAGGACGAGAAGACATCTTTGGTGCCACCGTCGGGCGATTTAGTCTACATGAGGCCACCTCGAGCAATGGTCTCAGATTAATAGGCTTTGCAGCTGCGCATAATATGGTAGTTCGTAGTACTGGATTCCGTTATTTGGACATCCATAAGGCATCTTGGCTCTCTCCCGATCGACTGACCAGATTGATCATGTTGTGATCGATGCAAGGCACACATCTAATAAACTTGACGTGCGATCCTGTCGGGGTCCCAACATCGGCTCCGACCATTATCTTGTTGCAGCTAAGATTCGCACACGGCTATGTGTGGCGAAGATTGCACGTCGAAGTGCGTTAAGAAGGCTGGACATCGGAAAGCTGCAATCACAATATGCGAAAGATGCATTCTTTACTCACGTCTCGGGGCTATTAAGCCGAGCACCTTTAATACCTGAAGACATAAGCGTTATGTGGGCGCCCACTCCCTGCGAGCTTCGGCAGAAGAAGTGCTTGGATTCCAGCGTCTTCTAACAAGGAATCCATGGTACGATCAGGAGTGTCATGACGCAACAGCTGCAAAGGACGCCGCCTACAGAAGAACACTGCAGGCTGGGGCGACACGAGCTATTGTGGATGTCTACAGGTCGAGACAAAGAGACGAAAAACGCCTTTTCAGACGCAAGAAGAAAGAGCAGGAAAGGCGAGAGTGTGAGTGCATAGAGAGCAGCAGATGCAGGAATGAAGCACGTAACTTCTACCAGAGGGTCAAGCGTCTGACCCAAGGATTTAGGACTGGTGGAGTGGCGTGCAGGGACGATGATGGAAATCTTGTCACAGAAGCAGAGGTCGTGCTGAGGTTATGGAGGGATCACTTCTCGAGTCTGTTATCTGGCTCAAGCACAGACTCTGAAGACTACGATCCACGAACCCCAATCTATGGCACTGATATTGAAATGCCAATCCCAAGTCATATCGAAGTCAAGGATGCAATCCAACGGCTTAAAAACAACAAGTCTGCAGGTGCTGACGGCCTGCCGGCAGAATTGTTTAAGGCAGCTGGTGATATGTTGGTAGGGAGCATGCACCAACTAATCAGCAAGATATGGCTCACGGAGAGCATGCCTGAAGATTGGAACCTCAGCATGATCTGTCCCATCCTGAAGAAGGGTGATGCCACGGTGCGCACCAACTACCGCGGAATTAGTCTTCTTCCAGTTGCATACAAGGTCCTAACGAGCGTATTGTGTGAAAGACTGAAACCCCATGCTGAAGCACTGATTGGACCTTATCAGTGCGGGTTCAGGCCTGGCAAGTCCACTGTTGACCAGATTTTTACCTTGCCCCAAATCCTGGAGAAGTCTTAAGAAAACCTACCATCTTTTCGTCGACTATAAAGCCGCTTTTGATAGCCTTCGGCGAGATCGCCTATATGCCGCCATGTCTGAGCTTGGTATACCAGCAAAGCTGACTAGACTTTGCAGAATGACATCGAGCAACACCATCAGCTCTGCCAAGGTAGGAAGTGGCCAATCCGAAACCTTTACTACCAAGTGTGGCCTCAGACAAGGTGACTCGCTGTCTTGTATACTCTTCAATATTTTAATGGAGAGTATTATAAGAATGGCTGGTGTGCATCGGACGGGCACGATATTAACCAACAGATGTGTCCAGCTCCTTGGTTACGCTGATGATATTGATATCATTGGCCGCACCAAGCGTGATGTCACGGGAGCCTTTGGGGCTATTTAAAAGGAATCAGCGAAAGTAGGACTAGCAGTGAACAGGGAGAAAACGAAGTTTATGGTGTGCTCTAGCAGAGAATCGCAGCGTCTTGATTCTCAGCTGACTGCAGAGAACTATAGCTTTGGGTCCGTCAAGGAGTTCATCTACCTAGGCACTGCTATAACAACCACAAATGATCAGTCTGGAGATTAAGCGGAGAATAACACTTGCCAACAGGTGTTACTTTGGGCTCAGTAGGCAGTTCAATAGTAGAGCTCTCTCTCGACGCACAAAAACCACACTTTACAAGACGCTCATTCTTCCAGTACTTCTATATGTTGCGGAGGGCTGGACAGTGACGCAGTCAGATGCAGCTGTTCTTGGAGTTTTCGAGAAAAAAATTCTTCGCAAAATCTTGGGTCCAATCTGCGTGGACGATGTTTATCGCATCAGATACAACCACGAGCTGTATGAGCTGTACGGTGATGTTGACGTAGCCAGCCGAGTGAAATCTCAAAGACTTCGCTGGCTGGGCTACATTGCCCGTATGGATGAAGGCGCTCCGGCTCGTAAGGTGTTTGATGCGGTGATTGTTGAGACACGAAGGAGAGGACGAGCCCGAACGCATTGGCAAAATCAGGTGATGGAAACCCTGTCCGCACTTGGTGATACCAACTGGCGAAGGCGCGCCCAGGACAGAGACGCGTGGAGGTACATTGCGCTTCAGGCCGAGACCCGATAAAAGGGTTGTCATGGCCATATAATAATAATTGTTTTTCCACCCTTTTTGTTTAAAAGTCATTAAATCACTTACTTTATTTGAATGAAAGCTAGAATTTAATGCAAAGGTGTCCACAATTGTATGATCCAAAACGTTGTACCTGTTCATATTTATATTTGATATCACCCCCTAAGTATTTTACAACTTCTTTTGGTGGTTGTAAATTTCCAAAACTATCAAAATAGAATATATTGTTTTTGTTTTTGTGGTAAGCTACCCAATGTGTACCCCTTGAATACCCCTCCACTCTCATTATTTTTAGGTGTTTTTGAGTCTCTCATAAACACCCCCCTAACATGCGGTATATTTCTTTGAGCAAATTCCATTATATCAATATTTGTTAATGCTCTTTTGGGTAGTTGACCAATTAGTTTTTTGTTTCTTCATTCTCCCACCACGACTGTTGTATGGTTTTAGGTATAAGCCGTAACCATTTTTATGGGGTTTTAAGTATAGACCTTAAGGAGGGACATCTGAGTAAACGGGCAAAAATAAGCGGATTTTCAGGAATTTTTTTTTGACCAAATGAAAAGGCCAATCGAAAATTTGTAAGCTAGGTTTAATAATATTAGGTTCGAAGTACAAAATAAATTTTTTTCAAAAAAATCAAAAACAAAATGGCGGCTCTGCAGCATTTCTTCGTAGGCCCTTTTTGGTTGAAGGGGGTCCATGGCCGGAAAGCTATCGCCCGTAATTTTTGATCTAGAGGAAAAATTCCAATTTTGTTAGTTTCTATACATCAACGGCTATCGACACACGTAGGATTTTTTCGATATATTGATTTTTTGCAAAATGGTGAGAGATTGAATAAAAGTGATGGAAAAAAACGTCACAAAAGTGTTAATAAAAAAAAAAGTACGCAATATAAAAAAAATCCTACGTGTGTCGATAGACACAAGTATTTTGAATATACTGTGAAAATTTCAGATCGATCGATTAAGATTTGTTCGAGTTATGTTTCCGGCAGTCTCAAAAAAAGTGATTTCGAGAAAAACGTGTTTAAAGTTGTAAGGTGCCTGGGATATACATATGAGGCATCGCGGCAGAATGGAAAATTTCGATACTTAGATACATTTCCCGGACTCTATCTTTTGGTATGTTATTTTTAAGACCCTAAAGAATATTTTAAACAAAAAAAAATTTTTTGGATTTTTTAAAAATTTTACTCAGATGTCCCCCTTAACCCACGGAAACTTCTTCCATATTTTGGTTATGTCTTTTATTTTCTTCTAGCGGTTGCTTAGCAATTTTTCCGTTTGTTATTAATTTTGCGATACTAGAAGTTCCTGAAGCTAAACTACTTATAGCACTAATGTCGTTAAGATGGGTACCAGCGGTAAAAAACCTCCCATTTTGTGTACATTAATTATTCGAGGAACTTTAACGTTTTTCCTAGATCCGATTGAATTATGTATTGCTTTACGTGCAATTTTAATTGCATTAACCACTTCCAGAGGTTTCCGTTTTTTCAATTCCCGACTAGCTTCTCTTACAACAGATGATAGTCTATTTATTTTCATCCTTCTACGCCTCCTCTTCTTCGGTTTTTCCTTATTTCGCTTCCGAACACCCATTCCAAAATGTTTCTTTGCTTTCATAATATTAGTTACAAAATATGCTGCTGCTCGCTCCTTAAGAGAACTATCCTTCGCCTTTACTCGCTCCCAAGCCTTGTTAATTAATGCAGAATCTGCCTTATGTTGATTGCTTAGATACTTGTTTTGTGAATAGGCAATATCGTGAACCTTGCAAGCTTCATCCAACTGATTAATTCCGTGATCTCCACGCTGTAATCGCTCTGCAAGTTTTGTACCGGGTCCACAATAGTTATATCCAGGAATATAAAACTAAATCGGAAAAGAATCTATTAACTTATTAATAAGACCACTTCCACGTTTACGATGTAAATAATGACTGATGTGATTATAAAAACGTTTCCCCATTATATATTGTCTTTATTCATTGAAGATTTATCACGAAATAAACATATTTATATTAGGATGCGATTAATAAAGCAAAAAATAACATTCTTGTTCGTAACATTGAGAACGTGAACAATGTTAAACAACCACCACGTCCCAGTGAATTATTACCAAACACAATTAGAGCCCTTGTGGTTGTGGTCCATCCAACTGCGGAAAAACTAATGTAATGATCAGTCTAATTGAGAGTCCAAATAGTTTGAGATTTGAAAATATATACGTGTTTTCAAAGAGTCTATACCAACCGAAATATTAGTTGGAAAAGCTAATAAAACCGATCAGGGTATGGGATATCATTCTCTCAGAACGAAACTGTTTTTGCACCCACCGAAGCAAAAAATAATTCGATCATGATTTTTGACGATGTGGCTTGTGAGAATCACCAAAATATTGATTCTTTTTATTTGTGTCAAACATATACACGGATACCAAAACATCTTATACGGGACAATGCAAATGCGAAACATATTTCGGGATCATATCATGCCTGACATGAAATATGAGACATTTACGAAAATTTGTCAAAAATGTTGGGATGATAATATGGATTTTTATTTATAAATAAGGATGACAATATTGATAAGGGACGATATAGAAAAGGATTTGACCAATTTATTGTTCTTTAATTTTAATATAAGTTTGGGCGGGGTTGTATGTCACACAGTTGAACAACAGATTTCAAAATGGTTAGATCATTGACTCTATCAGTGAATGGAAATAATTCCGTTATAAACACAGTTTATTTCCCACCAATTGAATTAATCGGGGAATATAAGTGTGCTCTAATTGAGTTTAACATGTACAACTCAATTCCCAACGTGGATGTAAATAACAATCTCTTTCATATTGGTGATAAAGTTATTATTATTCCCACCGGCTCCTATGAACTCAACGATATTTCTCAATTTATTTACAACAAGTTAAAGGATTATAAACTAGAAAATACAGTGAAAATTGTAAGCAATAACAATACACTTCAAGTGGAATTATTTATCAGTAAAGAAGATGTGTACTCTAATAAGGAGAGGTCAATAGGTAAATTGTTTGGTTTTAAGCAAAGAGTGTTGAGGGCAAACCATTATCACTTGTCCGATAATGCTGTCACCATTGTGAGTTGCTCTTACGTTCATAATACACAAAATCACGTATTAAGGCATTTTTCCACTAAGCGGTTTTTTGGGAATTTTTCGGTATTTTCGATTGGCAACGCAATAGGCGGACGGGAGGTGTTTTCATTGGCAAACGCGTTTGAAACAGCTGTTCTGCTATTGTCATTTGCGATATTGTTATTAACAATGGATTTAAATAATTTTTTTTACTAATAAATACAATCTCAGAACAGCATTTGAACACAATAAATATGTGTGGACAAATTGCCCAAATGCTGAAAGCAAGCATCACATCCCACGCTCTGCTCCTAAAGGCAATATCGTTAAGGAGAGTTTGAACATACGTAAGCTGAAAAACAAACATGTATTATAATTGTTAAATTACCATTTATATACATATGTATGCCTAGAATCGAAATGGGACCTTTTGGGAGACTGACGTGCAGCAAAATTCAGACGAGTTCTTTAAGGAATCCTTTCGCGTAGACATGAACTCATTTCAGAAGTTGGTGGAGCTGTTGCCAGGCCTGGCAAAAAAAGACACAGTTTTGCGACGAGCCATTCCATTGGACAAACGGATTGCTGTTGCTCTCTATACGCTTGGGTCATCCGCAGAATACAGAACTATTGGCAGATTATTCGGCATATCAACCACCATGGTAGGCAAAATAGTTAACGAATTCTGTGTCGAAGTCATATCAGTAATGGCTCCCGAATACTTGTCCTCAAACTTTTTGACCAAAGAGAAGGTTCAAGAATGTGTGGAAGGATTTGAGAAACTAGAATTCCCACAATGTTTTGGAGCTATGGGTAAGGTCTATATAATTATCAAATAAAAACACCTCTTAACGAGGTAAAAAACTGCCAAAAAAGTGAATTTTAAAAAGTGTATTTAATCATGTGTGTAATCATTTTTCGTCACAATTGTTGATATCAGAACTTTTGTATGTTGAATGTGCGGTCGTCACTAGTTTTTTACCTCGTTAAGAGGTGTTTTTATTTGATAGCAGAACTTTTTGTGTTAAACATGAATCATATCAAATATGACTTTACAGTAATGTGTTATATACAAAAATTTAAGGAATCTTGAAGGAAACTCCTTGAGATTGCTTAAATTTTTGTTTAAAGTTTTAAAGAAAATCGTTAGAGCCGTTTTTGAGAAAAATAAAAAAAATCTAAAAATCAAGTTAAAAAAAATTTTCAAGGAATTTAAATTAAATATGAATGTTAGACTTGTACCTTGAAAATGCCTAATAAGAATTTGTTCTCCTCAAATTGGTTTTTGGGCATTCAAGTAAGTATGAAGTGTTTTCCATACTAATCTGAAACGGGTTTCACTTTTCATCGCTCAATTGCATCCAAAGGCGAATTTTTATGAGAAAATGTGTTATATACTAAAAGTTGAGGAATCTCAAGGGGTATATAGTTTTAGATTTAAAAAGAAATCGTTAGAGCCGTTTTGCAGAAAATAGCCAAAAAGTAATTAAAAAAAAAAACTTTTATCCATAAATTTTAAACTATTGCATTTATCTAATTTCACCGAAGGCAATGCGGCATATTAAATTATCTTTTTAACAAGGTAAAACACGAGTCTGTAGCTTAAGTCGTTTAGAAACTATAAGCCATCAAAATCTAGCTTTTTTTAATAATTTCCCGCCAAACTAGCGGGTTTTTCCAAAAGTAGTAGAACAAACGTTTTTCATATCCTGCTGCTAAACACAGTAAAATTTATTTCAGGACCCTAAAACCAGGATTTGATGCATACAAACAAAGGGACAAATTATTTCATTTTGGGAAGAAGAAGAAAATCTTGTTTTCGGTATAACTTTTGAACGGAGCGTCGGATTTTCTGATATGACCCCTCATATTAAGCGCATTTTCAGTAAAAATACAACGAGCATAGTGCGAGGGACCATTTATACCCACTGGTCCCAAAAGATCCAAATGTCTAAATTTTCACTTTTACACTTTCACCGCTCTCTCCCCCAAACCAATTGATTTTCTTGAGGTCTTGGTATGCAATCCTTTTAGTTTTTGCAATACATTTAAATTGGTGTATCACTCGGTAGAATCGGACCATTACAGCAGATTTTCAATTCTGCGGCTATATAATAGTAGTCGCCTTCGCACACTCTCCTTGTGCGCTTCGTCACTACATGGACTGCCGTCCATAGTGATAATAGTCGCCTTCGCACACTCTCCTTGTGCGCTTCGTCACTACATGGACTGCCGTCCATAGTGATTTCATGAAATTTAATGATTGTTTATTTCTTGTCAGATGGTTGTCATATCGAAATACGGCAAGGATGCAACCGACTATTACAATTACAAAGGATGTCATTCCCCCACAAATACAGGAGGAACTCGGTGGCATCTGCTGTCCAGAGCATTTTTCTTTTTTCTGTAATGAGAATTCTTTAATATAAACTATTAAATAATTAAAAACAAACAAATTACCTGCTACGTAGCCGGCTTTTATATTGACAATCAGCTGTTTTGGGCATCCCTGGTAAATAGTGCTGGTAAATGGTGGTGGAAAATACCACAAATTTCACTTTCCAGCCCTGTAACGCGACAATTTTCCACCCTCCCCTCCCCACCCCTCGCCTACAAGTTTTGTATGGGATTTGGTCGCGTTCAACGGTAAATGAATGCAAACGCGACGCGTCCATAATGAGCAGAGGGCATTACATGAGTTTGCAATTTCGGTTCCACCGGGCTATAAAATGAGTGTGACACCACACAATCTCATCTATTTACCTATAACCTGCAGATAACTAAGTACTCTCTCAATACATATCGTTGATCAGAATGGAGATTTATTGAATTTGCCTGGTGAAAACGTATCAATTCGCATACATATTCGAGCAATATAATGATACTTTACAATAAAAGCATCGGTATACTTCATCAACCGCGCACTAGCAGTAGTAAAGCTAGCGAAAATGGATTAAATCGAAAGGGTCTTACATTAAAAAACAAATTTAGAATCCCTGGCCTTCAAAATTCAAATCTGATAATAATAATAAGAAGCAATTAAAAATGAATGAAATTTTAAATGTTCGTGAGAGACCGTTTTCAGATGAAAGTATTTCGAAAAGGGAATATCATACATATTCCTCATATCATCAAACATTTAAAGCAAACGATGAAATACGTATATGTATTCAAAATATGGACTTGTATGTACTCCCTCACGAAAGCTATCTTAATTTTCAAGGAGTTGTTAAGAGAGTAGCAATCGATGGTACAAGCACCACTGATAATATCGATGTTACGTTTCGCAATAATTGTATGGCAAATTTTATTTATGAAATTAGATATGAAATAAATGGATATGAGATTGATAGAACCCGGTTTATTGGCATGAGCACCACACTTAAAAAATATCTATCGGAAAGTCGTCAGGATAGTCGCAAACTTTTAAATGCTGGATGGAGTGGTGGAAATGATTTTAATACAAAAGCTAATTTTAATTTTGATTTAATACTGAATTGTAAGCATGAACTTGTACTTTTGCAAACCATGAAAGCACCCAAGCATATTGTCTCCTTATTCACGATCGTTTAGGTGAGTATAGTCCTCTAAGTGGGTTAGTTCAAAGAATTGTCTAACAACATAGCAACCGCATTAAATGGAGAAAGATCTAGTTGCAATTGATGTACAAAGATTTTTTGATAACAACGACAAATTCATTCTAAAGGAAATTGGAGTTGTATTTAGCAAAGAAAATAAATTTAACAATAATTTCGTATTACAACCTCCATTTGATTTCACTCGTCTTAATAACAAGTCACGAAAAACTGCTCTCTGGCAAATAATTTCTCATCCCAATTTGGTGAGGAAATTTTTAAAGAAGATTTAAAATATCTCATGGATACAAGGAATATGTTCATGGATAAAGGAGAAGACGATCTTAACAAAACGTTATATGGCGATCATTTTACGTTTTGTAATAATGGATTCGGGGAATATGAATGTCCCTGCTTTTTCTATAAAAATCATCGAGACGGAGCCTTAAAAATTATGTCATCATATTTAGTATATAAGGAAAGCCTGTTACAAATTTCCAAATAAACATGACCTAAATTCATGACCTAAATTCAAATTTTTCTCTAGATCTTAGTAACGGTCACCAGTCACACCCGAGGAACTTCTCCCACGGATTTCTGGATTGGAATTCTGGATAGGATTTCTAGATCTTAGTAACGGCCACCTGACAACTTATCACCCTAATTAACGATCACTCGTCACGCACCCATTAACTTTAATTTCCCCCACACCTGTCACCTTGACCTAATTTATTACCCTAATTAGCGTATATAATTACCTCCCCCTGCACTTTAGATCCAGAACCCACATTTTATACGACCCAGAACCCGCATTTATTAACTACTCTCCCTGCTTTTGTTTACGTGAGCGAATTTGTTCTCCTAATTCCGTAGCCGATCTACTCTCACGATATTGTTCTCTGAAAGCTGATGAATATATCGACTAATAATTTCTAAGTCTCCATCAAAATGTTCTATTGTTAATATTTTCACTCTATAAAGGAATTCTTCCACTGATAACCCCTTACCCACCATTTTTGTAAAACATCTGCAATTTTATGTGGCTTCAATAAATGCGTACTCCTAGTTGACCTTTAACTCGGTTGAGAATTTGGAGTTACATTTTCGGCTATTGTCGCGGGTTGAACTATAAGACTTCCAGATCCTGACAGGGATGATAAGACACGACGATTGTTTCTATATCTTCTACGCGTACAGAAGCTACCGCAGGGGGATTAGTCTGTCTTCGTGACCTCGGCTGATGGCCTCTTCTAGCTGGCGCGTTTGTGATTTGATTGGTGTGCGACCTTGCTCCGTAGGAGTACTACCTGGTGGATTGGCGTTAGCTTGGTTAGATATTTCAGATGGATCTTCTTAATTAAATCTCCTTCTGGTACTTATGGGTCAATGGCTTCTAGTTGCGTAGCTAATGAACGTGTAGACATACGAGATCCTGTTGCAACAATTCTCTTCTGTTAACTTGGCGCCGCCATCTTAGCGTTGGGTGAATGGTAACCGACTACTACCTTCCACTCCTTTAATTGAACTGGAACTAAGCAGCTGGGGCATTCTTTATGAACCTGCGTCCGCGTTTCCAAACAATTCTTATGAAACACATGAAAACATGAAGTAATAGCACAAGGTTGCGTGTTTAACATAATTTCACTGCAAATTAGGCAGATATTCTCTGCAGAATTTATCCTCTGCTGTGCCTTGTTCACCTCAAAACTATAATCTAGTAGCATTTTTATTTAAACCAAATTATTTCTGATGACTTTTTTTGGGAGATATCAATAACGATAAAATTTTCTGGCTTTTTTACAACTATCGGTGCTTTAGAATTTATATGTTTCGGGCTATTGTAGCTATGAATGTTTTTATTAAATGAACAGTTACTTGCTGCGGATAATGACGGCTACACCAATGTTTTATTATGGAGTCCCTTCTGAAGCTTTAGATGTTGTTTGCCTCACCCTAGGTCATTACCCTCCCAACTATAGCCTGCTATTTCATTTAAAGGTTATACAGGCCCCATGCATAACTATCTATTTATCAGTTAATTATGCTCCCATGCCATCAGAATTTAGATAGAAAAATATTCACAATACAATTCATAACTCATTTAATTTTCAAAAGTAATTTTCGGTAATTACTTAATTTATTTACCAACCAAAAACTAATTTTGTTAAATTACTTCGTTCCGGGTAGTTCTTTCATTTCTGCATTTCTATTATTTCTTTAACTACGGTTTTGTTTCCTAAAATACATTGTGCTGACTCTGCCCAAATGCAGAGTTATTTGAGTAAAACGTCCGAGTAGTTTCGATCTCTAATATGCACTGATATTTTAATGTTGAAGTGTGAGGATTACAAGAGCGATATGTACATGTGTGAGTATAAGAGTATAAGAGTGCGTAGGGCGAATTCAAATAATGACGGCTACACCAATGTTTTATTATGGAGTCCCTTCTGAAGCTTTAGATGTTGTTTGCCTCACCCTAGGTCATTACCCTCCCAACTATAGCCTGCTATTTCATTTAAAGGTTATACAGGCCCCATGCATAACTATCTATTTATCAGTTAATATTTTATGCTCCCATGCCATCAGAATTTAGATAGAAAAATATTCACAATACAATTCATAACTCATTTAATTTTCAAAAGTAATTTTCGGTAATTACTTAATTTATTTACCAACCAAAAACTAATTTTGTTAAATTACTTCGTTCCGGGTAGTTCTTTCATTTCTGCATTTCTATTATTTCTTTAACTACGGTTTTGTTTCCTAAAATACATTGTGCTGACTCTGCCCAAATGCAGAGTTATTTGAGTAAAACGTCCGAGTAGTTTCGATCTCTAATATGCACTGATATTTTAATGTTGAAGTGTGAGGATTACAAGAGCGATATGTACATGTGTGAGTATAAGAGTATAAGAGTGCGTAGGGCGAATTCAAATAATGACGGCTACACCAATGTTTTATTATGGAGTCCCTTCTGAAGCTTTAGATGTTGTTTGCCTCACCCTAGGTCATTACCCTCCCAACTATAGCCTGCTATTTCATTTAAAGGTTATACAGGCCCCATGCATAACTATCTATTTATCAGTTAATATTTTATGCTCCCATGCCATCAGAATTTAGATAGAAAAATATTCACAATACAATTCATAACTCATTTAATTTTCAAAAGTAATTTTCGGTAATTACTTAATTTATTTACCAACCAAAAACTAATTTTGTTAAATTACTTCGTTCCGGGTAGTTCTTTCATTTCTGCATTTCTATTATTTCTTTAACTACGGTTTTGTTTCCTAAAATACATTGTGCTGACTCTGCCCAAATGCAGAGTTATTTGAGTAAAACGTCCGAGTAGTTTCGATCTCTAATATGCACTGATATTTTAATGTTGAAGTGTGAGGATTACAAGAGCGATATGTACATGTGTGAGTATAAGAGTATAAGAGTGCGTAGGGCGAATTCAAATACAAACATATGATTACTGTGCGGGGTAGTTATCTAGAACAAGTTGGCAAGGAATTCAAATTAATACAGCTTTAAACAATAATAATAATAAAATGAAATTAGCATTATGATGTCATCGAACATTCTCCGCCCGTTGAATGATCCAAGGAGTATTCAAGCACCAATTTGCTCAGGCAGGGGCGCTATCTTACAGATGGGTCTTCGAATGGTTCGATTTTTTACCTTGATCTCGGCCACTTTTACTCGTCCATCAGCTCCGAAATGCGTGTTGGTGATGCGACCAAGGATCCATTCCTGGGGAGGTGCATTATCCTCGTGAACGATGACCATCTGGCCGATTTGAATGTTGGCATTGGGTTTGAGCCATTTGGAGCGCTCCTGAAGCGTGTGTAAGTAATCACGCCTCCATAGCTCCCAGAACTGTTGCTTCAAGTACGTTACACGCTGCCACCGCGTAAGATAGGATGGTCTGCTATCGTCAATTGAAGGCTCAGGTACGGACATCAAAGAGGACCCAATCAGCAGGTGCTCTGGGCTGAGTGCCTCTCCATCGTTTGGGTCTTCGGAGAGGGGTGCCATTGGTCTTGAGTTTAATATTGCCTCCGCCTCGATTGCAATCGTTTGAAGCTCCTCGTACGTTAACCCAGTGTTGCCCAAGTTTTTCATCATCAAGGTCTTCATGGACTTCACTGCGGCCTCCCACAAGCCGCCAAAGTGGGGAGCACGCGGAGGAATGAACTTAAACTCAAATCCCACGATGCTGCTGAAACTCTGTATATTCAATGTGTTGGCTTCGTCGAACAGCTGCTGCTTAAAGTCCTCGATCTGTGATTGTGCACCGACGAAATTAGTGCCATTATCACAATGGATGCGTAGTGGGATGCCTCTGCGACTAACGAAGCGCTTTAAACCAAGAATAAAGTTATTAGTAGACAGATCGGAAATGAGTTCTACGTGGATTGCTTTTGACGAAAAGCATAAAAACACGGCCATGTATGTTTTATATGGCACCTTGCTTCGAATGCGGTATGATGTTGCGAAGGGTCCACATAGGTCGACTCCAGTTACAAAAAAAGGTCGTTGTGAGTGAAAGCGATCCACTGGCAGTGATCCCATTATTTGTTCCATTAGACGAGGCTTATAATAGTAACAGTGTGTGCAGCGCCGTACAATCTTTCGAACAATTTCTCTGGCGGTTACAATCCAAGCCTGGAGTCGCAGGATTCCAATGAGAGCCTTTGGTCCAGCGTGCATGTGCTGCCGGTGGGGATATTCAACAAATTTCAATGTGAAGCAATGATTCTTTGGAAGAAGAACAGGAAATTTGGCATCGAGTGAAATGGGCGCCTTGGCTAAGCGGCCTCCTACACGTAATAGTGTTGTAGAATGGTTTGATCCGTCAGCCGCTGCTAGGAACGGATTTAGTTTTTGAAATTCGGGTTTTAAAATCTTCTTTTCCTTGAGCTGCTGCATTTCGTTGAAAAAGGTCTTCTGCTGAATATGTGATACGATGTGCTTGAACGCGTATTGCAATTCAGTTGGTGGTGTATGAATTATATCGACTACGTTCATTTTCCTATTGACCTTAACTCTATTGAAGACGCGCAACACAAAAGCTATGACTCGCAAAATGCGCCGATAGGATGAGAATTTGTTGATCACGTAATCGAATACATCTTCTTTGCTGCCACTATCGGTACATGTGAGGACTGTTGCTTTTCGCAGCTCCAACTTTTCTTCGGTGTCCTGAGAGTTTGGTACTGGTTGAGGCCATCCAGATTAGTTCTGACCTAAGAAGCTTGGTCCACGAAACCATATAGTTTCCATAAGCTCGGACGCTGTGCAGCCTCTTGACACAATGTCCGTGGGATTGTCCCTGCCCGGAACGTGTCTCCAATTGATGTTTGAAGTGGTTGATTGCATCTCAGAAATCCGGTTGGCGACGAAACAGTTTAGCCTGGACGAGTGCATTGTTAGCCATTGTAGAACTATTCTTGAATCGGTCCAAAAGAAAATATTATTAATGTATTTTTCGAATTTTTGCTTAATCTTGGCCCACGTTTGACACAATAAATATGCGGCGCACAATTCTAGCCGCGGCAATGAAATTGCCTTTATTGGGGCCACTTTAGACTTGGCGATGATTAGCATTGATTTAAACTCTCCATTTAAGTATGTTCGTAGATATAGGCAACAGCCATAAGCTCGCTGCGATGCATCTGAAAATCCGTGTATTTCCGATAGATTTCTTAATGACGATTTAATAAATCTCGGAACTTCGATGGATTGAAGATTGTGCAAATCTTCTCCTATTCGCTTCCACTGGGATTGAAGCTCAGGGGGAAGTGGATCATCCCAGTTTAGACGGTGCATCCACAACTCTTGGACCAATATTTTGCATCGAATAACGACTGGTGATACGAGCCCTAGCAAATCGTACAGGTGAGCTACAAGTGAAACGATGCTCCGCTTGGTGATGACAGAGATTGTAGGTAGTGTTTACCTAAAACAGAAAAAATCTAGTTTTGGTTGCCACGACATGCCCAAAGTCTTCGTTATATCTTTGGTATCAACCTTGAATTGAAACTCTGCTCCGTTGCCTTTTATTTTGCTTGTGTTCCATTTTGCTAGCTCCAATCCAGCCTTAGAAAGTATGCTAGTGACCTCTACAGCCTTGAGATGAAGCTCCTCGACAGTGTCTGCTCCAGTAAGGTGGTCATCGACGTACATCTCTTCTTTAAGAACGGCTGCTCCGATAGGAAACTGATTGGAGAAGTTATCCGCAATATATTTCAAGATCCTGATTGCTAGAAATGGTGCGCAGGACATGCCGTACGTGACAGTGTTGAGCTGAAACTATTCTAGAGGCGCAGCTGAGGATTCTCTCCAGAGAACAAGTTGATACATACGATCGTCTGGTGATACTTCAAACTGGCGATACATCTTGCAGATATCAGCTACAAGTGCATGACGATGTAAGCGAAAGGCTAGAAGTGTTAAGATAAGATTCTGCTGGATGCTTGGCCCAATCATCAACAACTCATTTAGAGAAAAGTTCGATGTTGTTTTGCATGATGCATCGAACACAACACGCAGCTTGGTAGTCGTGCTTTCTGATCTAAGGTCTCCATGATGCGGGATTACATAATGTGTCTTCTGAGAGTCGAAATCAGATGCCAATTGCATGTGATTCAAATCTATGTATTCCCTCATGAATTTCACGTACATCTCCTTTAACAACGGGTTGCGGTTCAACCTACGTTCATTTTGCAGAAACCTGGATTTGGCAATTTCAAAAGATTTACCTAACATGTGAGGATTCTCTTTAAAGGCAAGCTAACTTGGACCCGTCCAGATGTGAGAAACTTTGTGTTTGCCAAAAAATGCCGTTCGCATTCCTGATCTTCTGGGGTGAAATATTGATGGTGCGAATCAAACTCTTCGATTAGCCAAAACCTTTCTAATGCATCTTGCAGCTCCGTAGAACGTGTCATGTTGCATGTGACGACTTTCGATTGCGGAATATCAGAAACCTTTCCGCCGACGATCCAACCAAGTGCAGTATTGACCAGGCAGGGAAGACCTGGACCCAAAGAAACCTCTGCAAGGTCAATCTCTGTGGGTATATTCTATTGTGAAGTGTCAACGAATCGCTCTGGCTGCTTGAGCGATATTGTCTTGGCTACAGCGAATTGTAAATGCCATTCATCTACAGATAGTCGTGATCGAATCGTTGTTGAGACAGAGAATCTCATCTGCGTTCTGACATCGCCTATGCCAGAAATGTCATACTTCTGTCTTTCGAATCTGAGCTGAAGGAGCTTGGCCAACTCTTCAGAGATGAAATTTATTTCAGAGCCTGAGTCAAGCAAAGCTCTGGCTGGCTGAAATATTCCGAACTTATCCCTAATCAATACTATTGCCGTAGGAATTAAAGCGCGCCTCGAATGACGCGAAAGCATGGATACAGCATGTGTGGGTTCCCGCTCCTGCTGAAATGTGCGGTCAACAATTTGTGTTGGTTGCTCTGGATGAGCAGTTCTATGCAGAATAGTATGATGTAAGCCTTGACATCGCATCGGGATCTACTTGGACATCTGCTCGCCGAATGGCCGGTGCGCAAACAATTTATGCACAGAGAGGATTGCTTGATAAAATTAAATTTATCCTGCCAGCCTAGTAAACCAAATGAAGGGCACTGCGTGAGAGGGTGATCAGTAGCTGAACACATTTTACAAACACCGTGTGCCGTAACAAAGGCTCTCCTATTCTGCGTGGGCCTTTCCTTTGGCTTCTCATCAGATGATCGTTTAACATTGCTCTCCAAATATTGACAGTGACGGCTTAAGCTGCGATAACAATCCTCCCAAGTAGGCAACACCTCGTATTCTTGAACCCGATCGTACGATGATTTTGAATCTGCATCAATTTTAGATAAAACATGATGAATTAGTATTGCGTTCATAACATCTGCTTCTGATCCTAACGACAACAACGATTCACGCAGCGCGGAGACGGTATCCAAGATACAGCGCAGAGCTCCGGGATCAGATCTCTTCATCATTTGAATATGGAATAAGCTAGAAATGTGATCTATGAAAATCAAAACCTTTTTATCGTAGCGCTCCTTTAACTGTTTTAACGCCTTTGGATAAATCATTTCGGACACTTGAAAGGGGGCCACGACACTCAGCGCGGCGCCAGACAAATAGCTAAGCAAGTAGTTAAATTTGTCAACACCTGATATAGAAGCGTCATCATGTACCATACTAGTAAAGGCAGTGATAAACTTTATGTAGTCACCATACTTCCCGTCGAACTTAGGCAGCTTTAACGATGGCAAACGATTATGGTGCCCAGTTGGGCAATTGACCGATGAATTGAAGAAACTTGCATCTTCTGGCCGGTCCTTCTTTGTCGCCCCAATTCGAGTTATGACAATTGCCTTGGTGTCTATGTATATGTCCTCTAATTCTTGCCGGCCTTCGTCAGCAGGATCCTACCGTTCGATCTGCGATTGAATTTGAAGAATTTGCTTGAAATACGATTCCAAAATCTGTGACTGACATTCAAGGGCAGCAATGTCGTTCTGCGGTTCGATGCGAGCTTTGAGATTGACTATGTTTCGCTGAATTGTATTCCTTTGCTGTCTTAACGACACGAGGAGTTGAGTATCAGTCATATTGCGAAGCGTTAGTTAGCGAAAACTTAATGCGATTGTGGAGCAATTATTGATTGAAGCAAATCCGAATAAGTTGGCAATGCCCTTTGGCTCTGAGAGAGAAGGAACACTCCGATGCTGGGGAGAGTGGAACGACAAAACCGCGATTGCGTCTGCAAATAAATGAGCAATTTTTTGAGTGAACAATACCTTATCCGAATATGTTGGCAATGCCCTTTGGTTGTGAAAGAGAAGGAACACTCCGATGCTCGGGAGAGTGGAATGACAAAAACCGCGATTGCGTGCCTAGCTTACGGTTCTTCGTTCCCTTTGTGCCGCTGTTCCTTAGCTTGCGAAACTGTACTTGCGACGGTTATGTGGCGCATACCCTTTATGCAGGTATCCGCGACGATCCAGTGGCGATGATTTCGGTGATCAAACGATGCTTCCGGCGATCCAACGATGCTTCCGGAGATGATGCCAAATGCACTGACAATAGTCCGATGAGCTGCTCTGCGTGCCGAAAATACACCAAGTATTCTGGCGGTCTAGGATGCTGGAATCTATTTCTCCGCCGAATGCAGATTGAATGATTTCCAGTGTGAATTGGATTGATGGTGGGACTTGCCGAATGCAGAGTCCTGTCACGGTCGCCAAAATGTGCTGACTCTGCCCAAATGCAGAGTTATTTGAGTAAAACGTCCGAGTAGTTTCGATCTCTAATATGCACTGATGTTTTAATGTTCAAGTGTGAGGATTACAAGAGCGATATGTACATGTGTGAGTATAAGAGTGCGAAGGGCGAATTCAAATACAAACATATGATTACAGTGCGGGGTAGTTATCTAGAACAAGTTGGCAAGGAATTCAAATTAATACAGCTTTAAATAATAATAATAATAAAATGAAATTAGCATTATGATGTCATCGAACATACATACTTGGTTTTGTTTATTTTAATTAAGTATCGAACTTCAGTGGCAGTATACGTGCGTTATATTGGGGTGGTACTTTACTATTTACATTTTTAAGCTGTTTTAAAGCTCTTACTTTATTGCATTCCAATAAACGAAATCATGTAAAAGAGAATTGCAAAATATCGGTGCGAGCGACTGATAAGCGTACATTAGGTGTACCTTTTTTATTTTTTTATTACACTGCGCAACACAATATGTGCATGCTGTTTTAACGACTCACCCATTGCTCCTTGAAGAAGGCCTTCTTGAAGATGCTATATGGACTTGTTGGTGGAGAGATAATATAATTTTCTTTTACATGTTTTAGTTATTTTATTACTCTAGTGCCAATTTGATTTATTATGATTATTGCTAAATTTGTTGTAATTTTCGTTAGTTGCGATTAATTGTATTTGTTTTTAACTGGTTTAGGGGGCATTAAAGAATTCAATTAGAAAATTTAACTACAGAATCAATTCACAATATTTTTTTCTTGGTGTGCCATTTTTGGGTCTGCTTCTTGGTTTTCTTTTTTTTATATTAACTTGCATTGCTGTACACCACTTTGCCATTCGATTTGTATTGAATATTTTTAATTCGTTAATTTTAAGCCAATAAAAATATAGAAAATAACTTAGAACTATTGAGATAACTTTTCCGGCTTTAGATAATACTTTTTGTAGCTGTTTTAGTTGGGCGGGCTTTTAGATTTTGTTTTCCACTGATTTAATTTCTTTGCGGCTATTCTTGAGAATTTCTGCCAACAGCTAACTGCGCCTTTTCTTCCGTATAATTTTCCGGCCTTTTCCGGCGTGGAGATCGGTGAAACTGTTTCCTCGTGGTTCGGAATTTCAGGTTTTCTTTGGTTTTATTTCGCTGGTGGTTTCTTTCGATAATGCGAAGACAGGGCTTTATCTCGCCGTGTTATTGCAGATAAAGGGCAGAGAGCCAGAACTAAAAGAATGAGCAAAGGTTAATAATTGAACTAATTCTTTTCTTGGAAATATTTACCCTGCCGGCCGCAAAAACTATTTTGGGTATATATAATGGGAGTCGGTTTAATCAAGATTTGGTTAAAAGCACATGTGGCTTTAACCTTATTCGCAGTCGGAGTCCCTGTGCGGTTTATCTTCGAGTAGCCGTTTGTGTTTTAGATATTGTGTATCCTTGCTGTTATCTTGTGCAGTTCCGTTGTGAATGTATTCGCTGTTTGGCGTAATCTGGATGATCTCGCCTCGGCCTTGATGTTCTGTTGCCTGGCGTATTTTGATGATTGTTAGGCTGACGTATAATCAAGCTGCGATATCCTTGATTTTATTCCTGTGCGTATTTGTGACTGTATCCTTGTTGCTGGCGTATATTGAATGATTCGCAGCCGTTTTGTTAATATTCCGTGGTGTCCGCGGGTTGCTCGCTTGTGTTCTGCGTTTGTTGATGTTTAAGCTCGCTAACATGGAATGTCCGCTCTTTCTTTGTATCAACGTTCCCTATTTTGCAGATCACCAGCGAGACGAAATCTACGATTTGGTAGGGCCCGTCGTACCTAGGGGCCAATTTTGGGCGAACCCTTCTACAGCTTTGGGCAGGGGGTGTTCCCAGCCCAGGCATTATTGCCTCCTCCTTAGGTTGTAATACCTAGCCTGATCCTGGGAGGTCTTGTCTAGATTTCGCCTTACGATCTAAAGATTTCCTGTAGTTTCTGGGCGTTTTCATCTGGGGTTTCCGTGGCTCGCCCGGTGCCTAGGGTTTCTCTGTTGTAAAGGGCGCTCGGTAGTCGTGGCTCCCTGCCTTGGGTAAGAAACGATGGGGTGTTTCCAGTGGATTCCGATATGCTTGAGTTGACGGCCAGATGATTCAGGCCACTTTTCGTCCCATGTTATTTGGTCTTGTCCTGTGAATGTGAATCATAGTTCTGACCGTCCTGTTTGCTCGCTCCGTCGGGTTTTCTTGCGGCGTATAGGGTGCGGTGAATGCTGTCTAATACCCATCTCAGCCAGAAAATTTTTAAAAATGCGACTCGAAACTGCACTATGTTGTCCGTTATGACCACCTTTGGGGCCCCATATCTTGCATTATCCGTCCCTGAGCGGATTCGGTTGTCGCACTGCGTAGCGGACTAGTTCCGTCCATTTAGAGAACCTGTCTATAAGCACCAGAGCATTGAATTGCCGTGTTTCGAACGCGGTAGGGGTCCAACGAAGTCCGCGCATACTGTGGCCCACGGTTCCTCTGGCACTTGGGTTAGCATTTTGCCCGCCGCCTGCCTTTGATTCGGCTTGAACCTCATGCAGCTTTCGCATTTACTTACGTGGGCTCTGGCATACCTGCATATTGGCCAGTAGTATCGGGCTGCCAGCCGTGCTATTGTCCTTCGGCTTCCTACGTGCCTACGTTCCTACGTGAGTCGTGGTTTTCTTTCAGCACCGTTTCTCGTAGAGCTCTCGGGACGCACATGTTCCATGTAAAGAATCCTCACTGCCCGCTCTATGTGGTATGCTTCTGTACAGATTTCGCCTTCCATAACGTCATATCTTGTCACACATCTCTGAAACCAGCGGCACGCTGCTGAAGCTTCCGCCGCCGATGTCTCCTTTATGCCTCTATGCGTTTTGGGCAATGGCTGCCTTGACAGAGCGTCTGCCACCACGTTCAGCTGTCCCTCCCTGTACGCTATCTCAAAGTCGTAATTCTGCAACTCCAGGGCCCATCTGGCGATCCTTCCTGAAAGGCTTTCTATGTTGTTGAGCACTTCAGGGCCATACGGTCGGTTACTACTTTAAAGTGGTAACCATCCAGATATGGTTTGAGTTTTCGGTTCGCCCAGACAATTGCCAAGCACTCCTTTTCCGTCGTTGAGTAGTTCTTCTCAGCGCCGTTGAGCGTTCGGCTACGTATCCTGGGTTAATATTGCTCCGATGCCGTAGTCGCTGGCATCCGTTTGTAGGGTGAACGATTTGTTGAAATCCGGGCACGCTAATACGGGATCTGCCACAAGTCTAGCCTTCACTTCCTCAAATGCCATCTGGTGCTCCTGTGTCCATTCCCATTTACTGCCTTTGCGTAGTAAGTCATTCAATGGTTTGACTATTTTGGCAAAATCTGACACGAATGGCGGTACCACGACGCTACTCCCAGGGATTGCTGAAGTTATTTGACGGTTGAGGGTGGTTTCAATTCGGCGATGACCGCAACTTTTTCCGGATCTGTACCTATTCCTTCGCTAATCACTCGGTGTCTAGGTACAGCAGCTCTTTTTTGAAAAATTGGCACTTTTCCGGGTTGATCCTGAGATTTTCTACCTTTAGGCGTCGGAACACTTCTTTCAGGTTTTCGTGTGTTCCTCCAGCGTGCGCCCAATCACTATGATGTCATCTTGGTGGGCGAATGCATGCGGTGACATTTCGGGCCCGATTACTTGGTCCAGAACTCGTTGGAACGTTGCGGAGCCGAGTATAGACCAAATGGCATTACCCTCCAGTGGAATAGCCCTTTGCCTGGCACTGTAAAAGCCGTGTGTTGCCTGCTGCTTTTCTCCAGTGGGATTTGCCAGTATCCATCCTTTAGGTCCAAATGCCATCATGCCATCAGAATTTAGATAGAAAAATATTCACAATACAATTCATAACTCATTTAATTTTCAAAAGTAATTTTCGGTAATTACTTAATTTATTTACCAACCAAAAACTAATTTTGTTAAATTACTTCGTTCCGGGTAGTTCTTTCATTTCTGCATTTCTATTATTTCTTTAACTACGGTTTTGTTTCCTAAAATACAGGCGGACCTGCCAAATGCAGAGTTATTTGAGTAAAACGTCCGAGTAGTTTCGATCTCTAATATGACTGATATTTTAATGTTGAAGTGTGAGGATTACAAGAGGATATGTACATGTGTGAGTATAAGAGTATAAGAGTGCGTAGGGCGAATTCAAATAATGACGGCTACACCAATGTTTTATTATGGAGTCCCTTCTGAAGCTTTAGATGTTGTTTGCCTCACCCTAGGTCATTACCCTCCCAACTATAGCCTGCTATTTCATTTAAAGGTTATACAGGCCCTGTAACTTTATTTATCAGTTATATTTTGTCCCATCATCAGAATTTAGATAGAAAATATTAATACATTTAATCTTTATTTTCAAAAGTATTTTCGTAATTATTAATTATTTACAACCAAAAACTAATTTTGTTAAATTACTTTCATTTCCGGGTAGTTCTTTCATTTCTGCATTTCTATTATTTCTTTAACTACGGTTTTGTTTCCTAAAATACATTGTGCTGACTCTGCCCAAATGCAGAGTTATTTGAGTAAAACGTCCGAGTAGTTTCGATCTCTAATATGCACTGATATTTTAATGTTCAAGTGTGAGGATTACAAGAGCGATATGTACATGTGTGAGTATAAGAGTATAAGAGTGCGTAGGGCGAATTCAAATACAAACATATGATTACAGTGCGGGGTAGTTATCTAGAACAAGTTGGCAAGGAATTCAAATTAATACAGCTTTAAACAATAATAATAATAAAATGAAATTAGCATTATGATGTCATCGAACATTCTCCGCCCGTTGAATGATCCAAGGAGTATTCAAGCACCAATTTGCTCAGGCAGGGGCGCTATCTTACAGATGGGTCTTCGAATGGTTCGATTTTTTACCTTGATCTCGGCCACTCTTACTCGTCCATCAGCTCCGAAATGCGTGTTGGTGATGCGACCAAGGATCCATTCCTGGGGAGGTGCATTATCCTCGTGAACGATGACCATCTGGCCGATTTGAATGTTGGCATTGGGTTTGAGCCATTTGGAGCGCTCCTGAAGCGTGTGTAAGTAATCACGCCTCCATAGCTCCCAGAACTGTTGCTTCAAGTACGTTACACGCTGCCACCGCGTAAGATAGGATGGTCTGCTATCGTCAATTGAAGGCTCAGGTACGGACATCAAAGAGGACCCAATCAGCAGGTGCGCTGGGCTGAGTGCCTCTCCATCGTTTGGGTCTTCGGAGAGGGGTGCCATTGGTCTTGAGTTTAATATTGCCTCCGCCTCGATTGCAATCGTTTGAAGCTCCTCGTACGTTAACCCAGTGTTGCCCAAGTTTTTCATCATCAAGGTCTTCATGGACTTCACTGCGGCCTCCCACAAGCCGCCAAAGTGGGGAGCACGCGGAGGAATGAACTTAAACTCAAATCCCACGATGCTGCTGAAACTCTGTATATTCAATGTGTTGGCTTCGTCGAACAGCTGCTGCTTGAAGTCCTCGATCTGTGATTGTGCACCGACGAAATTAGTGCCATTATCACAATGGATGCGTAGTGGGATGCCTCTGCGACTAACGAAGCGCTTTAAACAAAGAATAAAGTTATTAGTAGACAGATCGGAAATGAGTTCTACGTGGATTGCTTTTGACGAAAAGCATATAAACACGGCCATGTATGTTTTATATGGCACCTTGCTTCGAATGCGGTATGATGTGGCGAAGGGTCCACATAGGTCGACTCCAGTTACAAAAAAAGGTCGTTGTGAGTGAAAGCGATCCACTGGAAGTGATCCCATTATTTGTTCCATTAGACGAGGCTTATAATAGTAACAGTGTGTGCAGCGCCGTACAATCTTTCGAACAATTTCTCTGGCGTTTACAATCCAAGCCTGGAGTCGCAGGATTCCAATGAGAGCCTTTGGTCCAGCGTGCATGTGCTGCCGGTGGGGATATTCAACCAATTTCAATGTGAAGCAATGATTCTTTGGAAGAAGAACAGGAAATTTGGCATCGAGTGAAATGGGCGCCTTGGCTAAGCGGCCTCCTACACGTAATAGTGTTATAGAATGGTTTGATCCGTCAGCCGCTGCTAGGAACGGATTTAGTTTTTGAAATTCGGGTTTTAAAATCTTCTTTTCCTTGAGCTGCTGCATTTCGTTGAAAAAGGTCTTCTGCTGAATATGTGATACGATGTGCTTGAACGCGTATTGCAATTCAGTTGGTGGTGTATGAATTATATCGACTACGTTCATTTTCCTATTGACCTTAACTCTATTGAAGACGCGCAACACAAAAGCTATGACTCGCAAAATGCGCCGATAGGATGAGAATTTGTTGATCACGTAATCGAATACATCTTCTTTGCTGCCACTATCGGTACATGTGAGGACTGTTGCTTTTCGCAGCTCCAACTCTTCTTCGGTGTCCTGAGAGTTTGGTACTGGTTGAGGCCATCCAGATGAGTTCTGACCTAAGAAGCTTGGTCCACGAAACCATATAGTTTCCATAAGCTCGGACGCTGCGCAGCCTCTTGACACAATGTCCGCGGGATTGTCCCTGCCCGGAACGTGTCTCCAAGTGATGTTTGAAGTGGTTGATTGCATCTCAGAAATCCGGTTGGCGACGAAACAGTTTAGCCTGGACGAGTGCATTGTTAGCCACTGTAGAACTATTCTTGAATCGGTCCAAAAGAAAATATTATTAATGTATTTTTCGAATTTTTGCTTAATCTTGGCCCACGTTTGACACAATAAATATGCGGCGCACAATTCTAGCCGCGGCAATGAAATTGCCTTTATTGGGGCCACTTTAGACTTGGCGATGATTAGCATTGATTTAAACTCTCCATTTAAGTATGTTCGTAGATATAGGCAACAGCCATAAGCTCGCTGCGATGCATCTGAAAATCCGTGTATTTCCGATAGATTTCTTGGTGACGATTTAATAAATCTCGGAACTTCGATGGATTGAAGATTGTGCAAATCTTCTCCTATTCGCTTCCACTGGGATTGAAGCTCAGGGGGAAGTGGATCATCCCAGTTTAGACGGTGCATCCACAACTCTTGGACCAATATTTTGCATCGAATAACGACTGGTGATACGAGCCCTAGCAAATCGTACAGGTGAGCTACAAGTGAAACGATGCTCCGCTTGGTGATGACAGAGATTGTAGGTAGTGTATACCTAAAACAGAAAACATCTAGTTTTGGTTGCCACGACATGCCCAAAGTCTTCGTTACATCTTTGGTATCAACCTTGAATTGAAACTCTGCTCCGTTGCCTTTTATTTTGCTTGTGTTCCATTTTGCTAGCTCCAATCCAGCCTTAGAAAGTATGCTAGTGACCTCTGCAGCCTTGAGATGAAGCTCTTCGACAGTGTCTGCTCCAGTAAGGAGGTCATCGACGTACATCTCTTCTTTAAGAACGGCTGCTCCGATGGGAAACTGATTGGAGAAGTTATCCGCAATATATTTCAAGCTCCTGATTGCTAGAAATGGTGCGCAGGACATGCCGTACGTGACAGTGTTGAGCTGAAACAATTCTAGAGGCGCAGCTGAGGATTCTCTCCAGAGAACAAGTTGATACATACGATCGTCTGGTGATACTTCAAACTGGCGATACATCTTGCAGATATCAGCTACAAGTGCATGACGATGTAAGCGAAAGGCTAGAAGTGTTAAGATAAGATTCTGCTGGATGCTTGGCCCAATCATCAACAACTCATTTAGAGAAAAGTTCGATGTTGTTTTGCATGATGCATCGAACACAACACGCAGCTTGGTAGTCGTGCTTTCTGATCTAAGGACTCCATGATGCGGGATTACATAATGTGTCTTCTGAGAGTCGAAATCAGATGCCAATTGCATGTGATTCAAATCTATGTATTCCTTCATGAATTTCACGTACATCTCCTTTAACAACGGGTTGCGGTTCAACCTACGTTCATTTTGCAGAAACCGGGATTTGGCAATTTCAAAAGATTTACCTAACATGTGAGGATTCTCTTTAAAGGGCAAGCTAACTTGGACCCGTCCAGATGTGAGAAACTTTGTGTTTGCCAAAAAATGCCGTTCGCATTCCTGCTCTTCTAGGGTGAAACCTTGATGGTGCGAATCAAACTCTTCGATTAGCCAAAACCTTTCTAATGCATCTTGCAGCTCCGTAGAACGTGTCATGTTGCATGTGACGACTTTCGATTGCGGAATATCAGAAACCTTTCCGCCGACGATCCAACCAAGTGCAGTATTGACCAGGCAGGGAAGACCTGGACCCAAAGAAACCTCTGCAAGGTCAATCTCTGTGGGTATATTCTATTGTGAAGTGTCAACGAATCGCTCTGGCTGCTTGAGCGATATTGTCTTGGCTACAGCGAATTGTAAATGCCATTCATCTACAGATAGTCGTGATCGAATCGTTGTTGAGACAGAGAATCTCATCTGCGTTCTGACATCGCCTATGCCAGAAATGTCATACTTCTGTCTTTCGAATCTGAGCTGAAGGAGCTTGGCCAACTCTTCAGAGATGAAATTTATTTCAGAGCCTGAGTCAAGCAAAGCTCTGGCTGGCTGAAATATTCCGAACTTATCCCTAATCAATACTATTGCCGTAGGAATTAAAGCGCGCCTCGAATGACGCGAAAGCATGGATACAGCATGTGTGGGTTCCCGCTCCTGCTGAGATGTGCGGTCAACAATTTGTGTTGGTTGCTCTGGATGAGCAGTTCTATGCAGAATAGTATGATGTAAGCCTTGACAAACTCGGCATCGGGATCTACTTGGACATCTGCTCGCCAAATGGCCGGTGCGCAAACAATTTATGCACAGAGAGGATTGCTTGATAAAATTAAATTTATCCTGCCAGCCTAGTAAACCAAATGAAGGGCACTGAGTGAGAGGGTGATCAGTAGCAGAACACATTTTACAAACACCGTGTGCCGTAACAAAGGCTCTCCTATTCTGCGTGGGCCTTTCCTTTGGCTTCTCATCAGATGATCGTTTAACATTGCTCTCCAAATATTGACAGTGACGGCTTAAACTGCGATAACAATCCTCCCAAGTAGGCAACACCTCGTATTCTTGAACCCGATCGTACGATGATTTTGAATCTGCATCAATTTTAGATAAAACAAGATGAATTAGTATTGCGTTCATAACATCTGCTTCTGATCCTAACGACAACAACGATTCACGCAGCGCGGAGACGGTATCCAAGATACAGCGCAGAGCTGCGGGATCAGATCTCTTCATCATTTGAATATCGAATAAGCTAGAAATGTGCTCTATGAAAATCAAAACCTTTTTATCGTAGCGCTCCTTTAACTGCTTTAACGCCTTTGGATAATTGATTTCGGACACTTGAAAGGGGGCCACGACACTCAGCGCGGCGCCAGACAAACAGCTAAGCAAGTAGTTAAATTTGTCAACACCTGATATAGAAGCGTCATCATGTACCATGCTAGTAAAGGCAGTGATAAACTTTATGTAGTCACCATACTTCCCGTCGAACTTAGGCAGCTTTAACGATGGCAAACGATTATGGTGCCCAGTTGCGCAATTGACCGATGAATTGAAGAAACTTGCATCTTCTGGCCGGTCCTTCTTTGTCGCCCCAATTCGAGTTATGACAATTGCCTTGGTGTCTATGTATATGTCCTCTAATTCTTGCCGGCCTTCGTCAGCAGGATCCTGCCGTTCGATCTGCGATTGAATTTGAAGAATTTGCTTGAAATACGATTCCAAAATCTGTGACTGACATTCAAGGGCAGCAATGTCGTTCTGCGGTTCGATGCGAGCTTTGAGATTGACTATGTTTCGCTGAATTGTATTCCTTTGCTGTCTTAACGTCACGAGGAGTTGAGTATCAGTCATATTGCGAAGCGTTAGTTAGCGAAAACTTAATGCGATTGTGGAGCAATTATTGATTGAAGCAATACCTTATCCGAATAAGTTGGCAATGCCCTTTGGCTCTGAGAGAGAAGGAACACTCCGATGCTGGGGAGAGTGGAACGACAAAACCGCGATTGCGTCTGCAAATAAAAGAGCAATTTTTGAGTGAACCAATACCTTATCCGAATATGTTGGCAATGCCCTTTGGTTGTGAAAGAGAAGGAACACTCCGATGCTGGGGAGAGTGGAATGACAAAAACCGCGATTGCGTGCCTAGCTTACGGTTCTTCGTTCCCTTTGTGCCGCTGTTCCTTAGCTTGCGAAACTGTACTTGCGACGGTTATGTGGCGCATACCCTTTATGCAGGTATCCGCGACGATCCAGTGGCGATAGTTTCGGTGATCCAACAATGCGTCCGGCGATCCAACGATGCCTCCGGAGACGATGCCAAAGGCACTGACAATAGTCCGATGAGCTGCTCTGCGTGCCGAAATACACCAAGTATTCTTGCGGTCTAGGATGCTGGGATCTATTTCCCTGCCGAATGCAGAGTGAATGATTTCCAGTGTGAATAGGATTGATGGTGGGACCTGCCGAATGCAGAGTCCTGTCACGGTCGCCAAAATGTGCTGACTCTGCCCAAATGCAGAGTTATTTGAGTAAAACGTCCGAGTAGTTTCGATCTCTAATATGCACTGATGTTTTAATGTTCAAGTGTGAGGATTACAAGAGCGATATGTACATGTGTGAGTATAAGAGTGCGAAGGGCGAATTCAAATACAAACATATGATTACAGTGCGGGGTAGTTATCTAGAACAAGTTGGCAAGGAATTCAAATTAATACAGCTTTAAATAATAATAATAATAAAATGAAATTAGCATTATGATGTCATCGAACATACATACTTGGTTTTGTTTATTTTAATTAAGTATCGAACTTCAGTGGCAGTATACGTGCGTTATATTGGGGTGGTACTTTACTAATTACATTTTTAAGCTGTTTTAAAGTTTTTACTTTATTGCATTCCAATAAACGAAATCATGTAAAAGAGAATTGCAAAATATCGGTGCGAGCGACTGATAAGCGTACATTAGGTGTACCTTTTTTATTTTTTTTTTATTATTACACTGCGCAACACAATATGTGCATGCTGTTTTAACGACTCACCCATTGCTCCTTGAAGAAGGCCTTCTTGAAGATGCTATATGGACTTGTTGGTGGAGAGATAATATAATTTTCTTTTACATGTTTTAGTTATTTTATTACTCTATTGCCAATTGATTTATTATGATTATTGCTAAATTTGTTGTAATTTTCGTTAGTTGCGATTAATTGTATTTGTTTTTAACTGGTTTAGGGGGGCATTAAAGAATTCAATTAGAAAATTTAACTACAGAATCAATTCACAATATTTTTTTTTCTTGGTGTGCCATTTTTGGGTCTGCTTCTTGGTTTTCTTTTTTTTTATATTAACTTGCACTTGCTGTACACCACTTTGCCATTCGATTTGTATTGAATATTTTTAGTTCGTTAATTTTAAGCCAATAAAAATATAGAAAATAACTTAGAACTATTGAGATAACTTTTCCGGCTTTAGATAATACTTTTTGTAGCTGTTTTAGTTGGGCGGGCTTTTAGATTTTGTTTTCCACTGATTTAATTTCTTTGCGGCTATTCTTGAGAATTTCTGCCAACAGCTAACTGCGCCTTTTCTTCTGTATAATTTTCCGACCTTTTCTGGCGTGGAGATCGGTGAAACTTTTTTCTCGTGGTTTGGAATTTCAGGTTTTCTTTGGTTTTATTTCGCTGGTGGTTTCTTTCGATAATGCGAACGACAGGGCTTTATCTCGCCGTGTTATTGCAGATAAAGGGCAGAGAGGCCAGAACTAAAAGAATGAGCAAAGGTTACATCAAATTGAACTAATTCTTTTCTTGGAAATATTTACCCTGCCGGCCCGCAAAAACTATTTTGGGTATATATAATGGGATGCTCGGATTTAATCAAGATTTTTGGTTAAAAGCACATGTGGCTTTAACCTTATCTCGCAGTCGGAGTCCCTGTGCGGTTTATCTTCGAGTAGCCGTTTGTGTTTTAGATCATTGTGTATCCTTGCTGTTATCCTTGTGCAGTTCCGTTGTGAATGTATTCGCTGTTTGGCGTAATCCTGGATGACTCTCGCCTCGGCCTTGATGTTCTTGTTGCCTGGCGTATTTTCGATGACTCTCGCTTAGGCCTGACGTATAATCCAATTGCCTCGCGATATCCTTGATTTTATTCCTGTGCCGTATCCTTGTGACTGTATCCTTGTTGCCTGGCGTATATTGAATGACTCTCGCAGCCGTTTTGTTAATATTCCGTGGTGTCCGCGGGTTGCTCGCTTGTGTTCTGCGTTTGTTGATGTTTAAGCTCGCTAACATGGAATGTCCGCTCTTTCTTTGTATCAACGTTCCCTATTTTGCAGATCACCAGCGAGACGAAATCTACGATTTGGTAGGGCCCGTCGTACCTAGGGGCCAATTTTGTGGCGAACCCTTCTACAGCTTTGGGCAGGGGGTGTTCCCTAGCCCAGGCATTCATTGCCTCCTCCTTAGGTTGTAATACCTAGCCTGATCCTGGGAGGTCTTGTCTAGATTTCGCCTTACGATCTCAAAGATTTCCTGTAGTTTCTGGGCGTTTTCATCTGGGGTTTCCGTGGCTCGCCCGGTGCCTAGGGTTTCTCTGTTGTAAAGGGCGCTCGGTAGTCGTGGCTCCCTGCCTTGGGTAAGAAACGATGGGGTGTTTCCAGTGGATTCCGATATGCTTGAGTTGACGGCCAGCATGATCTCAGGCCACTTTTCGTCCCATGTTATTTGGTCTTGTCCTGTGAACTGTGCAATCATAGTTCTGACCGTCCTGTTTGCTCGCTCCGTCGGGTTTTCTTGCGGCGTATAGGGTGCGGTGAATTGCTGTCTAATACCCATCTCAGCCAGAAAATTTTTAAAAATGCGACTCGCAAACTGCACTATGTTGTCCGTTATGACCACCTTTGGGGCCCCATATCTTGCAATTATCCGCTCCCTGAGCGGATTCGGTTGTCGCACTGCGTAGCGGCACTAGTTCCGTCCATTTAGAGAACCTGTCTATAAGCACCAGCAGCATTGAATTGCCGTGTTTCGAACGCGGTAGGGGTCCAACGAAGTCCGCGCATACTGTGGCCCACGGTTCCTCTGGCACTTGGGTTAGCATTTTGCCCGCCGCCTGCCTTTGATTCGGCTTGAACCTCATGCAGCTTTCGCATTTACTTACGTGGGCTCTGGCATACCTGCATATCTGGCCAGTAGTATTGGGCTGCCAGCCGTGCTATTGTCCTTCGGCTTCCTACGTGCCTACGTTCCTACGTGAGTCGTGGTTTTCTTTCAGCACCGTTTCTCGTAGAGCTCTCGGGACGCACATGTTCCATGTAAAGACATCCTCACTGCCCGCTCTATGTGGTATGCTTCTGTACAGATTCTCGCCTTCCATAACGTCATATCTTGTCACACATCTCTTGAAACCAGCGGCACGCTGCTGAAGCTTCCGCCGCCGATGTCTCCTTTATGCCTCTATGCGTTTTGGGCAATGGCTGCCTTGACAGAGCGTCTGCCACCACGTTCAGCTGTCCCTCCCTGTACGCTATCTCAAAGTCGTAATTCTGCAACTCCAGGGCCCATCTGGCGATCCTTCCTGAAAGGCTTTCTATGTTGTTGAGCCACTTCAGGGCCATACGGTCGGTTACTACTTTAAAGTGGTAACCATCCAGATATGGTTTGAGTTTTCGGTTCGCCCAGACAATTGCCAAGCACTCCTTTTCCGTCGTTGAGTAGTTCTTCTCAGCGCCGTTGAGCGTTCGGCTACGTATCCTGGGTTAATATTGCTCCGATGCCGTAGTCGCTGGCATCCGTTTGTAGGGTGAACGATTTGTTGAAATCCGGGCACGCTAATACGGGATCTGCCACAAGTCTAGCCTTCACTTCCTCAAATGCCATCTGGTGCTCCTGTGTCCATTCCCATTTACTGCCTTTGCGTAGTAAGTCATTCAATGGTTTGACTATTTTGGCAAAATCTGACACGAATCGGCGGTACCACGACGCTACTCCCAGGGATTGCTGAAGTTATTTGACGGTTGAGGGTGGTTTCAATTCGGCGATGACCGCAACTTTTTCCGGATCTGTACCTATTCCTTCGCTAATCACTCGGTGTCCTAGGTACAGCAGCTCTTTTTTGAAAAATTGGCACTTTTCCGGGTTGATCCTGAGATTTTCTACCTTTAGGCGTCGGAACACTTCTTTCAGGTTTTCTGTGTGTTCCTCCAGCGTGCGCCCAATCACTATGATGTCATCTTGGTGGGCGAATGCATGCGGTGACATTTCGGGTCCGATTACTTGGTCCAGAACTCGTTGGAACGTTGCGGACGCCGAGTATAGACCAAATGGCATTACCCTCCAGTGGAATAGCCCTTTGCCTGGCACTGTAAAAGCCGTGTGTTGCCTGCTGCTTTTCTCCAGTGGGATTTGCCAGTATCCATCCTTTAGGTCCAAACTGCTGATGTACCGCGCCTCCTTTAGCTGATCTAGGATGTAGTTTATGCGAGGCATGGGGTAGGCATCCTTTACAAATTTCTCGTTGATCTGCCTGAAATCTACGCATAGTCTCCACTTACCTGTCTTCTTTCTCACCATCACGATGGGGGAGCTGTATGGGCTTTTTGAATGCTCTATGAACCCCATTTAAAGGAGCTCGTCTACCTTCGCATTGATTTCCCCTTAAACTTTTATATTCTTGGGGTAGTATCGCTGCTTGATAGGTTTGTCGTCCTTCATCGTGATCTGGTGCTCTGCCATGTTTAATGTCCCCGTCATGGAAGTCCGCCAGCTCTACTTCCAGGAATTTCATTGTGTCGTTGTCCTCGTGTGTCTCTTGCATGAGTGCCACTGATAGCTTCTCCTCGAACCATCCATTGTGTCGATTCCTGGCTGGTATTATTATTTCGTGTCCAGCACACTTTATCTCGGTTCCGACTTGTGTTAGAAAGTTCCACCCTAACACCAACGAATCCACTACCCCTGGTAGTATAAGCAGGCTCATTGTCAGTCGTTTGTTCCCGAATTCGACTTCCACATCCTCGCTTATGAAGCTCGCTGTTTCCCCGGTGCCGATTATGGCTTTATACGTGCCTCCACCAATCGTTACCGCTGCGGACAACTGCTGCTTCTCCTCAATCAGCTTGCCAGTTAGTTTGGAGAGGTAGCATTTTGCGAACCCCTTCCGCCAGTCTGCGGCTGGGATCGCCGGCCATTTCCCGCTTGCTGGCTGCTCTCGACGCTCCTGACACCCACTTTGCCGCACACCCAGCAGAACAGCAAGCGTTGGTTTCGGCAGCCACGTTCCCAGTGTCCGGATCCGCCACATTTCCGACAGGCCTCCTGGGGGTCTGTAATGTGGGTATTCCCTTGTGGCCTCTGACTTGTGTTTGGTGGTCTCCATGCGGTTTGGGTTGGCTGTCTCTGTTGGCTCTGGTGTTGTGTCCATTGGCACTCATAGGCTGCGTCGGTTGCCTGATGCCGTTGGCCTTGCTGTGGTGGTGTCCATTGGCCGTTATTCGGGGCGTTGGTTGGCTGCCGTCCATAGCCCTGTTGTGTTGGTGTCCGCTGATGGTTTCGTCGAGGTTCTTGGTCGACAATGTCTTCGCACCTTCTGCATATAGCTTGCGGACGGGTTGCAGGCTTTGCCTTTGAGAATTGGTTCTCCTGAGCGAATGCTTCCCGCTCCTTATCCAGTTCCTCGGCTAGGATCATCAGCGTGTCTTGGTCGGATACTTTGTAGGCTCTGAGGGCAATTCTGAGATTCGGCGTGCAGTTTTCTTTTATGATGCATGCGTGTGCATGTCGATCATATATTCTTTGAACGAGTCGCTGTAGCCCTGCTTCCGTTGCTTGACCTGATCCGTCAGTTTCGTAAAGAAATCTCTTGGCAGGAAGTAGGTGTGGAAGCTTGTTATTGGAAATGAACCACTTCAATGCCCTTCCTTTGAGTAATTCTGGCATAGCTCGGGGGATCATGTCCAAGTCCAAACCGTATGTGTTGGCGGACCATTCCACTTGCTCTAGGAACTCAAATGGTTTCTCAACACCAGCGAATCTGAAGGGCCATTCGCGTACTTGTTTCGCGACGGCATAGTCTGGCTGGCTAGGTGTCGGTATCGGCGCTGCCGTTTTCCTCTCCTGGTTTCGCTCTCTCTTTTGACTCTCCTTTTGCACGTTGTCAAAGCTCAGACTTGCTTGGGCTTATTTTCTCGGGGTATGCTGCCTCCAACTAGTTTCAGATCGCGGCAAGTTTCGGGTCGTTCTCTGTCTCAGAATAGTATTCTGACAATGCCCTTCTCTTGTCTTCTGCTTTGCCTTCCAGAGCGATGCCTAGCCTCTGTGCGACGTGGGCGAAGTCCTCTGTCTTAAGGCGGTAAATCCACTTCTTTCCCATTGTGTTTTAAGTCGCTTTCACTGCTGGAACTATCACGTTTTAAGCGCCAGATGTAACGAACTGATTTTTGTTGTCTGCTCGCTACGAGATTCGTGCGGCTAGCTCAGAGAAGTTGGGTGTTCGTCCCACCAAATTTATATAAACGTGACCGCCCAGTAGATCAGTGAGAAAACACAGAATTCACGGGTTCGAGTTGGATTTATTGCGGGTGTGATTACAGCGGGCTTGATGGCTAGGTTGGCCTTGGTGTCGCCACTTGTGGTCCTCGATGTCTCCTGGGGATGCTCGCCTCTGTGCATTGCTGCGTCGCCTCGGTGGTTGCTGGGCTTGTTGACTCCGTGTTCCGGTCCTGCAGATCCCTGTAGCTCCGTGTAGATGCTCGGCGATGCTCGTGCACGATGTATGGGCTCGACGACTACTTGTAGCGCCTCGGTCTCACAAGGCGATCAGCCGTGTGGGCTTAGGGACGCGTCACCGTTCCCAGACTAGGGTGAACAGGTGCTGCGCTCTACAGGCCTACGCCAATAGACACACAACCGCCTGTCCCTGGCTCTGTCCCGGATGGTCCCACTAGGGTTTCACTCGGATCGCGCTGACAGTCTAGGTAATACCAGGAATCTACGTAGCGCTCCACCTTGCTTTTACACCTAGTGCAAACGAACGTTCCACCCTGGTCTGACCCTCTTGCTTGTTGACCGTGACGTTTCCGCGTAGCTCGATGTTCTGGTAATACGCCGATCCCGGGCTCGTAAAACCGTTAGGTTTCTCTAGGACAGCGCCTTGAGATGACAACCGGTTCGCCCTGTCTGGCTGTTCTCGCCAGGACCTGTTCGATTTCCCCTTGACAGACTGGGCTGACGCCGGGACACGCCAAAAGAGTATTTGGAACAAGGCACCCTGGGTTTAGATGGCTCTCAACCGGAGTTTTTGATCTCTTGTCGCAGGAATTCACTGATCAACTCAACTTAGTCGTAACAGGAGTAGAAACGGTTCGCCTTGACTTAGCCGTGTGATGCCCTCTGGACGTCAGCTACCTGTGCATCAATTCAGAGATTCCTGGTGGTCCAATTCGAAGTCTCCACTCTCTCACTCTCCGCTCCTTGCTCTCCAAACTCTCTTTGGCAGAGTTTTCTCTCCTAACCTCGAAGTCTCCAAACTCTTATTCTCCACTTCTCGGTCTCCAAACTCTCACTCTCCAAACTCTCTTTGAAAGTTTCTCTCCACTCGCTTTTCGGCGCGCCGCTTCTACGCTAATTCGCCGCGTAACTGGTAAGCGGCCGGTTTCCGTTATTTGGCTGCGAGAATTTGTGTGGTAGTAAGGATCGACCAATTAATGTCAATATAATAAGTAAACTTCTATAATTTTGTTTGTTGAAAATCTAAATTTATCATTTTTGTAATTTCAAATTGAATAGGAATTATCTGCAAGGGTATGTACAATTCGGCTGGCCGAATTTAGCTTCCTTTCTTATTAAACTTAATTTTAATATCACTTGCGGCAAAAAGGATTTTATACAAATATATATAGGGAAATAATATTAAACAGTATTAAAAACACTTAAAACACTTAATTTACTTTAAAAAAAAGTCAAAATTTGCAAGTTTTTAAAACTTTAAACTAAATTTACAAGCAGAAGGAAAGTAATCGCACCGATTAAATGTAGGCCTTAAAAAGAAAACGAAAAAAAAAAACTTTAAAAATGCTCTGAAATTATTTTACAAGGATGCGCAAAATAAAGCACAACGCCACTTCGTTTTTTTTTCTTGTAAAAACTTGTGAATAGTCACAACACTTAACATACTTGTGCACCAGCACTTATAACACACTACGAAATTTTGCAAGTCTTAAAAAAGAGTGCCTATTTGCTTTAATTCACTGTTCACAGTTATTGTTTTCAAATAGCGCGCAAATCTTTTCACTTCACTTTTCACAAAAAAATTGACTAATCGCGTGTTCTTGGTGACGTTTTTCATACCTAATATGAGATTCGGGTAGGGGGCGCCATAATGGAAAGCAATTGTTGAAAAATATTTAGCCACACTGTTTTATAAAATTTGTCAGTTATATTTCATATTTATATTTCAATTTAAAACAGCGGTCGGCACACACAAAGAGCATACTTTTGGCAAAACTGGTAAAGGACCCAAAACTGTAGTTTTTGGCTATGTCGCAATTTAGTTATATCTCTCTTTAAAAAATCTTAAAATTATTCTGAGTAATTTTTGTGAAAGATAAAGAGTGGCACTTCTAAATTACTTTGACAGCAAAACAAACCATGAATCCGTTTGCCTGTAAAACACACGGAACGGTGGCCGTCTTTAGCATTTTTTCAACTTTGGAGGTCCTTTGCAGTTTAGTTTGGGTATTTGAAACGAATTCAGAGTAGTAGCATCCATCGAGGTAAATTTTTGATATAACTTTGAAAAGTCGAAGATTGATAAAGAGCACTGCTAACTTGATGTGCACTGATATCAAGTTAGCAGAGCAATATCATTATTTAAAAAAATATATATTTAGACGAGAGCAAAAAAAATAGAAAATCCAAAGTTGGACTGCTACTTTATGCACATTATGGATATGCTTTGCTAACTTTGCGCACAACCATAACTCCTGCCGCTGACTTCTCTCCATAAGCTCGGTGTGGGTCTTCTTTTCAGTGGCTTGCCATTACACTAAGGTTCGGACGCACCACCGATCCAGTGCATCAGAGTAGATGACAGGCCCCATGTGCTGCTAAGCATCTTCTTGAATGCACCCTTTCCAATACGAGGGGGCGCTGCCGTGCGTGATAGACGCGATGTCGAAAATAAAGATATAGTTCGAGGAAAAAAAAGTAATTCTGTGCTAGGTAATGTAATATTAATGGTTTTAGGAGAGGCAGAGAGGCAGAGAGTCAGAATTTGAACATAGTACTCTGAAAGGTTCATGCATGTCATAGGGAATTAAGGGAAAGTAATTTTTAGTTAATCTACTTGGAACGAAAAAGTTAAGACGGCCAACCAAGTCGGAGCTATCAATTTCACCTCGAATAAGGTTATGAATGAAGACAGTTCCAAGTATCGTTCTATGGTTGGTTAGGGAGGGTAAGTTAATTGGAAGTAATCTACTAGAATAAGAAGGTAAAGGTAAAGAAGGTAAATTACCTTAAGGCAAAAAGTAAAAAGTTCTTTTGTACGGATTCGATACGGTCAATATGAATTCCGTATTGGGGACTCCAGACGGGTGATCCTTGCTAAAGTATCGGCCGGACGAGCGAGATGAATAAGGTCTTAGTAATATAAGAATAATCAAATTCATTAGACCACCTTTTAATAAAGCTAAGCGCACCCCAGCTTTATTTTACATGGATATTGAGGAGTAATACAACGAAAAGTCATCACCTTACACTTGGAACCATTAAAATTCAGCGAATTGTCGGGGCACCATGTTTGGAAACTATTTAAATAGGAAATGAGGTTAAATTATATTTTCAAAAAGCGTCGGGATAGCTGACAATTAAATATACCTCTATAATTGTTTGCTTCCAATTTATCACCTTTCTTATGGAGGGAAATCACAAAGATTCCTTCCACATAGAAGGAAATTGAGAGGTTTCTAAAGATAAGGTAAACCATTTGAGGAGGGGCTTGCAAAGGGCTTCTGCGCAATATCTAAGCACGCAGCCGGGAATTGCATCGGGACCATGTGAATAGACAGGCCTAACATTTTGGAGGTCAATTAATGGGGCGCTTTCGTTTAATGTGGAACAAAATATTAAGTTAGACTTGGATACAGTGTAAGAATAAGGCCGTGTACAGTGAGATGAAGACGAATATGTCGTTTGAAAAAACTGAGCAAATAGATCGGCTATTGCCTGATCAGTTGTTGTTGTCATGTTTTCAAAAGATAGCGAGGAAGGATAATTTGTGGATTTACGCTTAGTGTTAACAATTAACTGTTTCGGATCCTGAGAGAATTGGATTTTAGGCTAGGTTAGGTTAGAACAGAATGGTTGGGGATTATAAACTAATCCCCCCACTTAGGCCACATTGGGCCCCTTGTGATACTATATGATCACTGGGTAAACTCCCAATCCGCAGCGCGCTGTCCACCTTGAGAGTGTGGATAGGGCTCTCTCCATCAAGTTGCAGAGCGTTTGAGGAACCACCACTTTAGTTCCCGCTTCCTCTAGAAGTAATAGAAGTTTATTAACAACTATTACCCATAGAAGAGGGGAAAGTACACCGCCCTGCGGTGTTCCTCTACTAACGTTCCTAGACGCTTGTGCCGATCCCATAGTGGAGTATACTACCCTACTGGTAAGCATGGTATGTATGAGTCTCACTATAGGATGGCTGCCAGCTAGGGTTGGTAGTTAGTCTGATGTGTGGAAAGGTGTCAGAGGGCTTGCCGGCCTTTTGTATAAATATTACTTCAATGTCCAGCCATCTGGATAAAACGTGATTCAGTGCCAGACAGCTGTGGAAGATGACCGTCAGCTAAGGGAGGGTTGTATCTATTGTCCGTTGTAGTTGGGCTGGGAAGAAGCCGTCAGGGCCGGGTGATTTGAAGGTCTTAAAGGAGTTGATAGCCCACTTGATACGTTCAGGGTTTTGAGATTTTGACTATGCTTTGCTCGTCGAGGTTCTAAGCCATGTGGAGGTTCTCTACTGCTTGCGTATTTTTAGGGAAGTGGGGGTCTAGCAGGGATCAAGGGTTTCCTGGGTGTTTCCCGTCCAGGTGTCCTCCTTGGTTTTAGGTAACCAACGGTTACTGGAGATTTTGCTAAGATTCTTCTGAGTCTGGACGCATCCGCTGTAGATTCTATGCTACTGCAGAAGTTAGCCAATTCTGGCTAACCAATTGGCTTAGCCAATGGCCTCTCCACAGATGTCAGTAAAAGTATTGACTAGGTTTTCTAATTCGGTGACTGTCAAGTATGTGAATCGGTGGAGTATTTAGGTTTCTAGCGAGGAGTTTTTTGTAGTAACCCCAGTTTGTACGTCTTAGATTTCTAATATTCTCGGGGAGCATTCTAGAGATATTGTAAATTCTATATAACGGTGGTCGGAGAAGGAGTGTTCGGCCCTCACTTTCCACTCTTCAAGACTTCCCTCCTATTTCTTGTGATAGTTGCTGTATGATGATATTTGGTAATGGCCCCTCTTGGTCATGGGCCAGGTGATGAGTGTGTGAGTTTAGCTCCAGTCTGACTGAGGTCAAGTCGCCTTCGCTAAACTGTGGGACTAGAAATGTGTTAAAGTGTTTTTTAGTAAGTATGCAGGTCCTAGGTTTACCCTTACTCTTAATATGAAAAAGCTTGTATTTGGGGGTTGATAAGCCATAGATGTTGTCTCCAACAATCCATGGTTCTTGGATAAGGACTATGTCTATGGTGCTCGTTTAAAAACGAGTGAGGAGGGCAGCAGGTTAGCTGTGGTGCAGGTTAATCTCCAGATACTGCACCATTATGGGGCTAGGTTCAGGCTGGATTCCCTCTGCTTCCTCCACTATATCCTGGAGCACGCCTCAGTCGGGACGTGTCGTGGGTGCACAGCTGCTTTAAGTCCTCCATGAGCTCCGTGTCGGTCGACACATACCCTGTGTGGAGGGTCTCCTCTTGCTCCATTTAGTCGAAGCTCGGGGGTTCGTAGGACGCACAAGCAGCAAGGTGGTCCGCCGCTAGTTTGTCGTGTCGTAGATGCGGACGGGGCCACGCATAGGCCAATATGGCCCTTAGTTGTCCGGCTAATCCTCGAGATATTTTATTAGGTTTTAATGTCCACAAGGATCAAGATGTATTTCGCGAAGGCAAGAAGTTCGCCTGGTTCTCTGCTGGAGGCGTCTTCTAGTGATGCCAGAACTGGGGCACCGAGGTATCTTGCACATTGTTCTTGCAATTCGGCAAGTCTCGGTATTCCTCCACCTTCTTTTTGCTCGCGTATCCGCCTGGTTCTCCAGGGCGCTTTGTAGCGTTCTGAAAGAAACTAGCACGTTCTCCGTTCTCCGTTCTCTCGTTCGTCAGCTCTACGCCCTCCTTTTCAAGAACGTCAGCTGTCTCGTTGCCATCGATGCCCTGGTGGCTGGGAACCCAATAGATCCGCACTGACTTCATCGTGCTAAGGCTATATAGTGCCTCCCTGCTCGCCATTACATTTTTGGAACTGACCGTTGACGACTGCATGGATCTTATCGCCGATCATCGTATGATCGGTTTATACTTTGAGCCACATCTGCCGCTTTCCTTATGGCAAAGACTTCTGCCTGGAATATGCTACAGTCGCTGGGTAGCTTATATGTCAGCCTTATTTCAGGGTCCGTACAGTATAAGCCCGCTCCTACTTCTCCTTCCATCTTGGAGCCGTCTGTGTATATGTTGAGGTGTTGAGTCTGGTCCCGACCCGTTCTCCATTCGTCTGGGCACATGAACGAGGTTGTTTTTACCTCCGGGCACGTTCTGGGGGGTCATGTATTCCGTTTTGTTGATCATGGTTCGGCCGATTGAATTGTGTCCGAATCTTTGCGTCGTTATATTGCCTGATGCAACTAGGCGTTGTGCTGCCTTTCCTGCAGTTAGTTGAGCATGGATATCTATGGGGTCGATTCCGAGGATCATTTCTAGAGCTTTAGTTGGGGTTGACCTCAGCGCCCCCGTTATGCAGGCCAGTGCCTGCCGCTGAGTTCTCTCCATAAGCTCGGTGTGGGTCTTCTTTTCAGTGGCTTGCCACTACACTCAGGCTCCATACATCAGAGTCGGACGCACCGAGATGTAAATCCAGTGCATCAGTGTAGGCGACAGGCCCCATGTGCTGCCAAGCATCTTCTTGGACGCATATAGCGCCACGATGGCCTTTTTCACCCTTTCTAATATATTGGGTCTCCATGCCAGCTTGCAGTCCAGTATTGTTCCGGGGTACTTGACCTGTGCTTTCGGGGTAAGCCTGGTTGCGACAATATTTGGGGGGGGGGTCCATTTCGGTACCTTGTATCTCTTAGTAAAGAGAATGAGGTCCGTCTTGTCCGCATTAATACTGAGTCGATGGACAAACTCGCGTAATAATTATACCTATGGCGTTCGCGTAGGCAGTTATTTTTGAGGCTCGAATCTCTTAAATAGATCGTCGACCACCAAATTCCATAGAAGAGGCGAGAGGACCCCACCTTGTGCTGTGCCTCTGAGTGCCCCCTTTACCATGGAAGCAGTGCCCCACTCTGAAAGTACACGCTGTTAGGGCCTCTGCACTGTCCTCAGTCCACTGTCCGTCGTCGCGCTTTAGCTGACTCTGTATGGTAGGCTTCGTTGAAAGCAGCTTTCGGAGCCTAGCTGTTTCCGGGACGTTCTCGATGCTGGAGCAGAAGCACGAGGTTATTTGTGCCCTGCGCGATTCCTTCTTGTAATCCCTAAGTAGGATTTTGTATTCCTTGTTGATGATCTCATTGTCTGCCTCTTTGGCGATTTTGAAGAATTCTCGGAGGTTATTTCTTTTGAGTGTCAGTTCCGGATTCCACCTTGGTGGCTTGGTCTTCTTCTTTGTTCTTTATGTCGGGCATGCTGCGTGATACGCATCCAGTAATTCCTTAGACAGGGTCTCTAGGGACGTTTCTATGTGTATCACGGATTTTACTGCGCCCGGTCTAGTCGCGAGTTTTGAGGTCACTGTCCTTGTAAACTTTTTCCAGTTCGTGTTCCGGGGGTTTCTATACACAGTTACCTTTGGGGTACTTTTAAAATCGTATCTGAACTGAATATACCTATGGTCTAAGAAGGATGGCGTTTTTAGGACCCTCCATTCGGAGACCAAAGTACTCAGTCCCCTTATATATCTAGCACGTTTGACGAGGTGCCTCCTACGAAAGTGTGTTCCTCCCCCTCGTTTGCTATATATAAATTTGTAGATGTCGTTGCTTCCCCACACGCTGTGGTGTGCATTGGCCATCCTTCGAGCCGAATTCCACTAAGATGCTCAACTCTTGTGGTGGCGACGGTCCATCGTGTGCCATGTAGCAGGACACTACTAAGAGGCGCTTCTCCTCGCTTTCTATCATCACCGTAGTGAGTAGAATGTTTTGTAGTTTGAGGACCTTAGTCCGGCTACGATATTCCCCGAGGCAATCCATGGCTCCTGAACCAAGGCTATGTCGACGGGCCCTTGCTCCAGGGCAAACAGGAGCTCCGCCGATGCGATTATGCTTTTATTAAGATTGAGCTGAAGCACCCTCAGAGACATGGGCGGCTGGCTCATCTCCCCTCGACGGGTTGGCTTTAACTCTTCGTCTTCCGAGTCATTCATAGCAAGGTCCTGGCCGGCATCTACGATGGCTTCGAGACCTATGTCCTTTTCCATCTCGCCTACCTGCAGGATGTGTGCGCCCTTGTCCTCGTGGTGGCGCTTCTTGAGACGCAGGTCGACACTACCAATGCCCCACGCCATCTTCCCGAATCTTGGGTACAGCAGATCCTCCGCCTCCTTGTTGATTTGGAGAACCACACTTCGGCCCCCCTCACTGGGTAGTGGGTTGGCCATGTGCAGAATCTTCCAATCTGCCGTTGGGACGTCTGGATTTTGCCGTTGAAGCAGCTTCAGCGCCTGATCCCCTTGGATTGCGATAGGGAAGACCAGTTTCGTCTTCTTCAGTGAGGATGGGATTAGTTTCCTGTACACCACCTCTAGCTTGGTCCCCTCCCACAACGCCACCAGTTGGCCGACCGTTTGCGTCAGCCATTTCCTGGTCGGTTCGTCGTTGCACTTCAGGATTTCAACACCGTTCAGCCACCATGCATTATCGAATGTGGGTATGGGGGCTGTGGGTGCCTTTTCCATACGTTTACAGAGAGACTCAACGAGTCGCGCATAGAAGATCTTCCAGCGCGCCTCCGTCCTCTTCCCATTCTCGTCGTTCCTGTCAATGAGTGCCACGATCAGGTGTCGGTTAAGTACATCACTGACCCTGGCCTTTTTGTTGAGCTTCACTGCTACTTTGGGTGACGGAGGGCCTGCTTCCTTGGGCCCGCGTTTTTGCTTGCTCACCGGAATGTCCTTGGCGGCACTCTCGTGTGAGCGTTGCTTTTTGTTGGCAAACTCCTCTACCTTGTTCGCAAATCCGCTTGTCGACGCCATCGCGGGTTTGCTTGCGAAGTGCAGCCTTCCATCCTTTTGCTCTGCCCAAGCTAGCCTTTCCTTCTCCTCTTGGGAAAGGGTCGCTTTGTCCTGGAGCCGGCTCTTAATCTTGAGGGCTGCCTTGTATTGCGCCTTAGCCTTCATACCCTCACTTCTACGATTCGGCCCTTTCCTACGATGAGAGTTGGAACCGTGTTCAGGCAAGCGGGTATGGCTTGTTTTGGCTTCGTTTAGCCCGCTCTCCGAGTCCGAGTCTACTACGACAGCGGCACCCGTGCGACTTAACTTTGCATAAGATGTTATGGCAGTAGCATTGTCGCTGAGATGACCTGCTCCCATCATCCCAGGGGTTCGACCGCTGGCGACACGCAGAGAGGATTGCTCCTCCCCGTGCATGCGGATGGTAGCAGTCGTACTTCCCATCGACGTTTGGGCTGACATCCCAGCCAGTCGGGGAGTGGGCTTCCGTCGTAGGTGCCGCCCCAGCCGGAGGCCACGGCCCACCAGCCGGCGTAGTCCTGGTAGCGGTCGTTGAAGCTGGGCAGCTCCACCCTGTTGACCAGGTGCCAGAAGTCGACGTGCGGGGTGCGGATCAGGGAGATGTCGTTGTGCAGGTTGCCGCTGTTGAAGTGGTGGTGCTGGATGATGTCGCCGCCGCCCACCCAGTGGGAGTACTGGGGCTGGGTGCGGATGCTGGCGCCGTAGTTGATGGTCACCCCGTTGGCGTTGTTGGTGCAGTGGGCCGCGGTCAGGACCCAGGTGTTGCCGATGATGGAGCCTCCGCACCACCAGTTGCCGCCGTTGCCGCTGAAGGACAGGCCCACGATGTAGGGCACCTTGCCCCCGTAGGCTGGGTAGCCGTTGGTGATGCGACCCTGGATGTCCTTGACGGGCACGGGGGTCAGCTTCTGGGTCTGCTCGGCGGGAGGGGCGGGCAGGGCGGTGGCGGCGGCCACGGCCAGGGCCAGGAATACGACCAGTTTCATCTCGGACAGTTCTTACAACTCATGGTTTTCCCAGAGTCTGGCCGCCCTTTTATACCAAATCCACTGCCTTATCAGCCCAAGAACTTCTGTTGGCTGCCTGTAAAAGCGGGAGCCGTATATTATGGCCAGTTTTTGGCATGACAAGTTTTGCCGGGGAGGAAGCGGGTCTTTGGTGAAATTATGACATGCTCTTAGGAACTCGATTGCTGTCCACTTTGTAATATTTTTGCTAACTAAATTATGGTAAACATGTAAGTTGTTTAGCTCTCCATTTGTGACTGAGCTATTTTTGGTTAAAATATTTTTTATGAACCCGCACTTAATTTATAAGGGTCTTCATTCCTTACATAAACTTTTGCAATATTTTTTTATTGTATATATGGGTTGTCAATTGTTTGTAGTTTTTGGTTTTATATAATAGTAACATAATTTACATAGTAATGAAGAATAAATATAAAAATAATAAATGAAATTCACAATCTACCTACAGTGAGTGACACTTATACTGATTTCCTTGTAGTAAATATTATCAGCACAAATACAAATAATTTATAGTAGCTCTTGACTGTGGCTCAGATAATTAATTTAAGGGATTTATTATTTAGAACTTAAAGAGGAAATGATTCAAAAAGTTTTACTATACAATCTGCAGTTCAATCTGTTAATTATCCAAATTTCTTATCTATAATTATATCCATCGTATCCACAGGGGAAAAAAATATTATATTACGGTTTATAAGAGTGACAATATTTTTCAACTCACTGAGATTGCACAGAAATTGTTTCAACATAAATTCGATTCAGTGGCGTAACCATGATTGGTTTAAGAAGGGGTTATAATACAGATTTTGTGTAGCATACCTCTGAAAACTAAGTTTTGCTTAGAACTTCACCGGAGACAGGGGGGCCTAACCCCCAAATCCCCCTGAGTCGATTTAAATCCAACCAAATATTAAATTTCAACCTCGTCGCTCATACTGGTTTGTTTTCAGGGGAACCACCCACTTGCGTTTTATACCTACCGCCAGGCACCTCCAACCATGGGCACTGATTCAAGGGGTTGAACCAGTCGCCTTAGCTAGATACTGCATTGCCCCAGGGAGGACAAGCGACATTGCATTACCATGCTCAGGGATAAGCAGTGACCATTGCCCAGCCAGCACCCTCGTGAAGGGTTCAGCTGGAGGATTTTTGCCAGCCTGCTGCTGCAAGTGTTCCAGGCATTTTTGGTTGAGAAGGATCACCACGTTCTTGGTGACGCGCTCTGTCTTCTCGACCTTTACCACCTTCCAACCTTCTGTTGGAAGCTTTGGGTTGAACCTTGTCAAGAGGCTAAGAATAGCCTCTGGCTCAGAGGGTTCAGACGGCAACCACACCCTCGCCGTTGGTCTGGACGGGATTTCCGCTGCCTCGCAGAGGGCCAGCTTAGCCCCGGGGTAGAATACGCCAGTTTTGGTGATGGCAGCCTTGTATAGTGCTGCCGATCTGTCGTCCTCGCAGGCGATCAACTTGACACTGCCCTGGTACCACCCTGAATCTGTGCAGTCGGGGTGCGGTCCTGGGTTCTCGTCCAGCACTTTCAATGCCACCGTCGTAAGTACCCGCCTAACCAGACCCCACTGCCGCCTTCATCGTTGTGGTCGATGACGCCTTTGATCTTTCCACCTAGACCACGTGCCGCGGCTGGTTGTCTTGGCTTTCTTGCTCACTGGTTGAGCCACTTCGATCGGTCTCTCCCGTTTGTTGCTGTCGGTAGGTATGTTTGCGGGGTCGATGTCTGGAATTACCGCCTTTGCCCAGGCGATGACCTCCTGGATCTTTAGGTAATCCTCCTTTGACGTCTGGTCCTCTCGTATAGGGTTTGTGGCCAGACGTTTCGAAATGCGGTAAGCCTTTTTGCGTTCCAGTAGCCCTGCCTGGTTTGTTGGTGTCCGCTTAAACTCCTTAGCCCTAGTACTTACCACAAGGTTGGTTGGTTTGGCTGGTTAGCCGTCCCAGCGATGGTAGGTGTTTTGGTCTGGCTTTTGCGGTTTGTCGAGGGTGTTTGGCTGCGTGGTCCGCTGGCCTTGGCTGGTGTGGATGTTGCATGCGTTGGGGCTTTCGGTACGGCACCCTTGCTTATTGGTCGTCTGTGGTGGTGACCTCCGACTTTTTATGAGTGTCGGGCTCTGTTGTTTCTTGATTGTTGTTTATGTTAATACTCTCCATGATTGTTCCCACGAGCTGAGGAGAAAGGACAGATCCACCCGGGCAGAGATCCACTGTACCCGGGTAAGGCTGGATTAGAACAGGCGGTCGCCACTTGCCTGAGCCCACCGTTAGAGACTGAGTTATTGGTTGACCCGGGTTCCCAGCCAGATTGACTCTCGGCACGGTTCGAGTGACACCTTAGTCCAGACCGGGGTGAGATGAGTGTTGGGGGATAGAGAAGAGGTAGGCTTATGTGTAGGGAGAGGTTTGTGTGAGCTATTTGTCGGAGGCGGCAGCACAAGCGCGACGTCGGTACTGCTACTGCGCAGATACCCGCTGACTGTCCGGGGCTACTTATTGGCGCTTTATGTTGGAGCTTGGCGGTTGCTGGGCCGTATCAACATCCACGCTTGTTCGTAGCTACCCTGGATAACCAGGGTGTTCGCTATCCGCAACCTGCGACCCGTTCGGTGGCCTTCAGCTCGGCACTCTCCAAGCCGAAGTTGGATCTTACAACGGTTCAAATAATTTTTGTAACCCAGAGCGTTAGGCACGGTCAAACTAGATCGAGCGCTTAAGTATCTAGAAAAGATAAATTAAGAACCGGTATCTTTATATTTCCTATAGGCTCTGGACTTTACGTTTCTTAGGTGTGTCAGCTCTTTAACACAAGAATTAAAAAACGAATTTACTGTTGAATATCAAATATTTATAGCATCATCTATATTATGACATGAGTAGAGATCGGACCAATCAAAGGCAGATAAATAAGAGCTTAGCATACGAAAGTCGGCCTTGCGAATACAAAGTAGTCGCTTAGTAGACTTCTCTGATTTTGCATATATCACAGTACCAGTGTCGATTGAAACCTCAAACGCCGGATGATATGGATCTTCGTGTTGATTAAGAAGTGCTATCTTGGACAGAAATACGCGGTCCGGACTTGATACGAAACCTAGGTCCTAGTGAATTTTTAATACTGTTTACTTTAGACAATGATATATCTAGCAAGCCCTCAATAAAGTCATGTTGGGCTAGTGGAAGTAAAACATTTGATTGTTCATCTATTGACCACGATGTTCCCGGGATAATAAAATCTCCTACAACTAAAAGTTGGTCTCTATCGGTCAGTTTGTTTGACACTGACTGTATAGCAAAAATATGATTTAAGTAGTCTGGAAATTCAGATGCAGGCGGAATATACGAGCAGGTGAGATATATAAAACTACCAGGAAACGACAGCCTTACACATATGAACTCTATATTATAGAATTCTTCAAATGTGACCACTTCTGACGTGAGAGTTGAGTTTACGGCAATTCAAACACCACCGCCTCGTCTGGATAGACGGTCATGCCTATAGGTAGTGTACTTACCTGGAAAGCTAAAACCCTTCTTTCATTATTTTGAGATAAGCAACTGCTCTTCAAGTCAGCTGTTATCGGGTGGGGATGTGGATGGCGATCTGCGGGAACACGAATTTCACATTTGTTAAAAATCCCAACCGTTTCACACGGATGGACTCTATAGGAAGAGGCTATTATCAAGATTAATTTTGGGTGCCAACTTTTGATTTTGGTGAATTTTCAAATATATTTTGACCAAGCGAATATCATATTGATTATTGATGGTCTCTCGCTGCTTCGCCTGCGAAAGTTAAGATTGAAATTAAGATTGGCTCACCTTTATGTTTGCTACTTAACTGGTAATTGCAATTATGTTAATTGAATATTTAAATCATTCCTCATTTGTATCCTAAAGGCCGAGGAAATCATTTTATCAAAACTGTTTTTCTTGTATTAATAATGAAAAAAGAAGACAGGTGGGAGGAAAAGACTTAAGTAAAATTGTTTAAACATTTAAACAGTAATAGCAAGATAATTAATTGGCCGCGTTCAGCAGAGCAACATGATCACTGATCATTGATGGGTTTTTTACGATAGTTCTGCTAAACGCACATGATCACTGATCGTGATGCAAGAATTTTGCATCAGTGATCAGGTAGCGAAACAGATTTAAGCTATATTTTCTTAATACATGTTGCATTGCGGTTGGCGAGTATCGATAGGCGAAATATCGAAACTAATTAACAAAATTATTTAAATAAAACATGAATTCGGTTACATTTTTTGCTATTGTACAGGTCTATTCGATTTTAATGTATCTACGATGGCTGCAGATGCAAGGGCGTCAAAAAATTTGTTTTTAAATTCCAAATAAAAAACCGTTTATTATAAAACATTTATTAGAGAACCTACGATTGTACCAATATAAAGAACATTTTGAATCAGCAGAACAAACAAACTGATCTATCAGTGATCAGTGATCATGTTATTTTGCTGAACGTGGCCATTGATATGAACATTTCTATTTTTTAATATAATCAATGCGTTTTTAATTTTAAATCACAAAAATCGGTTAGAAAATGTCTTAAATCTATTGAGTAAATAAAAATGAAATATTCTTTTAGCAAAAGGATATCAGTATTATCATGAATTGGCATTTAGCAAATCTCACTTCTATAGTCAGCTGCAATGCAGCAACGCATTTTATCTTTATACATATTTGGTGCGTGTGTGTGTACGCAGCGAAGCGAATTTATCTTTCTATATTTTTTACGAATCCACAATTTGTCAATAACTCAACGTTTAAAAAGTAATAAACAGTTTGGAAACATATCGTCTTGCTTATCGGGTTTTTGGAATTTAAAAATAAAAGCAATTTTAAGGAAAACTTCGAGTGTAAAACCGTTACCAAAATCCAAAGATGATCAGAGCAGCATGGTTTTGCAATTAGTAAAAACAAAATATATAACAGAATTGCAAAAGAAAACATAAAATAGACTTTTAGTGTACTTTGGGGCTTCTTATGGTTCCAAATTATACCTCACACCCTGCTCCTAATTATTTCAGAGTTTATGTTTTTATTTAGATTTTTATGATAATCCGCTCTGGGTGAATTTTCCTACTGACTGCTTTATATTCTAAGCCTTTTATTAATTTATATTTAAGAATGTCGTATTAATTTTAACATAAATCAGACCATTAAATCCAATATATTATGTCAATCCGCTCTTGGTGAATTTTCCTACTGACTGCTTTATATTCTAAGGGCCGTTTTCTCGTCCGTCCTGCAAAGTACAATTTAGCTAATAGCAGGATAAATTTATCCCGGTGGCAAATCGGTTTTTGTTTTCTCGTCCGTCTTTTAAAACTTCAAATAAAAGTCGCACTAATTTGAGACTAGGTGGCAACCCCACATCAGAAGAGTTAACTATTTGTCAAAAATTAAACGAAAAACAAGAGGGAACGCTAAAGTCGAGTGCCTCGACTATCAAATACCCATTACTCAGCTAAAGTCAGCAGTCTCAAGCAGGGCAAACCAAGCAGCCGCTTCAAAAAATTAAAAAAAATTATTCTACATTTCGGTAGGCGTTTGTAACCCAAACAAAATGGCGTTTACACTTTTGCTCTAGCTTTAAAACTATGGGCGCCACAGCTTTTCGCGGTTTGTGGGCTTTAAGGGGAGGGGGGGGTTTCCAACTTTGGTCTATCAATATGTATTGATGAAACGAATACATATTGCTTTTCCCGTTAATATAGCTTCAAAACTGTGTGTGCCACAGTTTTTCGCGATTTGTGGGCGTTAGAGGGGGCGTGGCACATCGGCGTGAAAAACTTGCGCTGCGTATTAACCCCTAGAATCTGCATGCCAAATCCCAATCTTCTAGCTTTTATAGTTTCTGAGATCTGAGCGTTCATACAGACGGGTTCCACTGTTTTTCGCGGTTTGTGGGCGTTAGGGGGGAGGGGGGGTTTCCCACTTTGGTCTATCAATATGTATTGATGAAACAAATACACACTTCTTTTCCCGTTAATATAGCTTCAAAACTGTGGGTGCCACAGTTTTTCGCGGTTTGTGGGCGTTAGAGGGGGCGTGGCACATCGGCGTGAAAAACTTGCGCAGCGTATTAATCCCTAGAATCTGCATGCCAAATCCCAATCTTCTAGCTTTTATAGTTTCCGAGATCTCAGCGTTCATACAGACGGGTGCCACTGTTTTTCGCGGTTTGTGGGCGTTAGGGGGGAGGGGGAGTTTCCCACTTTAGTCTATCAATATGTATTGATGAAACAAATACACATTTCTTTTCCCGTTAATACAGCTTCCAAACTGTGGGTGCCACAGTTTTTCGCGGTTTGTGGGCGTTAGAGGGGGCGTGGCACATCGGCGTGAAAAACTTGCGCTGCGTATTAACCCCTAGAATCTGCATGCCAAATCCCAATCTTCTAGCTTTTATAGTTTCCGAGATCTCAGCGTTCATACAGAACGGGTCACAGTTTTTCGCGGTTTGTGGGCGTTAGAGAGGGCGTGGCACATCGGCGTGAAAAACTTGCGCTGCGTTTTAACCCCTAGAATCTGCATGCCAAATCTCAATCTTCTAGCTTTTATAGTTTCCGAGATCTCAGCGTTCATACAGACGGACAGACGGACATGGCTAGATCGACTCGGCTAGTGATCCTGATCAAGAATATATATACTTTATATGGTCGGAAACGCTTCCTTCTGCCTGTTACATACTTTTGCACGAATCTAATATACCCTTTTACTCTACGAGTAACGGGTATAACTATCGAAAAATACCATAAAACAGTCATACTAACAGCTGATGATATAAACAACATTTCAAACTAATAATAATTATAGAAAAGTAACCTTTTCTATTCCGATATATCTCTCCGGAATCGCACCCGGGAGATTGAATTCTTACGTGCGTGCAATCTATGGCTCCTATGACTTTCGGAAACTTGGCTATTTTATAAAAATCAACAACATTTTCTTGAAGATCTTCAATACGCGGGAACTTAATGAATTGTTTTGATAAAGACGCTATAGCAAAAGAAACTTACCTTACAACTCTACTGGCTGTGGCCACGCTAACACCACACAAATCGCCAACAGTTATAAGAAAACTGCCGCTTGCGTAGAATCTAAGAGCTATTAGAAGCTTAACCCATGGCTGTATTGTCGTTTCCCTGTAATAATGGTTTTTCATTATATGGAATTAGTCAAACCAAATGAATGCTTTTACTTCTTTACTTTAGATTCAAGTCGCAAAACAATTTTTTGCAAAACAAATAGTGCCGTGCTTTTGCACAAGCGAAACCTTTTAACAAATTCTTCATCACTGTAATGTTCGAAGTAATTTCTCTGGTCTTGATATCTGCGCCGATAGGTTCGCTCTTCCAACAGATTTTGAAGATAAATCCCTCGGGAGTTCATTTTAAAATAAATTAGATGACTTGAACAATTTTGATTCATATTTTACTGTAAATAGAATCAGCTGTTTTCGAATGATGAGTGGAACCAAATTGTCAACGCTCGAATGTCTGGCAACACTTGTGCACAATCCAACCGCACAAATTTTGCACGGTGGATGAAGTACCATGACAAAATTTGTCACTACCTGCGCTAACATAAAGACGAGTAAACCATTTTTTGTTTATCGCTCCGTTGTCGGCCCTAAGCCTTATATTAATTTATATTTAAAAATTTTGAATTAATTTTAACATAAATCGGACCATTATATAGCTGCGAATACGAAAAGCTAGCCGAACTAAGCTTCCCCTCTTGATTTATTTACAGTTATAACTTATAGGTTGCAAATAACAGCTAGTTTGTTTTGTTTTAGATGCTAGAAAGAATGTTTTCATAAAGGTTTTAGTCTACATTATCGATATAAATATATAACTTAATATTACTTACACCCAAAAAAAATAGACATCAACTTAGGTGCCAATGTGACACTATTGAGTTTCAAAAACTCTTTAATCCGAAGGTCATCAAGTTGACCCTATTTCAAGTATGCTTTCAAAAATATTAATATTTTGGTATCAAAAAATACACGGGCTTACAAAAAAAAATTGATGAAATACGCACTTCATGAAACTGTGATTTTCGGTTAAGGTACATCTCCCTGAGTAAGAAAAGAGCACTTTTAATTTTTTGTATGGTACAGTTTTTTTTTAAAGTGTAAAAAACGTTTTTTCCACTTTTTTAATTTCTAACTCGAGTTGTGGTAAACCGATTTTTGTCATCAAAGACTCATTTTACAGGTAAAAGAATGACCTTTAACTTTCTTATACACAGCATTGAGTTCCATTCATTGGTTTAGAAGCTACACTTCCTCAAAGCTGAAAAAGTTGGAAAAAATGCAAAAAAGGTAACATAAATGGCTTCTTTAAAAATACACGCCTAAGAAGCGAAATTATTTTTATAACTTCTACTTAAAGATACATCTTTAAGCAAACTAACAAGACCATAAACTCAATTAACAACCAAAGGTTCGATTTTATGGAAAAAAGGTGTATTACAGCCCTGTTAGAGCCCTGTTAACCTCAGTTAACAGCTGTAAACGGCCAAAAAACCAACGTTGTTCCGAGCTTAAAAAATTCATATCAAAAAAATTTACTGGCGGATTGTAACAATCATTAGCTTGTTTTCTTTGTCAAAGTACCATCTAATTATATAAGCTATAAAAATAATTTCGGTTTTTAGGCGTGTATTTTTAAAGTAGCCAATTATGCCAGCTTTTTTGCATTTTTTCAAACTTTTTCAGCTTTGAGGAATTGAACTCAATGATGTGTATAAAAAAGTTAAGGGCATTCTTTTACCTGTAAAATGAGTCTTTGATAGCCACAACTCGAGTTAGAAATTAAAAAAGTGCAAAAACCATTTTTTACACTTTAAAAAAAAACTGTACCATACAAAAAATTAAAAGTGCCCATTTCTTACTCAGAGAGATGTACTGTAACGAACTGATTTTGTGTGTCTGCTCGCTACGAGATTCGTGCGGCTAGCTCAGAGAAGTTGTGTGTTCGTCCCACCAAATTTATATAAACGTGACCGCCCAGGGGATCAGTGAAAAGCACAGAATTAACGGGTTCGGATAGGGTTTATTGCGGGTATAATTACAGCGGGCTCAATGGCGGTTTGGGCCTGGATGTCGCCACTCGGGGTCCTCGGTGTCTCCTGGGGATGCTCGTCTCCGCACGTTGCTGCGTCGCCTCGGTGGTCGCTGGCCTCGTTGACTCCGTGCTCCGGTCCTGCAGTTCCCTGTAGTCCCGCGAAGACGCTCGGTGATGCTCGACGATGCTCGTCCACGATGTACGGACCCGACGACTACTTGTAGCGCCTAGGACTCACAAGGCGATCAGCCGTGTGGGCTTAGGGAAGCGTCACCGTTCCCAGACTAGGGTGAACAGGTGCTGCGCTCTACAGGCCCACGCCAATAGACACACAGCCGCCTGTCCCTTGCTCTGTCCCGGATGGTCCCACTAGGGTTTCGCTCGGATCGCGCTGACAGTCGAGGTAACACCAGGAATCTGTCTAACGCTCCACCTCGCTTTTACGCCTAGTGCAAACGAACGTTCCACCCTGGTCTGACCCTCTTGCTTATTGCCCGTGACGTTTCCGCGTAGCTCGGTGTCCCTTCTGGCGGGTGCTGTAGCTGACGATGCCCTGCGCCTCGCTCCTGGAGGTGCTGGTTGTGAGGCTGGACGTGGCGTGGCTTATGGTACTCGGGGTTCGGACACACGCCGATCCCGGGTTCGTGAACCGTTAGGTTTCTCTAGGACAGCGCCTGGAGATGATAACAGGTTCGCCCTTTCTGGCTGGTCTCGCCAGGACCTGTTCGAGTTCCACTTGACGGACTGGGCTTACGCCGGGACCCGACAAAGGAGTATTTGGAACAAGGCACCCTGGGTTTAGATGGCTCTCGCCCCGAGTTTTGATCTCTTGTCGCAGGACTTCACTACTCGGCTCTGCTAGACACGCCAAGCGTAATGCGAGGATTTAGTCGTGACAGGAGTAGGATGGTCCGCTTTGACTTAGCCGTGTGATGCCCTCTGGACCTCAGCTACCTGTGTCTCAATTCGGAGATTCCTGGTGGTCCAATCCCGAACGTCTCGACGTAGCGATCTTGCTCCTTGAAGGCTCCCACGGCGCTGCTTCCGACGACTGGGCTTGTGTTTCACTTGTAGATTACTTGGCACTGGTTCACTTTGTTATCTTGACTGATCTTTACGGGTTGACACCTTGTGATCGACTGATCCTGTTGCCAGCGCCCGGCGGCTTTATATAGGGCCTCCGGGTGCCGTTATTTCCCCTTTGAGCTCTGGCCGCGGCATCTCTCCACTCCGGGTCCAAAGTCCGTGGATCCTGTTTGACCCACTTGTCCTTCCCGCACGGCCTTAATTTGTGTTTCTGGGTGTTGCCGCTGCTCCGCTTATGTTTTTGGTGCCTGTGGCACGTCTGTGCGTCGCTCCGCTGCTGAGATGTGGCACTTGTCCTCCTGGATCAAAGTCCACGGCAGAGTCCAAAGTCCGGTGCAGATCCGTTATTTCCCCTTTTGCACACGGCACTCTGGCTCTGCCTGCGAAGTCTCCACTCTCTCACTCTCCGCTTCTCGCTCTCCAAACTCTCTTTGGCAGAGTTCTCTCTCCTGATTCCGAGGTCTCCAAACTCTCACTCTCCAAACTCTCTTTTGCAAGAGTCTCTCCAAACTCTCTTTCTCCAAACTCTCTACTTGCAAGAGTCTCTCCATTTACTCTTCGCCGCGCCGCTACCCCGCTACTTCGCCGAGTAATTGGTAAGCGGCCGGCCATCGGTAGTTTTGCTGCTGTTATTTGTGGGAGTTATTCAACTCCTCACATTCCCCCCTTACTTCGGGAAATTTTTAAAACTTGGCTTCTACTCTCCGGCGTTTCCTTGTATTCACTAGCCTTCGAGTCCTTGTCATGTTCTGCTCGTTCCCTCGGCGCTCCCTCGCTGCTTCCCTCGACGCTCCCTCGACGCTTTCAACTCCGTGAGTTTCTACGGCGCCGGTCGTCCTCTTTCCGCAACTTTCAAAACTCCCGCGCCGATCCTCCATCTGGTCCCACTGGTCATCGACACCCATCAGCTATCGATAACCAGCGGGCCTTCGTTCAAGTTTCCCGCGCTGTTTTCCGGTCTGGTCACACTGGGCATCGACACCCATCAGATCCCGATAACCCAGCGGAACTCCCCACGATATCGATACCCATCAGCTATCGATATCGCTGGGGCGGCGTTGCCACTTGATCGTTCGCGATATTTTCTTCACCATGATTTCGCCATATATCGTGAACGATCAAGTGGCAACGCCGCCCCACGTTGGGCGCCAGATGTAACGAACTGATTTTGTGTGTCTGCTCGCTACGAGATTCGTGCGGCTAGCTCAGAGAAGTTGTGTGTTCGTCCCACCAAATTTATATAAACGTGACCGCCCAGGGGATCAGTGAAAAGCACAGAATTAACGGGTTCGGATAGGGTTTATTGCGGGTATAATTACAGCGGGCTCAATGGCGGTTTGGGCCTGGATGTCGCCACTCGGGGTCCTCGGTGTCTCCTGGGGATGCTCGTCTCCGCACGTTGCTGCGTCGCCTCGGTGGTCGCTGGCCTCGTTGACTCCGTGCTCCGGTCCTGCAGATCCCTGTAGTCCCGCGAAGACGCTCGGTGATGCTCGACGATGCTCGTACACGATGTACGGACCCGACGACTACTTGTAGCGCCTAGGACTCACAAGGCGATCAGCCGTGTGGGCTTAGGGAAGCGTCACCGTTCCCAGACTAGGGTGAACAGATGCTGCGCTCTACAGGCCCACGCCAATAGACACACAGCCGCCTGTCCCTTGATGTACGGACCCGACGACTACTTGTAGCGCCTAGGACTCACAAGGCGATCAGCCGTGTGGGCTTAGGGAAGCGTCACCGTTCCCAGACTAGGGTGAACAGATGCTGCGCTCTACAGGCCCACGCCAATAGACACACAGCCGCCTGTCCCTTGCTCTGTCCCGGATGGTCCCACTAGGGTTTCGCTCGGATCGCGCTGACAGTCGAGGTAACACCAGGAATCTGTCTAACGCTCCACCTCGCTTTTACGCCTAGTGCAAACGAACGTTCCACCCTGGTCTGACCCTCTTGCTTATTGCCCGTGACGTTTCCGCGTAGCTCGGTGTCCCTTCTGGCGGGTGCTGTAGCTGACGATGCCCTGCGCCTCGCTCCTGGAGGTGCTGGTTGTGAGGCTGGACGTGGCGTGGCTTATGGTACTCGGGGTTTGGACACACGCCGATCCCGGGTTCGTGAACCGTTAGGTTTTTCTAGGACAGCGCCTGGAGATGATAACAGGTTCGCCCTTTCTGGCTGGTCTCGCCAGGACCTGTTCGAGTTCCACTTGACGGACTGGGCTTACGCCGGGACCCGACAAAGGAGTATTTGGAACAAGGCACCCTGGGTTTAGATGGCTCTCGCCCCGAGTTTTGATCTCTTGTCGCAGGACTTCACTACTCGGCTCTGCTAGACACGCCAAGCGTAATGCGAGGATTTAGTCGTGACAGGAGTAGGATGGTCCGCTTTGACTTAGCCGTGTGATGCCCTCTGGACCTCAGCTACCTGTGTCTCAATTCGGAGATTCCTGGTGGTCCAATCCCGAACGTCTCGACGTAGCGATCTTGCTCCTTGAAGGCTCCCACGGCGCTGCTTCCGACGACTGGGCTTGTGTTTCACTTGTAGATTACTTGGCACTGGTTCACTTTGTTATCTTGACTGATCTTTACGGGTTGACACCTTGTGATCGACTGATCCTGTTGCCAGCGCCCGGCGGCTTTATATAGGGCCTCCGGGTGCCGTTATTTCCCCTTTGCGCTCTCTCCGCGGCATCTCTCCACTCCGAGTCCAAAGTCCGTGAATCCTGTTTGACCCACTTGTCCTTCACGCACGGCCTTAATTTGTGTTTCTGGGTGTTGCCGCTGCTCCGCTTATGTTTTTGGTGCCTGTGGCACGTCTGTGCGTCGCTCCGCTGCTGAGATGTGGCACTTGTCCTCCTGGATCAAAGTCCACGGCAGAGTCCAAAGTCCGGTGCAGATCCGTTATTTCCCCTTTTGCACACGGCACTCTGGCTCTGCCTGCGAAGTCTCCACTCTCTCACTCTCCGCTTCTCGCTCTCCAAACTCTCTTTGGCAGAGTTCTCTCTCCTGATTCCGAGGTCTCCAAACTCTCACTCTCCAAACTCTCTTTTGCAAGAGTCTCTCCAAACTCTCTTTCTCCAAACTCTCTACTTGCAAGAGTCTCTCCATTTACTCTTCGCCGCGCCGCTACCCCGCTACTTCGCCGAGTAATTGGTAAGCGGCCGGCCATCGGTAGTTTTGCTGCTGTTATTTGTGGGAGTTATTCAACTCCTCACATTCCCCCCTTACTTCGGGAAATTTTTAAAACTTGGCTTCTACTCTCCGGCGTTTCCTTGTATTTGCTAGCCTTCGAGTCCTTGTGATGTTCTGCTCCTTCCCTCGGCGCTCCCTCGTTGCTTCCCTCGACGCTCCCTCGACGCTTTCAACTCCGTGAGTTTCTACGGCGCCGGTCGTCCTCTTACAGCAACTTTCAAAACTCCCGCGCCGATCCTCCATCTGGTCCCACTGGTCATCGACACCCATCAGCTATCGATAACCAGCGGGCCTTCGTTCAAGTTTCCCGCGCTGTTTTTCCGGTCTGGTCACACTGGGCATCGACACCCATCAGATCCCGATAACCCAGCGGAACTCCCCACGATATCGATACCCATCAGCTATCGATATCGCTGGGGCGGCGTTGCCACTTGATCGTTCGCGATATTTTCTTCACCATGATTTTGCCATATATCGTGTGCCCATCGATCGCACTATCGTCCGTGCCAATCGACCGCCCTATCGAGGCGCCCCCGTCCCGTGGATGTCGCCACTCGGGGTCCTCGGTGTCTCCTGGGGATGCTCGTCTCCGCACGTTGCTGCGTCGCCTCGGTGGTCGCTGGCCTCGTTGACTCCGTGCTCCGGTCCTGCAGATCCCTGTAGTCCCGCGAAGACGCTCGGTGATGCTCGACGATGCTCGTGCACGATGTACGGACCCGACGACTACTTGTAGCGCCTCGGACTCACAAGGCGATCAGCCGTGTGGGCTTAGGGAAGCGTCACCGTTCCCAGACTAGGGTGAACAGGTGCTGCGCTCTACAGGCCCACGCCAATAGACACACAGCCGCCTGTCCCTTGCTCTGTCCCGGATGGTCCCACTAGGGTTTCGCTCGGATCGCGCTGACAGTCGAGGTAACACCAGGAATCTGTCTAACGCTCCACCTCGCTTTTACGCCTAGTGCAAACGAACGTTCCACCCTGGTCTGACCCTCTTGCTTATTGCCCGTGACGTTTCCGCGTAGCTCGGTGTCCCTTCTGGCGGGTGCTGTAGCTGACGATGTCCTGCGCCTCGCTCCTGGAGGTGCTGGTTGTGAGGCTGGACGTGGCGTGGCTTATGGTACTCGGGGTTTGGACACACGCCGATCCCGGGTTCGTGAACCGTTAGGTTTCTCTAGGACAGCGCCTGGAGATGATAACAGGTTCGCCCTTTCTGGCTGGTCTCGCCAGGACCTGTTCGAGTTCCACTTGACGGACTGGGCTTACGCCGGGACCCGACAAAGGAGTATTTGGAACAAGGCACCCTGGGTTTAGATGGCTCTCGCCCCGAGTTTTGATCTCTTGTCGCAGGACTTCACTACTCGGCTCTGCTAGACACGCCAAGCGTAATGCGAGGATTTAGTCGTGACAGGAGTAGGATGGTCCGCTTTGACTTAGCCGTGTGATGCCCTCTGGACCTCAGCTACCTGTGTCTCAATTCGGAGATTCCTGGTGGTCCAATCCCGAACGTCTCGACGTAGCGATCTTGCTCCTTGAAGGCTCCCACGGCGCTGCTTCCGACGACTGGGCTTGTGTTTCACTTGTAGATTACTTGGCACTGGTTCACTTTGTTATCTTGACTGATCTTTACGGGTTGACACCTTGTGATCGACTGATCCTGTTGCCAGCGCCCGGCGGCTTTATATAGGGCCTCCGGGTGCCGTTATTTCCCCTTTGAGCTCTGGCCGCGGCATCTCTCCACTCCGGGTCCAAAGTCCGTGGATCCTGTTTGACCCACTTGTCCTTCCCGCACGGCCTTAATTTGTGTTTCTGGGTGTTGCCGCTGCTCCGCTTATGTTTTTGGTGCCTGTGGCACGTCTGTGCGTCGCTCCGCTGCTGAGATGTGGCACTTGTCCTCCTGGATCAAAGTCCACGGCAGAGTCCAAAGTCCGGTGCAGATCCGTTATTTCCCCTTTTGCACACGGCACTCTGGCTCTGCCTGCGAAGTCTCCACTCTCTCACTCTCCGCTTCTCGCTCTCCAAACTCTCTTTGGCAGAGTTCTCTCTCCTGATTCCGAGTCTCAAACTCTTTCGGTCTCCAAACTCTCACTCTCCAAACTCTCTTTTGCAAGAGTCTCTCCAAACTCTCTTTCTCCAAACTCTCTACTTGCAAGAGTCTCTCCATTTACTCTTCGCCGCGCCGCTACCCCGCTACTTCGCCGAGTAATTGGTAAGCGGCCGGCCATCGGTAGTTTTGCTGCGGGAATTTGTGGGGAGTTATTCAACTCCTCACATTCCCCCCTTACTTCGGGAAATTTTTAAAACTTGGCTTCTACTCTCCGGCGTTTCCTTGTATTCACTAGCCTTCGAGTCCTTGTCATGTTCTGCTCGTTCCCTCGGCGCTCCCTCGTTGCTTCCCTCGACGCTCCCTCGACGCTTTCAACTCCGTGAGTTTCTACGGCGCCGGTCGTCCTCTTTCAGCAACTTTCAAAACTCCCGCGCCGATCCTCCATCTGGTCCCACTGGTCATCGACACCCATCAGCTATCGATAACCAGCGGGCCTTCGTTCAAGTTTCCCGCGCTGTTTTCCGGTCTGGTCACACTGGGCATCGACACCCATCAGATCCCGATAACCCAGCGGAACTCCCCACGATATCGATACCCATCAGCTATCGATATCGCTGGGGCGGCGTTGCCACTTGATCGTTCGCGATATTTTCTTCACCATGATTTTGCCATATATCGTGTGCCCATCGATCGCACTATCGTCCGTGCCAATCGACCGCCCTATCGAGGCGCCCCCGTCCCTACTTCATGGTGATTTTGCATTTTCTTGGTAAGTTTTTCGAACTTTCTTTTCGTTTTCCTTTCTCTCTAATCCTTTCCTTTCTCTCTCTCTTCCTTGCCCTTGAAATGCCCTCAGAGGATCGAATGGCTTCCTGCTGGCAATGCTCAAGAGAGTGCGACTAGATCACGTTTAATTTCTCGGCAGCCGACCAACAACAGGTGAGTATTTGGCATGCTGCTTTTTTTCCCTTTGTTTGTTTTTTTTTTGTGACGCTAACTTTGTTTTTATTTCTTTCAGGTTGCTGCTGCCTATGTATGCCCCCTGTTTCGACTTTTCAGCCTGCCTCTCGTGCGTTTTCCGCGTCGGTTACCCTCAGAATATTCGGTCTCGCTTTTTTTTTTTTATGTTTTGGATGCGTTTATTGTGTGAACACCCGCATGCCACCGGCACACAGGCGGACCCGGTACGCTCGCCCACCTGCCTTTATCAGGACGCACCGTCGGCCGCCCTTCCTCCGCGCGCTGTTCACCGCTGCCGCCTCCGCGATTCCCTGCGGCCATTCTTCTTGGACGACCTCGTGCCACCCACCGCCTGTGGGCGCGGAAACCTGCCGCATCAGGGTCGGTCGCTTCACCGTCGTTGCCGTCACCGGTTCCGAGTGCTGTCGCAGCAGCCTGGGTCTGCCACTCGCAACGGGCTCGGGCCAAACCCAGGGTCCCTTCTCCAGCGGCTCGTCTCGCTCCGTCGCGACCTCGGCCGGCGTCGGTGGGCCCGTGCTCGGTGTTGGCGGCGTCGGTGGACCCGTGCTCGGCGTTGGCGGCGTCCAGACCTCCGGCCTACCCCTTCTCCGAGGGTCTCGCGGGTTGCCTTGCGGAGCCTCCTCCCAGATGCGCGTTTCCGCCGGCGGTTCGTTGTCCTCCGCGGGACCCTCCGGCCAGGTCCAAATGACGGTCTGCTGCCGCCAGCGAATGCCCTCCGTCACAAACTGCCGCAGGCTGTTGCTGACGTGGGCCGCCGGGATGTCGGTCCGCACGAACGTCGCCTCCAGCGACGGCTGGTGTGGCGGCTCGGGCTGCGGCTGCTGCTGCTGCGTCTCGGGCTGTGGTTGCTGCTGCTGCGGCTCGGGCTGGTGTTGCTGCTGCTGCGGCTCGGGCTGTGGTTGCTGCTGCTGCGGCTCGGGCTGTGGTTGCGGCTGCTGAAACCGAGGTGTGGGCGGTCGCGCTGGCCTCCACTTTTCCACCTCCTCCAGGGCCTCGGCCACGTCCTCCGTCGGTGCGCCTTGCTCCCATGCCCCTTCGTATCGGGGCGTTGGGGGCACCTCCGGGATCCAGCGCGGTGGCGACGGAATCCACGAATCCTCGGGATCGATCGTCCTCGGGCCGCGTTCCTCCGGCGTGTACCGCGGGGTCATCGGAACCGCTTGTGGGGGCTCCCACAGCTGGCGTTCCTCCTCCTCCGCCCTCTTCAGCAGGCGCTCAACTTCGGCCTGCTCCTGCAGGTGCCGTCGGTGCGCCTTTTCGGCCTCCTGCCACATCACTCGCCGCCACTCTTCACGCTGCTGCCGCTGTTCCTCCTGCTGCTGCCGCTGTTCCTCCTGCTGCTGCTGCTCGTTCACCTCCGCCTTCCTCTTCCGCTGCTGTTCCACCGTAGCTTGGACAACAGCCTCGGCATGGCCTAATGGGGCCGCCACCTTGGCCTTCGGCTTGGCCTTCCTCCGCCTAGCGTGGCCCACCGTCCCGACCGGGATGCGCTGCTCGGTTGGGTCCACTGCGTTGCGGATCCGCCATTCCCTCGCTTCCTCCTCGGAGTCCTCCAGGATCATTACGTCGCTGTCCGAACTGACCGAGGGATCCGGCATGGGGTCCGTCTCCTTGGCCCGCGTCGGGATCCGCCGCGGAGCTTGGGTAGGCCGACGGATGGTCGACCATCCTTGCCCCGGGCTGGATCCTTCGGGTTGCTGCTGGGCAGCCATCCTCCTGCGCGCTTCTGACCGTGTAACCCTTGAGCTCATGATGACTTTTTCGAATGCCAGGCTATCGCTCGCTCCCCTCAAATGAAACCTCGGTTTCGAGCCGTCCTCTTTGCTTGATCCCGTTATTTTCCTGGGCGCCCATTGCTCTTACGGTACAGCTCTCTTTGCTGTGCTGTCTTCCCCCTTTCTTCGTTACAGCAATGGACTTGGCGATTCTTTCGTCAGTCTGGAACGAGACCTTGGCCGCCACGGTTCTAAGATCTTCCGTGGTTTGATGTGTATCTGTGTATCCTTGTGCTGTGTCCTTGTTGGTGTATCCTTTGAGGTATCTCCTTGGTGGTATATCCTTGTTGTATCCCTTGTTGCCTGGCGTTATCCTGGATGACTCTCGCTTTGGCCTGACGCATAATCCAGATGCCTCGCATCCTTGATGTTATCCTTGTGCCATATCCTTGTAATTGTCCTGGTTGCCTGGCGTTATCCTGGATGACTCTCGCTTCGGCCTGACGCATAATCCAGATGCCTCGCATCCTTGATGTTATCCCTATGCCATCCTTGTGAATGTCCTTGCTGCCTGGCGTTATCCTGGATGACTCTCGCTTCGGCCTGACGCATAATCCAGATGCCTCGCATCCTTGATGTTATCCCTATGCCATCCTTGTGAGTGTCCTTGCTGCCTGGCGTTATCCTGGATGACTCTCGCTTCGGCCTGACGCATAATCCAGATGCCTCGCATCCTTGATGTTATCCCTATGCCATCCTTGTGAGAGTCCTTGCTGCCTGGCGTTATCCTGGATGACTCTCGCTTCGGCCTGACGCATAATCCAGATGCCTCGCATATCCTTGATGTTGTTCCTCTACTATATCCTTGTGAATGTCCTTCGTAGTGTCCGTGGGTTGCTCGCTTGTGTTTTGTGTTTGTTGTTGCTTAAGCTCGCTAACATGAATGTTCCGTTCTTTCTTCGTATTAATGTTTCTTATTTTGCAGATTACCGGCGAGACGAAATCCACGACTTGATAGGGCCCGTCGTACCTAGGAGCCAATTTTGCGGCAAATCCTTCTGCGGCTTTTGACAGGTGGTGTTCCTTAGCCCAGACTACGTCGCCCACCGCCGGCGTCCATTGCCTTCTCCTTAGGTTGTAATACCTAGCCTGATCCTGGGAGGCCTTCTCTAGATTTCGCCTTACGATCTCGAAGGTTTCGTGGAGTTTCAGGGCGTTTTCATCCGGGGTTTCCGTGGCTCGTCCGGTGCCTAGGGTTTCTCTGTCGTAAAGGGCGCTCGGTAGTCGTGGCTCCCTGCCTTGGGTAAGAAACGATGGTGTGTATCCAGTGGACTCTGATACACTGGAGTTGACGGCCAGCATGATCTCAGGCCACTTCTCGTCCCATGTTCTTTGGTCTTGCCCTGCGAACTGTGCAATCATAGTTTTGACCGTCCTGTTTGCTCGCTCCGTCGGGTTTTCTTGCGGCGTATAGGGTGCGGTGAATTGCTGTCTGATACCCATCTCCGCCAGAAAATTTTTAAAAATCCGACTCGCAAACTGCACTCCATTGTCCGTTATGACCACCTTCGGGGCCCCATACCTTGCAATTATCCGCTCCCTGAACGCCTTTTTAAGCGATTCGGCAGTCGCACTGCGTAGTGGCACTAGTTCCGTCCATTTAGAGAACCTGTCTATAAGCACCAGCAGCATTGAATTGCCGTGCTTCGATCGCGGTAGGGGTCCAACGAAGTCCGCGCATACTGTGGCCCACGGTTCCTCTGGCACTTGGGTTAGCATTTTGCCCGCCGCCTGTCTTTGATTCGGCTTGAATCTCATGCAGGTTTCGCATTTCCTTACGTGGGCTCTGGCGTCTCTATGCATACCTGGCCAGTAGTATCGGGCGGCCAGCCGTGCTATTGTCCTTCGGCTTCCTACGTGCCCAGCTGCTGGTGAGTCGTGGTTTTCTTTCAGCACCGTTTCTCGCAGGGCCCTCGGGACGCACATCTTCCATGTAACGACATCCTCGCTGCCTGCTCTATGTGGTATGTTTCTGTACAGATTCTTGCCTTCCATAACGTAGTCCGGGTACTTCTGCGGTTGGGTCCTTATCTTGTCGCGCATCTCCTGAAACCAGCTGCACGCTGCTGAAGCTTCTGCTGCCGATGTCTCTTGTATGCCTCTAAGCGTCTCGGGCAATGGCTGCCTTGACAGAGCGTCTGCTACCACGTTCAGCTGTCCCTTCCTGTACGCTATCTCAAAGTCGTACTGCTGCAACTCCAGGGCCCATCTGGCGATCCTCCCTGAAGGGCTTTCTATGCTGTTGAGCCACTTCAGGGCCATATGGTCGGTTACCACTTTAAAGTGGTAGCCTTCCAGATATGGCTTGAGTTTTCGGATCGCCCAGACAATTGCCAAGCACTCCTTTTCTGTCGTTGAGTAGTTCTTCTCCGCGCCGTTGAGCGTTCGGCTTGAATAGGATATGACCTTCTCTCCTCTATCGGTGTCCTGGGTTAATATTGCTCCGATGCCGTAGTCGCTGGCATCCGTTTGTAGGGTGAACGATTTGTTAAAATCCGGGCACGCTAATACGGGATCTGCCACAAGTCTAGCCTTCACTTCCTCAAACGCCATCTGGTGCTCCTGTGTCCATTCCCATTTACTTCCTTTCCGTAGTAAGTCATTTAATGGTTTGACTATCTTGGCAAAATCTGGCACGAATCGGCGGTACCACGACGCTACTCCCAGGTATTGCCGAAGTTCTTTGACGGTTGAGGGTGGTTTCAATTCAGCGATGGCCGCTACCTTTTCCGGATCTGTGCCTATTCCTTCGCTAGTCACTCGGTGTCCTAGGTACAGCAGCTCTTTCTTGAAAAATTGGCACTTTTCCGGGTTGATCCTGAGGTTTGCGTCCTTTAGGCGTCGGAACACCTCTTTCAGGTTTTCTGTGTGTTCCTCCAGCGTGCGCCCAATCACTATGATGTCATCTTGGTAGGCGAATGCATGCGGTGACATTTCGGGTCCGATTACCTGGTCTAGAACTCGTTGGAACGTTGCGGACGCTGAGTGTAGACCAAATGGCATTACCCTCCACTGGAATAGCCCTTTGCCAGGCACTGTGAAAGCGGTGTATTGCCTACTGCTTTCCTCCAGAGGGATTTGCCAGTATCCATCCTTCAGGTCCAAACTGCTGATATACCGCGCCTCCTTCAGCTGATCTAGGATGTAGTTTATGCGGGGCATGGGATAGGCGTCCTTTACAGATTTCGCGTTGATCTGCCTGAAATCTACGCATAGCCTCCACTTGCCTGTCTTCTTTCTCACCATCACGATGGGGGAGCTGTATGGGCTCTTTGAATGCTCTATGAACCCCATTTGAAGGAGCTCATCTACCTTCGCATTGATTTCCCCTTGAACTTTCGGATTCTTGGGGTAGTATCGCTGCTTGATCGGTTTGTCGTCCTTCATCGTGATCTGGTGCTCTGCCATGTTAGATGTTCCCGTCATGGTACTGAAGTCCGCCAGCTCTGCTTCCAGGAATTTCGTTATGTCGTTGTCCTCGTGTGTCTCTTGCACGACTGCCACTGATAGCTTCTCCTCGAGCCATCCATTGTGTCGATTCCTGGCTGGTATTATTATTTCGTGCCCTGCACACTTTATCTCGGTTCCGACTTGTGTTAGAAAGTTCCACCCCAACACCAACGAATCTACTACCCCTGGTAGTATTAGCAGGCTCATTGTCAGTCTTTTGTTCCCGAATTCGACTTCCACATCGAGCTGTGCGTTGATCCTGCCGCATCTTCCGTCTGCCAACCTAACTTGCCGCCTCGTCCTCGTGATTTTTCCGAGGGCAGCCAGGTTGTCCGCCAGTTCCTCGCTTATGAAGCTCGCTGTTGCCCCGGTGTCGATTGTGGCTTTATACGTGCCTCCACCAATCGTTACCGCTGCGGACAACTGCTGCTCCTCCTCAATCAGCTTGCCAGTTAGTTTGGAGAGGTAGCATTTTGCGATCCCCTTCCGCCTCTCTGCGGCTGGGATCGCCGGGCATTTCCCGCTTGCTGGCAGCATTCGACGCTCCTGACACCCACTTTGCCGCACACCCAGCAGAACAGCAAGCGTTGGTTTCGGCAGCCACGTTCCCAATGTCCGGATCCGCCACATTTCCGACAGGCCTCCTGGGGGTCTGTAATGTGGGTATTCCCTCGTGGCCTCTGAGCTGTGTTTGGTGGCCTCCACGCGGCTTGGGTTGGCTGCCTCTGTTGGCTCTGGTGTTGTGTCCATTGGCGCTCATAGGCTGCGTCGGTCGCCTGATGCCGTTGGCCTTGCTGTGGTGGTGACCATTGGCCGTTATTCGGGGCGTTGGTTGGCTGCCGCTCATAGCCCTGTTGTGTTGGTGACCGCTGATGGTTTCGTTGAGGTTCTTGGTCGCCGGTGTCTTCGCACCTTCTGCATATAGCTTGCGGACGTGTTGCAGGCTTTGCCTTTGAGAATTGGTTCTCCTGGGCGAATGCTTCCCGCTCCTTATCCAGTTCCTCGTATTCATCGGCTAGGATCATCAGCGTGTCTAAGTCGGATACTTTGTAGGCCCTGAGGGCAATTCTGAGATTCGGCGTGCAGTTTTCTTTTATGATGTTGAGCGTTTCTTTTGTCGAATACCCAAGCGGTCTCATCAGCGTCTGCATGTCGATCATATAGTCTTTGAACGACTCGCTGTAGCCCTGCTTCCGTTGCTTGACCTGATCTGTAAGTTTCGTAAAGAAATCTCTTGGCAGGAAATAGGTGTGAAAGCTCTCGATGAATTCCGCCCAAGTTCTCCAGTGCTTGTTGTTGGAGATGAACCACTTCAATGCCCTTCCCTTGAGTAGTTCTGGCATAGCTCGGGGAATCATGTCCAAGTCTAAGCCGTATGTGTTGGCGGACCATTCCACTTGCTCCAGGAACTCGAATGGTTTCTCGACACCGTCGAATCTGAAGGACCATTCGCGTACTTGTTTGGCGACCTTGGCATAGTCTGGTTGGCTAGGTGTCGGTATCGGCGCTGCGGTTTTCCTCTCCTGGCTTCGCTCTCTCTTTTGACTCTCCTTTTGCATGTTGTCAAAGCTCAGACTCTCCAGTAGGTCTTCCCCTTCGGCGGGTGTTAGTGTGATGCTTGGGCTTATTTTCTCGGGGTATGCTGCCTCCAACTCGCTCCAGATCGCGGCAAGTTTCGGGTCGTTCTCTGTCTCAGAGTAGTATTCGGACAGTGCCCTTCTCTTGTCTTCCGCTTTGCCTTCCAGAGCGATGCCTAGCCTCTGTGCGACGTAGGCGAAGTCCTCTGTCTTAAGGCGGTAAATCCACTTCTTTCCCATTCTGCTTTAAGTCGCTTTCACTGCTGGGACAATCACGTTTTGGGCGCCAGATGTAACGAACTGATTTTGTATGTCTGCTCGCTACGAGATTCGTGCGGCTAGCTCAGAGAAGTTGTGTGTTCGTCCCACCAAATTTATATAAACGTGACCGCCCAGGGGATCAGTGAAAAGCACAGAATTAACAGGTTCGAATGGAGTTTATTGCGGGTATAATTACAGCGGGCTCAATGGCGGTTTGGGCCTGGATGTCGCCACTCGGGGTCCTCGGTGTCTCCTGGGGATGCTCGTCTCCGCACGTTGCTGCGTCGCCTCGGTGGTCGCTGGCCTCGTTGACTCCGTGCTCCGGTCCTGCAGATCCCTGTAGTCCCGCGAAGACGCTCGGTGATGCTCGACGATGCTCGTGCACGATGTACGGGCCCGACGACTACTTGTAGCGCCTCGGACTCACAAGGCGATCAGCCGTGTGGGCTTAGGGAAGCGTCACCGTTCCCAGACTAGGGTGAACAGGTGCTGCGCTCTACAGGCCCACGCCAATAGACACACAGCCGCCTGTCCCTTGCTCTGTCCCGGATGGTCCCACTAGGGTTTCGCTCGGATCGCGCTGACAGTCGAGGTAACACCAGGAATCTGTCTAACGCTCCACCTCGCTTTTACGCCTAGTGCAAACGAACGTTCCACCCTGGTCTGACCCTCTTGCTTATTGCCCGTGACGTTTCCGCGTAGCTCGGTGTCCCTTCTGGCGGGTGCTGTAGCTGACGATGTCCTGCGCCTCGCTCCTGGAGGTGCTGGTTGTGAGGCTGGACGTGGCGTGGCTTATGGTACTCGGGGTTTGGACACACGCCGATCCCGGGTTCGTGAACCGTTAGGTTTCTCTAGGACAGCGCCTGGAGATGATAACAGGTTCGCCCTTTCTGGCTGGTCTCGCCAGGACCTGTTCGAGTTCCACTTGACGGACTGGGCTTACGCCGGGACCCGACAAAGGAGTATTTGGAACAAGGCACCCTGGGTTTAGATGGCTCTCGCCCCGAGTTTTGATCTCTTGTCGCAGGACTTCACTACTCGGCTCTGCTAGACACGCCAAGCGTAATGCGAGGATTTAGTCGTGACAGGAGTAGGATGGTCCGCTTTGACTTAGCCGTGTGATGCCCTCTGGACCTCAGCTACCTGTGTCTCAATTCGGAGATTCCTGGTGGTCCAATCCCGAACGTCTCGACGTAGCGATCTTGCTCCTTGAAGGCTCCCACGGCGCTGCTTCCGACGACTGGGCTTGTGTTTCACTTGTAGATTACTTGGCACTGGTTCACTTTGTTATCTTGACTGATCTTTACGGGTTGACACCTTGTGATCGACTGATCCTGTTGCCAGCGCCCGGCGGCTTTATATAGGGCCTCCGGGTGCCGTTATTTCCCCTTTGAGCTCTGGCCGCGGCATCTCTCCACTCCGGGTCCAAAGTCCGTGGATCCTGTTTGACCCACTTGTCCTTCCCGCACGGCCTTAATTTGTGTTTCTGGGTGTTGCCGCTGCTCCGCTTATGTTTTTGGTGCCTGTGGCACGTCTGTGCGTCGCTCCGCTGCTGAGATGTGGCACTTGTCCTCCTGGATCAAAGTCCACGGCAGAGTCCAAAGTCCGGTGCAGATCCGTTATTTCCCCTTTTGCACACGGCACTCTGGCTCTGCCTGCGAAGTCTCCACTCTCTCACTCTCCGCTTCTCGCTCTCCAAACTCTCTTTGGCAGAGTTCTCTCTCCTGATTCCGAGGTCTCCAAACTCTCACTCTCCAAACTCTCTTTTGCAAGAGTCTCTCCAAACTCTCTTTCTCCAAACTCTCTACTTGCAAGAGTCTCTCCATTTACTCTTCGCCGCGCCGCTACCCCGCTACTTCGCCGAGTAATTGGTAAGCGGCCGGCCATCGGTAGTTTTGCTGCTGTTATTTGTGGGAGTTATTCAACTCCTCACAGTACCTTAACCGAAAATCATAGTTTCATGAAGTGCGTATTTCATCAATTTTTTTTTGTAAACCCGTGTAATCGGTGATTTAAATACTTTTGCACGAATCAGTCGCGTTTTTGCAGAGCTCCCGAAACACTAGCTCAAAAAGTCGAAAAAATCCAAAACATAAACAATTTTTATTGGAATATAAACCGCCTGTGGTCTGAGATCATTTTACGGTCAAATCGTTCGTCTAATCTTAACACTTTTGTACAAAAACTCTTAAAACATAGTTATTTTGGTGCGAAAGTGTGAGGGAAGAAGAAAAGAAACTTCCACACACATAAAACTGCAGTGCATAAAGACTGAACAACTACCGAAAACACACACAAATCAATAACTAATACAATTACACAAATCACTTAAATTCAAACATTTTATTAAAACAACAACATTATGAGTGCATCTAAGCGACTAAGGAGTGAAAAATCGAATGCCGACATCAAGGTAGCTCGCCCGTCGGACACACAATTGCTGCAACAAATTGAAGAAAAATTCTCGAGTCAACGGAAGGAAATTAACATGGAACTTTTGCAGCTGATCGATGATAAATTCGCGGAGCAAAGGGAGTCACTAGGCTCAGAGTATCAAGAGAGCGAGGCCCGCTTTCTTAACACTCTACAGGCCAAATTCGATGAACACCGAAATACAGAATCTCACGAAACGAGTGCGAGAGCTGGAAACCATGGCAAAAGAGGTGAATACACTGAAACAACAAGTGTGTGAATTGGATGCTCAACTGGCAGCGAAAAGCAATGCACAGGAGGTCGCGGATGTTGCATACAACCTTCGCTGGCATGGTGTGCCGCAAGTCGAGGGGGAAAATCTCACCACTCTTTTCAATCGCCTTTGTTTTTCACTACACCTGACCCCTCCTCCGCGAGTCAGGTCTATTTTTCGAGTCCGCACGCGCCAAAGAAACTCACTTGTTGATCCAATAATAATAATAAAAATGGATCACGTGCGCGAAAAAGCTGCGCTGCTGCGGGCGATTGGAGTGCACCGACGAACAACCAAATCGCAGCTGAGCTTACAGTTGATCGGTTTTGACTCGCCGGCATTTATATATTTAAACGAGCAATTAACAAAAAAAAACTATGAAATCTTTAAACATGCCATGCGACTCAAAAAACAAAAGCGGGTTGCGGCCGTCTTTACTCGCCGTGGAGACGTATTTATCAAGCCTATAGACGGAGGAGAGGCTTACTGTGTGCAAAGCTCTAATGAGCTTTCTGATCTGAGTAGAGATGCGGCCGAAATTAACTCAAGCAGAGATGCCGCTTTAGAGAATAATTCATTTCGTAATTAAATATTTTTTTTTATTTCTACTTTAGGATTTGAAATAAGTTTAATATCTTTAATTCTTGTAAGTCTTTTGTCTAGGATGAGTCGCATTGTTAATTTAGTAGTTAGTCAAATTTCTTGTCTGGTGTGTAGTCCTTGTTATTCTATTTTGACATTTAAAATTACTAGCAATGGAAGAAAACTTGAATAATCTATCAGCAAATAGTCATGCCCTTCTGCGCATCCTGGCAAAGCAGAAACCTGGTCTCAAGATTTGTCATATAAATGCCCAAAGCCTGCCAAAGAAAATTGAAGAGTTTAGGTATATGTTTGTAAATTCGGAAATTGATGTTATTTGTGTGTCTGAAACATGGTTTGTCCAGAGTCTGTGTGATGTGCTAATATCGTGTGATGGATATAATGTGTACCGTTCTGATCGTGTTAGTCATGGGGGAGGAGTTGCAATATATGTAAACAAAAAATTAAAAATCAAAATTATTTGTCAACACACAATAAACAGTGCAATAGAATATATTTTTCTTGAATTACATAACCCGATAATGCAGAAAAATCTATTAATTGGCTGTATTTATCGTCCGCATTGTAACACAAATTATGATGATCTTATCAATCTTCTGTCAGATATTACAGTAAACTTTACTGATGTAATCCTTGCGGGCGATCTTAATAGTGATATTCTGAGGGAATCTCATCTTACCAGCAACATGGAATCGCTAGGTATGAAACCAGTGAATCTCTCATTTCCAACCCACTTCAGCAGAACACGTAACACATTATTAGATTTGTTTTTTGTGAGTGATGTTAATAATATAAGTTTGTATGATCAGCTAATCGTTCCGTCCTTTTCAAAACATGACCTTATATACCTGACCTATAATTTTGACCTTAACTTCACTGACCATACAATAGTTTACCGTGATTTTAAAAATATTAACTATATACTGCTGAGCGAAGCATTTGACCAGTGTATATGGGACAATATTTACAGTCTTCCAACAGTTGATCTTCAACTCAACCTTCTTCAACATAATATTAGCCACTTATACGATAGTTTTGTTCCAGTCAAAAGTAAAACAATTCGACCGTCCGAAAAGCCATGGTTTAGTAATAATATAAAATTGGCAATTAGAAAACGAAATGAAGCATACCAGAAGTGGAAAAGATACAAGACTCCGCAACACCACAGCACGTTTGTAACGGAACGAAAAACGGTTACCAAACTAATCGATTCTGCAAAATCAAACTTTTTTAGGCAAAGATTTAAAAATGCAACCTCTTCGAGTCAAACATGGAAACAAATTAAAGCTCTAGGGATAGGTAAACAAAACATATCACAGGATCTAGATGTTGACATAGATGAACTCAACCTAAAATTAGCAGACTGCACAGTTCCTGAGGTCACAACCAACACGTACCTGAATTCAGTACCTGAAAACATCTGTGATACTAGGTTTAGATTTATGTGTGTTGACCAATGTGATGTCTTAGATAATATTCTTAAAGTTAAGTCTAACGCAGTTGGGCCTGACGAAATTCATCCTAAATTTATAAAAATTCTACTTCCTAAACTTATCCCGTACCTTACGCACACATTTAACACGGCCCTTACCACGTCTACGTTCCCGGATTGCTGGAAAACCGCCAAAATTATCCCAATACCCAAAGCAAGCAAAGAATACCGCCCTATAACTATTCTTCCATACCTCTCGAAGGCGTTTGAAAGTACTGTCGCATCACAAATAAATAATTTTATATCTGTCAACAGCCTCCTTAATGATCATCAATCTGGATTTAGAAAAAATCGTAGCTGCACATCAGCCATCTTAAAAATAACAGAAGATATTCGTCAACAGACGGACAACTCTTTTGTCACCTTCCTACTGTTGCTGGACTATAGCAAAGCGTTCGACACAGTGAACCATGAAATCCTGTGCTCAAAACTCAAAAACTTTTATTTCTTTTCTAATACTGCCGTCAAACTTATGTGTTCGTATCTTAAAAACCGTCGCCAATATGTTGTATCGTCAAATATTTGTTCTTCGTTTGTGTATTTGAAGCGTGGTGTACCCCAGGGTTCGGTTCTCGGACCACTATTATTCACCCTGTACATAAATGATCTTCCGTCTGTGTTGTCGACATGTAGTGTCCATTTATATGCTGATGATGTCCAGATGTATGTTAGTCGTCCCTTAAATAGAATTAGTGAGTGTTTAGATATTTGTAGAATGGAGCTTGGTAAAGTAAATGAATGGGCAAATAACAACGGTCTCGCCATCAATCCATCAAAATCAAAGTGCTTGATCATTTTTAAAAAGAAGTTATGCAATAATACCCTAAGCCCCCTGATGATAAATAACACACCAATTGAGTACGTGGAAACCGCCAACAATCTGGGTATCACATTCAATAGAACATTGAACTGGGATGACCACGTAAATAAAGCGATAGGCAAAACATATGGGCTAATAAGATCCTTGTCACTAGTTAAATGTTCCTTACCTGTTACTGTGCGTCTACTTCTTGCGAAGTCTTGTCTAATACCCACACTCTTCTATGGTCTAGAGATCTATGCAAATTGTGATTTTGCAAGCCAATATAAACTGAAAGTAGCATTCAATAGTATTGCGCGTTTTATATTTTATTTGCATAGATCCAACCATGTAACTCAATTTGCTTACAAAATATTTAACCTTAGCTTGGCAGATTATATTAAAAGCCGAACTATAATCTTTTTACACAAAGTTATATACACCAGAGAGCCATCATACCTATTTGAAAAACTACAATTCTCCAGATCTACAAGAACAAAGAATATTATATGCATCCGACACAGGTTTCTGCTCTCAAATAGACAATTTTTTGTTAATGCGATTAGAACGTGGAATGAACTTCCCAATTACATAAAAGAAACTAGGAGCGCACCTCTATTTAAGACAAAACTTTTTTCACACCTAAAAAATAGCAGCCCTAGCTTGCTATAAGCTGTATTATCCTATCTTAACATTGCGACTTTTCCCCAAAACTTCTTCCTTTGTCTTTCTTTTTTTTTTAATTCGACTTAACTGTATTTGTCATTCTGTACTTTCAATAATTAATGTAAAATGTATGTCATTAGATTTAAGAACCAATATTGTTCGAATATAAAATTGATTATCCGTTGTGACTAGCGCAGTAATTTATAAGTTATGCAACTTGTAACGTTAGGAAGCCAAAAACAATAAATAATAATAATAATATAAGAATTAAACCAATGCCTTCTCGGTTTCACCTTCGCTACCGCTCTTGTCGATCACACGTTCTGCTGCTTCTAACAGAGTTAAAGCTTCCTTCGGAAATGTGTGCACTTTTTTCGGCAACTTCCGTTTAATCGATATTATCGATCAGAGCTAATCAAGAACATATTCAAAATGTGCTGGTTGCTTTTCACCCTATCCACTTTTCTCAAATAACATTTACTGTATTTTTTTCCATTTCTTCAATTGAAGTATTCGAGATTAAATTTGACTATTTACTTTGTTTACTAAATCACAAGTGCCAAAAACAGCTGACCAAAAAAACTGACTAAAGCTGATGAGCGTCACAGCTGATCCAATCAACTAACGGAAACAGCTTACCAACACCTGACATTACAAAAAACGTATTTTTTAAATAGTGTGCAACTTTGAATTAAAATAACTGTCTTGGGGTAGAACGAGGCACGGAACCCCTTGGTGGAGAATTAGGTATATATCTCAAGAATTAAAAAAATATAGTTACATTTAGTTACGTTTCAAGAAAATTTTGGCCTAATTTACTATAAAAAACATTTAATTTTACGGGTATTTTTTAATGAATTCATTTTTTATAAAAATAGTAAACATTTTTTTTATTTTAATTTGTAAAAAAAGGAAAGGGTTTACATTTATTATTCCCTTTTTCAAAAAGTTCATTTGGCTTATTTATATTGTAAAATTCATCACTCAAAGTGAAGATATTACATGAATTAAATTTTCGTATTTTTAAAAATGAAAAAGCAAAGTTTCAACTTCGCTTTCACATTGTGAGGTTTTGGTTAGACATATTACCATAATTCTTTCAATTTCTTATGCATTGGGCAACTCCAAAATTTGTATTTTGAATTAACCGCCACTTTTGTCGCTTACCCCAGTACACCATACGCACATACATCTACATATACATGCATATCATTCGCACCTCGCACATGTTTGGGTATATAAGTATGTATGTGTGTATGTAATTGCCTTGCGAATTCTTGGACAACTGCGTTCTATTTCTGAAAATTTAACTAATCCAAGAATAGGAATTTTAAAGGGATAATAATATTATTATTAATAATGTCCTTTTACTTGTATTTAGTATTTTCGTATGTACATACATATGTTGCACACTCACGAATGTTAAGTATACTTCATTTAGTGTTGTTAGATGGAGCAGGAGCGTTTTCCTGATCCGCATGAGACTGTAGGGAGTCGGGGGGATAGTTAAGTTAGTAAAGCAACTCCAACCGTCTTGTCGCAGTACCAAAATTGAACTCTTTATTCTTACGTCGTATAAAACCCTTCATGGCCAGTGTGGTGAAATACGTGAGAGCGTGAGCTTCAGCTTAACCACTGAGAGCGCAGCTCAGGTTAACAAATTAGATAAATACACTTCAAAATTACATTCATGTTTTTCTCAAGATTCAATAGTGGCCCAACATTCCATTGAAAGTACCTAGTTACTTTAAATTAATTGGTAAACGGGCCAATTTGTGAATCGGTCGCCTTATAATTTCTTTCGACGTCTGGACATCCGCAACTCGGACGTGGTTGTCAGGACCTGGTATAGTCGCTTCGATGCGACCTAACAGCCAACGATGAGGTGGGACATGGTCTTCGTGGACTAGGACCATTTCGTTGATTGCAATGTTCGGAGATCCAGTCGTCCAGTTTGATTTGGCCTGAAGCTCGTGAAGATACTCCGTAGACCACCGTCTCCAAATGTGTTGCTTGACGGCGCTGACACGAGTCCATCGTTGAGAGCAGTTAAGCTGATCATCCCTGACAGGCCAGTCTGGGAGTGCTCGAAGGGAATCCCCGGTTAAGAAATGTCCAGGCGTTAGGACGGCCAAATCGCTAGGATCCGATGAGTGTGGAGAGAGCGGGCGCGAGTTTAGGATCGCCTCAGTCTCAGCAGCGACAGTTGAGGGCTCCTCGAAGGTGAGTTGCGTACAACAGGTGTAGGTAACATACGTAGTTGACGACAGCAACATCCTTAGCGGGCAGCAATACGGGAAGCTTATGAGTGTCTGGGAACGATGCGAGTTCCAATCGTCCCCCGACGAAAAGTAGGTTGAATCCATTTGTACTCTGCAAGAAGGGCGATAAGAATTTAAGATGGCTACGAGCCGGCGTGCCTTTCTGCAAAAGAATTATTTACTCGATGAAATATCGCTGTTGTAGGTTCCATGCGACGCAAGGCATGGCCCTTCGCAGTTACAGGGGGGATAGTGACCTCCTTGTGAAGGGTTTTGTCTTCCGACTACGGTCGCAAAAGCGAAGCATTTATGCTACTAGTCTTAGGTCAGACTGGTGTGATTCCTTGTTGTGGAAGGCTTCCAAGACACTATTTCTGGAAATTGATGTCGATGCATAGAAGGCTAATTTGCGTTTTTCTGAAGATACGGCGTCCATGTCCAGATTGCCGTGTACGATAGGTGGCCATAATGTCGGCAGATTTGATAGAAATGTAGGTCCGTGGAACCATGTTGAGTTGGTGAGCTCTGAAAGGTTGCATCCTCTGGAGATCATGTCAGGGTTGTGCCGTGTCGGAACGAACCTCCAGTGACAGTCTGACGTGAGTTCTTGGATTGCAGGCAGAAGCCAAATTTCCAGTAGAAGAATTTTTACCACCATAATAATTGGCGAGACAAGTCCCAGCGGATCGAAGAGGGATGAGGCCACCGAGAGAATGGTTCGCTTTGTGATCATTTCCGGAGCTGTGCTGCAGTTGAATGAGAATTTGAAGATGTCTTCTCGTTGGTCCCACTTCAGTCCCAATGAGCTTGTCGTGATGTAGACGTAAAGATTTAGCTCCTTTCCCGTTGTATCATTGACGAAATCCTGATGGTTGGAGTGCCAGTTTGCCAGTTCCATCTTGGCGGCCGTGAGGATAGCGATGACTTCGGTTTGAATCTGGTTCAATTGATCAGGCGTATCTGCTCCACCGAGAAAGGCATCCACATAAAATCACGATTTTATGGCTTCAGCTCCAATTTGATGTGAACTTGCATGTTGATCGGCGAGGTGAGACAGGCTGCAAATTGCTAGATACTGCGCTGATGCGGTGCCGTAAGTAACGGTGTTCAGCTGGTATGTGCGAACCTCCTGGTCGATGTGGCTCCTCCATAAGATGTACTGAAACTTACGATGCTGTGAATAAATCGTGGGTCCAACAAGAAAGATGTCGTTTAGGGACTTGCAGGTGCTTGTTGGGCACGAGGCGTCAAAGACTACCCTTACTTTTGTTGACGTGCGGTTGAGGAGTGGGCTGTTTATTAATTCCATGTGACCCAAACGCTCATATTCTTCCATAAATTTCGTGTATTCTGCGCGCAAATGCAAATGGTGGGTATCCACGTGTGGATGACTGACGGCCTCAGCGACATAGTAATGGGGTGAGGCGTTAGACGCACTTGGCCGCCTAGGACTCCTTGCTTCCTGTCCTGACGGATCGAAGTAAAGCATAGTGTGATGCAGCCGTGAACAGATTCTGCACCTACTTAAAGATGGACAATTTGATGGATGATGACCTTTTCCAAGGCAGTTTTTTGCACAGCGACTTTATCCGGACAGGCGTCATGTTTTGAAGTCGCGAACATCTAAAAAGCCGATGATCCCTGCCAGAGCATATAGAACACGTTTGCGTAGAGCACGTACAGCTGTGGCCCATGCGTGGAGCCTGCGGCTGTCGCGTTCTGCCAGATGTATTTTGAGCCGTATTCGTATTGCCGAAGTGATGTATTGAGGACTCCAAGTGTTGACAGTGCCGCTCAATCAAAGTTAAGCAGGCATTCCATCAGGGTAATGTTGCAAAGGTGAGAGATTCATTCCAGAGCTGTCGGGTTCTCTTATCTACCTTTTCCGTAAGAATAGCAATCAACATCGTTTGAGATATCTGCGCTTCGGTTCTTAAAGATAGTAACGATTTAAACAACGCTGATGCGTTGTCAACCAGGCTGCGCAACTGCACGCTATTTTCAGTGGTCACAGTTGGCTATTTGAAGAGTCACGCTTTGTTGTCCAAAAATACGATGGTGGGGTTATCGTACCTGCTCTTTAGTCGAAGTAAGGCCCTACTGTAATTCTGTGGAGTGACTTGAAACGCCTTGATGGTTTCTAGAACGGCGCCTCTGAGAGAGTTTATGAGGTGATTAAACTTCTCGATCGGCTATAGCGCTTCCTGCTGATCTACAACTTGCTGGAACGTAGTAATAAAATTTCTGTATTCCGAGTACTCGCCAGCAAAAGTCGGGAGCGCAAGAGTTGGCAGCTTGAGAGACGATGTTTGTCCAGGCCTAAGTAGCGTGTCTTGGGCGAGCGACGTAGAGTTGTGCACGTCGTCTCCAAGCTGATCCTTTATGGTCACCTTTATAGCGATGAACATATCTTTCAGCTCGGCCCGGTAGTTTAGCTGTTCCTCGGTTGAGTCGAGTGCTTCGATTTCGGTTGGGATGGCCATGATTTGTTTGAAATAGGCTAACTATTTTAGCCGACACGTGAGTTCGGCTGGCGTCAGCGCGGCATTTGGCTTCTCAGCCTTTTCCGTCTTGGCGACTGCTGTTCCAATACGGGTAAGGCTCCTGCGTATGTTGGATCGCTTTAGTTTTAATACGTTCAGCGGTGTGGGACACATGGTTATTGTGGATCGCTTACAATAAGCCCTTGTAAAGTGTATGTTATTATAAATTAGAGCTTCTGGTGTGTGGTTATAAACGTATGCTGCCAACTTGTGGAGTCCAATATCTGGCAACGCTCTGGTTCCGCAATGAACAAGTTCCAGGTTGATGCGTTGCGCGGTGACTGCTATAGGCACTCGTGGTGACTGTATGCGTGTACTTGGAGGTTAAAGCCGAAAGCACTGCAGTGACGGCGGAATGAGACCGAAGGAGACTCAGCGATTGGCGTGAGCGCTCTGGCGGCGTTGGCACTGATGACGTAACTTTACCGTTGTGGCGTTACGTAGTCCAGCAAAATGGTTTTTCAGGTTAAAGGTGATATTGTCGACGGGGCGTTGAAGATTCGGCTCCGCAATCGAGAATATAGGTGGCGTACCTGACTGGAAACAGCGTAGCGTAATCCAGATCTTCGGAACAACCCGCTCCTTCCACCGATGGTGTGTGGGGGTGTGCGAGTCACGTTAGGTGACCGTCGAGCAGCGCATCACTTATGACGTAGTTAATTACGGAATTAACTTTGGGCGATCGGGTTGATTAGAACACTAAGGATTTTTTATTTTTTAAATTAACTATCCAGCCCCACGTTGGGCGCCAAACGGTTTCATAGAGCAGGAACGTTTTCCTGACCCACATGAGACTGTAGGGGATCGGGGGGTTAGTTAAGTTAGTGAAGCAAATCCAACCGTCTTGTCGCAGTAGCAGAATTGAACTCTTTATTCCTACGTCGTATAAAAGCCTTTGTGGCCAGTGTGGTGACAGCTTAACCACTGAGAACGCAGCTCAGGTTAACAAATTAAATAAATACACTTCAAAATTACATTCATGTTATTCTCAAGATTCAATAGTGGCCCAACAAGTATAATTATCGTATTAAGAATTTATTCACCTAATTTTCATAACACCTAACACTTATTTTAGAGAACTTTTACATAAAACGCGTCGAGTATTCCTCAATTTGAACTCACAGAGACAGGGCAATAGGTTCGTTTCCTCGCGATAGGCACAGTTTGAACTCCGAAAATAGATGTTCGAACTTCAGAAATCGATAAATGACATATTGCTATCAATGCTTTCTTCTACCTTGTACATACTTTTTTTTGTGGACGTTGATGAACTACGAGCAGTACAAACAAGTGGCCCAACGATACCAAGCAGGTGCTTGTTACACGCGGGACCCTTTATCAATTTGGGTAAAAATACGAATTCGCGAGGAAAATATATAAAATAAATAGAGACGGGATACATAAAGATATTATATTATATTGGCTACAACTAAGATTGCTTTAAAAATACGTTTTAAAGAATTTAACTATTCATGCTGCTGCCATTTGTAAATGATTTTCTGTAATCAATTTAATCATTACTATATTAACAAGAATAAAAACCAAACACATTTTAATCCAGCAGCACAGCTGCTGCCTTCCTGCATGTTGGTTTAGTTCTTTTAATAATACCATTTTCAAACCGATCTCAATGAATCCTGTTTTTTTTTACCTATCCTCACTGCTCATTCCCATAATTATAAAAGGGAAATTTATAAACTTACCATTTTTCGCCTTTTTCTTCACACATGCGAAGAATTGAAAACATAACTCGGAGTTTTTTGCTGGGAATTATAGTTTCCAAGTCATTTTTTGTTAAAAAGCTGCGCCACCAATCATTTGCAACAGACATAACACCACTTTGACTGTCATATATATCATCCGGTTGCTCTTCATCGGAATTTTGAATTTTTCTTGTATCACGCTTTGCTTTTTTCTATAAAAAATTTTGTGAAAATGTAAAAAATTATTATATGAATATAATAGGTGATACTGTAATTTGGAAGACAAGAATTTCAATACATTTAAGTAAAAAATGTATTAAAACAAAAATAATGTATTAAAAAACAAATAAAAAAGAGAAAAACTTATTATTTTATAAGTTGTGTCGCCCGAAAAGGGTTGCTCTATGCATATTAAATTTTTTAAAAATTACATCAAAAGCTTTTTTTGTTTATATCGCTTGTATTTATTTAGATGTAGAAAATGGCAAGCGCCGTCAAGGAGTCGCTTTGCCGTGTACGGGATGCACTATGGATAATTTGTCCACTATTTTTGGCCAAAACACATTTTTTAAAAGTCGTTAAAAATTGGTTTCTTTTTATCACAATGTATTAGGATAACATCAATCTCAAATGTTACTAATAGAAAAATTTAACAGAGCGTACCACTGCACTATGGTCCAAAAGTCGGATTTTTTGGCATAAAGTCGAAATTTTTATGTTAATGTTTGTATTTTTGGTTTTAAATTCTTAAAGTTAATACATCATACTTCTAAAAACTTAAATAATAAATCTTTAAAAGCTTCAGTGAAGCTTTGTATGAGCTTTCAAAATCATGCAATCGATCAGCTGTTTAGAATATGGTAATTGGCGGCAAATTCTTTTGTTTACGTTTGTGGGTGCAATTAAAAATTATCTGTCCAAACAAAATCAGGTTAATAATGGAAATTGAAGATCAAGGTGTGTAGTATTCACTGTATATTGTACATTTATGTTTAGTTTTACTATTTGAGCTGTGTTTAATGTCCAATTTATGTGTATTTTTGTAGAAAATTAACATGCGTCCCCTGTGTATCGTGGATAAAAAAAAACGACCCCAGGTCTGCCGACAAAAACTAACAACGTCAGTTTGTTCACATAAATGTCGTTTTTCAACGCTAATTAACACATTTTCCCCGTTCGTCCCCCTTTTCTTACAAATCCACAATATTCAGGGACGTTCGAGTTTAGCCATAGCGATCTTTTCGATATTTGGCGCAGCAACAATCGCAAAATATCCATTGTGTCTGATTGGATTTACGAAAAACTGAGCAAATATCACATAGAAGATAGAAAATAAAAAAATAAGTCATTTTGAATCCTTTATAAAAGAAAAACTTCCCAAATGTAACTATATGGTCGATCGATTTAAGTCAAAGCATGCTAAATGGATGTCGTCAAAAATATCAATTTCTTTAAAAGAAAGTAAGACACCACAACAACCTGGACGCCCAACGTTGTCGTATACAAACGCAGGTCCAAGATTGAAAAGGAAATTGGCATCTGAACTAGCAAATGAAAAAGGTCATGAAACAAATTTGCTTATGCATGCTGCAGCAGTTTCCGCTAAGAAGCAATGCAATAGGAACCTGGCTCTGGTCCTTCAAGAAACCATTACAGCACCTGAAAACACAACGGAGTTAAGAAAGCAACTTCAAGTGCAAAAACCGAGTCAACTTACACCAAATGAAGCTCTAGCTTACATTTTGGAAAATTCATTAACCAAACAGCAATATGTCAACACTAGGGCTTTGAACATAAATCATCACAGCTATATTTATCCTAGTTACAATCAAGTGATAGAAGCTAAAATGCAGTGTCGACCTATGGGTATAGAAGTTACAGAAACTTTTGCTCAAGTTTCACTACAAAACCTTTTGAATCATACTGCACAGCGACTAATTCAAATGCAGTCCGATGTTTTCAAGCAATTTCCTGATAGTTCTGAACTCAAATTAATTTGCAGTTATGGCTTTGATGGGTCAACTGGATAAAGTGCATACAAGCAGAAGTTTGAAATACAAACACCTGACGTACAGCTTTCAGATCACTCATTGTTTGTTACTTCTGTTATACCCATAAAAATGATTGACTCATTTCAGCGAAACATCTGGGTTAACAGAACACCGCAGTCTATTCGATTTTGCAGGCCGCTAAAAATTCAATTTGTTAAAGAAACTAGTGATCACATAATTATGGAAAAAAATCAGCTAGACTTTCAAATTGATAATCTGAAAACGTTTTCCTATAAACTCGATGAGGCTTATGATGTGGCAGTAACCTTTAAAATGCATATGACACTCATTGATGGGAAAGTACTAAACGTACTAACTGGTACTAAATCAACCCAATGTTGTCCAATTTGTGGTGTCACCCCAACAAAAGTACTGGAAATCAAAGATTTTTACTCGAAAACCTTTACCCCCAAGCTTGAAGCTTTACATTTTGGGGTGAGTCCTCTACATGCTTGGATCAGGTTTCTAGAATTTGTCCTAAATATATCATATCGAATGGAAATACAAAAATGGCATGTAAAAGGTGATGACAAGATTAAAGTAATGGCTCGCAAAAAACATATTCAGGAAACGTTTTGGAAGGATATGGGTCTTCGAATAAGCATGCCGAAACAGAATGGCAGCGGCAACAGCAATGACGGTAATACAGCAAGAAGAGCTTTTGCAAAATGTGAACAACTATCATTCATAACCGGCTTTGACGAAACCCTTTTAAATAACCTCCACGTTATATTGGTAGCAATTTCCTGTAACCACTATATAAACTCTGAAAAGTTTCGAATTTTTTGTAAGAAAACGTTTGACTTATATATGAATAAATATCCGTGGTACCCAATGTCACCAACAATTCACAAGGTATTAGTCCACGGTTTTCAAATAAATAATTCGACGTTGGTTCCACTAGGGTGCTTAGGCGAAAATGCTTCAGAGGCACGGAATAAAATCTACAAAAAAGACAGACTCTCACACGCAAGGAAAAATAGTCGAATCAATACTATGACTGACCTTTTCCACAGGGCGATAGATTCTTCGGATCCTTTACTTTCTAGTATTTGTTTAAAGGAAAGAGAAAGGAAAAACATAAAAAAACCTCTTCCTAAAGAAGTATTAAGTCTTCTGGAGTTGCCGTCTGCCGAAAACAAAAACCCAAATGAAAAAGAATTGGATGTGCAATCTGATTCTGATTCTGATGAGGACCTAAACGAAGGATGCTCTATAGAATTAGAAGAAGAAGCAGAAGAAGAAGAAGAAGAAGACTATGTTTAAAACAAAAACCAATTTATTTATTAAAATTTATTACACATACATAAATGTAAGTAACTTATCTGAATCTTAATTTTTAAAAATAATACTAGGAATTATTTAGTATGGGAGGCAAAAGAAGGCGTGGTCGCATAGACTCAAAATTTATTTTGCTTACTCTTCTTAAAAAGAAAAAATAGTGTGCAAAATTTGAGGTCTGTAAGTCAATTTTCAGAGTTTATGCCAAAAAAATCGACTTTTGGACCATAGTGCACTGTTAAGTAATCAGCGGTGAAAGCCAGCCGTTGTTCGAACGAGGTGGCAGCGCTGGTAAAAAACGCAAATTTAAATTAAAAGTTAAAAAAAGTGTGAAATTTATCAATTTAAGTGCTGTTTTTGAAATGCAGTCCATTCAGAGTGGTTTGCAATGTCCGTATAATCTTGTGTAAGTTCTAATCTTAAAAAAACTTAAATCATGTAGTAAATTATAATCTTTAAATAGAGTTACAAAGTGAGTCCAGCTCTTTTCAGCTCTAAAACTTGTTTTATGTTGTAGTAGTCAATTCTTATTATACTCAGTTAGTATAAAAGATATTTAACTTTTTAGGTACCAACCTAACTTTGGCAAACAGCGCGCTGTTTGAAAGCTGGATGTCAGAGGCAAAGAAGAGTTTCAAGGAAATTGCAATATTCAATTTTATGATATCGGCTATATGTGGACCTTGTACTAGTCACGATGGGAAACTTTTAGAAGCCAGAAGTAAAATCATTTATTATAAAATATGCGATTACTAGCTAAAGGCTAAAAGAAACTTAAAGCAATTTAAGCGATGGCATTCTTCTTGGCTAAGCTCCCATACAGTTGTACCCATTCAAACACGAATAGGACCTGTTGGACGGCCAGCTCTGTCTTACTTTTCAAAAAAGGAAAGAACCCAGAGAAAAGAAGCTCCCGATCTAGCATCATTTAAGGCAGGCAATGTTAGGTTATTAATTCAAGCTGCAAGCGCAGCTGCTCGGAAGCGCGCACAACCTGACTTGGTTTATGTTTTAAAGTTGCTGGCTTTGTGTCCGGAAATAGCCAAATTCATCAGAAAAGCTTTAAGTCAGCCTATTGCCAAGCCAACAATAATGTCCACTAGCGAGGCTTCAGCTCTCCTCTTAGACCAGGGCTTACCTAAGTAGCAATATTGCGCTATCAGGGAGCAATCCAGAAACATATATCCATTATATAACGATGTGGCCGAATTTTACGACTTTCAGATACAAAGGCAGAGGTACCTCTTCAAACCCTTGTTGATCACACGGCAGTACGAATTGCATGCTTGCAAGAAGAAGTACTTCTGACCGTGATGCGAGATCAGGGCACAGATTTCCTAGCGGCAGATCTGATTCTAATCTACGGGCTTGATGGTAGCTCTGGGCAGACAAACTACAAACAAAGATACTCATCAGAGCAACCCTTCAATGGCGACTCGAGTATTTTTGCTACTAAAGTAACACCCTTGAGACTTATAGATGCCTCTAGAAACATATTGTGGAACAACAAGACACCGCAATCCATTCGTTTTTGCCGCACATTGAAATAAGCTTTTATGAAAGAAAGTAAAGAGATAATCCTTAATGAAAATGAACATTTAAAGGGGCAGATAGATAATTTAAAGTCATGTAAAATAACTCTAAGTGCCGGAAAAATTATTTACGTAAGGTTCCGTCTATACTTAACGGTTATCGACGGAAAAGTTCTGAACGCCTTGACGGGAACTAATTCTTCTCAAGCGTGTCCGATTTGTGGGGCAACACCCAAGGATTTCCTAAACAATTAAACTTTTAAATGCGAAAAGTTCATCCCAGTAATGAAGAACCTCAATTACGGCTTAAGTCCATTGCACTGCTGGATTCGTCTTTTCGAGTTTGTGTTGCATGCCGGTTACAAGTGCCAAATACGAAAATAAAGGGTTACCAACGATGATGACAAAAGAGAAGTTGCTTTAAGAAAATCGGTTATTCAAGATATGTTTTGGAAGCAGTTGTCACTAAGAGTAGATTAACCAAAAGTTGGGGGCTTTGGCAGAAACACCGCCCTCCGACCCTTTAGTGAACCTGAAACATTTTCGAAAATAGCTGGAATAGATCTCAGGCTCATTAAAAACCTGATTTGTCTGTCATGTCAATTACCAATAGAGGTTACTAAATTTCAAAGTTTCTGCTACCAAACTGCGGAAATTATAATAGACGAATATCCTTGAGAGCACTGTCCTTCCAGTGGGCTACTTTGGAGAAGAAGGTGCCGAGTCCCGAAATAAGATATACAAATCCGATCGATGCATCATGCCAGAAAATGTAGCCGGAAATCAAATCTCACAGACGTCTTTCAAAGGGTAATGGATACGTCAGATCCGGTAATTTCAAGCGCCAAACTTAACAGACGATTACAAAAAAAGTTAAACCTTCCAAGTGAGGTTTTAAATTTATTATCTTGCGAACTTAAAAGTACAGGCGAGTTGGAGGATTATGGAGTGGATGACAATCTTTTTGAAGGTTCATGGGATATTCAGATGGAAAACGAAGACAATGAACAATAGGTAGGCAAAATAAACACATTATTGAAAACCAAACTCTAGAATTTTCTATTACAGGTTTTCCTACTTTCCTGAACCCTCTTATTCTGTATAACTTGAAAAAATGTGTGGAAAAATAAACAAAATTAGATTTCGTGTAAAAAAAAGGTAGGACTACTTTTATTTTTTAAAAAATAATATTATATTACAGTTATTATAACAAAACAAAAAAAATTAAATATTTAAAAAAAAGAAATAAATAAAATAAAAAATAAATTAGGAAAAATTCCGACCACGCCCGTTTTAAATATAATGAATAGATTTCATTATTATTAACTTAATTCTAAATACAGAGTCCAAAAAATGTTGCTTTGTTTTCGAGTTATTAATTAATGCCACAAAAAGTGGTCAAATTAACCATAGTGGGATGTGGAATAGGAAAAGCAGCAAGGAGATCAACAAACCTTTCTGTCAACTTTCCTTTTCTCCATCTCACCTACTCCGCTTGGGGTTACCGTCACATTTTTGGCGTCTGGATATTTCAAGTTGTGCTTGATGATAATATATATTCGAAAAATAATGTTTGGGGGAAAGTGATCTCAGCCAACCGAGAGAAAAAAGAACGAGTTAGAAGGTTCTTCATTTAAAATACTTGTTCCGGATGGACTGTTCTCCAAACTTCTTGACCCTAATTTTTAGCCTGCTGAAATAATTGTTCATGAATATATAAAAAAAAATAGTTCGCTTTCCATGACTTCCTTTTCGGCGCCCAGCTCGGCTTCAAATTCAAAAAACTAGATTTCATAATCCACTATCAAAATGTACGGGGGCTTCTTAGTAAACTCTCAACGCTTTATAAAAACAGCTCAATTTTTGAAGCCAATGTTATTGTATTCACTGAGACCTGGCTTAACCCATCTGTACACGATAGTGAGATTTTGTCAAATAACTTTTTTGTTTATCGGAATGATCGTCATACCCGTCGAGGTGGAGCCATTCTTATTGGAGTCGAATCCAATTTAACTTCTGAGATTGTTGATATTTCTGGTTCATCATGTATTGAATTTATTTCCGTGAAATTATCTCTCCCAAAAAATAACACTTTTTTATCTTGCTCCTATATACCCCCTAGCTCCGAATTTAACGTGTATTTATTGCATCTGTCCGCCATACAGTCTATCTCCTTGTTGCTTGCTGAAACTGACCAACTCATTGTGCTCGGTGACTTTAATCTTCCCAATATTTCTTGGTTGGAGAGTAATGACTCAATTGCAATGATTACTAGAATGCAACATGACTTTGTTGATGGTCTTGTTGAACTATCCTTGGTCGTCTCCTTGACTTAATCTTCGTCTTTGATGGCATCGATGCTGAAGTTAGTCGAATTCCGCCACTATCTCTACCTGAAGATTGTCATCATCCTACCCTTCAGCTCTGTATTAATGGATTTTTTAATGCTCCTAGGACTGCAATAAACGCACACCCTAGTTTGTGTTTTAAAAAGACTGACTATGCTAAACTAGTTGAATCTTTATCGACAATTAATTGGTCCTATCTTGTTGTCCTTCCTGTTGATGATGCAGTTGGTTATTTTTATAAAGTCCTTTACCGTCTATTTGATGTTCATGTCCCTCTTTCCTCCTTGAAGAATTCTTATAGCTCTCCATGGTTTACGCATCAACTATCCTATCTAAAAAATAAATAAAAAAACAGACTTTTTAAGCGATTCAAAATTTCTGGCTTGCTGACAGACTGGGCCAAATATAGTTCTGCTAAGGCGGAATTTGTCCAGCACAATTCTGACTGTTATCAAAATTACCTGTCTCGTTGTAAGCGTGATTTCAAAAGTAACCCTAAACTTTGTTATTCTTTCGTCAATTCTAAACGGAAATCTAATTGCTTCCCTCATTCTCTTTTTCTTAATAATAATATAGCATCTGATGACAATGATATTTCCAACATATTTGCTGATTTTTTTCAATCGACTTATACGGAATGTAATGGTGTTATTGATAATGATTATCCATACCCACTACCTCATCTGAACTCTATCTTCAAACCAGTGATTAATGTATCTGATGTTCTTCAGAGTCTTGATACTCTTAAACTCTCTTTTTCACCGGGTCCTGACAAAATACCAAGTTGTATACTGAGGAATTGTTCGTCCTATCTAGCTTTTCCCTTAACATTAATATTTAATCTGTCACTAAGTCAAGGAAAATTTCCACCCATATGGAAAGAATCGTTTATTGTTCCATTGTTTAAAAAAGGGAACAAGTCCGACATCTCAAATTATCGTGGTATTGCTAAACTCAGCGCAATTCCTAAACTTTTCGAAAAAATTATTACCTGTCAGTTGCAGCATCATTGCTGGTCTATTATTTCACCGTGTCAACATGGCTTCACTAGACGTCGATCTACTTCTACAAACCTACTAGAATTTACATCCTTAATTTCTAGAGGCTTCCTGACACATCATCAAACTGATGTGATTTATACCGATTTTTCTAAAGCTTTTGATTCTGTGAACCATAAACTTCTTATTTATAAATTGTCCCTTTTAGGGTTTCCTCCAAACTTACTTGACTTTCCTACCTTTCTAATAGAACTCAAACGGTCTGTTTTAACAATAAAATTTCCAAAATAATTAATGTTACTTCTGGAGTGCCACAGGGTAGCCACCTGGGTCCTTTACTCTTTGGCTTAATGATTAATGATCTACCTAATGTTATAAAATCGCCTACCGTATTAATGTATGCAGATGATGTTAAGCTATGTTTGTCCATGTGCTTACCTAGCTCATATAATGACCTTCAATTAGATCTTGATTGTTTGTGTACGTGGTGCATGATTAACATGTTAAATTTAAACTATTCTAAATGTAACTTTATGACCTTTTATCGCTGTAATCCATCTCTGTTTTCTTATTCTATTGGAAATAACGGCCTTGAACGAATTTTTTCAGTTCAGGATCTTGGCGTTTTCTTTGATCATAAACTTTGTTTTAAAGACCATATATCTACTATATCTAATAAATATATTGATGGACGTTGATGCACTACGAGCAGTACAAACAAGTGGCCCAACGATACCAAGCACGTGCTTGTTACGCGCGGGACCCTTTATAATTTCGGCCAAAATGCGAGTTCGCGAGGAAAATACATGAAACAAATAAATACGGGACACATGGCTACAAACTATGATTGAAGCAAATGAGATAAAATTTTAGTTTTTAATACAGGGATAGAAGTTGAAGTACAAATTAAATGATAAAGATTGTTATAATTAGTACAGAGAACGCGAAAGGGCTCATGCAGACTAAAATTAGATGTACATCGGGGCAAATTAAGAGGGTAATAGTTTCGTGTTAGTCTAACGGGAATATTAAAAGTTAAACGGTTTACCAGTTCTACAGAATCAATATCACCTCTTATAAGATTTTGCATAAAAATAGTACCAAGCATTATTCTACGGTTTTCAAGTGTAGGTAAATTAAGCAATAGTAATCTACTCTGGTAGGAAGGAAGCCTTACGTTTTGATCCCAGTTCAAACTACGAAGCGCAAAAAGAAGAAATTTTTTTTGTACCGACTCAATACGGTCGATGTGCACTTGATATTGAGGACTCCAAACAGAAGAACAATATTCCAAAATAGGACGGACAAGGGAGGTAAATAACAAGAACACTCATAGCTTTGTTGACAGTCGACATTATGTGGCAGTCAAATTTAAGCTTCGGGTCCAAAAGAACACCTAAATCGTTTACTGAATATATACGATCAAGTGGGGAGTTCTGAAGCGAATAACTTAAAAACGTAGGGGTACCTCTATAAAAGGTCATTACGTTACATTTCAGGCAGTTCAAATTTAAGAGGTTATACTCACACCATATCTGAAAATTATCAATGTCTGATTGTAAGCCAAAACTAGACTCAATCTTATTATATGTCAAACAAAGCTTAACATCATCAGCATACATTAGTACACGAGAATGTGTTACGATAGACGGAAGATCGTTAATAAACAAGGTAAACAGCAAAGGGCCCAAATGACTACCCTGGGGCACTCTCGATGTTACGTTGATCATTTTGGAGACAGCGTTCTTAAATATAACTCTCTGAGTCCTTCCATTCAAATAACTTGAAATCCAAGTTAATAGATTACATGGAAACCAGAAGTCTTCTTGCATTTATAAAACGTTGGTCAAAGGAGTTCGATGATCCTTACACAACAAAGCTTTTATATGTTTCTCTTGTTCGTCCGTCTATGGAATATTGCTCTTGTATATGGTCTCCTCAAATTAGCTGTTATCAAAATATGTTAGAGTCTGTCCAAAAACAATTCCTTCTATTTGCTCTGAGGGGATTAAACTGGGACACAGGTAGTCGATTGCCCTCTTATCTTGCGAGGTTGCGCCTGCTCGACTTACCAACCCTCTACCATCGTAGAAAGTGTCATGGAGTTATGTTCTTACACAAACTTATTAATGGTGATGTCGACTCCCCTTTCCTTCTTAGTTCACTTAAGGGGGGACATCTGAGTAAACGGGCAAAAATAAGCGGAATTTTTTTTGACCAAATGAAAAGGCCAATCGAAAATTTGTAAACTAGGTTTAATAATATAAGGTTCGAAGTACAAAATGAATTTTTTTCAAAAAAATCAAAAACAAGATGGCGGCTCTGCAGCATTTCTTCGTATGCCCTTTTTGGTTGAAGGGGGTCTATGGCCGGAAAGCTAACGTCCTTAATTTTTGATCTAGATTTTTGATCTAAATTTTGTTAGTTTCTATACATCAACGGCTATCGACACACGTAGGATTTTTTCGATATATTAATTTTTTGCAAAATGGTGAGAGATTGAATAAAAGTGGTGGAAAAAACGTCACAAAAGTGTTAATAAAAAAAAAAGTACGCAATATACAAAAAAAATCATACGTGTGTCGATAGACATAAGTATTTTAAATATACTGTGAACATTTCAGATCGATCGATTAAGATTTGTTCGAGTTATGTTTCCGGCAGTCTCAAAAAAAGTGTTTCGAGAAAAACGCGTTTAAAGTTTTAAGGTGCCTGGGATATACATATGAGGCATCGCGGCAGAATGGAAAATTTCGATACTTAGATACATTTCCCGGACTCTATCTTTTGGTATGTTATTTTTAAAACCTTAAAAAATATTTTTAACAAAAAAAAATTTTTTGGATTTTTAAAAAATTTTACTCAGATGTCCCCCCTTAACTGGAATGTACCCTGTAGAACAGTTCGCCGTTTTCTAATTATGCCCTGCATGATCCTTTTCGTGTTCTGTGTGACGATTATAATTCACTATGCCACGTCTTACTGTTTGATACCCCTAATGCTACTAATTATAATAAACTTATGTATTTTCTGTCTTCAAATAATTTGTAAATTCTTTGTGAGCATGTATTTTAAACTGCCTATTGTTAGATCGTATTTTTTCCATGTCCGCGATTCCGCTTCTTGCCCAAAACGGTTTAGGGCTCCGCGCGTAACAAGCTTTGCTTGGTGTCGTAAGGACCACTTGTTTGTACTGACCATAGTGCATCAACGTCTAAGAAGGTTAAGCCTAGTACTCAGATCGGCTAAGAGTTACACTAGTAGAAAAATTATATTATTTGTAGTGTGACCGAAGTTTTTAGAGTTTACCCGCACAAAGCAATGAAATCAATTCGTATTAGCCAATTTTAATATAATACAAAATGTTAAATACCCAGGTCGTAAAGCGAAAAAAATCGATTTACATTTTTTTTTTGTTGAATAACATCTTAAGATCATACAAAAAAAGTTTTAAGTCAATCGGACAGAATGTTATGAAGAAGTTATGCTAAAATTAGTACCCTAACCTGTACATCACACCGCAGTGTGCAATGTTTAAGTTCGTTTTTCTCAAATCCACCCTTTGAAAGTCCGTGTTCGTCGGCATTTATAAACGGCTCAACCAATCGTTTTCAAATTTATCGCATATTTTTTTGCATAAAAAAAAAGGCCCCTGCGAAGCGTTTTTTTTTTAACGTTAAATATTTTTTTTTAAGCCCCAAGTAAAATTTTTGATGTTTCCCAGGGGGCGGGTTTTTTTTTAAACTCTTAAGCGAAATGGAAAAACCAAATGGAAATCCGATCCTTTTTGGTGGAGGTACAGTGAACACCGCAAAACGCCTATTTTTAATAGTGTTCCAGCAATCGCTTTGCCACCAATATATTAGCCGATAGTATAATATATAAAAGGTTTGATTTAAATTAAACATATTACATGGGCTGTTCTTTTACAAACCGAACAGATTTGGCAAAAAAAAAAATTTCACATTTTTGATTTGCCTGAAACTTTTTTTACACGTACTATTCGGAAAATAAGTAAACACGTGTATCAGGATTTGACCGGAAAAAAATTATTTTTTTAGTGAGAATTTTTTTAAATTGTCAAATTTGGAAAAGTACCCTTTCTTTGAAAATCTATATCTCCGGTTATATGAATCCGATTGACTTCATGTCTTATTCATTAATTTCTTTAAAACCTCTTCTTTCAAAAAAAAATTTCTAAAAAAAAATTAGTTTTAAATTTCTTAAAAATAAAAACAAATTAAAATTTTAAAAAAATTTTTATCCATTGCCCCCACAAAAAAAAATGTTTTTTTTTTATTTTAATATAAGCGCCATATTGTTGGTTACAATCGGTTTTTGTAAAAAGCTCCCATAGGAACGGTCGGAAAATTAATGGGAAATTAATAGGAAAAAAATGTTAGCTTCGCTAATTTTTATTGTAGTCTCTTTTTCTCTGGAATATAAAATTATTTTAAAAACGCAGAATTTCGAATTAAATTTAACATAAATCGAACGTCTATATTATATATCTGCCATAGGAAAGATCGATAAATATTTGTCAAAATAATACGAATACGCAAGTAAATATAAATATATCATCATTGTGTATCGCTCTCTCTGTGAACGGTCGTATTTTTGTGTTACGCTCCGAATTTTTGTTCTTATTGTCCATAAACCATCGGGGTTAATTCATACTGTTTACGCCGCTTCCCCCTCTCTTAAATTCCCCGCTCTTCCAAAGCCCGCTCTTCCTTCGTTGGAAATGCCTACTTCCAGGCTCTCCTGCCTTCCCGCGCACGGGATCTCTCCACAGCGCCCTGAAGCACAGCGCTTAAGTAGTTTAAGTTTAGTACTCTCTGTAACTCTAAAGCAAATACATCGCCCGGCCGGTCCGCGCTATAAACCGAAAGTCCAAAGTGTTCTCATTTTTTTCATTCCGCGCACCGCGATCGCAAAGTGTTTTCCATCTCTTCCCCACAGCTTGCCACCGGCTAAGTGCAACAGCCGCAACGCCAACAGAAGCAGCCTTCATTCGAAGAACATTACGACGCCCCCAACCACTTCATTTTTTGGTCCATTCGAGCCGAATAAGATAAGTGCAAATTATTATTTCCCAATTAACTGCCGGTCGACAGTCAGCCATCCGAAAACTTAATTCGTTTGACTTTCTGTGCGATTTGTCTAAAATCCAAGTCCGATTTAATCCGACAACGGCAGTAAATTCCAATTCCGTCTTTTATTTCTTATTCTCTTTTAACGTGCGGCCATATTGCCTATTTCCAATTCCAATTTTCTTGTGCATACTGATGTACAAGTTTCATATTCGCATTTGGCCGTACATCCAGTGAAAAATACATCCAACATCAAATCGAAGAAATTAAAATATTAATCCAAATAAAAGTGTGCAAATAAACAGTCAAGCGTACAGTGAGACAAAAAAGTCAGTGAGCGGTGGAAAAAATATATTAAATTAAAAACCATTAAATTCAAATTAATTTCCCACAAAGAGGAAACTAAATTTAAATCCGCAAATTTTGGGCTTACAAATATTTTTTTATATTGATTTTTTATTGTATATCCGCTGTGACAAATACTTGCATACACTATTCCAAATCCAAATACAGTCCACAATAAATCGAAAATTACAACACATACCCGACGGCAAAATTTAAATCCGCCATATTAAATCCATATATTAAACATATACATTCCCCATATATTATACATATATTACATCCATATATTACACATATATTACATCCATATATTACACATATATTACATCCATATATTACTTCCATATATCCACACATATTTTTTCTACCAATACACCGCATCCCGAACATCGAAGTATTTCCGTCGGCCATCCATAAATATATATTAAATAAATTTTCAAAGCCGACGTGAAATAACTTTTGAGTCTCAGTGTGTTTTATTTCCTATTCAAACATATTCGTGTGCGAACTGCATTCCCGCGTATTCCAGCTTTACTTATACATACACAGCCCGCAAAAGGGGCTTTATGCACGAGATCTTTCGGGCATTATTTTTATATCCACCCTTCCATCATTCCAAGTGCTCTTATTTCGAGCTGTTCCACGTAAATACCAAGCTCAATTCTAATAAACTTGTATAAATACTGAAAATTAAATTAAAATATTTAAAATTAAATTTACAAAAAATTCCTCATCGCTTGAGTTCCAAAAAGAATTAAATAAAATACTGTCGACATCGCAGAATCCAGTGAAATCAATTTATTGACATTGTTCCCGATTTGCGTCCAAAATATTTTCATTTATTCCAGTATTACTCCATTACAGTATTTTTTATTTATTGAGTTTGGTATATCCTTATATCCATATATCTATATATTATTTTTTCTTCGGGGAGGAAAAAGAAAAATTAAAAAAAAAAAATACGATCCGCATACCACTGCAAAGTATTTTTTGTTTGTCTTTGAATAGTTTTTTTTTTTAATAGAAAAACATACTAACTTCTCCATATACTGCCGGGGACATCCAATCCCATCCTAATTCGGCCATCCACACCTCAATAAAATACTAAACGAAAAATACTTCAGTAAGAACAATATTTTTCAGTATTTTATTTTTTAGTATTTTTTGGTATTTTTTCCATTTTTATTCCATCGTTCCACCAAAAGCCTGGGGATTATTTTCACAACAATTCAGTCTCGCATATCGACTATTTTAGCCGGTCGACACCCAATTTCCACCGGTCCATAAGTGCGTCCGTAATTGGTTCTCTGATTGTTGTCCGAAATATCAGCGCGCCCATTCTATCCTAACAGCATCCTAGTTTGGTATGTCCAGGGAAGGTTCTAACAAACTATCCCCTGTTCCATCACCGAAAATAAAAAAAATCGCTGTAAGGACGCCCACACCTACAAAGGTCAAGACTCCAATTCCTAAAAAGGCTCCTTCTCCCATCGAAAGATCCACGCGAGCCAGCACAAAAATGGTTGCAACGGCTGCCGAAATCGCCTTAAACCAATTTATTGAAGTCTCGGATCGACTTTCCAAATTGGAATCGCGAATTAATATTCCCGCGGCGGTCCCTCCTACGTTGTCCGTCCTCAATATTCGCCGAGACGAAATCAAAGAGGTATGGGTCCGCATCAAAAAAGAGTACGATGCATGTACCGCGAGCCTTGTAGCAGCCGGAAAAAGTGCAGCTGACAGCTTGCCAATCCTCAAGGCCAAGTACGGTTATTGCTACAGCGCGTATGAAAGGTGCGGCGCCCAGATAGCAGATATGATAGCGCAAACTCCGCAACTTCCGCAAGCTTCCCCAACGCCAGTCGATCCTTCTCAGACATACATTCCGTCAGGCTGCCGGCTGCCGCCGTGCGATACCGAGGTTTTTACCGGCGATTATCTTCGTTGGCCAACCTTTAGGGATCTCTTCTCGGCAATTTATATTAACAATCCCAGACTCACTCCAGTCGAAAAGCTATTCCACCTCAACGCTAAGACGAGTGGCGACGCTCACAATATAGTTTCAAATTCACCACTTACTAATCATGGCTTTCGCTCAGCGTGGGATAACCTCACTGAGCGTTTCGAAAACAAGCGATTGTTAGTAAATAGTCAATTAAAGATACTCTTCAATGTGCCGTCCGTCACACAGGAGTCTGGGTCAGCTTTGAAAGAACTTCAAAGTACCATCCAGGGGTGCCTTACGGCGTTACAAATGTCCGGTATTCAGGTCGAAACTTTGGATTGCCTCTTGGTGTATATGTGCTCATCCAAACTCCCAAAGCTTACGCTTTCCCTATGGGAGCAGTCCCTTCATAACAAAGTCGAGATCCCTACGTGGCATGAGTTGAACGTTTTCCTAACTGAGCGTTACAGAGCACTAGAAGCCATAGATGATGTTCGACCATCAGGTTCTAGTCAGACTCAGCCCAGGGCATCCACATCCAACTCGGCGTCTCGGAGAATAAATTCTTATGAGACAAGGGTAACACCTCGACAACCTAGAGGGTGCGATCTCTGTAATAGAGAAAACCATCCAATACGCACATGCGCCCAGTTTCTCCGGATGACAGTCGACCAACGCATCGCCTATATCAAACGGAAACAGCTGTGTTTGAACTGCTTTGCGCGGACACATCAGCTGCGCGACTGCGAAAGCGCACATAACTGCTTCACGTGCCGCGGCCGCCATCACACCCTCCTACACCGAGGCACCCCATCCCCAGCGCGCGCAAATCCAACGCCAAGATCCAGACCGAATACTCCCGGTCCCACGGCTGCCAGTGGCACGCAGCCAACACTTCGAAATTATTTTGCAGCGGGCTCTAGGTCAGTCCCCCTGGGCACCGCCATGATTAATATATTCCATCAGGGTTCCAACTACCAAGCGCGAGCCTTAATAGACTTCGGATCTGAGGCGACCTTCATTACTGAGCGCCTTTTCAACCTAATTAAGCTGCCGTTCCAGGTCATCCAGGCCCAGGTCTCAGGGCTTAATCAAACGGTCTCCGCTGAGACTAAAAATCTCTGCCAATTTACAATTCGTTCTCCGACCCGGCCTAGTTTGCAGTTAAACACCACTGCCTACGTGCTTCCGCAAATAGCCGGAAATCTTCCCTCATGTCCGCTTCCGCAACATTTCCTGCGAGATCTTCCCGAACTTCCACTAGCGGATCCAAAGTTTTATGAGAGCCCACAAATAGATCTTCTAATCGGGGCCGATATACTTCCATCCATTCTACTTAGCGGCACCCGAGCGAACATCTGTGGGTCTCTTCTCGGTCAAGAGAGCATTTTCGGCTGGATTCTAACAGGACCAGTACCCGCTCCGAGGCAAGATCGGATTTCATCCTTTTCCACGCGTGTTGCACACACGTACGAAGCGTCCCTCGATAAACTCCTCACCAAATTCTGGGAGGTTGAGGATCTGCCCGTAAAGGTGGCAAAAGAATCCGACGTGATCTGTGAGTATAATTTCCTTCGGATCACCACAAAAGACGATACCGGCAGGTATGTCGTGAGTCTTCCGTTTTGAGATCGTGAGAACATGAAATGCTCCCTGGGACAATCCAGATCCCTGGCGCTGTTATTACCTTCCACACCACGCGGTGCTAAAACCGGAGAGCACGACCACCAAACTTAGAGTGGTATTCAACGCCTCCAGCCCTTCAGACAATGGAGTCAGCTTAAATGATATCCTTCATGCTGGCCCGGTCCTACAGTCCGATCTAACCATCCAGATCCTGAAGTGGCGATATTTCCGTTTCGTGTACAGTGCTGATATCGAGAAAATGTACCGGCAGATCTGGGTAGATTCGAAGCAGACAGCGTTCCAACGTATCTTATTCCGCAATAGAGAAGGATACATTCGCGATTTTGAGCTAAAAACAGTTACGTTTGGGGTCAATTGTGCACCGTTTCTGGCAATTACGGTCCTGCAACAGCTGGCGACCGACGTGCAACTAACCCATCCAAGGGCGAGTAAAGTTATTCGTGGTTCCATGTAAATCGATGATGTCCTTTCGGGAGCTGACTCTGCAGAAGAGGCTCACCTTACCATTCGCGAGTTGCAGAGTGCCCTCGATTCGGCTGGTTTTCCATCCTCTCAAAAGGCGTATGGTGCTGCGATCTATGTGCGCGTAGAAATGGGGCACAAGACGCTAGTGCATTTCCTTGCGGCCAAGACGCACGTGGCGCCAGTCAAAACTGTGTCGCTTCCCAGGCTAGAGCTGTGTGGAGCTCTATTGCTATCCGAGATGGCTGAATCCATCCTCCCCCATATGCCAATGCTATCCTCGAAACTCCATTGTTGGACCGATTCCACGATTGTGCTTGCATGGCTAGCCAAACCAGCATGCCAATGGACAACGTTCGTTGCCAATCGGGTAACAAAGATTACCCAGTCCACAGAGGCAGCCAATTGGGCACATGTTCAATCCGAACACAAACCAGCTGACTTGGCCAGTAGGGGAGTTCCTCTACAAGAACTGGTCGACAACTCCCTTTGGTGGCATAGACCAATCTGGTTGTCAAAGCCACGAGATCAGTGGCCTTCCCAAAGCACCAACCTACAGGTGACCGAAGTGGAAAGGCGTCCTGTCAAGGTCCATGTGGCGTCCATCCCGACAGAAGACATCCTTGATCGCTTTTCCAAATAAGATAGAGCTTTACGGGTCCTTGCGTATGTCCACCGTTTTGTCCAGCGATGTAAGAAACAGTCGCAGATGTCGGAAGTCCGTCATTAGCACTCAGCGCAGATATTTTTCTAATGAATATCGCTGCTTGAGTCAAAAGCGTCCTGTGTCCGCGACAAGTTCCATCCTCTCCTTAAACCCCTTTCTAGATCAGAAAGGGCTTATAAGGGCTTGCGGCCGCATAACGGCCTCCGAAAACTTGCGATATGACGAACGACATCCGATAATCCTCCCGTACGAATGTGTACTCTCTCGACTACTGGTGAACTTTACGCATCTCATAACGTTGCACGGAGGTAACCAGTTAGTCGTACGTCTCACCCGGTCAAGATACTGGGTTCCGAGAATAAAGAACTTGGTAAAGGCCGTGATTAACTCCTGCAAGGTCTGCGTTATTCAAAAGAAACGCTTGCAAGTTCAGATGATGGGAAGTTTTCCGAAAGAGCGAGTGTCTTTTTCCCGGCCATTCACGTACACAGGAATGGACTACGCAGGCCCTTTCGACATAAAAAATTACACAGGCAGAGCTTGCCTAATTACAAAAGGGTATGTGTTGGTTTTCGTATGTTTCTCTACAAAGGCCATCCATCTAGAGCCTACATCCGATCTGACGACCGAGAAATTTCTCGCCGCTTTCGCTCGCTTCGTAGCCAGAAGAGGTTGTCCCCGTCAAGTGCAGTCCGACAATGGGAAAACCTTTGTCGGCGCTGCCACTCTCCTCTCCCGAGATTTTCTCCAAGTCGTAAAAGAGTCTGTGACTGATGCGTATAGTCATCAGCAGCTCAGCTGGCAATTCATTCCTCCGGGGGCACCCCATATGGGAGGCCTGTGGGAAGCTGGTGTCAAAAGCTTCAAAACCTTGTTTTACACCGCTACTCGAAAGTACACCTTTGAAGAGCTTTCAACTTTCCTAGCGAAAATTGAAGCTTGTCTAAATTCCAGACCGCTTTCTCCTACGTCTGAAGATCCTACAGATCTCTTGGCGTTGACACCAGGGCATTTTTTAGTCGGCGGGCCTCTTCTGTCCATAGTGGAATCCGAATTAAAAGGGGAATCAAAGTCCATTGTGAATCGGTGGCAACACTTAAAGGCGCTCCATCAGCAATACCAAGCTTGATGGAAAGAGGAGTACCTCAAGAAGCTCCACAAGCCCAACAAGTGGCAGTCCCCGACCGCAAATCTCCGCGTTGACGACATGGTAGTCGTCAAAGAAGACAATCTGCCCTTGAATGAGTGGCGCCTGGGCAGAATCGACTCTGTCTTTCCGGGGGCTGACGGCAATGTCCGTGTCGTCGGCATTCTCACGGCAAGCAGGATTATTAAGCGTCCCGTGACCAAGGTGGTTCTTCTACCAGGAGAGCACTCCAACCGTCCTTCTCAATCAACGTCCTCCGCATAATTCTCAAACCATCCTCGCCAGCTAAGCATTTTTCAACTGATCTCCATACGTTTTTTCTTTTTCCATCCATTACTCCTTACCAGATCATGTCATGGCTCCTCGTCCACGGAGCGCTCAGGCATTGGAGAGCAGACGTACTCGAGGTATAAATTCCTACCGATGCCGAGTCTGCCGTGGAGTCCATCCGCTTCGGAAGTGCCAGAGGTTCCTAAAGCTGAGCGCGGAGAAGCGGCTTCGGGCAGTGCTTATCAACAAGTATTGCTCGAATTGCCTTGCTCACGAGCATTCCGACGTGAGCTGTCGCAGTGGCGACAGATGCAAGACGTGCAACGGGAAGCACCACTCGCTCCTTCATATGCACGAGCGCCCCCTGCCGTCGGCTACTAAACAGCGTTCGCGCCGGCAGAATCCGCCAACTCGCAGAGCGCTTGCCTCTCCACCGCGCTCAGCCTCCTCGACACCGGCACCGTCACTGTCGTCCCTCCTGCAGCGGCACAGCGTCAACGTCCTGCCGACGGCAATGATTACTTTGGAGACCGGGCTCAAGAAGTTCGACACGGCCGCCCTCATCGACCCGTGTACGCCGACGAGCTGCATCGACGCATCCCTGGCGTCTGAGTTCCGCTTGCCGACTACCACCGTCGGCGACGAGCGGATATGCACGGCGACAATTCGGTCGAAGCGCGACGACGGCTTCAAGCTAGAGGTCGTCCTGAAAGTGGAACCAAATGTCCGGATCCGCACCCCCATCCGGGAGCTCTCTGACGCCGTGGTCGGCAAATACGGAGACCTCCCATTGGCCGACGAACGGTTCTACTTGCCGGCCACCATCTCCGTCGTCCTGGGTGCGGATGTTTACGCCAAGGTCATCCGACCTGGCTTCCGTATGGTCGACGAGGGACTCCCAGTGGCCCAGAGGACGGCTTTCGGATGGATGTTTCCGGCGCCTGCAACCAGTCCTAGGCGACAGGAGGAACATTTGCGACGCCCCCAACCACTTCACATACTTTTTCTTCATATACATCAAATCAAATAAATCAACATCGAAAACGAGATTGATTTTAACTGGGAATACTAGAATCAACATCGAATCATTTTGATATCAAGAAAAAAAAGTGAGAATAAAAATACTAAAATCAATTTTTTTGGGTGTAGGTCGGAAAACAGCCAGATCGGACAACTATATCTTATAGCTTCCACTATAATTTATAGCTCCCGAAGGAAGGATCGGAAAAATAATTGAAAAACTTACAGCTTCGGTGGTTTTTGTCATATTACCTAATGCATTTGGGAGTATCTTTTTATACCCTTGCTGATGGTATTTTGATTTTCGACCCCATAAAGTATATATATTCTCGATCAGCATGACTAGACGAGTCGATCTAGCCATGTCCGTTTCTACGCAAACTAGTCCCTCAGTTTTAAAGCTATCGAGATAAAACTTTACCAACAGTCGTCTTTCTATTGCAGGTAGTATATAAGTCGGCACCAGCCGGATCGTACCACTAAATCTTATAGTTTCCATAAGAAATATCGGAAATGGAAAATAGAGAAAAAATTATTGCTTCAGTGTTTTTAAACCCTTGCAGAGGGTATAATGATTTCAGTCAAAAGTTTGCAACGCAGTGATGGAGACGTTTCCGAAACCATAAAGCAGGAGTGCTCAGTCCTATGGCACACGGGCACATTTGTTTTTGTTTTGACACATAGCATACGGAGCGGCACATCCCATACTTTCCAAGGGCACACGCAAGTTCTTCTTTGTGTCGCTGTCCGTAACGAGCCAAGCCAACAACAATTCCATTGATTTTTTTTTTTCGTCTCAACTCACAATGCAAATTGTTCTTGTCTTTTTCATGACTGTGTGTGAGTCGTTACTCGCGTGCGTGTGATTTTCTTTTAATTGTGTTTGTAAATGCACTGCCATAAGGCAGTTTTGAACAGCCCTGCCATAAAGTATATATATTCCTTATCAGTATCACTAGACGAGTCGATATATATAATATAGCTGCCCTAAGAAGGTTCAATCGAGTAAAGTCAAAATAATACGAAAACTGCTGCAGTTTTGTTTGGTGCAACAAATACGGAAGTAAATCTAAGTTTAACATTTTGATATTTGTAATAGAATAGGTCCATTTAACATTATTTACGATATGGGTTTGAATTACCTGACATTTATCTGGCCATATCGATTTTACGGGAACAAGCTTTTTTGTGTGTATATAAACTTCGGCTAGCCGAAGTTAGCTTCCCATCTTGATTAGCATATTACCTGTTGGGGCGGGGGTTGCTTGATAGGCGAAGCTGAAAATCCCCGGAAGAAATGAGAGATGATCTGCGCAGAAATTAATATCAAAAACGCGGTAAAACTTTTCGGTGTTTTACGCGACGTGCGGCTGTTTATTGGAAATATAACTATAATATATAAGCCTATCTTAGCTTAGTGGCTCCAGAGCAGAGCGTAGAGTTGCGGAAGAGTTGGAGAGGGAGAGCGAAAGGCAGTGCGAGGAAGCGAGATGTGATCATCTGGCGAAAACTGCCGCTCGACACATCCTCAAGAAATTAAACGCTCTTTTGTCGTGAACACCGTGATTGGGCGCCACAGATATTTGCGGATTGTGGGCGTTAGAAGAGGCGTGGCACATCGGCGTAAAAAAAATTGCGCTGCGTATGAACTCCTAGAATCTGCATGCAAAGTGCCAATCTTCTAGCTTTTATAGTTTCCGACAGTTTCCGACAGTTTCAGACGGACAGCAGGACAGACGGACATGGCTAGATCGACCCGGCTTGCGATCCTGATCAAGAATATATATACTTTATAGGGTCGGAAACGCTCCCTTCTAACTGTTACATACTTTTGCACAAATACTCTAGGAGTAACGGGTATAAAATAGGAGTTGTGTATGTATGTTTGTATTATTAGGGCCTTGGAATTGTTGTAGCATTGCAGAGTAGAAGAAGTGGACTGTATTAGAATATTTATGTAAAAATATATACCCGCAACTGAAACACAGTAAAAAACAAGAAATACTTCGGCCAGCAGAATTGTATATACCCTTGCAGATAATTCCTATTCAATTTGAAATTACAAAAATGTTAAATTTAGATTTAACAACCGCCTGTCCCTGTCTCTGTCCCGGATGGTCCCACTAGGGTCTTGCTCGGATCGCGCTGACCCCTAGAATCTGTCTGGAGCTCTACCTTCCTTTTGCGCCTAGTGTAAACGAACGTTTCACCCTGGCCTCACCCTCTTTCTTGTTGACCATGACGTTTCCGCGTAGCTCGATGTCCTTTGGGCTGGTGCTATAGCTGCCGACGTCCTGTGCTCTGCTCTTGGATGTGCTGGTTGTGATTTTGGACGTAGCGCGGATTCTGGTACTCGGGGTTCGGACACACGGCGGTCCCGGGCTCGTAGAACCGTTAGGTCTCTCTAGGACAGCGACCGGCCTACTGTCGCCCTTTCTGGCTGGTTGCGCCAGGACTTGTTCGATTTCTCCTTGATGGACTGTGCTGACGCCGGGACACACCAAAGTAGTGTTTGATACTAGGCACTCTGGGTTTAGACGGCTCTCGCCTTGAGTTCACGATTTCTTGTCGCAGGACTTCACTGCTCAACTCTGATAGACACGCCAGACGTAATGGGAGGGTTTAGTCACAACAGGAGTAGAAACGGTTCGCCCTGACTTAGCCGTGTGATGCCCTCCTGGTCATCCAATCCCGAACGTCTCGACGTAGCGATCTTGCCCCTTGTAGGCTCCCACGGTGCTGCTTCCGACGACTGGATTGATGTTTTACTTGTAGATTACTTGGCACTGGTTGACTGGGAACCGCTATTTCCCTTTTTCGCTCTGCCCGCCGCATCTCTCCACTCCAGGTCCAAAGTCCGTGGCTCCTGCTTGACCCACTTGCCTTTCACGGCCGGCCTTAAATTCTGCATGTTGCTGCCGTTCCGCTTGTGCGTTGCTCCGCTGCTGAGATGTGGCACTTGTCCTCCGTGACCAAATTCCATGGCAGAGTCCAAAGTCCGGTGTAGTTTCGTTTTTTTTCCGTTTTGCACACGGCACTCTGGCTCTGCCTGCGAAGTCTCCACTCTTTGCTCCCTGATCTCCAAACTCTCTTTGTCAAAGTTCTCTCTCCTAACCTCGAAGTCTGCAACATCTCATTCTACACTTTCGGTCTCCAAACTCTCACTCTCCAAACTCTCAGCCTCCAAACTCTCAGTCTCAAAACTCTCTATTTGAAAGTTTCTGTCCATTTGCTCTTCGCCGCGCCGCTACTACGCTACTTCGCCGCGTAACTTGTAAGCGGCCGTCCATCCGTAGGTTTAGCTGCGGGAATTTGTGGGGAGTTATTCAACTCCTCACAATGTTAATTTTAATTCGAAATTCTGAAATAGTAATATAAAGTTATATTCCAGAGTAGAAGAAAATACAATAAAAATGAACAAAGCTATAATTTTGTTTCTATTAATTTCTCTTTAGTTTTCCGATCGTTCCTATGGGAGCTATATTATATAGTCGTCCCATTTTTATAAAATTTAATTCGAAATTCAGGACAGTTGAAAAAATAATATTCCCAAGAGCAATAGTTCATATGTCAAAAAACACCGAAGTTGTAATTTTTTTTCATTTCTTTTTACGATTATTCTTATGGGAGCTATAAGATATAGTTGTCCGATCCGGCCGGTTCCGACTTATATACTACCTACAATAGAACGAGGACTTTTGTAATGCTTAATCTTATAGCTTTAAAACTGAAGGACTAGTTTGCGTAGAAACAGACGGACAGACGGATAGACGGACATGGCTATATCGACTCGTCTAGTCGAAAACGTCTCCTTCACTGCGTTGCAAACTTCTGACTAAAATTATTATACCCTCTGCAAGGGAAGCAAACTTCAGCTAGCCGAAGAATGAGCTTAATTGTGTGATAATACGATTTTTAAGCCGAAACACCCTTTAGACTGCGAATCCGCTGCAGCGGTCGAGAAGAAGATGAAGAAGTCAAATTACATGTTTATATTTCCAGGTCGAAAAAAATGGACCAAACAATGGCCAACTGGCGGTACAGACAGAGGAAAAAGGAACTACAGCCTTCCAAATCTCAAGCTAAGAGAGAGGAATACTAGAAGTTTGACTTTTCTCGTGCGTAGGCTGGACACACCCCATTTTATTTTCCTATAAATTTCCTATTAATTTGACCCATTTTGGTCAATCAATAAGTTTTGAAGAAACGAATACATACTCAAACGAGACACATCGGCGTGAAAAACTGCGCATTAGCCCCTATAATCCGCATGGAAAGTGCCAATACTCTAGCTTTTATAGTTTCCAAGATCTCAGCGTTCATACAGACGGACGGACGGACAGACGGACATAGCTACATCGACTCGGCTAATGATCCTGATCAAGAATATATATACTTTATATGGTCGGAAACGCTTCGTTTTTCCTGTTACAGACTTTTGCACGAATACAATATATATCCTTTACTCTGCGAGTAACAGATAAAAATGCCGCGCACAAACAAAAGGAATTAAATTATATTTTAAATTCCGTTGACTTAGACAAGAAATCATACAACGTATTCCGTTGACTTAGACAAGAAATCATACAACGTAACGGAGTTCAAACAACTGGCTGTATGACCTGCAAATAATAATAATTGAAAATTGAACATAGTTGAAGCGATTCGAGGAAACTCCAGGAAATGAAATCCAAAGATCCGGTAAAAGGACCAAAATGTTGGGGCGGGGGTGGCTTTGTTGTTGGTTGGAGAAGCTGAAAATCCCCGGAAGAAAAGCGCAATGATCCGCGCAGAAATCAATATCGAAAAGCGAGAATTTTTCGAAGTTTCGCGCGACGTGCGGCGTTTAACTTAGCTTATGCGCTCCACAGCGAAGCGGAGACTTGCGGGAGAGTTGAAGAGGGAAAGCGAAGGGCAGTGCGAGCGAGCGATATGCGGACATCTGGAGAAAACTGCCGCTCGTCACTGCCTACAGAATTAATCGCACATTTGGCGTAACCATTGCCTAATGCTTTTGGGAATATCTTTTATAAGCTGTTTTGAATTTCGAATTAAATTTTAGAAAAATCGGACGATTATATCATATAGCTGCCATAGGAACAATCGGAAAATGTAAAATGTTCTCCTATTCTTAATGTAGAATAAAGTATATAATACACTTTTAACAATTATTTGTGGTTATTAAAGTATTGCGCAATATGTTCTGAGCTTTCTCGACAAACATTAATTTTTTTGGTCGCAGAACAGCTTAAACTTTGGACCACTTTTTTTTTTTTTGTTTTTTACGAATTTTGTTTTTATTTATTGAATTTTAAGACTAACAATAAGTTTACGAATCTTAGCATTAAAATTTAACTGACTGCATTCTGGTTGCGCGTCCCTCAAGTCGGACGCTGGGTAGGTAAGTCATTGCGACTAAGACGTGTCTGTTTGCTCAACCTCGTTAGTCCTCTCGCCAGGTGGTTAGGGTGCAATAATAGCTTGGTAAAGTACTTTTCCTTTTGTCCTGTAATCACTTCTTCGACTGGTAGAATATTTAAGTCGCGATGTATGTTTTCGGTGCGAATGTACCACGGTGCTTGTTCTCATGATCATCGATTGAACTCGCTATTGCTGGCATTCCCCTATAACTAGGAGCCGTACATCCATATAGGGTTTAATACCGAGTTATACAGCAGGAAAATGGGAAGATTTTTGATAACTCAAGGTCATTATTGGATATAACCAACAATTTTTGTTGTTATAGCCAACATTTTTTATTGTTATAACCAACAATTTTAAGCATTTCAACACACTTATCTTGGGGAGTGAACCCATGACTTTCCAGGATTTGCAAATTTCGGTAGGTCGTCAACGCTACCTCTTCAGCCGGAGTGGGGGATGTGAGCAGAGCGTCGAAACTTCTATATATAGCACATCTTAGGAATATGCACTTGAGAATTACATACTTCTAGGCCTGTGTCATACTTCAAAGCTTCGTCGCTTGAACTTCTAATGTGTGTGAAAGATCAATTGGGTGTCTGTTGGAAGCGATCTGCTTCCCGATTTTATAGACGTGAATAACAACAACTAATTAATTGTTGTTGTTGGGGCAGGGGTGGCTTGATTGAAGAATGCTGCTGATGTCCCAGGAAAGCGGGTGAAAATCCGCGGGTGAAAATCCGCGCAGAAAAGATATCAAAAACGCGGGAGACAATTTCGGGGTATTGCGCGACGTGCGGCTGTTTATTTGGACACTTGGAATATAGAACTAATTAAGCCTATCCTAGCTTATAAGCTCCATAGCGGAGCGGAGAGTTGGGGGAGAGTTGGAGAGGGAGAGCGAAGGGCAGTGCGAGCGAGCGAGATGTGGAGATCTGGAGAAAACTGCCGCTCGACACTGCCTCCAAAATATAAACGCCCTTTTGGCATGAACATTCTCCCCCCCTTGCGAGGACATCCGTAGCAAGAACCTCAGTAGAATTGACTCAGGAACATGATGGAAGAAAAGAGCTGTCGTCCTTATGTAGCAGCGTGTGGTGGTCCTTTCCACACTTCTGGCAGTGATTACCACTGCGGCAGGAGTCTCCGGAATGATCGTGGGCCAAACAATTGGAGCAGTAGCTGTGGATATGTACTTTCTCGAGGCGTTTCTCGGCACTAAGGCGTAGAAAGCGGTGGCATTTCCATAGCGGATTGATTTCGCGGCAGACTCGGCATTGGTAGGTTTTAATACCTCGGGAACGTCTGCCATCCAAGGCGGGATATGGAACCCAATAGTCGGAATTCTTTGTAGGAAGGACCCTTATAATCGGGTCCGGATCGGAAATTCTATTAGTCCCACACGCGTTGGAAACACGCGCTGAGAAGGACGAAATTCTGTGTGGGATTGAGGCGGACACTGGCCCTGGAGGTTTGGATGGAATCGAAGTCATTTTAGAATTGTTGCTTGGATGCAACAGCGTATGATGCCGATTTTGGCAAGTGAAACAATTTTGGGCGCTTGTGCAATCACCAAGTGGATGGCTGGTTGCAAAGCAATTCGAGCACAACTGTTTATTTTGGATGTAGGCTGATCGATCTTTTACCGTCATTTTCAGGAAGCGTGGACATATACGCACGGGGTGTTTCTCTTTTAAACACAGATCGCAGCCTTTGGGTAATGGAAGTACCGTCGCAGTGAAAGAACTTATTCTTGGCAATTCTGCCATTCGATGCATCTGTTTGGGATGGAGTGAATTAGCGGACCGGATGCTATCGACGGTCTCTAGTGTTCGATGGCGCTCAGTTAAAAAGGAATCTAGCTCTAGCCAAATAGGAATTTCGGCTTTGTTTTGAATGGATTGCTCCCATAATGAGAGCGTGAGCTTTGGTAGTTTTGTTGAGCACATGTAAACGAGGATAGGGTCCCAATTCTCAATATTAATGCCGGAAAATTTTAAGGAGGTCAAGCAACCTTGAATGGTACGTTGAAGTTCCTTTAGGTCTGCTCCAGACTCTTGTGCTATGGATTGCACATTGAAAAAAGTTTTAAGGTGGCTGTTCACCTGCAATCGCTTATTTTCGAAACGCTCAGTTAAATTTTCCCAAGCTGAGCGAAAGCCTTCATTGGTGAGTGGGGATCTGGAAACTATGGAATTAGCTTCGCCACTAGTTTTTGAATTTAAATGAAATAACTTTTCGACGGGCGAGAGACTCGGATTGTCTATATATATCGCCGTGAAAAGGTCCCGGAAAGTCGGCCAGCGAAGATAATCGCCCGAGAAAACCTCTGTGTCGATAGGAGGGAGTCGACAGCCATAAGATATGGAACTTTGGGACGGAGTTACTGGAGCTTGAGATATTTGGGAGGAGCCCTGTTGGATTTCGAGATCGAGGATCTGAGCGGCAAATCTTTCGTATATCGTATAAGTTTCGTTGTATTTCGCCTTGAGCATGGATTTCGTATCTGCGGCGCTCTCGCCTGCAGCCACTATGCAATCGGAGCATATGTCATATGATTCCTTGACCTTTTGCCACAAGGAACTGACATGCTCCCTACGGATTTTGCAGGCGGATAAGGTAGGGGTGGATGCACCTGGACCGTTTAAAGTGGTTTCAAAATGGCTTAGAGTGTCAGCTGTGACTATAAATTTATTAAGAGCGGATTTTGCTTGGGATGCCATTTGGAACAGAAATTTAAATTTAAATTGACACAACAAAGTATTTTAAAAAATAATAATATTTCAGAAGAAAATTAGAATTTTAGGAACCAATCGAAAATATAAGGATATACGGCCACACTGGAATTTATTTTGCGGGATTACGTATAGTGTGCGTCCCAGAATTAATAATTGAATTTATTATAATAAGATCAAAAATTCGGAATTTCGTTTTTTTAAAAAATAATTTTAGGCACTTGACCCACTGTGTGCTGCAGAATTCTTGTTGAGTACGTATGTATGTATGTATGAGTGTGGCTAACAGCTGGATATTGGAAGTCACCGATTGCGGGAGTTCTGGAGACTTAGATTACGAATAGCGGAATAGCTTCGAAATGCAAAATATATTAGCTCGAAAATGTAAGCAGACGAGGTGGACTGTATTTTTGAAATATTTATGTAAAAATATATGCACTCAGCAGGAAACACAGTAAAAACACAAAAGCTGCCAGTTTCGGCGGATCACTTTGATTTGAAATATTCACTGTGGCTGGATTGTATTTTTTACACAAGGAAAAATTTAGTTTATAGACCACGAATACATATTTAAAAAATAGTATATATGGATGTATGTTTGTGTTATTAGGGTCTTGGAATTTATGTAGCAATGCAGAGTAGTAGAAGTGGACTGTATTAGAATATTTATGTAAAAATAAATACACGCAGCTGGAACACAGTAAAAAACAAAAGAGGGCAGTTTTTGCGGAACAATTTGAAAAATCGAAAACTTTTACTGCGGCTGGGTTTTATTTTTACACACACTTGGAGTTTTTCGGAATATTTTTATTTATAATAATATAAATAATTTGGCACTGCGGACTTGCAACTTTACACGGAATTTTTTGAAGTGTACGAAATTTTCGGCATAAGGGAATGGAAAAAAATACCGCACAAACAAAAGGAATTGAATAATATATTAAATGCCGTTGCGTCGGATTAAATCGCTTTTCGATTTAGACAAGAAATCATACAACAAATTGAACGAAATGGGGTTCGAACAACTGGCTGTATGACCGGCAAATAACAACAATTGGTAGTGGAACTTAGCTGAAGCGGTTCAAGCCACCGTAGGCGCTGGTGAAAATCCAGGAAAATTCCAGGAGAGGAAAAATCCAATATTGAAATCTGGCTCGACTGGACCAAAATGTTGGGGCAGGGGTGGCTTGATTGAAAAATGCTGCTGATGTCCCAGGAAAGCGGGTGAAAATCCGCGCAGAAAAGATATCAAAAACGCGGGAGACAATATCGGGGTATTGCGCGACGTGCGGCTGTTTATTTGGACACTTGGAAAATATAACTAATTAAGCCTATCTTAGCTTATAAGCTCCATAGCGGAGCGGAGAGTTGGGGGAGAGTTGGAGAGGGAGAACGAAGGGCAGTGCGAGCGAGCGAGATGTGGAGATCTGGAGAAAACTGCCGCTCGACACTGCCTCCAAAATATAAACGCCCTTTTGGCGTGAACAGTTGTTATTCGAATTAATTAGTTAATTAATTATGCCTTTGCATTATGCGGTGTTTTTTGGGCGTGTAGACCCTTATCTAGATGTTAGAGATTTTTGGTGATCTCTAGATAAATGATAACAGGCCTTCTACGTTGGCAAAACACTGAAAAGTTAATTTTTGGCTTAATAAAATGTTAGTAGTCAGTCAGTAGTGTGTTGTAGTGGCCGGGCACGGACGCGTCGCGGTGGCGCTCCCCCGATGAACGCGCGGTGTGGGGGCTGTGGCAGGGCCCCCTGAAAAATCGGATGCTGACCGGCCGCGTGAAACGGCCGAGATCGCTCACCTGCAGTGTCATACCCGTGGTGTCCACGGAGGATCCAGGGAGTCCGATCTTCTAATCCTTAGTTCTGGGCCGGCGGAGGGTGTGGTGAGAATGTTCCCAATGGATAACCTCCATGGTTGTTGTTGCCTCCGTTCGCAAACTTCTCTCTCGCGGTAAATGTGGCTGCCCCCGCAGCATACACCAGGCAGGTCAGCTGTTGGCAAGCTCAGCTGTGTCCGAGTGTTGAGAAGCACCAAGAAAACCGCACAGGTCTGGCAACACTCCGCCGCCACCATGGGGCGCTGGGGCGCTGTGCCAATCGACCGACAGGAGGCGCTGTCGCGCCAGTTTTAGTGTGCTGACGAAAGCTACCGTCAACGAGGGACCTCGCAAGTGCATATGCCGCCCATCCCCACCCCTTCACGTAGCGTCTGTCCCACAATGGCGTCTGTGCCATAGTGGTCGGTAGAAGATCAAGCCTGGGAGCAGGCCTTAGCTAAACCCAGATAGCGTCTGACCCAAAGAGGGCGGCTACCTGGTCTGCGTCTGAGCCACAGTGGCCGGCAGCTTCAACACCTGGCAGAAGGTATAAAATGCAGCCTAGCATTGGGCGACAATGCAACTAAAACTGGAATGTCTGATAAAAACATTATTACTCCAGGTGGCAGCCACAAGAGTAGAAATCCACCCGTGGGAACCCCCACGGTTAGGGCAAGGATTCTGGAGGCCCTACCAAACTCTCCAACACACCCTGTCGTGGCGGTGGCTGACTTGGCCACCACGCTAGGTAATGCACCAAGCCAGAAGGAGGAGACGAGTAAGGAATACGCAGCGGCTTTCAGGAAGAGCAGTCTGCTGGCCCGATCCCCACCCCTCGCGCCATCCCACGGCGCCGGAGAGGAGTGCGGTCGGCGATCCTCTAGACTCGGCCAAGAGGGGCAGAGACCCGGCCAGTCCGACGAGCGGCCCGAAGGGTACACTTCCAAAAAGGAGCAAAGCCGCCCAGGAGGAGCCCACCTCCGACGCTGAAGAGGAGCAGGAGCAGACGCTCACTCGTACCGAGTGCGTCACCAAGCTCGGAAAGTTGCTGGACGAACTCCACAGCCTGGTGCACGAGAAGCAGGTGCGCCATATTAATATCGCTATGAAAGCGATGATAGCGGAAATGCGGAAGCTCAAATCCGAGCAGTCGGCAGTGGAGCCCGAGAGAACGAGCGCGTTGGAGAGCGTATGCTGCAAATGCTTCCAGACCCGACCAGCTGGGAAGCCGGTCGAAAGCAGGGCACAGCAGACGGCGGTAGTGCCGAGGAAAGAACGGGCAGTTAAGACCATCCCGTGGAGAAAGGTCAGCCAGCAAGACGGCATAGCCGGGGCTAGTGTCATCCCCGTCACCACAGCCCCCGCAGCTCCAAGGAACCGTGCCAAAAGAGTTCGACCAGATGCCTCAGCGATGCCTCGGGTATCGGAGCGTCGGCATGGGCCACCCGAACCCGACCCCATGACTGCCGGGAATTCGTGGAGCACAGTGGCTAGAAGGAGGAAGCAAGCTCGCAGAGTACGCCCAGACGCGGTGGTGGTGGAAGCTCCAGGCAAGAGCTACAGCGAGATTCTGGCCCTGGTCACGAGAAGGGAGGACAGCCAGCTGACCGATCTCGGAGGGGCTGTAACCAAAATGCGTCGGACGGCCAGGGGAAATTTACTTCTTGAGGTAGCCAGAGGGAGCTCAGAGAGCGCCAAGTCCATGAGGGACAGCATCTCCAGGGTCCTGGGTGACGCTGCGGAAGTGCGAGCCCTAACAGAGGAGTCGAAGGTCTGCGTCTTTGATATACGCAACCTCGATCACGACGGAAATCGAGATACGTACCGCCCTCGCCAAGCAATACCAGCTAAGCGAAGGAGCAGTGAAAATACGAAGCCTTCGCCCCGGGTACGGGGAATCAAAGACGGCGGTCTTTAGCCTGCCATGCTCGTTGGCAAAGGAAGTCAGGCAGCGCGGGGAGGTCCGCATAGGCTGGACCAGGTGCAGAGTGCGCGAGCGCGAGGGCCCTCCTCGCTGCTTCAGATCCCTGGAGCTTGGACACATCGCCATTAGGTGTAAGAGTCTAGTGGACAAAAGCGGCTGCTGTATCAAGTGCGGCGAACCAGGCCACAAGGCATTTGCTGCAAAAAGGAGCAAGCGAACCCTTCGTATTGAGTTCCGGAGAGGCCAACGTTCGACCCGAAGGAAAAGGAATCAAGCCGGAAACGGCGGTACCGGTATCACGAGGACCATATGCAATTGATTCGGCTCAACCTGAATCACTGCAGAGTGGCGCAGGACCTGCTGATGCAGACGGCGCGCGAGGTAGCGGCGGATGTGGCCATACTTAGCGAGCCGTACAGGGTGAGCGAGGGAGGAGAGTGGGTCAAGGACCGCTCTGGCAAGGGGGCCCTCTGGCTCTGCGGAGACAGGCGACTGAGGATGTCAAACATCCTGGCAGCGGACGAATTCGTGCGGGCGGAGGTTGGCAGCTACTGCATATATAGCTGCTACCTGGCGCCTAGGGTCCCACTGGCGGCGTTCTGTAGGATCCTGGACGACCTAAGCTCCGATCTACATGGGAGGGCCAACGTTATAGTCGGAGGAGACTTCAACGCCTGGGCCCAGGAGTGGGGATCCGTCTCGACCAACGCCAGATGACGCGCGGTTCTTGAGGCGTTTGCATCGACAGACGTCGCCCTTCTCAACGACGGTGAGCGGCATAAGTTTGTCAGAGCAGGAGCCGCCCCCATCATCGACCTAACGTACGTAAGTGGAGCAATTTTCCAAACCGCTCGGTGGGGAATCTGCGACGCATATACCGGAAGCGATCATGAGGCGAGGATGGAGTATCCGCGGAAGTTACCCGCTCAGTACCGGCCAGACACGCTGCGCACGCAGGCTTTCGCAAACGCGTTGGATGGCATGGCGGCCGATGATGCGGGTGGAGCCAACGAGATGGGGAATCGCAACAACCCTGGAGCTTGCCTGCGACCAGAGTATGCGACTAAGAGGCTCGTTCCGTAGGAACCATAAGCCAGTTTTCTGGTAGAGCGATGTCATTGCCGACCTCAGGACCACCTGCCTTCGAGCCCGTAGGCAGCTGACCCGTGCGCGCGGCACCTCACGAGTCGCAGAGCGCAGCGACGCCTACAGGATGGCGAGGAAGGCCCTCAAGACGGCCATAAGGAACGCAAAGAGGGACCGCTTCCTGCAACTATGCGACGATGCGGAGGACGACCCCTGGGGCGGAGCGTACAGGATGGTGGTCAAAGGTCTGAGAGCCGGCTGTACAGCTCCATCGGACCCAGAAGCCCTAGAAGGCATCGTGCGGGCGCTCTTCCCTACAGGATCTCCTGTGACCATGGAGCCCATACACCCGAGGGTGTTCGCCACCCTGTACTCCAAGTGCCTGGAGGAGGGGACCTTTCCGGAGAGGTGGAAGAGGCAGAAGCTGCTGCTACTAGCCAAGCCGGGCAAGCCGCCGGGGGAGCCATCCTCATATAGGCCCATCTGCCTCACCGACACCATCGGTAAGGTATTCGAGCGGATCATTTCAGCCAGACTGACTGCTGCCATCGAGGAGCCCGGAGGTCTCTCTCCAAACCAGTTTGGGTTCAGGAAAGGGAAGTAAACGCTGGACGCCATTGAGGCGGTGACGGGAATAGCCGAATCGGCTATCGCCGGTAAAAGGTGGAAAGGCGGTTCCAAAAGCTCCAAAAGCATCGAGGAAGAGTTTTAACTTAAGTATATAAAATCTTAAATTACAAAGTTATCTGAAAGTCAAGATGACTGACGCGAGATTAAAGGGCTCTAATACCCATTTCTGAGCAAAATCAATTAAATCAGGTAGTTTTTTAGGATCCAGTAGGCCAGTATGTAGGGCTGCCTGGTGACACGTAGTCCAGTTTGTTACATGTTTTGATGAGTGCGTTATATAGTTGCCTTCCTTTTGGGGTCACAAGGTGGGATCCCCAGTGTGTGTGCTTGGCGTTGTAATCTCCTGCTGTTATGAATCGCTCTCCAAGTTAATTGTAGAAGTCCATGAATTGGTCTTCAGAGACTGTAAAACGGGGTGGGCAGTAAACAGTGGTAATGGCGAGGGTGCAGTTGCCCAACTGTAATTTTATCGATGTAGCTTGCAAATAATTTTTTGCAAACCTTTGGTGAAAGTGGTGTTTGATGCAGTCTCTTATTAAGATGCCGGTTCCGCCATGTGCTTAACCATCTGGATAATCGGTGCTGTAGAACGTGTATCCCCGTATTTGAAAATTGTATTTGCTGGTGAGATGCGTTTCTGCCAGCAACATAACGTCGATGTGGTTTTCGTTCAGAGTTATTTCAGGTTTATGCCGTGAAACACCGTTGGCGTTCCAAATGAGTAAAATTGCTTCGGATCAGTGCGGAAGTTTTTCTTGCACTGGGAGAGATAGTTCATGTAACATTGACTATTCGTGGTAAGGAATTGGTAAGGGATATTGAGCAAAGTCAGCCACAGAACCAGATTTTTGGTATTTTTTAAATAGCCTGGATTTCTTATTTTTTGAATAAGAAAGATTCCTCGTAAACCACGGAGACTTTGAAGCTGAAATAATAGTAACTTCGAAAAAAATGTATCCAGGGCCCAGAGAATAGAAACGTAGAAAGCATGAACGGCAGTCAATCCCCGAAAGATGTCAATTAAGACTGTAACAATCTGTTTTTCCCCACCCGCAAAAGAAGGATCATCCCTTCTATAAGTGGTGAACTTATGAATAAAAATTTCATGATCGGAGACGGAAGAATTCAGCCAGGTTTCAGTTAAGGCGATGGTCTCAAAGTCAAAGGCAGCATTATTAGTATGAATTTGACTAAGTTTACCCAAAAGACTGCGTACGTTTTGATTGTGGATGGAGAATATGTTATCTAGTTTTTTGGATCGGTACTTTTAGAACTTAGGTTAGAATCATTTTGCAAAAATTTATGTTCAGGACATAATGAAGGTTCAAAAGCTCGGGATAATAGAGAAGCTGGAAGAAGTATTTTAAATGAAGAAATTTTGCGCGCATGCTTAAACTTAAATTTGGTCACAATAAAATTATCGGGAGTAACTTCGAGTTTAGATCATAAATGGTTTTTGGTGTAGCATCAGGAAGGAGACGGGACACGAAAATGGCTCTACGAGGGCTGACAGCCAATCTACGTGATCCAGAAGACCGAGAGGGAGGCGGTACTCCCATTAGAGGTGGATCCACAGGGGCAGTGGTACTTGCAGCGGCGTCAGCTTGACGAGTATCCAGTTGGGCGGAACCAGAAAAAACGCCAGTTTGGCGCCGTACGCTAGCAGATGAACTAGCAATAGCAGGAGCAACAGGAGCTACTCTTTTTGGAGCATCGTTTGAGAGTGGTGCAGTGGGTTGAGGAAGATGCGTGGCATGGGTATGGTAACGGGGGCAATGGTGGAGTTAGACGCTACGTTGGTTTCAGGTTGTGATTCACTTGGGAGTTTTAACCCAAGAAACCGAGACTCCACTGAAAAGAATTCATCATTGAGGGCAGCGTAATCACAGCAAGCAGCAAATCCAGCGGCGATGAGGACCACGAAGATGTGAGCACGGTAGAGACGAAAGAGAGAAGGTGAAGGTGGAATCAGTCTCCGGCGAGTGCAAGCGCCAGAAGTTCCGTTACTTGGCAAAAAGTAGATGAGCGATGTAACGGAAAGCGGTAGACTGCGGCAGAGAACGGGAGAGATCGGCAGAGAGCGGCAGACAGGGCCAAACAACAACAAAATAGGCAAATTGTTTGGCAATGTCTTTGCTTGCACTTTTCGTCGAATTGAATATGTTAAAATAAATCAACAATAATGCTGTCTTTTGCGACTTCGGCTATCGAAACAATTGAAAGTTGTACAATTGAACTCATAAAACCGAACAGTAGATAAATGGTCACGATATTATTAACGCAAGGCAGAAAATATGTGGGAGCCATTGTGAATAAGTGAACTAAGATCAATTCGCCTAAAATCTCTATAATTAATGGTGTAGTCAAGAAAAATAGGATCGAATTCATATGTCAGATAGATTAAGTCATATTTTGAAAAAGCTGGCACTGAGACTTGGTCATATATAAGGGTCTTACTACGATCATTTACAAAGAAAACATCAAGAAGGCTGTTAAGAGTATTGGAAAAGTGAGTGGGAATACTAACGTTCACAGGAATCAAGGCTCTCCATTTCTAAGTTTAGTTGCCGCTCAATAAGCAGATTACTGTTGTTATAATTACAACACAGTGAAGTCACTACTTCAACAAAATCAGAATAGTCTACAGTTCGATGTGGACGGTAAACACACCCAAGAAGCATATTGGAAGCGCTTCGACTCCCGCTGACTTGTAAGAATATGTATTTAACTGCACTTCCTGTTGGCTGCTTACATATTAGTTTTGTTTTTAGTTTTGTATTAATATAGATAGCCACACCCCCACCATGTTCCTCACGATCAGATCTGTACATATCGTAACCATCTCATGCTACCATAGCGTCATTAAGATGAGGTGCGAACCACGTTTCAGAAACACACAAAACATCTATGTTGGACTTGGACATCTACGTTGGACTAACATACCTTAACTCTTCAATCTTTTTGCATAAACTTTGCGCATTTATATGGCAGACATGTAAACCATTTGTTTAAACCCGTTACTCGTAGAGTAAAAGGGAATTTTAGATTCGTGTAAAAGTATGTAACAGGTAGAAGGAAGCGTTTCCGATCATATAAAGTATATATATTCTTGATCACTAGCCGAGTCGATCTAGCAATGTCCGGTTGTCCGTCTGTCCGTCCGTCCGTCCGTCCGTCCGTCCGTCCGTCCGTCCGTCCGTCCGTCCGTCCGTCCGTCCGTCCGTCCGTCCGTCCGTCCGTCTGTCCGTCTGTATGAACGCTGAGATCTCGGAAACTATAAAAGCTAGAAGATTGGGATTTAGCATGGAGATTCTAGGGGTTAATACGCAGCGCAAGTTTTTCACGCCGATGTGCTACGCCCCCTCTAACGCCCACAAACCGCGAAAAACTGTGGCACCCACAGTTTTGGAGCTAGATGAACGGGAAAAGGAATGTGTATTCGTTTTTTCAATACCTATTGATTGTCCAATATATGAGCACCCCCCTCCCCACCCCACCTAACGGCCACAAACCGCGAAAAGCAGTGGCACCCACAGTTTGAAGCTAGATGAACGGGAAAAGGAAAGTGTATTCGTTTTTTCAATACCTATTGATTGACTAATATATTGTTTTTTGTTTATTCTTTATTTTTTTGTTTTGAAAAAGGGTTATATATTTGTAATTACCTGGCGATTGGTATGGGTCAGAACTTTAGAGGACAAAGTCGGCAGAGGACCTCAATACGGTAGAAAACCAGATTGACTTACTTAAGACACCAGAACCAGAAAAAAAGGAACGGAAAATAGAGGTGGAAACCTTGGATTGAGTGTGGAGCTGCGACAGCGAGATATGGAACTAACAAGGGAATATGAGATGAACCTGAGGAAGCTGATGAGATTTACAGAGTATTCGGAAGGATCAAAGTCTGTTCGGAAATTGCAGAAGCAAAATAAAACTCTACACTAGACGGTCAGGATTCAAAACATTTACGGAATTCCTGAAGATGGCCGAAGAAGTAGAAGAAAAGATACTACCCACGAAAACCAAAGCAACAAGAGATATTCAACGATCAAATAGATGAATTTCTGGCATTAGGATTGATAGAACTATCACATAGCCCATACAGCGCGCCAGTGGTTCTGGTAAAGAAGTAAAACAACGAGTGGAGAATGTGTCTGGATTATTGGCTTCTGAACGAACGGAAAAGTATGCTTATCCGTAACACGAGAATAATTATTATTTTTTAAAACCGCATGTAATCCGGCTTACAGAATTTTAAAATTTTAAATTCTCTTAAAAAATACACAGTTTTAAATTAACCAATTTTTTTAAAATATTTTTCTGAAAGATATAAGATATCCCACAAATTTGCATACCAGATATTAAAAAACCTCAAACGAGTCTCAAATGCAGCATTGATTTAAAATTTGAGCCTAATTCTAAAAATAATTTTTAAAAATAAACGGCAAGAGATAAAAAAAGGCCTGTCGCTTTATTTCAAGCCCCTATCGAAAAAGAAAGTTTCGAATTTTTTTGAAATTTTACCCCAATTGCTTGTCACGTTTCACGTGAAATGAGCCAGGCACTAACCGACCTTGATATTCGGCAGGGGATCGAGGATCACTATTCGGCACTTAGTGCCGTCGCAAGCAGGGGGGTGGTGAGACGCTTCAGAACGCACAAGTAATTAGATAGTATAAATAATAAGATAAATATAAAATATAATAATAAGTTAAGGTTAAGAGAAAAGCATGAAGCGAAACCAATTCAAATTTTCATGCGGGCGCGCCAAAATAATTAACTGGCCACAATGACCAACGATCACCTGGGTACACCCGCTAAGCCGCATGACACGGAATTATGCTGAGATACAGCAACACTAATCAGGGGGCAATAGGTATAAAAAGGGCACCGGTTGCCCATTCCAATTTACTCTGCAACCGACAGCGGAGAAGGTGAGGCTTACGCATTGGTGTGAGCAACTTTTCTGGGAGTTAACTGCAGAGTCTTTTAATCGGTTTGACTAAAAATGCTGCACGCAGGCAGAACCAGAACTTAAAGAGGAAAGAGAATTTGTTACTCGTTACATTAGTGTAAAACTCAGAAGAAAAAGGAATAAGATATACAGTGGTGAATATGCAAATATTTTCAACACTCTTTCTCACCGCGGTATATCTAATTCAAGAGATTCTTTTTAGTTTAACCCTAGTGAAGTAATACATTTTGTGTGCTTAACTTAACATAGAGCTTTAGTTAGCACATCTGAAGTCATATTTTCGGTTGGAACATATTCAATATCAATGACCTTTTTCTTATACAAATCTCTTATGAAATGATACTTGATATCTATATGTTTACTTCTAGCATGAAAACTCGCATTCTTAGCTAAACATTGAGCGCTCTGATTGTCACTGTAGATCATCAATGTTGGCGCCGTCTCGAAACCCATCTCAGATATCAGCTTCAGCACGTAAGCCTCCTTAGCTGCTGTTGAAAGCACCACATACTTAGCCTCCGTGCTACTGAGTGCTATGATGCTCTGCTTTTTCGACTCCCACGAAAACGCTGCTCCAGCCATAAAGATTGCCCAACCGCTGAACGATTTGCGGTCAGTACAGTCACCTGCCCAGTCTGCATCCACAAAGCAGTGAACAGGCACACCAGTTCGAACAAAGTGGAACTTCAAGCCCGAAGTTCCTTTTAGGTAACGCAGGACGCGTTTAGCGGCCACCTCATGTTCCTTATGGGGGTCACTGCACCTCTGAGCCAACTTTGCCACACAATGTGTAATGTCTGGCCTCGTAGTCATTGCTAGGTACAGCAGTGATCCAATAAGCGATTGATACTGCTTCTGATTGACTCGTCGACAGTCTTCCAAAATACATTGGTTCTGATAACCAACCTCCAAAGGCGTTGCATTCGGCTTGCAGTCTTCCATGCCATAATCTCGTAACAGCCCGTCGATATACTGATTATGGTCAATTGTTACACTGCCCGTCTCTCCATTCCGCTCGAAGTTTTATGTCGACAAGGTCTTCTTTTCTGGAACAAGCAATAATTAGATCATCGACATATACTTCAATTCAGTTAAATTTTTCGCCGTGGTTCTTTTTATAAATGCATGGCTCATTGGGACATTGTACAAAACCAATACGCTGAAGAGTACAATCCAATTTCTGGTTCCATTCACGCCCACTCTGCTTCAGACCGTATAAAGACTTGTGCAACCTCTGTTGGATACGCTGTGTCCACGAACCCTTCCGGTTGCCGCATGTAGACTACATCTTGTAGGTCGCCATTGAGATACGCAGCTGAGACGTGCATTTGATGCATAAACATTTTGTTCTCGGCAGCCAGTGCAATCACCAATCGGATGGAAGAATACCTAGCCACTGGAGAAAATGTTTCTGTGTAGTTTATGCCGTACTCCTGTCCACAACCTTTTGCGACTAAGCGAGCCTTGAACCGTTCCACGTTGCCGTACTGGTCTCCTTTTACCGCAAACACCCATTTGCATCCAATAGTTCTCTCACCAGGAGGAAGATTTACAAGACTCCATGTCTTGGTGGACTGTAGTTGAGAATACTCCTTCTGCAACGCAACCTTCCATTCTTCAGCCTGTGTCTAGCTCAAAGCCTCCTTGACTCCACTCGGTACTTGGACGTCGGCAACACCAATAGCGTTAAGCATATTGTACTCCTTACGTGGTCGTCCTGGGCTTCCAGTACGAATTATCTTAGGCCTACCTGGGACTCGCTGTACTCTGTCGACGCTATCAACCAAATCGTCTTCACCATCTTCGACTCCCGACTGTTCGTCCCTTGCATGATTTCCGTCATTTCCATCATGACCGCCATTTTTCTCCTCACTAAAAACGCTTCCGTTTTCTGCCAATTCTACGGTCGATATATCCTCGCTTTTTGTTATATCGTGCTCAAGAAACACCACATCTCTGGCTTCCTTGATACTTTGCGTATCAGGATTGAAGAGTCTATACGCTTTGGCAGTTTCTGAATACCCAACCAGGATATGCTCTATTTCTTTCTGCGAAAACTTTATTTTCCTTGTCTTGTCTAGCACAATTGCCTTTGTACCAAACACCTTAAGATGGGATACGCTGGGCTTTTTTCCAAACCATGCTCCATATGGAGTCATGTCTGGCAATGTAGACGTTTCTGATCGGTTCCTCAAATACATCGCAGTCATTATCGCTTCCCCCCACAGGTACTCTTTCGCATTAGCGTGAACCATCATGCTCCTTGCCATTTCCACTAGTGTCCAGTTGGCACGCTCAGCAACGCCGTTTTGCTGTGGAGTGTGGGGAACGGTGAGCTGCCTCTTAATCCCATTGCTTACCAGGAAGTTTTCGAATGCCCCATTATTGTTCTCTCTACCATTATCGCTCCGTATAGCTTTAATCTGCTGTCCAGTTTGCTTCTCAGCCAACAATTTAAATTCTTTGAATTTCTCCTTTGTTTTAAGCATATACACCGATACACAACGCGTCTTGTCGTCTATGAATGTGGCAAAATAACGCGCACCACCTTTGGAAACTGTACTTATAGGACCGCACACGTCCGTATGAATCAGTCCCAACACTTTGCTCGAACGATTTTCCGCCACTTTTGGGAATTGTTTCACGCAAATCTTGCTTTTCGCACACGTCTCGCAAACAAAGTCATTCGTGCTACCGGTTACTCCGCGTAGACCATACACCAATTCTTTTCGAATCATGGATTTTAAGCTTTCGAAATTCAAATGTCCGAATCTATTGTGCCACGTTATTCTTGATTTGTTTTCCCGTTTGCAGCAAAAGCCGTTTTATTCATATTTTCGAAAATAAACAAGTCATTCTGTTTGTTCGCTTTTAATACCGTTTCGCCGTTCTTATTCTTGACATTCGCACTACTTTTCGAAAAATTTATTTCGAACCCGTTATTAGTTGCTCTCGACACCGAAATAAAATTACACTGAAGGTTTTGTACGAACAACACATCAACCAATTCAATAATGTTTTCTTGCCAAAACAGTTTTACTGTTCCAAAGCGAAAACCGAGAACGACTTCTTGTTCTCCTCGCGTTTGCTCTCACTATTGGTATCCTTTTCTGGTCTTGCGTTTTTCTTTGAGTAGCACTTTGCCGAAACATGTCCGTAACGACCGCAGTTCCAACATTCCACATTTTTCATGTCCTTCTTATGTTTGGACTTTTCCTTTTCGGCACGCGACGAGTACATTTTCTGTTCTGCTCTATCTGACATTTTATCTCCAACTTTTTGACGTTCTCCCTCTTCCAGCAACTTAATTTTCAGAGAACTCAAGGAAGGCTAAGAATCACGCGTCTCCATAGCGATTACGAAATTTTCGTACGAATCACATAGACTGGACAACAAAATTATTACGGTCATTTCGTCTGGGACTGGTTGATCAATCTCTTGTAATTTCTCGATGACGTCACTTAAATTACACAAATGCACTGCGATACTGTCTGACTCTGACATTTTCATATACAGCAACTGTTTAAACAACTGTATTTTACGCGCTGGTCCACTAGGCATGTGAACACTAGCCAGCTTTTTCCAAGCTTCCATTGATGACTTGCAGTGTTTAACATAATTATTCTGGGTCGGCTTTATACACAACTAAATACTCGCGAGGTCATTTTCATCCTTGTTATCAAAGTTTGCCTGCTCCGCAACCGTTCCACTTTCGTTTTAAATTTCACGACCGCACACAATTGACCAAAGTTCTGAGTGTATCAGCAGACTTTTCATCTGCACTGCCCACGAACTATAATTGTCACTATCAAGTTTTTCTATTGAGTATTGCGAGCTCATCTTGTTTATCTTTTTAAAACACAACCGAATCTCTAATTGTCGTATAATCTTTTAGACTATTACACAGTAGTTTTCTTGCTGGCCTGGGCCCATAACCTATTCGGTTTGACGATTTATTAGAGACTGACTAAAAATGCTGCACGCAGGCAGAACCAGAACTTAAAGAGGAAAGAGAATTCGTTACTCGTTACATTAGTGTAAAACTCAGAAGAAAAAGGAATAAGATATACAGTGGTGCATATGCAAATATTTTCAACATCTTTTTTAGGATATGGTCTAGTACCCAGTCCTCCCTAATATATTGTAGTTACCTGATGACGGTTGGTCTTTCGGGGAATGGGTAAACGGAAGGGGGGTGAGAAAAAATGTTCCGAGCGAATATGTTTAAACTTAATATTACAATACTGTTTCACATTTCTGAGTAAACCCAAAATCATCTCGAAAGCAAAGCTCGCAAGTAACTGTTGAACGATTCGTGCGGTCCCCAAATAAGTGTTTTTCTCTCAGACTTTAAGCAAAGAACCTGAGGGCAACCGATTGAATTGCAGCAGCTTTCTTTTGCTCGGATCGCTTACAGACCGATTGCTCTTGAACGACGATTTAAAAAGCCTTTTGCGCATTTGTGTCTGGTCGGTAGTAGGCCGTTAACGATACTGATAATACGTGCGAGTTAAAAGTCCACCTTTACTTAAAAACGACGTAACATTTCGAAGTTTGGTTTTGGAATTTGGTTTATAATATTTAAAGGATTTATTTTTGAAAAAATCGGCATAATTATACCCGTTACTCGTGGAGTAAAAGGGTATATTAGATTCGTGCAAAAGTATGTAACAGGTAGAAGGAAGCGTTTCCGACCATATAAAGTATATATATTCTTGATCAGGATCACTAGCCGAGTCGATCTAGCCATGTCCGTCTGTCCGTCTGTCCGTCCGTCCGTCCGTCTGTATGAACGCTGAGATCTCGGAAACTATAAAAGCTAGAAGATTGAGATTTGGCATGCAGATTCTAGGGGTTAATACGCAGCGCAAGTTTTTCACGCCGATGTGCCACGCCCCCTCTAACGCCCACAAACCGCGAAAAACTGTGGCACCCGTCTGTATGAACGCTGAGATCTCGGAAACTATAAAAGCTAGAAGATTGAGATTTGGCATGCAGATTCTAGGGGTTAATACGCAGGCAAGTTTTTCTGTGCTACGCCTCCTCTAACGCCCACAAACCGCGAAAAACTGTGGCACCCACAGTTTTGAAGCTAGATTAACGGGAAAAGGAATTTGTATTCGTTTCTTCAATACATATTGATAAACCAAAGTGGGAAACCCCCCTCCCCCCTAACGCCCACAAACCGCGAAAAGCTGTGGCGCCCACAGTTTTAAAGCTAGAGCAAAAGTGTAAACGCCATTTTGTTTGGGTTATTAATGCCTACCGAAATGTAGAAGTTTTTTAAATTTTTTAAATCGTCCCACTCAGTAAAAAGTTATAATCAAATTATGAAATGGCCGGTAGATGACGCCACTTTAAAGCGGCTGCTTGGCTTGCCCTGCTTGAGACTGTTTGCTTTAGCTGAGTAACGGGTATTTGATAGTCGAGGCACTCGACTAGAGCGTTCCCTGTTGTTTTGAAGCTAGATCACTCCTATCCTGATGATATATGCCTTATTTTTTAGGTAATTTTATCAGCTACTAAACAAAAAATATAGTAAAAAAGTATCGAATTTTTAAGTATTCTTTTAACAGTAAAATCGCAGGTAACCTCAAAATTGTTGTCAATATTTTCCGAGTTTTCTTCATTTTGGGCAAAGTTAACTACTCCATTCCTTCAAAATAGACTAAATTTATAAAGAAGAGTATTTTAAAATACTTTTTGTGTTAAATGTATCATAAAACACAAACGCTACACTTTTCCTTACGATTTTAACGGGAAAAAGCCAAAATTGTCACATTACAGGGGTTTACAAAAAAAAATTGATGAAATACGCACTTCATGAAACTGTGATTTTCGGTTAAGGTACATCTCCCTGAGTAAGAGAAGGGCACTTTTAATTTTTTGTATGGTACAGTTTTTTTTAAGTGTAAAAAACGTTTTTTGCTCTTTTTTAATTTCTAACTCGAGTTGTGGTAAACCGATTTAGGCTATCAAAGACTCATTTTACAGGTAAAAGAATGCTTTTTAACTTTCTTATACACAGTATTGAGTTCCATTTACTGGTTTAGAAGCTACACTTCGTCAAAGCTGAAAAAGTGGAAAAAAATGCATTTTACAGGTAAAAGAATGCTTTTTAACTTTCTTATACACAGTATTGAGTTCCATTTACTGGTTTAGAAGCTACACTTCGTCAAAGCTGAAAAAGTGGAAAAAAATGCAAAAAAGCTGGCATAAATGGCTACTTTAAAAATACACGCCTAAAAACCGAAATTATTTTTATAGCTTATATAATTAGATGGTACTTTGACAAAGAAAACAAGCTAATGATCATTACAATCCGCCAGTAAATTTTTTTGATATGCATTTTTTAAGCTCGGAACACCGTTGGTTTCTTTACCTTTTATAGCTGTTAACTGAGGTTAACAGGGCTCTAACAGTGCTCTAATACACATTTTTTCCAACTGAAATAATCTATATAAAATCGAACCTTTGGTTGTTAATGGAGTTGATGGTCTTGTTAGTTTGCTTCAAAGATGTAGAAGTTATAAAAATAATTTCGGTTTTTAAGCATGTATTTTTAAAGAGGCCATTTATGTCAGCTTTTTTGCATTTTTTCCAACTTTTTCAGCTTTGACGAAGTGTAGCTTCTAAACCAATGAATGGAATACTGTGTATAAGAAAGTTAAAGTGCATTCTTTTATCGGTAAAATGAGTATTTGATGACAAAAATCGATTAATCAGAACTTGAGATAAAAAATGAAAAAGTGCCAAAAACGTTTTTTACACTTTTAAAAAAAACTGTACCACAAAGAAAAAATTAAAAGTGCCCATTTCTTACTCAGGGAGATGTACCTTAACCGAAAATCATAGTTTCATGAAATGCGTATTTCATCAATTTTTTTCGTAAACTGGTGTTTCTATTATTTTTTCAAAGGCAATAACGGGCTAAAAATAAAATTTATTTTTTTTGGGACTTACAATTTTTTTGTTAAATTACCTCGTTTGTTGTTAAATAACCTACTTGAATACACTTAAAAAAAATTATAGCCAAATTTATATCAGCTTTCATTAGTGAGAAAATGGGAAGAAAGCAAGCCCTGCCAAAACGTTTCTATTATTTTTGCCACCAGTGTACTTTTTATGGTCGGAAAAGCTTCCTTCTACCTGTTTCATACTTTTGCACGAATCTAATATACCCTTTTACTCTACGAAAATCATTACTCTACTAAAAATCATTGCGGATATGTAAACTTGAATGGGTAACAAAAATATTGGTGTATTTTTTTTGTAAGAAAAATGAACAATAGCAGTTATTTTCACGGTTTGAAGGGGCGGGGCACATCAGCTGAAAAACTTGCGCTGCGTATTAGCTCCTAGAATCTGCATGCAAATCAATACTCCAGCTTTTATAGTTTCCGAAATCTCAGCTTTCATACAGACTGACATGGCTAGATCGACTGGGCTAGTAAATAATATATGTAGGATTAGCAGCCCTAGTTTGCAACAGATCAGTTGTTCTGTTCCTTAACATAGCTTCTTGAGTGTTGAAAAGCGTAACGAATATGCGACGAGTAGTAGAGATTGAGCATCAGCAGAGGAAGGTCGTGTGTATCTGAGTAAAATTAAGTGTCAACTTAAGTGGAAAAAACTGTATTAAATAACTGTGTTTATCGAAGAATAAATCAATTTAAATTTTTCAATAAATCTGAAGAAGTTAATGGAAGCCTTTCTCTACAATTTTGGGGGCTCGTCCGGGATCAATCGACAAACGTGCCGATTGAGTGTGATTCGCGGCCAAACAACCATCAAGACTAAAAAAATGTTAAAACTAAAGTGATTACTAGAGAGAGAGACTAAAATAAAAAAATCTTCAAGAAGAGCTGAAAATTTCCATATTGCGCAATTCCACTAAGTTTTGCAAAGTATTGTGAAATTCTAAAACTACAAAATTTATTGCGCAAGTAACGGAAAACGACGAAGGCGTTTATACAATCTGTTGTCGCAGAGAGCGACAATAATGGCTAAGACGACTTGACCAGGAGGAGAACATGGGAGCGTGAAATCTGGAGGAGATTACGACGGTGCAGAGATCCAGATAGGGTGATTGAGACGAGGTGGCAAAGGGACGCAATGGAGCGCAAAGCGATTGACCGAATCTGAAGGTGCGATTGAAGGCGTGATTGAAGGCGCAAGTGGAGTCAGAGTTGAAAAGCAGTTATCAGAGCCGACAAGGGTTGCAGCTTTTAGTTCAACGATTTACCAGAGACGAATTTGAAAAGCAGTGCAAATATCAGAGATGAGCAACAAAAGACGAGAGACAGCAGGCGGTTCGCAAGTATAAATCCATTAAAGCATATCCATATAAATCCATATATTTAATTGATACCACGAATTTGAAGTTAAACAAAACCATTTTATGCAACGTAAACAATATTTTATTCCCATTTAAATTGTTCTTTTGTAGTAATTTAAGAAAAAAGTAAGCAGTACATATTTGTTAGGTCTAAGAAATAAATTATGTCATGTAAATTTAGAAAATATGAATGTTGAAGAGGTCACACGATATTCTGTTGCAGAGCTTAAAGATAAATTAAAGCAATTAAGATTACCAAGTTCAGGCGTCAAATCAGTATTACAGGAAAGACTCATCTCCTATTTTGAGGGAGACCAAGAGGAAAACACAGAAAGTTCAGAGCAGTCAGTGTACGAGGAAACTAACGTCGTAGAGTCAGATATTTCTAATCCTCAACCCTTAGCCATGGCTTTCACACTGCGAGATATTGAAGATTCGCTTTCTCCATTCACTGGAAATGGTTCTCCAGGTATTGATGAGTGGCTTGCAGATTTTGAGCTTAATTCTATTAGAGTTGGGTGGACTGATCTTCAAAAATTCATTTACGTCAGACAGTTGGTAAAGGGAGCTGCAAAATTATTCTTGGGCAGCCAACCAGGAATAAATGATTGGGACGCATTAAAAGAAGCTCTAAAAAATGAATTTGGAGAAAAGCTTACAGCAAAACAGGTGCACAAGATGCTCGAAAATAGGAAGAAAACCCAGAAAGAGAGTCTAATAGAATACTTCTACAGTATGACCGCATTGGCAAATCAGTCAAAGCTGGACGAGGAAAGTATTATAGAATAATAGGGGGAAAAAAAAAAAAAAGTGTTGTGGGGGGGAGGGGGGGGGGGAATTTAGTGAAAACTAACCACGTCTTCCATCGTTGCTTCAAGTGTGGTGCCAGCAATCATATCGCAAAGGATTGTAAGGAAGTGGGCATAAAATGCTTCAAATGCAATCAGTTTGGTCACAAGGCAAATCAATGCGGAAGTAAGGAAGCTCGCAAGGCAGTTAAAAATGAAAACTCAAACATTCAGCAGTTGTCACATTTGACTTTTAACAGAGCGTTTAAGAAAATTAACATTGGTAACGACCAGATAACGGCGCTATTCGACTCTGGCAGCGACATTTGTACTATTTGCGAGACAGCGTACACTCGCATTCACCCTGATATTCTCAATATCAAGGAGCTAATTGGATAGGTGGCAAGAAGATATACACTCTTGGCTCATTCTCAGTTCGACGAAGTTAGATGACGCTGACGTTAACATGTGCTTTCATGTAGTGCGGAAGAGATACCTTTATGAAGGTGTGATCGAGTTTACAGTAACCGCAATAATTGGAGCAAAAGGAGTCGTTTTTCATGCAGTTCAACCAGTAGTTCTTGGCCATATGTCTAATCTCGCCGTAGGTAGAGATGAAAATATTCCAAACCATGACAGTGATCTCACTCATTATAGTGACAACCAGAATGTGGCTATAGTTGCGACTTCCACAGGCATTTCAGAGTTGACAGAAACTTTCCATCAGTTAATGGCGTCTAATTTCATGGAAGATACATTCCCAGAACTAGATCAGACCAGATCCTGTACATGGATGATTTGATTATTCCTTCAACAGACGAACAAGAAGGTTTTGAGAAACTAAAGAAAGTTTTAGATGTAGCAATGTGTTGAGGTCTGCGAATAAAGTGGGAAAAGTGTCAGGTCTTACAGAAGAGGGTCCAATTCCTGGGCTATATAGTGGAAAACGCAACTATACAACCTTCAGCAGAAAAGACTTGTGCAGTCGAAAACTTCCCAGTCCCGCAAGACAAAAAAGGCGTTCAACGGTATCTTGGTCTAACATCCTATTTCCGAAGGTTTGTGAAAGATTTCGCTATTATTGCCAGACCTTTGTCGAACTTGCTTAGGAAGAACACCTCCTTTAAGATGGGCGAGGAAGAGTTAGCATCGTTTAAGCAGTTAAAAGTATGCTTGAGTAGTTTGCCAGTACTGAAGTTATTCGATCAAAGAAGTGCTACCGAGGTCCATTGTGATGCAAGCATGTACGGATATGGAGCTGTCCTTCTTCAAAAGGATTGAGCTGATCAAGAGTTTCTCCCAGTAGAGTACATGAGCCGCAAGACAACAGATGCCGAGGAGAAATATCATTCTTATGAGCTAGAAGTACTCGCTATAGTACAGGCCCTAAAGAAGTGGAGAATCTACTTGCTGGGAAGGAAAATAAAGATCGTCACCGACTGCAATACGTTTGCTATGACCATGCGGAAGAATGATGTCCCAGTGAAAGTATCTCGTTGGGCCATGTTCTTACAAGATTTTGAGTACATAATAGAGCACCGCCCAGGCACAAGGATGAAACATGTCGATGCTTTAAGCCGCGTTCGTACCTTGTTGCTCCAAGATTCAGTCAGACATCGAATTCATTTGACTAAAATACAATATAATCATGTTTTAGTAGTGGTCGACGCTTTCTCTAAATTTGTGTGGCTTTACGCTTTACGCCAATGTTTTTCAGGAGTACTGTAAGGATCACAATATCCAGCATTTGTTGGTAGCCACAGGTGTGCCACGCGGCAACGGTCAAGTAGAGCGTATCAATAGGATTGTCATCACTATATTGACAAAACTTTGTGCGGAAGACCCGAAAGCTTGGTATAAGCATGTAGGCAGGGTTCAACAGTATATCAATTCCTCTCCACCCAGAAGTACAAAAATAGCTCCATTTAAAATTCTTACGGGGATCAATATGAAGACCAAGTACGATAAGGAGTTGGACAAGCTATTAGAGGAAGACTTCTTAATCGAGTTACAGGAAGAAAAGGAGAAGATTCGAGTTGAAGCTAAGGAGAACATCGCAAAGATTCAGGACGAAAATCGCATGTCATTCAACAAGTCAAGGAAGCCAAAGTCTGAGTACAAACTCGGAGATTTAGTAGCTATTAAGAGAACGCAGTTTGGTGCAGGGTTGAAGTTGAAAAAGAAGTTCTTAGGGCCCTACGCCGTGACTCGTAAGTTGAGACATGGTCGATACCTTGTCGAAAAAGTAGGAGATGACGAAGGTCCAAATAAAACGAACACTGTCGCTGAATATATGAAGCTATGGTCATCCTCATTCGGGTCGAATGAATTGTCAGAATAGCCGAATGTAGGATTGGCAGCCCTATTTTGCAACAGATCAGTTGTTCTGTTCCTTAACATAGCTTCTTGAGTGTTGAAAAGCGTAACGAATATGCGACGAGTAGTAGAGATTGAGCATCAGCAGAGGAAGGTCGTGCGTATCTGAGTAAAATTAAAAGTGTCAACTTAAGTGGAAAAAACTGTATTAAATAACTGTGTTCATCGAAGAATAAATAAATTAAAATTATTCAATAAATCTAAAGAAGTCAATGGAAGCCTTTCTCTACATATATATTCTTTATAGGGACGACAACGCTTCCTTCTACCTGTTACACACTTTTGCACGAATACAATATACCCTTTTACTCTACGAATAACGGGTATAACAAGAAATGAAGTCTGCTACACAGAAAGAGAACAGGCGTGCTATTTTCTGTTGTTTTTCGGGAGTTGAGCGTAAGGAAAAAACGGTCATGCTGTGCTCGGAAGGGAATTGGAGCACCACAAGTTTTCTGCTTGGCTCGGTGATGAATAGACATCGGATTTTAGGTTTTTTTTTGTTTGTGGTCAGAAAAATCTAAAAAAAATTCAATAAACTTATAAAAATACAAGCTTTAAGAAAATAATGTCATATCGAAAATATGCAGTTTTTTAGGTCAAAAAAGGTTAAGGCATATGCAGAGCATATTTTGACCTATTTTGTTTAGGTCAAAAAAAGTGAAAAAAGGTCGAGTTTTATTTTAAATTCAATGACATAATGTTTATGTTGTTGCCGGGGTAAGAGTATAATTTTAGCTTTTTATTTTCTTATAAATTTTTGTTTTTGTCTTTGCTTTGTTAGTTCTTACTACCGCAAAAAGGTAAAGAGTGTTGAGTCAGAGTAAACTAGTATTTGGGGTAAACAATTATTTATCTTCCCCTGGTAATGTTGTATTGATTAAAGTTTTACTATTAGAGTAATTGGATAAGAAAAGTTGCAACAACAAACTAAAAACACAGGGCGGCAACACTACTACTATTTTGACCGCAGCTGTATGCTTTTATGTTTTTTACTAAAATTTGTTTCTCCCTTAAAAAAAAATCTAAAAGACAAAGAGTGTATCTTTCAAAAAACTTTAACAAAACAAACCATGAATACGCTTGAATGTGATACCTACGGAAAGTTGACCGATTTCAGCATTTTTTGAACTTTGAAGTCCTTGTGCTAAGAATCCGTCGGGGAACTTTTAGGAAAACGCAGCTTAACTTGGGAGTTCAAAAATATAGCATGCATCGAGGTAAATTTTTGATGTTGCATAGTGTAATTTATTTATGTTGTTGTTGTTTTGCGACCTTTTTGATTTAATCAAACAATTGGTTTGGCTGGCTCGAGGTCTGGGTGCTTTATTTTTTTGCGTTTTTCCCAATATATTTCGATCTCCTCCGGAGATCGTCTTCAGGGGCTACATATATTTACAAATATTACACTTAATGACATAAAAAACATTTTAAACCTTGTTTATACATGCATTGCTTTTTAAATCAAAGCGCACGACGTCCGATCTGTCCGCCGTGGAGTTGTAAACTAACTCTGTTCTTTTCTAGCAAGTGTCTGTATATATGTCCGCAATTGTCTGTGTCTGTTTTAAAGTTGAGCCTAATGTTTGTCGGTGTGTTTATAATGTGAAGCATCTCTATTGTGAGTCGTTTGTTGTAATGTTCTTCTTGTTGTAATATGCTCACTGCATCGAAGTCTGGTCTGTGACCGGTACTCTTACAGTGTGTCGTGAGTGCTGTTTTTTGGCTATTTATTTCTTGAATTTTGTTTATGTCCGATCGATGTCCAGAGATTCTCGTTTTTAATTTACATTTTGTCGTGCCAACATATACTTTGTCACAGCTTGTATTTTTGTCTCCTGCACAGGGAATCTTATAAATCAGATTATTCTTGTCTAATTTGTATTTTGTATTTTATTTATATTTTGTATCCTGTATACAGTTATAATAATAATTAGCTTAAGTAGGCATTTCAGCTATGAAACAAACAGTTCTGATTTCGAATATAAAAATTTCATATGAGAGAACAAACTTATAAAGTAGGCTGGGTCGATTTATTGTATGGCTACAATTTGGATTCTCACTATTACATGCCTACTTGGAAGCATATATTTCAAGTAAAAATAGGTAAAAAATGTCAAATAAGGTTGACATATTCCAAAATATGCTTTTAGGTTGAAGATATGTAAAAAGGTCGAATTCGCAAAAATATGCCGCGTTCAAAATAATCCACGTTACATGAAACAAATTTGTGTGCAGACCAAAAAATTTGTGGACTGCTCGTTTAAAATATGTTTTTACCTGAAATCCGATGTCTAGTGATGAATTATAGCGGTATGCCCTACACGGAGGTCAAAAAATGAGTTGATATCAGAGAAGCTTTCTGAAGTCAGAGTATTTTTCAATCGCTCCCACATATTTTCTGCCTCGCGTTGATAATATTGTTGACATTCCTATTGTGTTGCTTTTGAGATAACTGTTCGCATGTTAAATGTGGGGGTGGTGGCCATAATGGTCGCATAGCCGATCTCTTATCTAAAAAATGTGGATTCACCTGGACGTGTTGAATTGAAATGGAAATGCGCATCTTTATGAGGGAAACACGGAATGGTTTCCAAAGGGTTCGAAAACAGTTCGCTGCCCTCAATGATGAATTTCTTTCTGTGGAGTCGCGGTTTCTTGGGTTGAAACTGCTAAGCGAATCACCACCTGAAACCAAAGTGGCGTCTAACTCCACCATTGCGCACGTTGCCATAACTGCCACGCATCTACCACAACCCACTGCACCCGGACCTACGTATAACCGGATGGATTATACCGAACCTGCCGATTTCAACCTTAACCTGCTTCACGTTCAACCTATCTCAACCGATGCTCCAAATACAGTAGCTCCTGTTGCTCCTACTACTGCTAGTTCATCTGCTAGCGTACGGCGGCAAACTGGCGATTTTTCTGGATCCGTCCAACTGGATACTCGTCAAGCTGACGCCGCTGCAAGTACCACTGCCCCTGTGGATCCACCTCTTAGGGAGTACCGCCTCCCTCTCGGTCTTCTGGATCACATATAACACGTATCAACTCGTAGTGTCCCTTCTCGTTCCTGATGCTACACCCGATGCCGTTAAAAACCATTTTTGCTCTAAAATCGAAGTTACTTCCGATAATTTTATTGGGACCAAATTTAATTTTAACCATGCGCCCAAAATTTCTTCACTTAAAATACTTCTTCCAGCTTCTCTATTATCCCGAGCTTTTGAACCTACATTAGTTCATAAATTTTTGCAGAAAGATTCTAACCCAAGTTCCAAAATTACCGATCCAAAAAACTAAATAACATATTCTCCATCCACTATCAAAACGTACGCAGTCTTTTGGGTAAACTTAGTCAAATTCATACTTATAGTGCTGCCTTTGACTTTGATGCCATCAGCTTAACTCTTGGCTTAATTCTTCCGTCTCCGATCATTAAATTTTTATTCATAAGTTCACCACTTATAGAAGGGATGGTCCTTCTTTTGCGGGTGGAATCCTTATAGCAGTTAAAAACGATTTTTCCTCTGTGTTGTTTCCCTACGTCAACAATGATGGAATTGAATTTATTTCAGTAAAAGTTTGCGTCGGCGCTGCTTCTATTTTCCTAACTTGCTCGTCATCCCTCCTTGCTCAGACATTAACGTTTATTCAAGTCGCCTTTCTGTCATTCAACTTGTGATGTCAGCCTTAGGCTGCGCTGACAGCCTCGTTGTGATGGGTGACTTTAACCGTCCACTCGTTTCATGGCTTCCCTGCGATGATACAAACTTTTAGTTACCTAACACTACTCATGATTTTATCGATTGGTTATCCCATCAGTAGTTAGAAAATGGGGTTTCTGGATACAAAAGTGGAAGGGGGAGGCAATTAATTATGCTAATTGGGGATTTAATTATGCTAATTAGAGTAATAAATTAGGTCAAGGTGACAGGTGTGGGGTAATTAAAGTTAATGGGTGCGTGACGGGTGATCGTTAATTAGGGTAATAAATTAGGGTAAGGTGACAGGTGACCGTTGCTTATATCCAGAAATCCTATCCGGAAATCCAGGATCCTAGTTAAGCGGGGTGTGACGGGAGTCCTTTACTAAGATCTAGGAAATGGGGTGAAACGCGGGAAGAGAACCTAATAAGGCGGGGGAGATGTTAAGCGGGGTGTGACAGGTGACCGTTGCTTATATCTAGAAAGTCGGGTAAACGGGGGGAGGGATCCTAGTTAAGCGGGGTGTGACGGGTGACCGTTGCTTATATCCAGAAATCCAGGATTCTAGTTAAGCGGGGTGTGACGGGTGTCCGTTACTAAGATCTAGAAAATCGGGTAAACGCGGGAAGAGAACCTAATAAGGCGGGGGAGATGTTAAGCGGGGTGTGACGGGTGACCGTTGCTTATATCCAGAAATCCGTGGTCCTAGTTAAGCGGAGTGTGACGGGTGAGCATTTCTAAGATCTTGAAAATGTCACGGGCTGTTGACACGTTCACACGTGAACGTGGTAACTTGATTAGCATAACGAACACTCAAAAAACAGGTGAAAGCAAACACCCTTGTATAGGGGATCCCTTTGCTTGCCACTGAGAAGCAAACATCCACCCCCAATAAAAGAAGAAATAAATTTGAATTTAGGTCATGCATTTAGGTCATGTTTATTTGAAAATTTGTAACAGGCTTTTCTTATAAACTAAATATGAAGACATTATTTTTAAGGCACCGCCTCGATGATTTTTATAGAAAAAACAGGCACATTCATATTCCCCGAATCCATTATTACAAAACGTAAAATGATCACCATATAACGTTTTGTTGAGATCGTCTTCTCCTTTATCCATGAACATATTCCTTGTATCGATGAGATATTTTAAATCTTCTTTAAAAATTTCCTCACCAAATTGGGATGTGAAATTATTGATTCGGCTTATTAATCCACTTTGTCTGTTATCCATTGTAATGTATAAGTGTTAGACCATAGTTCCATTGCAAAAATTTTAAATATTGTGTGCATTGTTTAGAGCACAAATACCGTTTTTAATATGTATTGAGCAAAATGGGAATTGGTTTATGCTTACGGTGTTTAATGGTGGGCAACCCAATTCCTCAACATCTCTTATGTGCGGTGATCTGAGAAAGATTTCTAGAAAACGTTTTTTTTCAATTCCCTTGCATAAAACCTCCTTTCCCGAAGTGATTTGTTTAATATATTTTCTTGTTTGCTTAAAGTTGTTTATTCCATCGTTCCAAAAAATTTTATGATGGTTTTTGGTGAGCCAGAGAGCAGTTTTTCGTGACTTGTTATTAAGACGAGTGAAATCAAATGGAGGTTGTATAACGAAATTATTATTAAATTTATTTTCTTTGCTAAATACAACTCCAATTTCCTTTAGAATGAACTTGTCGTTGTTATCAAAAAATCCTTGTACATCAATTGCAACTAGATCTTTCTCCATTTTATGTGGTTGTTATGTTGTTAGACAATTCTTTGAACTAACCCAGTTAGAGGACTATACTCAACTAAACGATCGTGAATAAGGAGACAATATCCTTGCGTGTTTTCATGGTTTGCTTTTTTCAAATCGATTGAAATTCTCACGTCGATAGGTCCCGATTTAACTGTTTCATTTTGATATGAAAGGTCAACTACAATAATAGGTTTACTTTTAAATTCTGTCGGTGTTAAAAATGGTTCTGCTGGGCGGTTGTAATAACTCTTTTGAAACCTTGCATACATATCATAAAGGTGTGCATATTTATCATTTTCAAAGTGTACATTTAAGTCATCATATTGATACGTTTCTGAATTCAAGTGAACTTTCAGGTTGGATAAATTATTTGTAATTAGTTCTCCATTTAACATGAAGGCTATAATGGCAAATCTCGGTCGTTCTCTATTAGATCCTATTTTCACGGTCCAGACGTGTTGAGTACCCTGTATCAGTTTTGGGTTAATGAATGTATCCCAACTACGAAAAGCTATCGGTAAATTTACGCCACTCTTTATTATATCATTCATTTTAATTTTTGCAGCATCACTGGGTGTTACATGAGGAATTTTCCAGCTAATATTAGTCATTTCCAAAACATATGTATGGTTTGTTTTTAACATATACGTCATCCAGATTTTTTGTCAACAAAAGTACAAGTTCATGCTTACAATTCAGTAAAACTTTTCTATAATCCTCAGCAAACCCCATTACATTTTTTAAGGGTAGCGAGAAATTTAAATTAGATTTTGTAGTAATATCATTTCCACCACTCCATCCAGCATTTAAAAGTTTCCGACTATCCTGACGACTTTCCGATAGATAATTTTTAAGTGTGGTGCTCATGCCAACAAACCGGGTTCTATCAATTTCATATCGATTTATTTCATATCTAATTTCATCAATAAACGTAACGTAACATCGATATTATCAGAGGTGCTTCTACCATCGGCTGCTACTCTCTTAACAACTCCTTGAAAATTAAGATAGCTTTCGTGAGGAAGTACATACAAGTCCTGATTTTGAATACATATACGTATTTTATCGTTTGCTTTAAATGTTTGATGATATGAGGAATATGTATGATATTCCTTTTTCGAAATACTTTCATCTGAAAACGGTCTCCCACGAACATTTAAAATTTCATTCAGTTTTAATTGCTTCTTATTATTATTATCAGATTTGAATTTTGAAGCCCAGTGATTTTAAAAACAATTTGTTTTTAATGTAAGACCCTTTCGAATTAATCCTTTTCCTTTAGCTTTACAACTGCTAGTGCGCGGTTGATGAAGTATACCGTTGCTGTTATTGTAAATTATCATTCTATTGCTCGAATATGTATGCGAATTGTTACGTTTTCACCACGCAAATTCAATAAATCACCGTTCTGATCAACGATATGTATTGAGAGGCTACTTATTTCTCTGATGTTAATAGGTAAATAGATGAGATTGTGTGGTGTCACAGTCATTTTATAGCCCGGTGGAACCGAAATTGCAAACTCATGTAATACGTGATTTGGTGTATTATCAAAGTAAGAACCACTCACAATATTACATTCCAAGCGAATCGAATTAATTTAAAATGTTGACAGCATTATCGGACAAGTGATATTGGTTTGCCCTCAACACTCTTTGCTTAAATCCAAACAAATTACCTATTGACCTCTCCTTATTAAAGTACACATCCTCTTTACTGCTAAATATTTCCACTTGAAGTGTATTGTTATTGCTTACAATTTTCACTGTATTTTCTAGTTTGTAATCCTTTAACTTGTAAATAAATTGAGAAATATCGTTGAGTTCATAGGAGCCGGTGGGAATAATAATAACTTTATCACCAATATGAAAGAGATTGTTATTTACATCCAGAAATATCGTTGAGTTCATAGGAGCCGGTGGGAATAATAATAACTTTATCACCAATATGAATGAGATTGTTATTTACATCCACGTTGGGAATTGAGTTGTACATGTTAAACTCAATTAGCGCACACTCATATTCCCCGTTTAATTCAATTGGTGGGAAATAAACTGTGTTTATAACGGAACTATTTCCATTCACTGATAGAGTCAACGATCTAACCATTTTGAAATCTGTTTTTCAACTGGGTGTCATACAACCCCGCCCCCCAAACTTATATTAAAATTAAAGAACAATAAATTGGTCAAATCCTTTTCTTTATCGTCCCTTATCAATATTGTCATCCTTATTTATAAATAAAAATCCATATTATCATCCCAACATTTTTGACAAATTTTCGTAAATGTCTCATATTTCATGTCAGGCATGATATGATCCCGAAATATGTGTCGCATTTGCATTGTCCCGTATAAGATGTTTTGGTATCCGTGTATATGTTTGACACAAATAAAATGAATCAATATTTTGGTGATTCTCACAAGCCACATCGTCAAAAATCATGATTGAATTATTTTTTGCTTCGGTGGGTGCAAAAACAGTTTCGTTCTGAGAGAATGATATCCCATACCCTGATCGGTTTTATTAGCTTTTCCAACTAATATTTCGGTTGGTATAGACTCTTTGAAAACACGTATATATTTTCAAATCTCAAACTATTTGGACTCTCAATTAGACTGATCATTACATTAGTTTTTCCGCAGTTGGATGGACCAACCACAAGGGCTCTAATTGTGTTTGGTAATAATTCACTGGGACGTGGTGGTTGTTTAACATTGTTCACGTTCTCAATGTTACGAACAAGAATGTTATTTTTTTGCTTTATTAATCGCATCCTAATATAAATATGTTTATTCCGTGATAAATCTTCAATGAATAAAGACAATATATAATGGGGAAACGTTTTTATAATCACATCAGTCATTATTTACATCGTAAACGTGGAAGTGGTCTTATTAATAAGTTAATAGATTCTTTTCCGATTGAGTTTTATATTCCTGGATATAACTATTGTGGACCCGGTAGAAAGCTTGCGGAGCGCATACAGCGTGGAGATCACGGAATTAATCAGTTGGATGAAGATTGCAAGGTTCACGTTATTGCCTATTCACAAAACAAGGATCTAAGCAATCGACATAAGGCAGATTCTGCATTAATTAACAAGGCTTGGGAGCGAGTAAAGGCGAAGGATAGTTCTCTTAAGGAGCGAGCAGCAGCATATTTTGTAACTAATATTATGAAAGCAAAGAAACATTTTGGAATGGGTGTTCGGAAGCGAAATAAGAAAAAACCGAAGAAGAGGAGGCGTAGGAGGATGAAAATAAATAAACTATCATCTGTTGTAAGAGAAGCTAGTCGGGAATTGGAAAAACGAAAACCTCTGGATGTGGTTAATGCAATTAAAATTGCACGTAAAGCAATACATAATTCAATCGGATCTAAGAAAAACGTTAAAGTTCCTCGAATAATTAATGTACCCAAAATGGGAGGTTTTTTACCACTGGTACCCATCTTAACTACATTAAGTGCTATAGGTAGTTTAGCTTAAACTTCAGTATCGCAAAATTAATAACAAACTCAAAAATTGCTAAGCAACAGCTAGAAGAAAATAAAAGACATAACCGAAAGATGGAAGAAGTTTCCGTGGGTGAAGGTCTATACTTAAAACCTCATAAAAATGGTTACGGGTTATACCTAAAACCATACAACAGTCGTGGTGGGAGAATGAAGAAACAAAAAAAATAATTGGTCAGCTACCCAAAAGACCATTAACAAATATTGATATAATGGAATTTGCTCAAAGAAACATACCGCATTTTAGGGGGGGGTTTATGAGAGACTCTCTCCCAAAAACACCTAAAAATAATTAGAGTGGAGTGATTAACTTGGATGACTCGAATTCAAGGGGTACAAAAACAAAAACAATATATTCTATTTTGATAGTTTTGGAAATTTACAACCACCAAAAGAAGTTGTGAAATACTTAGGGGATGATATCAAATATAACTATGATCAGGTACATCGTTTTGAAACATACAATTGTGTACACCTGTGCATTAAATTCCTGCTTTCATTCAAATAAATTAACTGATTTAATGACTTTTAAACAACAAGGGTGAAAAATAAAAAACCTGTTGCTATGGAAATGAGCTCGGAAATCGTTAAGACTTTACAGTCTGAACTTTAACATTAACTTGTCAAGTCAATCAGCTTGCTTCTACTTAAACCGCCTTCTTCGAAGACAAACATCAATCAACCACAACAAAATCAGAAGCATAATGAATCAACCCATTCCAACAGAAAGTGAACTGGATGCTATTATGGAGGAAATTCTTCGTGGGGATGTTTAAAAGGACTTCAACACGCAAGCATTAAAGCCCTTGCTAACACGAAATAAGATGGGTATAAACGTCAGCTACCCAATTATCAATGCGGAGAGGAAGAAAACTGTTTATGGGGACTCCATTGCCTTGGAACTTGATAAATATATTCTATATCTACCTAAGAGATATAACGCTAAGTAAGATGTCCATCTAAAGTTGCTAAAGAACAAGGAATATCGAGTTATAAAAAGAAGCAATGTTTCCCTCCAACTGGAGTTAAATAGAATTGTTTAATTTACGTATCACTTTGTAATATTTATAAAATTTATAACATTTGTACTCAAACATTTATTATACTCAATAAAACATGCACACACGCTCACATACTTTAACATATTTTAATTGAAGGGAAATATGAACAACTAAAACAGTAAAATGAATCCTTTTCAGTCAAAAATATAAACATATAAATAATATATATATTTTATAACTTTCATTAGTATGAAATGTAACCCTGTAAAGTATAGTTCATACACCGGTAATAAATCTGTTGTGCTGGCGTTGGTGAAAGTTTTGGAGTAGTCAAAATGAGTCAATTTATTTTAAGTCAGCTAACTAAAACGAGAAATGCATTGAAGAAAAAATTCGATGACCTAAAACAATTTAAATCACAAAATGCTTACGAGTTGGAAGAAACTTTCAAGCCAATAACAGATCCCTTAAATGAACTAGTTAGTGAAAAAAAACGAAAGTTTATGAATACAAACGAAGATAAATCATCGGTTCTAAAGCAAAAAAGTGAAATATTTAAAAATGAAACCCCCAGTAAAAAGCTTAAGAAACATCAATTAAGATATGATGACGTTGATGATCATGATTATAAATATTATTACGATGATAATCATGTGCGAAATGAGGAAACAAAAATTTATAATGATTATCTTACTAGTGACTCAGATGATAAATTTTTTTCACAGTCACATATTGAATTGGGATCAGAGCCGGAAACACCGCTAGAAACACCGCCAGAAACACCGCTAGAAATAGAAGCAGATGCTAGCAGTCTAATTCATGCAGACTATGATTTTAATATTAGCAGTCTATCGAGAAATAAAGTTCTGGACAACGCTTATGGGCCTAGAAAAAGTTCATCAACCTCCAAAACCTTAAAATTGGGAAATAGTGAATTACATATATGTAATAATAAAGTTAAATTATCAAGTGGAAGCACGTGGGAATTGACTCCTGGGCTTTATTCTCTTATTTTTCATAATAAACCCACACAATTCAGTGCCACAGACTTGAAAAATTATAAAGAAATCATTACTGAGACAAGTGCACATAGATTAGATTTTGATCCAAATAAGCGAATAAAAGGAAGTAGAGGTTTCTAGTATACAAACATTATTAAAAAGTTCATAAGCAATGAAAATAAACCTCCTTCAGCTATATCCACCCCAATTCAATCAAAACAAAAAAAATCAAATAAAAAGGGATTTGGATACATGTCCCTACAACGAGCGAAACCCAATTATATTTATTGGGATGACGTCAATGAATTAGTCGAAAGATTGCAGCTTTTAATAACCTCAAAGGCCGCTGACAACACTAATCACAATAACGAGATCATGTCTATAATAGAACAACTGCGAGAGGCTAAAATTATATATTAATTGAATAAATAAGGTGCACAAACTTTAAATTATCTTATAAACAAAATGTCTGTCGACAAGTTTGGTCACTTTTCAGACGAAAAAAGGCATTCAGATATTTTAAAAAGAGATATTAAAAGTGTTGTGGGGTTGTACATTGATGGCGACGATAACCTGAATACCCAACAGAAACGAATTAAAAATTGTGGGAACCCAATAGATTATTCGGATGCAACGACGAAAAAATATGTTGATGAAAACTTGGAGACATTAAAGAGAGAACTTAATACGAAAATAAATACATCCCTTAATCGAAGACTTTCTAAAATAACTTCTTTGGAAAATTTAGTTCATGTTAATAATGAGAGGATTGATAATGTTAATAAAATTCTAACCAATACATTAACAAAGATTAATAATGTTGAAAACTATGTTTATAAATATGTTACTCAACCGAAATCAGTTTTAAAATCACAGACAGTTGAAATAGAAGGTACTGCAACTCCAATAATAAGAAAGTTCTAGTATTATAAAACTATGAGTGATAAATTGGGAATTGTTAAAGAAATTCATGCTCCGTGTCGTCGTAATTTTAAACGTCAAAGGGTAGTGACAAAGGGTATAAATGATCTCTGGCAAGCAGATTTAGTGGAAATGGGAAAGTACTCAAAGCTTAACGGAGGATTTGTTTATATTTTGACTGTTGTGGATTGTTTTACCAAATATGCCTGGGGAGAAGCATTAAAATCAAAAAGCCCTAAGGATGCCTCAATGGCAATGGAAAAAATTTTCAAATCAGATCGTGGAACACCAAAGAATTTACAAACGGATGATGGAACTGAATTTTTTAACAATCAATTTAATGCGTTGATGAAACAATATGGAATTAATCATTATTCTACCTTTTCAAATGTAAAAGCTTCAATTGTGGAACGCTTCAACAGAAGTTTGAAGGAACTTATGTGGCGGGAATTTAGTTTTAGCGGAACATACAAGTGGGTTGATATGTATAAAAAATTAATTGGTCGCCCCAATTGACGTCAATTCTTCCAATGAAAAACACATTTTGAAAACAGCCTACAATCATCACAAAATGTTTAGTGTGGGGAAATTGCGTAATGGAGATTATGTACGCATCAGTAAATATAAACATGCGTTTGAAAAGGGCTATACACCGAATTGGACTACAGAAATTTTTAAAATAATAAGTGTGAGAAACACATACCCTACCACCTACTAAACTGAAAAAAACTCGTTTCCCAAACAAATATTTAGTGGAAAAAATATTAAAGAGAGACGAGAATTGAGTCCGTGTACGTTGGTTGGGGTTTTCAAAAAAATACGACAGCTGGGAATCAACTCTTATTCGGATTGAAAATAAAAAATATATACTCCATATACTAATCAACTCAGCAACAAGAAAATAAATATGTTCAGACCCGCATGCCCATGTATCAGCTAATGTACAAATCAGGGAATAAAACCAGAACCGGAACCGGAACCGATAACGAAATAAACCGATTCCTAATAAGGTACCGGAACCGGTACCGGTACCAAAACCAAAACAAGAGGGAACGCTATAGTCGAGTGCCTCGACTATCAAATACCCGTTACTCAGCTAAAGTCAGCAGTCTCAAGCAGGGCAAGCCAAGCAGCCGCTTCAAAAAATTTAACAAATTTCTTCTACATTTCGGTAGGCGTTAATAACCCAAACAAAATTGCGTTTACACTTTTGCTCTAGCTTTAAAACTATGGGCGCCACAGCTTTTCGCGGTTTGTGGGCGTTAGGGGGGGGGGGGGTTTCCAACTTTGGTATATCAATATGTATTGATGAAACGAATACACATTGCTTTTCCCGTTAATATAGCTTCAAAACTGTGGGTGCCACAGTTTTTCGCGGTTTGTGGGCGTTAGAGGAGGCGTGGCATATCGGCGTGAAAAACTTGCGCTGCGTATTAACCCCTAGAATCTGCATGCCAAATCCCAATCTTCTAGCTTTTATAGTTTCCGAGATCTCAGCGTTCATATAGACGGGTGCCACTGTTTTTCGCGGTTTGTGGGCGTTAGAGGGGAGGGGGGTTTCCCATTTTGGTCTATCAATATGTATTGATAAACCAAATACACAATTTTTTTCCCGTTAATATAGCTTCAAAACTGTGGGTGCCACAGTTTTTCGCGGTTTGTGGGCGTTAGAGGGGGCGTGGCACATCGGCGTGAAAAACTTGCGCTGCGTATTAACCCCTAGAATCTGCATGCCAAATCCCAATCTTCTAGCTTTTATAGTTTCCGAGATCTCAGCGTTCATACAGAACGGGTCACAGTTTTTCGCGGTTTGTGGGCGTTAGAGAGGGCGTGGCACATCGGCGTGAAAAACTTGCGCTGCGTATTAGCCCCTAGAATCTGCATGCCAAATCTCAATCTTCTAGCTTTTATAGTTTCCAAGATCTCAGCGTTCATACAGACGGACGGACGGACAGACGGACGGACAGACGGACAGACGGACAGACGGACAGACGGACATGGCTAGATCGACTCGGCTAGTGATCCTGATCAAGAATATATATACTTTATATGGTCGGAAACGCTTCCTTCTGCCTGTTACATACTTTTGCACGAATCTAATATACCCTTTTACTCTACGAGTAACGGGTATAATTAATATTAGAACTGATTACCGTATTGCTGGTACCGGTACGTTTTAGAACTTTACTAGATCCGAAAAAAAATCCATAAAAATACTGAAATCTGCATATGAGGTCCCACTTTCCGCCGTGACGCTTTTTCCCTGTCTCTTTCTAGCACATGTGCTTCATTTGAAAGAAAATGTCTGAGCAGGTTGGAAATCCAGGTTTTTTGGCGCATTTCTACGCGGTTTTTTTATATAAGGAGAAAAGAGATAACTAGATACAACGAATACTTCAGCCGTCTCCTTTCATCAAGCTTCATTCGAGAAGTTATACGGAATTTTATGTGAAGAATCTAAGAAAAGTGAAAAATCCTCGACCAAAAACCAATCCTTACCACAAGTATTTCTCCTTTGACATTTTGTCAAGCACGAGCACGTGCCTAGTCAAAATAGATGATGTGAATTGTGGGCATCAAATTAAAGTAAGTATACAAATAAATTGCTTAATTGTATACATATGTATGTATTTAATTCGTATGCATTTTATAGGGTAATCATGGAACTAATTTGTCAAAGCACATAAAGCGATCTCATAGCACATTGGTAATTGAAACTGAGGAGCAAAGAAGTAGCAACCAAACAATTACTAAGAAAAATTGTGTGACTACTAAAACGATTCAGGATTATATAAAACCAAATGTCCGTGTGTCCATTACAAGGGAGGATATACAAAATGCATGTGCTTTGCTGTGCACAGTTGATGGAAGACCATTTTCTTTGATGAACGACATCGGATTTTGGCGGATTCTGAATCCGTTAATTGAAGGATTGGGATGTGAAAACTTTATAAATCCTCAAAACGTCCGTGATGATGTTGTAGCCAAGTCAGAGAAGCTCATCGAAGAAATAAAAGAAGAAACTAAAGGAAAAATGATTGCACTTAAAATCGACGGCTTGACTCATCTGAATCGATCGTTTATTGGTGTGTATGCCCAAAGAAATCTTACGCAAATATGCTTTAACAAATTATTTTCCAATTTAGGAATAAACATACAATTTATTTCTAATGGACATCTTGTCCTGCGCACATTGGCAACTGAAGAAATGTTTGCCTGCCATACTGCTTCAAATTTAAAAGACACCATCCTTTTGGTTTAAAATCGATTTGAGATCAGTTCCCAGCAAATTTATTCTTGCACTACTGATAATGGACGGAATATGGTCAAGTTTGTGGAACTTCTAAGTAATGAAAACATTCCGGAGGAGTTGTGCGACGACTCTTTATACGAAAATGAAACCGACGTCGACAACGATTTGTCTTTTATGAATAACGTTGTTATTGATAATAAGTGCATAAGTAAGAAGCAAAAAGTATTTATTAATGGATATATATTTGACATTTTATTATTTACCTAATTTTAGGAGTTCGTTGTGCAGCTCATACTCTTCAGTTGGCGGTCAATGCAGTACTAAAAGACAAAAATTGTTCGAAAACAATTGGTTTTGCCAGGAACTTGGTCAAAAAATTGCGAACACCAACCATGTCTTACATTATGAAGGAGAAACATCTAAGAAAACCGCCCATTGATTGTCCTACGCGTTGGAGCTCGTCCTACAAAATGCTAGCTTATTTAGTAGAAGATACAGTATACAATTTTTGCTCAACCTATGCAGTGGCTAATTCCGATTTATATCTGGATCAAAAAGTTTGGCAGTCAATTCGCGAAATTGTAAGCCTATTAGAACCAGCTGAGGTTGCCACAACGAAACTTCAAAGCCAAAATTTGGTTTTCGGAGACTTTTACCACATTTGGATAAGTTGTAAGCTACTCGTGCAAAAAAATAACTCAAAGTTGGCCAAATTTTTCTTAAGAGAATTGGAAGAGCGTGAAATTTTATTATTTGAAAACGATGCATTTCTGTGTGGAATATTCTTAGATCCCAGATTCAATATTACCCTAAGCAAAAATCAAAAACAGACTTGTATTGATCTTGTATCTAATATTTACTTCCGAATTCTATCGATTTCCAATAAATCGTTATCAATACTTGAGAAAAGTTTAGAAACAAGTCTTTCAGAAAGCTCCGACGAAGTTGATAAATACCTAAAATTGGAAGAAGGCAAATGCAGCCTTTTAGAATAAATACCAATTTTTCTAAAACAAAAGCGCCTTTCCAAGTCAACAGACATTATTAAATGGTGGTCTGAATCTTCCGATAAGTTCCCAGAGTTATTTACAATTTCTTAAGTGGCCCTATGTGTCCCTGACACGGAAGTGTGCGTAGAGAGGTTATTTAAACGCAATCATGCTTTTGAGAACCAATCACATGTTTTCCAATTAACTTTTTCTCGTAAATTTATTATCATTATAAGTATAAACATCTCTATGATTTGAATCCAAAATCACTTGAATTAATGTTAATGTTAATGTGCCTTTAAATAAAGTTTTTGTTTTCTTAATAAATGTATTCATTGCCATAATTAATTGAAATTTCTTTAACTGTCCCGGTACGTACCGGTACCAAAACCGGAACCAAAACTTCAATACCAAAATTGATCGTTTACCGAATGAGTCGATTCGGTATGGGACCGGTACCGGAACCGGAAACGAAATAAGATTCGGTTTGATTCCCTGGTACAAATAGCTTCCTACGTACAAAAGTCAAAATTAGATTTCAGACCCAATTATTATGATTATTACTCAATTTATTTGAAATATAATTGTTATTCGTTCAAACTTAAATTTTATACTAACAAATTATAATTAATTTTCATTAATATTGTTCAAGAATTATATATATTTACTTAATTTTATTGTTCAACACATTTTATTGTTATTTCATTAAAAATTAAATTTTATAGTAACAAAATATAATTAATTTTCATTTATATTGTTCAAGATTTATGTATATTTACTTGATATTTATTGTTCAACACATTTTTCAAAATTTATTAATTAATTAAATATTTTCTAACATTAAATCTAAAATTGTTTCTGTTTTTTGGGATCGGGGGGTAACTCATTATAAAACATTTCAAGTTCAAGTGACTTGTAAAGTAAATCATGTTCAATATTTTCAATTTCTTTTTTTAGGAAGTTGAGTAAAGTTTTTTGTTGGTCAGTCTGGAATTCAAGACTTTTTATTTCATCTACCTGTCTCCCCAAAACAAGTGACTCTCCCTCAAAGAATTGAACATTTGATATGAGTTCCCTTTCTATTAAACCCTTATGATGATAAGGAAGTGTAGAAAATTTATCAACCTCAACTTTTCTCGTTGTATCATTTCCATCAAGGATTATTTTTGTCATTTTGTAAGTTTTTATGGTATGCATTTTAGATCTAAAAACTGACATACTGCCATACATTCTTTTTTCAGTGAAAAGAACCTTTTTATATTTTTCAATATCTAGATACTCTAGTGCTGTTCTCGTTACTCCCTTAGAATTCATAAACGATTTGTCCATAGAATCAATTTTATAACAATAAACCTTAGGACGGAGACCAACAAACTCTGATATTGGTCTACCATGAAGCTCATCTTTAAAAACACCTAATACCGCTTTATTGCATATTTTAAAATTATATAATTTTGCTCTTTCTTCGGAATATCCAGATGTATAAAATTTGAATTCTATATCATTTCGAATATCTCTATAAAAGTCATCAGTTTTAATTGTATAGATGAAAGAATCTGTATCCATGTAATTTAATCTTATATTATCTTGAAATTTTGGTTTCATATACTGATAATGGAAATTATACATGTTCCACTTTGATAACTCTAATACTGTAAACCCAAGATACATGGGTTTATCGTATACATATGACATTCTTCTCATTTGAATTGTATAGAAATCATTCTCTAGTTTTGTGGCACTTTGGAAATTAAATTTGGAAATTAATGCTCGTGCAGTGCACGATACGATGCCGATGCCGATTCCACGAGTAAAAGTAATCAAGTTGGCGATGCCACGATTATTTTTTGTAATCATGTAATCGTGTCAAACGATGCCGAGAATCGTACGAGTAGCATCGTAGCATCGTCAAAGCTTTGAATACATTTTTAAAATTATTTTATTAAAGTTAGTATGGGCAGCATATACAAACACATTTTACATTATTTATTTTTACTTTTTCGCTTCCTTGCGCTGCGAGTGTAAAAATAAAATTGCATCTATGTTTTCCGATTTTAGATTAGTTCTGCGTTCCTCCAAAACACGATTAGATTATGCAGGCATGCATAAAATTTGTCTGGCTAATTTTTGAATTAAAGGAAATTCTTTTCCATGCATTTTCCACCATTTTAATACATTTTTTTCTGGGTAATATGCGTTTTTATACAACTCGATCTGGACATTTACAAAGCTTTCTAAGCTATCATTGTTGACTACTTGAATATCTTTATATTGATCTAGCATATTATCGACTTTGGGGTCTTGAATTTCTGATACATCCTGATCAAAACACTGAAAATCTGATGGTCTCTCCTCATTTTCAAAAAGGCCTTGAAGTTCTTTTTTTACTAAGTTTAGAACATCTTGACGTTCTTCATCGTCCATATATCGGAGCTGTTTATACTCTGGCCACAAAAATGCTGCAACTTTATGCTCATTGCTGATTTTCAGTTTTGATTCGAAAACATTCAATTTTCAGCGATGAATCGAATGTCTTCATGAGTTTCCCTTGAAAATTGCAAATTTTGAATTTTTTTCTTTACGATATGCATGTGCAGCATGACAGCATGTATGGTCGGGTCCTCGTCAGCTTCTATGACCAAAGTTGCGTCCTTGAAGGGCTGAAGGAAATCTATTATTTGGTCCAGCAATACCTTTTCAATTCCTATAAGGCGATGAACCTCATTTGCCTTAAGTAAAACTGATTCTATTCCTGCAAAATTTTTGCGAATGGAATACAACATGTCAAATAGGGTATTCCATCTAGAACAGCACTCCTGCTTGATACTGCTCTCCAGCATACCATTCCTTCCCGTCCTTTTAAAATTTTCAACAAGAGATTTGCTTGTGGTTATCAAACATAAAACACGTGGAGCTCGTCTTTTCAGAAAATCCTTTTCGAACGTATGGTTGAGAATAATATTCATCATGTGAGCAGCACAGTTAATTCTTGTGTGATTAACCAAAGATTTTTTTATATTTGAACCTTGATCAGTTGTAAACTTTATCCGTTTATGAATTTCGCGATCAAGGCCCAACTCCGCAAACTTATCGCCTATTGAACGAGTAACAGTTTCCGCTGTCTTCCTAATAGCATTGCCATCCCCGTCTACGGCTTCGAACTCAGTTGTAAAAAGGGTACGCCAGGAAAGTAACTTATTTAAAATAGTGGCCGACAATATTAGGTGATAATTATAACAACGGTGAAATAGGTTGAAAATGTATTGCTCACTTAATAAAGGATTCAAAAAACACAAATTAACCACTAGGCTTCAAGGTTTTTTGAATAAATGAGTCTAATACATTTTCACAAGCAAATAAATTTGTTAGCGAGATATAGCGTACGTGTGGAAATTCCAAGAGGAATCAATATAGTGAACCGTTAGCGTCAGAAAACTGCGTTGTTTTTTACTGTCTGTCCATATATCCATTGTGCCTCCGCATCGATCTAAAAATATATGAACTAAATAAAACAATAAAAAAAAATGTACCCCAAAAGGCAACCTTTTTCAATAATGGGCCGCAGCTTAACAACAAATTTATCTCTTTCACTAACGTACTCCTTTACCAAATTACGGCTTACAGTGGTGGGATGCGGCAAAATATCGTCGATGGAAAAATTTGTACTGCCAAGGCTTGCTCCTACTTCGACAAGGCATTTCGCAAGATCTTTAAATCCTGGTCCGCTAACAACTTCGAAAGAACGCAAATCCTTAGCCACGAATTTACAGCACCTTTTTGTGACCTCGTATTTCATTTGGTCGCTTACAACCATACGAGTTTTTTTGAATGCGGGTCCTACTGTTGTACTGTCGCTGGCCCTTTTGAAACAAAAGTGCTTCTTTAAGTTGGATGGACTGGCCCCTTTCGCATATTTAAATATTTTCTCGCACCTCTTACAGCCCACGTAATCGACGTTTTCGCCAGTAGATCCATGGATAATTCGGAAGAAGCACTGCCATACCTCACTAGAGCCACTGGCTTCGATTCGTTTGTACTCTCCCGAGTTCAGCTTTGCTATAACCTCCATATTTTTTAAACAAAATTTCGTTCGAACAGAATTACGAGTCAGATATGAGTAAAACGATGCCGATTCCTACGATTCTACGATGCCAGATTTGACAGTTGTAATCGGCATCGCCGAGTACTACTCGAGTATATTTTTACTTACTCGTGCAGGTTTCTATCGTGCACACAATTTTTTACGACCACTTTTATTAATATTATTATTATTCTGTGGAGGATCCCAATCACAAACTATTTTAATGTCAACGCGTTTCTCGATATTTTCGAGGGTTTTACCGTAGACTGCATTATTTAATAATTTATAAAAGTCTTTTTCAAATGAATTTTTAGCTTTTTGACGATATTTAGTGTTAAGGTCTATATACATTTTGAGCCAAGGTTTTTGCTCAAAACGTATTCCTTTATGAATTTTTTTAAGCTGCAACCCATTAGGCAAACATTGCTGTAAATTTTTATAATGAATGATATAATTTCTTTTATTTCCGAGGTCTGCTATTAATTTTTTTACTTTTTCGCTATTAATAGCTAACTTTGTTGTTGAACAAAACGGTAAATCGCTATTTAAATCATGGATACTGTATGGATAGTCCAAGTCCATTTCTAAAATATATCCATAATGACCATCGCTTGGAATATTTTCTACTGATAAATTTTCTATGTCTATTGGAGACAACCACTTAAACCTTTGGTAAGGTAAAGGTTGAGACATTGCCCAACCATACAAATTATTTGCATCTAAATACACTGCCGCTCAACTGAATAGGTTTGACTTCCTTTTTAGACTTAGAACATAATATCTTCATAACGAGCACTCGGATTTAAACCAAATAAATTTTTTTAAGTAAAACGATCAATTTTTTATAAAATACAAAAGTTTTTTTTTTTTTGGTTTGGTTTTTATATTTTTTTATTTTTTTTTCAAAAACATAGCTGAAAACCTACATTATTTTTGGCTCAAGTGAATAGGTTTGACCAACAAAACTATTAAAAAAAAATTATTCACAGCAATATTTCATGGTACTTGGTAACTTAAATAATAAAAGACATTATTTCTGAATTATTTAATATTTGGTATGACCCCCCCTATTCTTAATTATTTCAAACATTCGATTTGATAAGGAATCGTAATATTTTTTAATTTCACTCAGTGAAATAGTTTCCCAGGCTTTTTTAATCGCTTCAACCAGGGTCGCCGAGTCTTGAAATTGTCTTCCCCCTTCATACACTCTCCTGGATAAAAGTCCCCAAATGTTCTCGATAATATTTATGTCTGGGGAGTATGGCGGCCACTCGAGCAAGTTCACATTCTGGTCCTTAATCCACTGTTTTGTAACCCGGGCTGTATGGATGGGGGCGTTGTCTTGTTGGTACGTCCATTGAATAGGTCCAAAAATTTCGGAAAACTGGGGAAAAGCGATTTGGAGCACAGTCTTGTAGACATTTGCATTCATCTTTGATGAAACAAACTGCAGCTCGCAAGTTCCATAAAACGATATGGCTCCCCAAACCATTACGCCTCCTGTACAGGAGTGATGACGACTCAAAAAGCATTCCTCTTTTCGCATATCGTGAAAATAATAGTTGTAGCCATCCGGTCCGTCGAGATTGAACTTTTTTTCATCGGAGAAGACCACAGCCTTCCACTTCTTGTTCCATGTCATGTGATCCCGCGCAAATCGAAGTCGCGCTTTCTTCCGTGCATCATTGAGAGGAGGTTTTTTTTTTATTTTTAATCTCTTTAAGTGTTTAGCACTCCGAATAACTCGTTTTACCGTTGCCAAACTAGCATTTACACCGCATTTATCCCTGATTGTACTGGCAGACAGGTGGGAATTCGAAGCAGTTCGAAGGATTAATCGCCTCTCTGATGCCGTCGTAGCATATTTTTTTCCTCCTATCATTTTTTTCCCGTAATCGGCTTCATTACGAAGAAAATTGCTTACCACGTTTTGACTTCGACCAATCTTCTTTGCTATTTCATTATGTTTTAGGCCAGATTCAATATAGCCTTTAATTTGAACTTTTTCAAAATCGGTTAAAGATTTTCCGCGACCCATATTAAAAAAAATGGTAGCAATTACTTTAGATTTAAGTAAACAAAAGAAATTATGTGTTTTCAATCACGCAGTCAGTCACAAAGTGAAATCAAAGTTGTCCAACCTATTCACTTGAGCCAAAAATAATGTAGGTTTTCAGCTATGTTTTTGAAAAAAAAATAAAAAAAATATAAAAACCAAGCCAAAAAAAAAAAACTTTTGTATTTTATAAGGAATTGATCGTTTTACTTAAAAAAATTTATTTGGTTTAAATCCGAGTGTTCGTTATGAAGATATTATGTTCTAAGTCTAAAAAAGAAGTCAAACCTATTCAGTTGAGCGGCAGTGTACATTAAAAATGTTGACTCTTTACTATCATCATAGTCTCTTAAATATTTATTATTTGCTTTAGTATATCTGTGGCAGCATTGTACCAAACCACCCCGAATTCCACTTTGTATAAATTTATACATATCAATATCAGTTATCAACTGTAACTCAAATTGCCTGCCAAGATAAACCTGGTGTTGTATAAAAATGAGCTGGGTCAAGGGAATAAATTTTCATGCAAATTAAACGGAAATTTTCAAAAACGTCTGTTAATAAATATACATCAGTTTTTAAATAAATCTCTAGATAATCCTTTAGAGATTTACAGGAAAAGAGAACATTGCTTTTCAGTAAACTGATTATAAAATTGGTCTATTGATGGTAAACAAGTTTCATCTAGTCTATGCTCTGAATCAAGATATTCATATGGGAATACACCTTTCTTCCGCATAAGCCTAAATTCATTTTCACAATTAAAATGTGATCTTACCGATTTAAGTTGATCATCTTCTAAATTGGACGCTAAGGTATCTAGACTAGATGACATAAATCTAAATGTGTCTAGAAACCTTATCTCAAAACTGTTTCCACATTCATTATACCCTTGCAGAGGGTATATTGATTTTAGTCAGAAGTTTGCAACGCAGTGAAGGAGACGTTTCCGACCCCATAAAGTATATATATTCTGGATCAGCATGACTAGACGAGTCGATCTAGCCATGTCCGTCTGTCCGTCCGTCTGTCCGTCTGTCCGTCCTTCCGTCCGTCCGTTTCTACGCAAACTAGTCTCTCAGTTTTAAAGCTATCGAGCTGAAACTTTACCAAAAGTCGTCTTTCTGTTGCAGGTAGTAAATAAGTCTGAACCGGCCGGATCGGACAACTATATCTTATAGGAATAATCGAAAAAATAATGGGAAAAAAATTATATCTTCGGTGTTTTTTGACCTATTACCTTTTGCTCTTGGAAATATCATTTTTTTAACTGTACTGAATTTCGAATTAAATTTTATAAAAATCGGACGACTATATCATATAGCTCCCATAGAAACGATCGGAAAACTAAAGGGAAATTAATAGGAACAAAATTATAGCTTTGTTAATTTTTATTGTATTCTCTTCTACTTTGGAATATAAGTTTATTTTATTATTTTAGAATTTCGAATTAAATTTAACATAAATTGGATGACTATATTATATAGCTGCCATAGGAAGGATCGATCAATTATTGTCAATATAATACGTGCGCTGCTCGTTGTTGCTTGCAAATCTAAATTTAACATTTTTGTAATTTCAAATTGAATAGGAACGATCTGCAAGGGTATATAAACCTCGGCTGGCCGAAGTTAGCTTCCTTTCTTGTTTTCAATGTTTTTCATTACTGAAATGAAGTGCTCCTTGTTTATGGGAATAACTTTAATTTCTCCAGGTATAAGCGTCAATTCTTTGATAAACAAGTGACAATCATACTTGGAAAAATTGTGGAAGAAAACTGGGATAAAATTAGATGTTTTCAATTCTAAATTACATTTAGAATGAGCTGCACCCCTGTATCTACCTGTATAATGACAATGATCTCGAACCCTATCATTTGCTAAAGCCTTTTCACAAATATGACAATTGAGGGCATACTCAAAATCATATTCATCCTCTGGATTCATTACTATGGGAACAACTTTACTCAAATATTTTGTATGAATAGTTTTTAAGTTATTTACAAGGGAAATAACAAAATTTATAGCTGAATTACCTCCCGTTTCTATTACGAATTTATCTAAACTAGAATCATATGCACACTTTATAAAGTAAGCATATGAAATTGGTACATGTTCATTTACATTAAATAGTTTAGGGCTTACATCAATGTTTTTACGACGAAGTACGCACTCGAAATCACCATACACTGCGAACGGAACTTTTAGTTGATGACTCAGTGCCGTATACTTCAATGTCGAATTATGTGGGTTTGGGAGAGTGGCAACCTTCCACTGCAAAGCTCCTTGTGACGAAGTGCGCGACTTGCACTTGATGAAAAATTTAAGCAGGTATTGCAAAACCATGTCCGTTCCTTATGTAGACTTGTTTGTGATTTCATTAGTCTATTAAATAAATGAAAATATAGCAAATAAAATATCATAATAAGTAAAAGTAGATCTATAATAAGTAAAATACCTTCATACCTTGAAATATTTTTTATCCATGTGTAGTGACCGAATCCGTTTCCTCACAGGAAGAGTATATTTATGTGAGTCGGCTTTTCAACTCCAGAATGATAAAGAGGTCCAATTATACTTTCACTTTTCTCATCGTATCCAAAAACGTTAATGCTCAATGTGACGTTTTTTTGTATGAAAATGTTTATGTCCTTTATTTTGAGTGGGAATGTCAACCCACTGAAATCCAAAATTAATCCAGACTGTAATACAATTCGGCCCTTATATCAACTTTATATATGTAGCATATACTAGGGTTACTTGTTGACTTTGTAAATGCCGAAATCAATGTCCATTTAAAACAGTATGAATCATTTTTATTTTGGACATTAATTATTGCTTTTTTCGAAAGAAGCTTGCGGGGTGTTGGCATAAATGAGGATCCAGAAAGCGGTTTAAATTGATTGAAATTCATTTCCAATCGAATTATGCGGAGTAGGGTCCACCCGCTATCCCTTTCCTGAAACTCTTCCATTTTTATTTTCAGTTGGTCTGAGTGATTGGTGAATATGTGGTCTAAATCCGAGTGGCTTGTAACAACTTCCATTTTGCTTCGGAATTGTTTGGTCTCCGTTTTTAAATCATCATCTTTCACGAGCATATATTCCGCAAAAAGCTCAAAATTAACTTTACCGGACATATAGCTTTGAAGCACATTAATTAAATGAGATTTTAAAGCCTCTCCTGCTTCGAAGAGGAACTCTTCCGGGTATCTTAATTCCTCTCCTTTATTAACATACATATAATGAAGGATTCGTCCCTTGAATCATCGGAAATCTTTTTGATTCTTCCATCTAAAGGTTCTATAGCATTCCGCTTGTGCTCCTCGGTGCGAGCATGGTGATTCCATTGTATGCTTATCGGGATGAAACGACGGCACGACTCGCAATATTTTTGGGCTTGGTTATTCATTTTTGGTATTTATTTTTTTAAAGAGTTACAAATGTAATTAATTTATAGATTGTTTAAACTTTATTTTTTCACAAAGTCACTTAACAAATTTAAAAACTGATTTTTGTTTTAAATTTTTCAACAGTAATTGTTCTCGCATAGACACTTAACAAATTGCGGTATAGTCGTTGATAAGATCACTTTACTATTTTCGAAACTGGTAAAAGAGTAGTTCACTTCAAGAAAATTTGATTATACTGATCTGAATTAAACGAAATTCTGAGTTAAATATAACTTTGAGGATAGATTATTAGTATGAACTTAAACTATAGTTTGTAAAAATAAAAAATTGGAGATGCAACGATTTGATTGGTTGTTGACAATATTTTCCTAACATTTAATATAAGCAATTTTCTTTGCATTATTTCCATTGGTTGATTCCATCGAATATTTGATGGCGGGGGACGGAAGGCGGTGGAAGAAAGCTGAATTCTCAAAATAAAGGGGGGTGAAAGTGATCAGTGCCTAGCAACTAGGTTCTTGACTACTCAGTTTCTAAAAGTTGGCATTTGCCTAACTAAAACTTCTTGCGAGGGAGGGATGATGGTGGAAGAAAGCAGAATTCTCAAAATTAAAGAGGGGTGAAAAGTGTCTAGAAACCAGTTTGTTGACTTCTCGGCTTCTAAAACTTGGCATTTGTCTAATTAAAACTTCTCAAAGTGATGATTGCGAGGGAGGGAAGGTGGTGGAAAATGATTGCTCCCCATATGAAGAGGGGATAAAAGTGAGAAGTAACTGGAAAGGAACTTCAGTTCGAATTCAAAGTCCACTGGATTCTTGTTAGAGCAATCAGCTGCAGCAACGTTAACAAAAAAGTTAAACAACAAATCAGTTAAGCAAGAAAACAATAAAAAACAACAAAAACAACAGCAACATCATCAAGAAACAACACCAACATCATCAAGAAACACCAGTTATACATCAAGAAACAACAAAACATCATGAATACCAACAACGACGTGTGTGATGAAATCACCAATTTCCTCACTGAAAATGGTGAATTCATGTTTGAGGAACATCGGCAGACCCTGGAGATGATTTTCTCCAAACTTCAATGGATGGAGAAAGTTGGTGAGAGAAAATCAAAATATGGCGTCCATATGCTATCATGTCCCTGGGCCGACGATGATGTAAGAGAGGGTCCGGATACATGTCAATGCCACCAGGCACCATACCTTAGGATTAAAGCTAATGATTTAATAAACAAATACAATAAACTTAACCTTAAATTTAAAAAATAAATAATTCAAAATAAATCTATAATTTTATAATAATAATTGTAAAACGAATTAAAAAAGTAAAAATAAAAAAATAATTTTTTAAATTCAAATTTGTATCTTCTTTTGCTATTGGGGTGGGAATTTGCTTTTAGCTTTTTCTTTTCAGTTAAAAAAAAAATCGAATTATGTGGGTTTGGGAGAGTGGCAACCTTCCACTGCAAAGCTCCTTGTGACGAAGTGCGCGACTTGCACTTGATGAAAAATTTAAGCAGGTATTGCAAAACCATGTCCGTTCCTTATGTAGACTTGTTTGTGATTTCATTAGTCTATTAAATAAATGAAAATATAGCAAATAATATATCATAATAAGTAAAAGTAGATCTATAATAAGTAAAATACCTTCATACCTTGAAATATTTTTTATCCATGTGTAGTGACCGAATCCGTTTCCTCACAGGAAGAGTATATTTATGTGAGTCGGCTTTTCAACTCCAGAATGATAAAGAGGTCCAATTATACTTTCACTTTTCTCATCGTATCCAAAAACGTTAATGCTCAATGTGACGTTTTTTTGTATGAAAATGTTTATGTCCTTTATTTTGAGTGGGAATGTCAACCCACTGAAATCCAAAATTAATCCAGACTGTAATACAATTCGGCCCTTATATCAACTTTATATATGTAGCATATACTAGGGTTACTTGTTGACTTTGTAAATGCCGAAATCAATGTCCATTTAAAACAGTATGAATCATTTTTATTTTGGACATTAATTATTGCTTTTTTCGAAAGAAGCTTGCGGGGTGTTGGCATAAATGAGGATCCAGAAAGCGGTTTAAATTGATTGAAATTCATTTCCAATCGAATTATGCGGAGTAGGGTCCACCCGCTATCCCTTTCCTGAAACTCTTCCATTTTTATTTTCAGTTGGTCTGAGTGATTGGTGAATATGTGGTCTAAATCCGAGTGGCTTGTAACAACTTCCATTTTGCTTCGGAATTGTTTGGTCTCCGTTTTTAAATCATCATCTTTCACGAGCATATATTCCGCAAAAAGCTCAAAATTAACTTTACCGGACATATAGCTTTGAAGCACATTAATTAAATGAGATTTTAAAGCCTCTCCTGCTTCGAAGAGGAACTCTTCCGGGTATCTTAATTCCTCTCCTTTATTAACATACATATAATGAAGGATTCGTCCCTTGAATCATCGGAAATCTTTTTGATTCTTCCATCTAAAGGTTCTATAGCATTCCGCTTGTGCTCCTCGGTGCGAGCATGGTGATTCCATTGTATGCTTATCGGGATGAAACGACGGCACGACTCGCAATATTTTTGGGCTTGGTTATTCATTTTTGGTATTTATTTTTTTAAAGAGTTACAAATGTAATTAATTTATAGATTGTTTAAACTTTATTTTTTCACAAAGTCACTTAACAAATTTAAAAACTGATTTTTGTTTTAAATTTTTCAACAGTAATTGTTCTCGCATAGACACTTAACAAATTGCGGTATAGTCGTTGATAAGATCACTTTACTATTTTCGAAACTGGTAAAAGAGTAGTTCACTTCAAGAAAATTTGATTATACTGATCTGAATTAAACGAAATTCTGAGTTAAATATAACTTTGAGGATAGATTATTAGTATGAACTTAAACTATAGTTTGTAAAAATAAAAAATTGGAGATGCAACGATTTGATTGGTTGTTGACAATATTTTCCTAACATTTAATATAAGCAATTTTCTTTGCATTATTTCCATTGGTTGATTCCATCGAATATTTGATGGCGGGGGACGGAAGGCGGTGGAAGAAAGCTGAATTCTCAAAATAAAGGGGGTGAAAGTGATCAGTGCCTAGCAACTAGGTTCTTGACTACTCAGTTTCTAAAAGTTGGCATTTGCCTAACTAAAACTTCTTGCGAGGGAGGGATGATGGTGGAAGAAAGCAGAATTCTCAAAATTAAAGAGGGGTGAAAAGTGTCTAGAAACCAGTTTGTTGACTTCTCGGCTTCTAAAACTTGGCATTTGTCTAATTAAAACTTCTCAAAGTGATGATTGCGAGGGAGGGAAGGTGGTGGAAAATGATTGCTCCCCATATGAAGAGGGGATAAAAGTGAGAAGTAACTGGAAAGGAACTTCAGTTCGAATTCAAAGTCCACTGGATTCTTGTTAGAGCAATCAGCTGCAGCAACGTTAACAAAAAAGTTAAACAACAAATCAGTTAAGCAAGAAAACAATAAAAAACAACAAAAACAACAGCAACATCATAAAGAAACAACACCAACATCATCAAGAAACACCAGTTATACATCAAGAAACAACAAAACATCATGAATACCAACAACGACGTGTGTGATGAAATCACCAATTTCCTCACTGAAAATGGTGAATTCATGTTTGAGGAACATCGGCAGACCCTGGAGATGATTTTCTCCAAACTTCAATGGATGGAGAAAGTTGGTGAGAGAAAATCAAAATATGGCGTCCATATGCTATCATGTCCCTGGGCCGACGATGATGTAAGAGAGGGTCCGGATACATGTCAATGCCACCAGGCACCATACCTTAGGATTAAAGCTAATGATTTAATAAACAAATACAATAAACTTAACCTTAAATTTAAAAAATAAATAATTCAAAATAAATCTATAATTTTATAATAATAATTGTAAAACGAATTAAAAAAGTAAAAATAAAAAAATAATTTTTTAAATTCAAATTTGTATCTTCTTTTGCTATTGGGGTGGGAATTTGCTTTTAGCTTTTTCTTTTCAGTTAAAAAAAAAATCGAATTATGTGGGTTTGGGAGAGTGGCAACCTTCCACTGCAAAGCTCCTTGTGACGAAGTGCGCGACTTGCACTTGATGAAAAATTTAAGCAGGTATTGCAAAACCATGTCCGTTCCTTATGTAGACTTGTTTGTGATTTCATTAGTCTATTAAATAAATGAAAATATAGCAAATAATATATCATAATAAGTAAAAGTAGATCTATAATAAGTAAAATACCTTCATACCTTGAAATATTTTTTATCCATGTGTAGTGACCGAATCCGTTTCCTCACAGGAAGAGTATATTTATGTGAGTCGGCTTTTCAACTCCAGAATGATAAAGAGGTCCAATTATACTTTCACTTTTCTCATCGTATCCAAAAACGTTAATGCTCAATGTGACGTTTTTTTGTATGAAAATGTTTATGTCCTTTATTTTGAGTGGGAATGTCAACCCACTGAAATCCAAAATTAATCCAGACTGTAATACAATTCGGCCCTTATATCAACTTTATATATGTAGCATATACTAGGGTTACTTGTTGACTTTGTAAATGCCGAAATCAATGTCCATTTAAAACAGTATGAATCATTTTTATTTTGGACATTAATTATTGCTTTTTTCGAAAGAAGCTTGCGGGGTGTTGGCATAAATGAGGATCCAGAAAGCGGTTTAAATTGATTGAAATTCATTTCCAATCGAATTATGCGGAGTAGGGTCCACCCGCTATCCCTTTCCTGAAACTCTTCCATTTTTATTTTCAGTTGGTCTGAGTGATTGGTGAATATGTGGTCTAAATCCGAGTGGCTTGTAACAACTTCCATTTTGCTTCGGAATTGTTTGGTCTCCGTTTTTAAATCATCATCTTTCACGAGCATATATTCCGCAAAAAGCTCAAAATTAACTTTAAATGAGATTTTAAAGCCTCTCCTGCTTCGAAGAGGAACTCTTCCGGGTATCTTAATTCCTCTCCTTTATTAACATACATATAATGAAGGATTCGTCCCTTGAATCATCGGAAATCTTTTTGATTCTTCCATCTAAAGGTTCTATAGCATTCCGCTTGTGCTCCTCGGTGCGAGCATGGTGATTCCATTGTATGCTTATCGGGATGAAACGACGGCACGACTCGCAATATTTTTGGGCTTGGTTATTCATTTTTGGTATTTATTTTTTTAAAGAGTTACAAATGTAATTAATTTATAGATTGTTTAAACTTTATTTTTTCACAAAGTCACTTAACAAATTTAAAAACTGATTTTTGTTTTAAATTTTTCAACAGTAATTGTTCTCGCATAGACACTTAACAAATTGCGGTATAGTCGTTGATAAGATCACTTTACTATTTTCGAAACTGGTAAAAGAGTAGTTCACTTCAAGAAAATTTGATTATACTGATCTGAATTAAACGAAATTCTGAGTTAAATATAACTTTGAGGATAGATTATTAGTATGAACTTAAACTATAGTTTGTAAAAATAAAAAATTGGAGATGCAACGATTTGATTGGTTGTTGACAATATTTTCCTAACATTTAATATAAGCAATTTTCTTTGCATTATTTCCATTGGTTGATTCCATCGAATATTTGATGGCGGGGGACGGAAGGCGGTGGAAGAAAGCTGAATTCTCAAAATAAAGGGGGGGTGAAAGTGATCAGTGCCTAGCAACTAGGTTCTTGACTACTCAGTTTCTAAAAGTTGGCATTTGCCTAACTAAAACTTCTTGCGAGGGAGGGATGATGGTGGAAGAAAGCAGAATTCTCAAAATTAAAGAGGGGTGAAAAGTGTCTAGAAACCAGTTTGTTGACTTCTCGGCTTCTAAAACTTGGCATTTGTCTAATTAAAACTTCTCAAAGTGATGATTGCGAGGGAGGGAAGGTGGTGGAAAATGATTGCTCCCCATATGAAGAGGGGATAAAAGTGAGAAGTAACTGGAAAGGAACTTCAGTTCGAATTCAAAGTCCACTGGATTCTTGTTAGAGCAATCAGCTGCAGCAACGTTAACAAAAAAGTTAAACAACAAATCAGTTAAGCAAGAAAACAATAAAAAACAACAAAAACAACAGCAACATCATCAGAAACAACACCAACATCATCAAGAAACACCAGTTATACATCAAGAAACAACAAAACATCATGAATACCAACAACGACGTGTGTGATGAAATCACCAATTTCCTCACTGAAAATGGTGAATTCATGTTTGAGGAACATCGGCAGACCCTGGAGATGATTTTCTCCAAACTTCAATGGATGGAGAAAGTTGGTGAGAGAAAATCAAAATATGGCGTCCATATGCTATCATGTCCCTGGGCCGACGATGATGTAAGAGAGGGTCCGGATACATGTCAATGCCACCAGGCACCATACCTTAGGATTAAAGCTAATGATTTAATAAACAAATACAATAAACTTAACCTTAAATTTAAAAAATAAATAATTCAAAATAAATCTATAATTTTATAATAATAATTGTAAAACGAATTAAAAAAGTAAAAATAAAAAAATAATTTTTTAAATTCAAATTTGTATCTTCTTTTGCTATTGGGGTGGGAATTTGCTTTTAGCTTTTTCTTTTCAGTTAAAAAAAAAATCGAATTATGTGGGTTTGGGAGAGTGGCAACCTTCCACTGCAAAGCTCCTTGTGACGAAGTGCGCGACTTGCACTTGATGAAAAATTTAAGCAGGTATTGCAAAACCATGTCCGTTCCTTATGTAGACTTGTTTGTGATTTCATTAGTCTATTAAATAAATGAAAATATAGCAAATAATATATCATAATAAGTAAAAGTAGATCTATAATAAGTAAAATACCTTCATACCTTGAAATATTTTTTATCCATGTGTAGTGACCGAATCCGTTTCCTCACAGGAAGAGTATATTTATGTGAGTCGGCTTTTCAACTCCAGAATGATAAAGAGGTCCAATTATACTTTCACTTTTCTCATCGTATCCAAAAACGTTAATGCTCAATGTGACGTTTTTTTGTATGAAAATGTTTATGTCCTTTATTTTGAGTGGGAATGTCAACCCACTGAAATCCAAAATTAATCCAGACTGTAATACAATTCGGCCCTTATATCAACTTTATATATGTAGCATATACTAGGGTTACTTGTTGACTTTGTAAATGCCGAAATCAATGTCCATTTAAAACAGTATGAATCATTTTTATTTTGGACATTAATTATTGTTTTTTTCGAAAGAAGCTTGCGGGGTGTTGGCATAAATGAGGATCCAGAAAGCGGTTTAAATTGATTGAAATTCATTTCCAATCGAATTATGCGGAGTAGGGTCCACCCGCTATCCCTTTCCTGAAACTCTTCCATTTTTATTTTCAGTTGGTCTGAGTGATTGGTGAATATGTGGTCTAAATCCGAGTGGCTTGTAACAACTTCCATTTTGCTTCGGAATTGTTTGGTCTCCGTTTTTAAATCATCATCTTTCACGAGCATATATTCCGCAAAAAGCTCAAAATTAACTTTACCGGACATATAGCTTTGAAGCACATTAATTAAATGAGATTTTAAAGCCTCTCCTGCTTCGAAGAGGAACTCTTCCGGGTATCTTAATTCCTCTCCTTTATTAACATACATATAATGAAGGATTCGTCCCTTGAATCATCGGAAATCTTTTTGATTCTTCCATCTAAAGGTTCTATAGCATTCCGCTTGTGCTCCTCGGTGCGAGCATGGTGATTCCATTGTATGCTTATCGGGATGAAACGACGGCACGACTCGCAATATTTTTGGGCTTGGTTATTCATTTTTGGTATTTATTTTTTTAAAGAGTTACAAATGTAATTAATTTATAGATTGTTTAAACTTTATTTTTTCACAAAGTCACTTAACAAATTTAAAAACTGATTTTTGTTTTAAATTTTTCAACAGTAATTGTTCTCGCATAGACACTTAACAAATTGCGGTATAGTCGTTGATAAGATCACTTTACTATTTTCGAAACTGGTAAAAGAGTAGTTCACTTCAAGAAAATTTGATTATACTGATCTGAATTAAACGAAATTCTGAGTTAAATATAACTTTGAGGATAGATTATTAGTATGAACTTAAACTATAGTTTGTAAAAATAAAAAATTGGAGATGCAACGATTTGATTGGTTGTTGACAATATTTTCCTAACATTTAATATAAGCAATTTTCTTTGCATTATTTCCATTGGTTGATTCCATCGAATATTTGATGGCGGGGGACGGAAGGCGGTGGAAGAAAGCTGAATTCTCAAAATAAAGGGGGGTGAAAGTGATCAGTGCCTAGCAACTAGGTTCTTGACTACTCAGTTTCTAAAAGTTGGCATTTGCCTAACTAAAACTTCTTGCGAGGGAGGGATGATGGTGGAAGAAAGCAGAATTCTCAAAATTAAAGAGGGGTGAAAAGTGTCTAGAAACCAGTTTGTTGACTTCTCGGCTTCTAAAACTTGGCATTTGTCTAATTAAAACTTCTCAAAGTGATGATTGCGATGGAGGGAAGGTGGTGGAAAATGATTGCTCCCCATATGAAGAGGGGATAAAAGTGAGAAGTAACTGGAAAGGAACTTCAGTTCGAATTCAAAGTCCACTGGATTCTTGTTAGAGCAATCAGCTGCAGCAACGTTAACAAAAAAGTTAAACAACAAATCAGTTAAGCAAGAAAACAATAAAAAACAACAAAAACAACAGCAACATCATCAAGAAACAACACCAACATCATCAAGAAACACCAGTTATACATCAAGAAACAACAAAACATCATGAATACCAACAACGACGTGTGTGATGAAATCACCAATTTCCTCACTGAAAATGGTGAATTCATGTTTGAGGAACATCGGCAGACCCTGGAGATGATTTTCTCCAAACTTCAATGGATGGAGAAAGTTGGTGAGAGAAAATCAAAATATGGCGTCCATATGCTATTATGTCCCTGGGCCGACGATGATGTAAGAGAGGGTCCGGATACATGTCAATGCCACCAGGCACCATACCTTAGGATTAAAGCTAATGATTTAATAAACAAATACAATAAACTTAACCTTAAATTTAAAAAATAAATAATTCAAAATAAATCTATAATTTTATAATAATAATTGTAAAACGAATTAAAAAAGTAAAAATAAAAAAATAATTTTTTAAATTCAAATTTGTATCTTCTTTTGCTATTGGGGTGGGTATTTGCTTTTAGCTTTTTCTTTTCAGTTAAAAAAAAAATCTAAATATGTTTTCAGTGGTGTGCCTGCTTTTTCTATAAAAATCATCGAGACGGTGCCTTAAAAATAATGTCATCATATTTAGTGTATAAGAAAAGCCTGTTACAAATTTCCAAATAAACATGACCTAAATTCAAATGTATTTCTTCTTTTATTGGGGTGGATGTTTGCTTCTCAGTGGCAAGCAAAGGGATTATGCTAATCAAGTTACCACGTTCACGTGTGAACGTGACAACAGCCCGTGACATTTTCTAGATCTTAGTAATGCTCACCCGTCACACTCCGCTTAACTAGGACCCCGGATTTCTGGATATAATCAACGGTCACCCGTCACACTTTCTTCCCCGTCGTTTCACCCTATGTCCTAGATATAAGCAACGGTCACCCGTCACACCCCGCTTAACATCTCCCCCGCCTAACTAGGATCCCTCCCCTCGTTTACCCGATTTTCTAGATCTTAGTAACGGACACCCGTCACACCCCGCTTAACATCTCCCCCGCTTAACTAGGACCTGATGTTTGTAAACGATTCTTCGCTTGCAACTGCGTCGAGAGCTAACCCGATATCCCTTCCGAAAGATCCTTACCACCCAACCCTAACTAATTCTGGTGAGTTTTTTAGCCCAAGTTCCGATTCAGTAACTGCGTGCCCTACTAAATGTTTCATAAAAATAGATTTTAACGGTCTTAATTGCATCTTTCGGGGATTGACTGGTCATTTTTATATGCTTTTCAGAATATTGATTTTGCCGTTCATGCTTTGATGAATACATTTGTTCCCGAAGTTACTATTATTTCAGCTTCCAAGCCTCCGTGGTATACGAGAAATCTTTCTTATTCAAAAAATAAGAAATCCAGGCTTTTTAAAAAATATTAAAAATCTGGTTCTGTGGTTGACTTTGCTCAATATTCCTCCACCCGCTACCAATTCCTTACCACAAATAGTCAATGTTACGTGAACTATCTCTCCCAGTGCAAGGAAAACTTCAGCACTGATTCTAAGCAATTTTACTCATTTGTTAACTCCAAACGTAAATCTAACGCATATCCATCGTGCCTCCGTTATCGTAATAGTGATGAATCTTCTAGTCTTGCTTCTTTCTTCAAGTCAATTTACTCTACACAACTCTATGTTCCCCCTTGTCCGTATCCTTATAATCTACCTCAGGCGAACAATATTTTTCTGGCATCTTTCACGAAAGGTGATGTTCTTGATGGGTTGTCTGCAATTGACAATTCATTTGCAGCAGGTCCCCATAAGATTTCAAGCTGCATCTTAAAACAATGTGCCCAAAAGCTTGCACGCCCTGTCACACATTTATTTAATTTATCTGTGAACCAATCCTGCATGTCAGCGATTTGGAATGAATACATTATTCCTCTTCACAAAAAAGGTTCAAGGTGTGACATTGGAAATTATCCAGGCCTAGCAAAGCTTTCGCCTATTCCCAAACTTGTCTCACGCACCAACTGCAACAACACCTCTGCAACAGTCTTATATCTCCATCTCAGCATGGTTTTTTTAAACATCGGTCAACAACAACTAATCTTCTCGAGTTCTCTTCTCTCATTAATCGAGGTTTTCAGAGCCGCTTGCAACCGACGTAATTTTCACCGACTTTAGCAAGGCTTTTAATTCGGTAAACTATTCGCTACTTCTGTTTAGGCTTTCGCATTTGGAATTTCCTACAAATCATTTAAAATGGAGTAAGAGGCTACTTGTCAAACCGTACACAACGTGTTTTGTTTAACGATGTGTTTTCAAATGTTGTCAATGTTACTTCTTGTTTTCCACAAGGGAGACACGTGATTCCATTACTTTTCATACTTTTTATAGTGACCTTCCTCAAGTAATTTTAAACTCTTCCATCCTCATATATAGGCCGTTCTTTTACAAACCGAATAAATTTTGCAAAAAAAAAATCACATTTTTGATTTGCCTTAAACTTTTTTTACACTTACTATTTGGAAAATAAGTAAACACGTGTATTAGGTTTTGAAATAAAAAATTTTTTTTATTTATAATTTTTTTAAGTTGGCCAAAAATTGTCAAATTTGAAAAAGTACCTCTCATTGAAAATCTGTATCTCCGGTTATGTGAATCCGATTGACTTCATGTCTTTTGCATTAATTCCTCTAAAACCTCTTCTTTCAAAAAAAAATTTCTAAGAAAAAATAAGTTTTAAATTTCTTAATAATAAAAACAAATTAAGATTTTACAACATTTTTTAATATATATATACATATATATGCGATATATTGTTAGTTACAATCGGTTTTTGTAAAAAGTTGGAGCCATTTTTAGTTTTGTTAATATCAAAGTCTTTTTAACATGCCCACGACTTTTATTTATGAACGCACGCCAAAGCAAGTATTGCATCTCGCTCGCTCTTATTAGATGCTAACGGTTTTCATACATACGAGTCATTTAACAGTTTTTTGTCCATATCTAACTAACAAATAGGAATTCTTTGCTTAAAATATTATTGAATTATTTTTTTGTTTATTATTGAATTTTTAACATTAAAAAACCAATAAATTTGTTTAACATAAAAAAAAATAGTTTGTTTAATAATAAAAAATATTAACTTTTGTTAAAATAATGACCTAAATAAATAAAAAAACAAGAGGGAACGCTATAGTCGAGTGCCTCGGCTATCAAATACCCGTTACTCAGCTAAAGCAAGCAGTCTCAAGCAGGGCAAGCCAAGCAGCCGCTTCATCTACCGGCCATTTCATAATTTGATTATAACTTTTTACTGAGTGGGACGATTTAAAAATGTTCTTCTACATTTCCGTAGGCATTAAAAACCCAAACAAAATGGCGTTTACACTTTTGCTCTAGCTTTAAAACTGTGGGCGCCACAGCTTTTCGCGGTTTGTGGGCGTTAGGGGGGAGAGGGGTTTCCCACTTTGGTGTATCAATATGTATTGATGAAACGAATACACATTCCTTTTCGCGTTAATCTAGCTTCAAAACTGGGGGTGCCACAGTTTTTCGCGTTTTGTGGGCGTTAGAGGTGGCGTGGCACATCGGCGTGAAAAACTTTAAAAACTTAACCCCTAGAATCTGCATGCCAAATCCCAATCTTCTAGCTATTATAGTTTCCGAGATCTCAGCGTTCATACAGACGGGTGCCACAGTTTTTCATGGTTTGTGGGCGTTAGAGGGGGCGTGGCACATCGGCTTGAAAAACTTGCGCTGCGTATTAACCCCTAGAATCTGCATGCCAAATCCCAATCTTATAGCTTTTATAGTTTCCAAGATCTCAGCGTTCATACAGACGGACAGACAGACGGACATGGCTAGATCGACTCGGCTAGTGATCCTGATCAAGAATATATATACTTTATATGGTCTGAAACACTTCCTTCTACCTGTTACATACTTTTGCACGAATCTAATATACCCTTTTACTCTACGAATAACGGGTATAATAATTTGATAATGTAATAGAAAATTATAATGTTTATTTGTTGCTTTAACTGATTTTTATTTTCGCGGTTCTCACATGCGTGTGTACTTAGCACAGTTCCGACGAAGAAGTGTCTCTTCTGTTTCAAGGTTGCCACACATTTTTTTACGTTCTGCGTTGCCAGATCGAATACTTTTTTTTTTTTTTTTTTTACATATATGCTTTATTTATTGAATCTTCTCTATAATGAGACTAACAATAAGTATATCAAATCTTAATAATATAACTTAAATTACAGTCATGTAGACTGAATCTGGACTAACGGGCCCTAATATTTATAGCTGGGCTGGCAGGTCGTTTCGATGTAGACGAGATCGGTCTGAGACCCGTGTTAGGTTCCTTGCGAGATTATTTGGGTGCAGTGTAAGCTTATTATAGTAGGCCGCTTTCTGCTTTGATATTTCATCTTTAACCGGTGGTATGCCCAGATCCCTGTGGATGTTTTCGTTCCGAACATACCATGGTGCCCCAGTGATAGTTCGCAGGATTTTTGATTGTGAGCGCTGTATGATGTCAACGTTGCTGTTGCTCGCATTCCCCCACAGCTGGGAGCCGTAAGTCCAAATGGGTTTAAGGGTTGAGTTGTAGAGAAGAACTTTAAAGTCCAGACACAGGGGTGATCGAGAATTTATAATCCAGTGTAGGCTGCTAGCTTTCAGTTTGAGGTGTACTTTTTTGCATTCAATGTGCCTCCGCCAGGTTAGGCGCCTGTCGAGGTGTACGCCGAGATATGTTACATCGTTGGCTTGGGGGATCTGCGTATTATTCAAAGTTAACGGGGGGCACGATTGTCTATTAAGGGTAAACGTTATATGTTTACACTTTTGTTCATTAATTTTGATACGCCAGTCTGATAGCCATTTCTCGACTACCACTAAATGATTAGCTAGTTGAGCTGTTGCTCTAGTTGGGCATCTCGAGCGGCTTAGAATTGCGGTGTCGTCAGCAAATGTGGACGTGGTCAACCTATCGTTCGTAGGAATGTCTGCTGTGTATAGGACAAACAGGGTAGGGCCCAGTGCGCTACCTTGTGGGACTCCGGCTTCAATGTTATACTCGTTGGATGAGGTTGCATTGCATCTCACCTCGAAGACTCTGTGGTAGAGGTAAGACTCAAGTAACTTATGAGTGTTTTCTGGTAATAAATTTGTGATTTTATGCATAAGGCCTTCAAGCCACACTCGGTCGAATGCCTGAGAGACGTCGAGGAATATCGCACTACAATATTCCCGATGTTCGAAGGCTGTACGGATTTCTGATGTTATCCGGTTGACTTGCTCGATGGTTCCGTGGCTTTCTCGAAACCCGAATTGATGTGCCGGAATTACGTTTTGTTCTCTTAAATATGGTGTTATGCGCGTGAGCAGGCATTTTTCTAGTAGTTTGGATAGGCACGGTAGTAAACTTATTGGCCTGTACGATGAGGGAATTGTGTGGTCTTTCCCAGGCTTCGGTATCATTATAACCACAGACTTTTTCCATTTTTTGGGGTAGTAGCCAAGTTTAGTGATCCCGTTAAATAGTTTGCATAAAACATCCACTGCGCAGTTTGGAAGTTCAATTATCATTTTTGGGGTTATTAGGTCGCCCCCTGGAGCCTTTTTCGGTTTTAGTTGCTTCCTGATGACATTAGCAATTTCAGGAGCTTGAAACAAAATCGGGTTAATTGCAATTTCAGAGCTAAGAGGCGGTAGTTGAAAAGAGTTTGTGGCGGCGTTTGGCTGAAATACGTTTTGTAGGTGCAAAGCAAATGTTTCGGCTCTGTCTTCGTCACTGCGGGCCCAAGTTCCCGAGGAGTTTCTAATAGGAGTGACTGATTCTATTGGAGAGCTTAAATTTGGGTGGGCTCTCCACAAGGGATGCCTTGTGCTGGTCGGCGACAGTCTCTCTATGTACCGGCGCTGCGCAAGCTCTTCTTCTTGCTTAAGGGTTTTGGTGAGTCTGCGGGTGGCTTCATTAAAGAGTTGCTTCGAGTGGGGCGATCTGCAAGATTGCCAAGCTCGTCGTAGGCGTCGTTTTTCCCGAACTAGTTGTTCGATTTGCAGATTAGTTTTGTAATGGCTGCTACGCCCAATTGTCTCTTCTGGTGTTGAGATTTTGGCTGCTGCCACGATAGATGTAGCCTGCAAATAATTTGTTGCAAACCTCTGGTGAAAGTGGTGATTTATGCGTTCCCTGATTAAGATTCCGGTTCCACCGTGGGCCTTGCCATCCGGATGATCTGTGCAGTATAAGGTATACCCTCTTATTTGGAAGTTGTATTTACTTGTTAGATGAGTTTCTGCCAGCAGCATTACATCTATTTGGTTTTCATTGAGGAATTGAGTTATTTCAAGTTTGTGCCGTGAAACGCCATTGGCATTCCACATGGATATTCGGAGGCAAGACATTTATTTAGATTGTTGGGATGTAAGCAAATTTATTAAAATGTTTTGGTTTTGCATAAGGTTTTGCATCGTTGTTTTCATGAAGGACATAAATTCCATCATACCCTGTTGTAAAGTCAGCATCATGGTTTCGATGTTGCTTGGTATTTGTCCAATAGGTTGCTGAGGTGTGATTATATTTTGCCCAGAGCATTGAGTTTGTGGGGTTCCCGTCTGGTTGCCAAGTCCTGATTTTAAGGCACTGGCGTATGAAACTCCCCCATTTGTGTTGAGGGGCCCAAATGAAGATCTGGCTGCTTTCGCAAAGAAGACATCAGGTGTTGTTTGGGATTGCACGTAGGCATTTTGTGCATTCTGGGAGCGTGCGTATTTTGCCTGTTGCAGCCGACTCTTCAGCTCTTTATAGACCGGGCAGCCTCGGTAGTTTGCGGTATGATTTTCTCCACAGTTAGCGCATTTCTTCGTCTTTGGGTCTTCTTTGTTTGCAGGGCACGGCTCGGAGTTGTGGAAGCCTCCACAAGCTACGCAGACAGATCGAAGTCCGCAGTTGTTTCTGGTGTGTCCATACTCTTGGCAGTTTGTGCATTGCAGCGGACCATTTCGCTTATGCGGTTCTTCAACAGTAATCCTTCTATGCAACAGGAATTGCAGTTTGTAGATCGGATGCACTTCATTCTTCTTCAAGGCTCTGCTTTCTGGCTCCAGTTCGACCTTAAAGAGTGGTTGCGGCTTTTTATTTCTGTTGAGAATATTAATAATGTTTTTTGCAAGAAATCCTTTTTCTTTCAGTGCCTCTACTATCTCATTTTTGGATACGTCGGGCTCTATGCCCTTTAGCACCACTTGCAAGCCCTTGCTACTCTTGAGCTGGTACGTGTAGTAGGGTTTCTTAGCCTCATCTAGGTATTTGGTTATAGCTCTGAATTGGTCTTCAGTTTTAGCTTGAAGCTTGGTTTCGTGTATATTCCCTTTGACAAGAGGTGTAACATAAAAGTTGTCATACCCGACCAGCGCAACGATTTTCTTTACTAGGGCATTTGAGTTCTGTTCCCTTATGTAAATTGGTGGGGGCTTTGGCTTCTTTTGTACAGCCTGTCCAGTCTCGGATTGATTATTTTCAATATCAGACAACAGGGCGAATCTGTTACTAGATGCCCCTGGTTGTTCGTTGCCTTTATTGGGGCAATTTTGTTTTGGTTTATTTCCAACCATTTTATTTTGCGGGCTTAACTTTCGCTTGATTTGGATGTAGCGATCCATGCCAGTCTGTATAGCCGGACCGACTTGTTGTTGTTTTGTATTGCCGTTATTGGCACTCGTACTTACAGTTGGCTTTGTAGTATTATTCGGCGCTGCAGAAGTTGCTAACGCATTCGAAATCGCGTTGTTGATTACGGAGACCGTTGATGTTGTTGTTGCAGTGGTTGCGGTTGCAGAAATTATCGAGGTCGCAGTGCTCGTGGCTGGTGAGTGAGTCGAAGCTGGGGGTGGGGTTCTACACTGCAAGCTCCATGAAGTGGGAGTTGGTGTTAGTAGGGCGGGAGAACAAGACCGTGCCCTCGCACTGTCAATGGTCAGTAGGGCTGAGTTGCTCTTTGAAGAAGCTCTCTCTACTTCTACATCACGGGTTGAGAAATAAGAGATATAACTGTTTCTCTGGTCTACAGAGCTTCTCCGCTCATTTTTTGAATCGCCGCTCATTGAGCTATTAGTCGTGGCACTTCTTAGTTTCTTTTTATAATAATTATGCACTAGTTTTTTACATAGCACCAATTATTAAATATGTCTCTAATCTGCGTCTTCAGCAATAGATCGCCTTTATTACACTACTCCAGTATTTGTAGGTTTCTGTTTTTTCACTTTTGACCGATTTTTTCCGGAGCTCGCGCAAAACACGTCTGCACTCTCCGGGCGTTGGGTTATTTTTTTTTTTAATACTTAATACTTAAATATAGTATTTTATATACTGTACATAGTTTTACAATAAATGCTTAATCTATCTTATTTATATGTTTATATTATAATTTAATTTTAAATATTGGTTGTTGTTTAAGATATTAACAAAGAATTATCTTACAGTTCAGCCATACTGACTTTTAATCGACTCGATTATATCTCTATCTAAATTTTCCGTTTTCTTAAATTGTATCTTGGATAATTCTTTTGTGACCTGTTACTTTCAACATTTCTGCTATATGTATTACTGTTTTCAACCTTTGACCTCGTTTCATAGTATTCTTTTTCTTTAATTAGGTTTTGTATTTCAACTTCTTTTTCTAGTTTTTCAATATCATCGTCTAAATCTTGCTTTTCAATTTCATCGTCTAAATCTTGCTTTTCAATTTCATCGTCTAAATCTTGCTTTTCAATTTCATCGTCTATATCTTGCTTTTCAATTTCATCGTCTAAATCTTGCTTTTCAATTTCATCGTCTAAATCTTGCTTTTCAATTTCATCGTCTAAATCTTGCTTTTCAATTTCATCTCCATCGTCTAATTCTGACGTTTCACTTTCTTTTCCTGAATCTTTCATTTCATTTTCTAACCATATTCCTTTATAAGGAATTTGTGATAATTGAAATCCTTCGACATCTGATACTGCATATCTATCGTTTTCTAAAGCCTCATCCACTTTGTACGGACCTTTATATTTCGGTATTATCTTCTTGCATGCCCCTGGTACACTAACAAAATTTTTCAAAACAACGTAGTCACCTCTTTTAAATTTTTTAATAACTCTACCTTTATTTTTAATTTGTTCAATGTATATTTGACTATTTATTATTTTATTGCTTGCATTGTTTCTGATTTCAAAAAGGTTTCTTTCTCGATTCCATTCGTCCAACTCTTCTTTTAAGAAGTCGATTACCACTCCTCTTTGGCTTACACCAAATAGTAACTCGCTCGCTGTGGTTCCAGTACTTTTATGTGACGTGTTGTTTAAAGCAAACTCTATTTCTGGTAGTACATTGTCTAAAGTTTTCTCTGTTCCTGCACTCGTTAATTTGGCTAACATTGGTCCGAGACACCTATTTATACGTTCTACTTGCCCATTTGCTTGGGGTGAACCGGTGGCTACTTTTATATGCTTTATATTATGGGTTTTCAGAAATTCTTCAAAGTCTTTTGAAGTGAATGCGGTTCCCCGATCTGAAACTATAACCTTAGGACGACTATAAGAAGTAAAGAAATTTGATAAACATTTTGCTGCACTTTTAGAATCAGTTGATTAAGTTCCATATAGTTTTACAAATTTTCAGAATCCATCGACCGCTAGTAAGACATGTTTGCTTTGTCCGTTTTTAATTTTTACGGGTCCAAAATGATCTATATGTACTATGTCAAATGGTTTGTCACCCTTTGGTATACTGTGTAATAAACCTTCGCGTTTCCCACATTTAGATGAGAATGTTATACATTTTAAACAGTTATGTATGTGTTGTTTAATTTTATCAGATAATTTGGGAAACCAGTAAGATCTTATTATAGCATTGTATACTTTTTCATAGCCTCTGTGTCCCATGTTGTCATGATATAACATTAAAATATTTCTTTCCATGTTTGCTGGCACATAGAATAAAATATTACCTTTAAATTTCCGATAAACAAGACCATTTCTCATCTCGAACGCATTACTTTTTTCTCTCTCCAATCTCTGACGTATTTCATGGATAGCACTGTCTTTGTTTTGACATATTGAAAGGTTTTGTTCTAACGTGTTTTCTTCTAATACCAATATATTCGAAATTCTACTCAAAGCATCGACATGTTGCATTTTGGTACCATCGTAGTCGAAGTTTTCTAATTCTAGCGCCCATCTGGCAATTCTTGGATTTATTTCTCTTTTATTTAATGTTAAAGACAATGAATTACAATCTGTTATTATTTTGAATTTCTTTCCCTGTAAGTATATTTTGAACCTTCTTAAAGCATATATTATAGCAAGCGTTTCGAGCTCAAAGCTATGATATCTTGATTCGTAATCTGTCGTTTGTTTTGAGAAAAAAATATTGGGTGCATTTTATTGTCGTCTTTTCTTTGCATTAATATTGCTCCAAATCCGATTGAACTGGCGTCGCAATGCAATTCTGTTTCATGTTTTGGGTCGTATATAGAAAGGATTGGAGCATTTATTAACATGTTATTCAGGTTTTCGAAACATTGAATTTTATCTTCACCAAACTCAAACTTTGCATCCTTTTTAATGATATTATAAAGTGGTTTTGCTTTAATGGAGAATTCTTTTATAAACTTTCTAAAATAGGAACAAAGTCCTAAAAAGCTGTGAACTTCTTTTGCATTTTTTGGAATCGGAAAGTTTGTTATTGCTTGTTAACTGGCTTTATTCCCTTCTTTGATACAATATAACCAAGATATTCACACTGTTCTTCCATAAACCTACACTTGTCGATCCTAAGTTCTAATTTATTGTTCCCCAACTGACTTTGATGCTATCATTATATCATCTAAGTATATTGCAACCTTTCCAGTTCTAATCATATCGTCGAACACTCTATTATCGATTCTTTGAAATGTGGCTGGCGCGTTTCTCAGACCGAATGGCATTTTAATATATTCGAATTGACTTATGGGCGTTACGAACGACGTATACTTTACAGAATCCTCGTGAACTTCGATTTGATGAAAAGCACTTTTTAGATCTAGTAGTGTAAATATTTCTTTGTTTGCAAGAGTATCTATTAGATCCTCGATCAACGGTAAAGGGTAATTATCTTTGGGAGTATTTTTATTTAATGTTCTGTAGTCAACACATAATCGTATATTACCTGTCTTTTTCCTAACCAATACAATTGGAGAAGCAAACTCTGACTGACTTGGCCTAATTATTTCATTCTTTATTAACTCATCTAATATTTCTTGGACTTTTTCTTTTTCTGCGTACGATAATCGGGGGGGCCTATAATGGAAGGGCTTTTCGTTATTAAGAATCAATTTTAAATGGCATTTAGTTTCCGGCTTCTTAGTGATTTCAGTATTTAAATAATATTGCTTAAAGATTTGTTGTAACCTAAAATGATATTTTAAGTGTATGTTAGTATTGTTAATAATTAATGTATTTTCCTCTTTATCTAATTCAATTGCCATTAGGTTTTGACATTCACTTTCTATTTCAGACATATGTAATTTATTTTGGTTCAAGTACATTTCGTTGTATTCACATACATTTTTTTTGTTGGGTAATTTCTCTTCGTTGCCGTATAGTAGTCTAATTAATTCATCCATATTTTGTTTACTTTCGTCTCTACTTACTTTGTTTTCTAATCTTAATTTACTTTCTTTTATTAACACAAATCTTTCCTTTTCTAAAAAATCTGTTCCCAATATTGCAGAATATTCCATTGTTTCATTAGGTAGAACAAAAAAATCTTTATTAAATTCTTGGTTTTCAAATATGATTTTACATTTAACTATTCCAATGATAATCAGTTTACTTTTATTTATTCCATAGTAGTTTCTAAGAAAATTATAGCTCTCGATAAATTCAGTTGGTACGTGTTCTTCACGTATGAGAGAAATGGGACTTCCCGTATCGATTAGGGTTTCTAATGAGAAGATAAAATTGTTAGTTTGTTTAGTAAATAAATACTCTATTTTTCTTACAAATGAATTCGAATTATTTGTGCTCTCCAGTGGGTTGATATTCTTGCGTTTCGGGCAGTTGATTGAAATGTGCCCCATCTCAGCGCAGACGAAACAGGATCCAGGTTTCCTCTTGCTTTTGCGACATTCGTTGGCCATGTGTCCCTTTGAATTGCAATTATAGCACTTAATTACAATAGCAGATTTATTGGTATCTGCCTGGAGCGTATCTTTTTTGTTGTTGCTGACGAAAATCTGCTTCAATCGAATTTTCTTAAAAGCGTCCAATAGCTCAGCTGTATTTGAAAATCGTTGCATTTTTGCCTGGTTGCGTAGCGCATAATCCGGTATTCCGTCGATCAAGTGCTCCAGTAGTTCTTCTTGACTTATATTTATTTTATTTGATAATATTAGTTTTTCGTAGAAATACTCTTGAAATGATTCATCATTTTGCCAAATTTTCTTTTCAAACTTGCGTTTCATTGCAAGTTGAGACTCACGGTTATCAAAAATGTTTTCCATTTCACAAAGCAATTCATTTACTGGCATTGTCATCGACTCCGAGCAGCTCTGAAGCCATTTGGCAGCTTTTCCTTTTAACCGATTGGAAATTAATGCACGTACGCTGTGATCATCAAGTAGGTAAATATTTTGCACAGATGTAATTTGCTTTTTAAATAGGTGAATGTCGGTATCACCATCCACAGGGTCAAATTCTGACACTAAATCCTTAAGATGAGTAAACGTGATATTTTTGTTGATTAGTGTATCGTCTGGTTTTTCCTTTTTGGTCATTTTTAATATTTCGTTTTCTTTCGTTGAAATTTGTAATTCTCTTTTTAATAGTTCCACTTCTCGCATCATTAAATCCCATTTCATGTCTTCGTAGTCCTGCTTAATTTTGTTCAGGTTTTGTTCGTATGAAATTCCTTTATTTATTATCGGCTTAGTTGCAGATGTAGTAATGGTAAGTATTTCTTGTACATATTTTTCGTTTTCACTTTCATATGTCGTCTCGGCAATACATTTCTCTTGATTATTTCCTTCGTTTTCCTTTCGTACCACTTTATTCTCAATTTTCTTTTCGTTAACATTTGTGTTCGCACCTTCGTTGATCTCGTTTCTTTCGTTGCTCATATATCCATTTTTGTCTTGCATTTCATAACCTTGTTGCTTTTCGTTGTCTTTCATTTCGTTGTAGTGATTTCCTTGTAGTTCATTTTCTTTCGCCTCGCACTGTTTTCCTTTCTCTTTGTTCTCGTCATCCTTATGGCCTGGTGACGCCAATGATTTTACAGTTGCGCCAGCTTCTCGAACTTTTCTTTCTTCTCCACTGTCTTTCATTTCGTCTTCTTTTTGTTCCTCTATGTTCTCGTTGTCCTTACGGCCTGGTGACGCCACAGATTTTACAGTTGCGCCAGCTTCTCGAACTTTCCGTAAACGTTGAATTAATTCTGGTTTATTACCAGTTAAAGGTTGATTATATGTCTTTAGAATACGCTTAAGGCCGTCAATTGTGTACTTTTCATAATCACTTTCATCCATTATGTTTAAAATCGAAATTATTTATTATCAGGTGTAAGTTTTACTTTTATTTAGTAGGCACTTTGCTTTTTTAAGTTCTTAGCCACTTCTGATTATTGTAATAGAAAATTATAATGTTTATTTGTTGCTTTAACTGATTTTTATTTTCGAGGTTCTCACATGCGTGTGTACTTAGCACAGTTCCGACGAAGAAGTGTCTCTTCTGTTTCAAGGTTGCCACACATTTTTTTACGTTCTGCGTTGCCAGATCGAATACTTAAATATAGTATTTTATATACTGTACATAGTTTTATAATAAATACTTAATCTATCTTAGTTATATGTTTATATTATAATCTAATTTTAAATATTGGTTGTTGTTTAAGATATTAACAAAGAATTATCTTACAATAATATTTAAGCAAAGAATTCCTATTTGTTAGTCAGATTTGATTAAATGACTCGTAAGCATGAAAACCATAAGCATGTAATAAGAGCGAACGATATGCACAAGATGCTTTGGAGTGCGTTCATAGAAGAAAGGCGAGGGCTTGTTAAAAAACGTTCGACATTTAAAAAACTAAAAATGGTTTCAACTTTTTACAAAAACCGATTGTAACTAACAATATGGCGCATATATTAAAAAAACAATTTTTTTTGTGGAGGCAATGGTTAAAAAATTTTTTAAAATCCTAATTTGCTTTTATTTTTAAGAATTTAAAGAATTTAAGAATTTTTTTTAAAGAAGAGGTTTTAGAGGAATTAATGCAAAGGACATGAAGTCAGTCGGATTCATATAACCGGAGATACAGATTTTCAATGAGAGGGTAATTTTTCAAATTTGACGATTTTTGGTCAACTTAAAAAAATTCTAACTAAAAAAATAATTTTTTTCGGTCAAATCCTGATACACGTGATTACTTATTTTCCGAATAGTACGTGTTAAAAAACTTTTAGGCAAATCAAAAATGTGACCAAATAAAAGGTGTTCGGTTTGTAAAAGAACCGCCTATTTGTCCTATTCCGACTGGTACCTGCACACGCGCCTTCAGCATGACCTTGATGAATTCCAGAATTGGTGCCAAAATAATTTTCTTTTTTTGAACCGTACAAAATGTAAAGTTATGACTTTTTACCGTTCCTGTGCTTCAATAATCATATTGTAGCCATGGTAAACAAGGCCAAGGGTTTCTTAACTTTTATAAAACAATGGTCCAAGGAATTTGATGACCCGTTTACTACCAAGACTCTGTATGTATCGTTAGTACGTCCGATTTTGGAGTATTGTTCTTGTGTTTGGAGCCCACAATACATAGAACAACAGGTTATTATTGAATCTCTTCAAAAGCAATTTTGAATTTTTGCATTGCATAATATAAATTCGGACTCTGGTAGATTATTACCATCTTACCGAAGTAGGCTACAATTAATTGACATGCCTTCTTTATATCATCGACGAATTTTAAATGGCGTTCTGTTTGTTCATAAGCTTCTTCTCGGTTCAGTTGATTCACAAACTCTGCTTTCCTATATTGATCCCACAGTTCCTTCAAGATTTACAAGCACGTTTCGATCTTTGCGCTTGCCAATATGTAGTTCTAACTACGCTCATCACGAACCTTTTCGTGTTCTTTATAACAATTACAATACTTTGTCTGATATCCTCTCCCCTGACCTAACTTTAAGTTCTTCACCGTGTAAAATTTACAATTTTCTAAATTCGAACATATAACTTTATTATTGTATACCGCATTTAATGCCTAATTGTTAGTTTTATTGTTCAAGTAAATAAATAATTAAAATAACTGAATTTTATTATAATGTTGATAAATGCTTATATAACACTTGGATTACACGGATAATTAGTGTAAAGAAAAGTCTTTATAAGAATCTGTATATGCAGTGTATGTAACTGGACGCCTGGTACTGTTACCATCTTGTTACGGCTTGATTTGTTGGTTGTTGGTCATGTTGAGCAGCATTGAGTATGACTGCAAATGTTAAGTGCTAAATTCTTCGGGTTAAAATGTAAACGCTACATAAACTTTTTAAACGGTCGACTGGTGTATAAATTATTTGTATTAAAATCTACATACCTTATTGGCATTTTTCCAGGCGTCCTCTAAAACCTTTGGGTGCGTCCATATCTGTTTGCATTCTGAGTTTAGATTAATGTTTACATTTTATTTGACATACCTACTTTTCGTAAAACTGTGTAATCCGTTATAAGACTTTTTCCGCGACTGTCACCACGTCCCGCTATTGCTTCCAATATATATTCATACAGAGTATTCTAAAAAGAAATGTAAAAATACAGCTTTATACCTTCGTGTTCTTTAACTTATGTGTGAATTATTCTTCCGTTACCCGTCACTCCTAGTGTAGACTCTTTTATGAAATATACTCACTAATAAAAACCAGAGAACGATAAGACGAGTGCCTCGACAATCAAATATCTAATAATCAGCTAAAGCAAACAAAGCAAACTAAATGTTCGCTTGAAAGTAGCGGGATCTATTAAATACTTCCTTATTTGCTTATTACACTGGTCGGCATAATTATTTTGACATATTTGAAAGTTAAATCTACTCATATGTTGATCTTATAATATAAACTTTTGGCACCTATAGAACGAGCACTTCAATTCCGTTTAAATGACACAAAAATCTTCTTAACCTATTAAGCACCCTTTGAAAAATTAGAAACCCCCAGAAAAAATGTTTAAAATTTGACATTCACAAAATTTTTTTAACTTTCAAAGGGTTCTTAATGGGTAAAGAATCTTTTTGAGTCATTTAAACGGAATTGAAGTGCTCTTTCTATAGGTGCCGAAAGTTTATATTATAAGTTCAAAGTATGAGAAGATTTAACTTTCAAATCTGTCAAAATAATTATGCCGACCAGTGTACATTTTACTGAATTTCGGTACAATTCGGTATGCTTTAATAAACCAAACAAAACGGCGTTCATACAGACGGACATGGCTAGATCGACTCGGCTAGTGATCCTGATCAAGAATAAATATACTTTATAGGATCGGAAACGCTTTCTTTTATCTGTTACATACTTTTGCAAGAATACAAAACACCCTTTTACTCAACGAGTAACGGGTATAATAAATGCACTATTTTGTTTTTTTTTGTTTCGGTTACGATATACTTCGGGTTACAATTTACTTCGGGTTACGATTTACTTCGAGGCGATGTCCCACTACATTCGAAACTCGGCTACTTTCCAATTATGTTCTGTAACGAACTGATTTTGTATGTCTGCTCGCTACGAGATTCGTGCGGTTAGTTCAGAGAAGTTGTGTGTTCGCCTCACCAAATTTATGTAAACTTGTCCGCCCAGTTGATCAGTGAGAAGGCACAGAATTCACGGGTTCGAAGTGGGTTTATTGCGGGTGTACTCCAACTCCGACTCCTTCTGGTGATGCTCGTCTCTGCGCGATAATGCGTCGCCTCGGTGATCGCCTGCCTTGTTGATTCCGTGCTCCGGTCCTATAGCTCCTTGTAGATGCTCGGCTCTGATGCGTGTACTCGACGACTACTTGTAGCGCCTTAGACTTGCAAGGACATCACCCGTGCGGGCTTAGGGAAGCGTCATCGCTCTCAGGCTAGGGTGAAAAGGAAATGCGTTCTACAGGACAAAGCCTAATTTTTTTTTTTTTACATATGAATTTATTTATTGGGTCTTCTCTGAATTAAGACTAACAATAAGTATATAAAATCATAAATTAAAAAGCTATCTGACAGTCATGATAACGGACGCGAGATTTAAGGGCTCTAATAACTATTGCTGAGCTGGGAGGTTATTTCGTTGCAATCGGGTCCGGTATGAGACCCAGGCTAGGCCCCTGGCGAGCTGGTTTGGATGAGAAGTTAGCTTGGTGTGGTAGGACGCTTTTTGTTTTGATATTTCGTCTTTTACGGGCAGAATGCCAAGATCTCTGTGGATGTTGTCGTTCCGAACATACAAAGGTGCCCCAGTGATAGTTCTCAGGATTTTTGATTGCGAGTTGAGTGGTCCGATGACAGATACAAAATCGATTTTGCAGATATTAGATTGCGAGAAATATTTTTTGTCACAGCAAAATCAATTAAACCAGGTAGTTTTCTAGGATCTGTAGGCCAGTATGTAGGGCTGCCTGGTGAAACGTAGTCCAGTTTGTTGCATGTTTTAATGAGTGCATTATATAGTTGCCTTCCTTTAGGGGTCACAAGACGGGATCCCCAGTGTATGTGCTTGGCGTTGTAATCTCCTGCTGTTATGAATCGCTCTCCAAGTGAATTGTAGTCCATGAATTGGTCTTTGGAGACTGTAAAACGGGGTGGGCAGTAAACAGTGGTAATGGCGAGGGTGCAGTTGCCCAACTGTAATTTTATCGATGTAGCTTGCAAATAATTTTTTGCAAACCTTTGGTGAAAGTGGTGTTTGATGCAGTCTCTTATTAAGATGCCGGTTCCGCCATGTGCTTAACCATCTGGATAATCGGTGCTGTAGAACGTGTATCCCCGTATTTGAAAGTTATATTTTCTGGTGAGATGCGTTTCTGCTAGCAACATAACGTCGATGTGGTTTTCGTTCAGAAATTAAGTTATTCAGGTTTATGCCGTGAAACACCGTTGGCGTTCCACAGAGTTATTCGTAGACTAGGCATATTTTTTTTTGCTGAGCTGCAAGCATTTGTTACAAGATGTTTTGGTTTTGCATAAGGCTTTGCATGGTGATTTTCATGAAGGACATAAATTCCATCATCTTTTGTTGCAAAGTGATCATCATAGTTTCCATGTTACTTTGTGGCTGTCCCATGGTCTGCTGGATGTTATCAATTTTCGACTCTTAGAGCACTGGCGTAAGAAATGCCGTTGGTGGTAATTGAAGGGCCAAACGATGACCTAGCTGCTTTTGCGAAGAAAACTTCCGGTGTCGTTTGCGATCTCATGTAAGTGTTCTGTGTGTTCTGGGAGCGTGCCGCTGTCGCTCGTTGCATCCGACTTTTTATCTCCTTGTTGACTGGACAGCCTCTGTAGTTTGCTGTGTTGTTTCCTTGGCAGTTTACACACTTTTTAGTGAGAGAGTCTTCCTTGTTGTTTCCACAAGCTACACAAACTGTCCTGAGGGTGCAGTAAGCCCTGGTGTGTCCGTATTCCTGGCAATTTGTGCATTGCACTGGCCCGTTCCGTGTGGCTCTTCTACTGTGATCCTAAGATGTAGCAAGTACTGCAACTTGTAGATCGGGTGCACTGCGTTTTTTTTTCAAACATCTGCTGTCTGGCTCCAGCTCGACCTTGAATAGTGGTTGTGGCTTCTTGTTTTTGTTCATAATGTTTATAACATTTTTTGCACCACATCGGGTTCTATTCCCTTAAGCACAACTTGCAAGCCTTTGCAGCTTTTTAGCTGGTACGTGTAGTAATTCTTTTTGGCATCGTTTAAGTACTTTGACTCTGCTCGGAAATCGTCTTCAGTTTTGGTTTGCAGTTTAGTTTTGCGTATATTCCCTTTCATAAGCGGAAGAACATGAAAGTTATCTTTTCCGACTAGCTCAACTATTTTGTTGACTAGGGCATTCGAGGTCTTCTACAGAATAAAGATAGGTGTCGGCTTCAGTTTCCTTGGGGCTAATTGTTCAGGCTCTGTATAGGGCTCAGCCAGAATGGAAAATCTAATTTCATTTAATGACCCGAGATTTTTATGGCCTTTGTTTGTACGGTTTACTTTTGGCATATTGCCGTCCGATTTTTTTGGGGGTGTTAGCTTGCGCTTGAAAATATTAATGTAGCGATCCATGCCTGTCTGTATGGCGGAACCCGCTTGCGGAATTGTCATTTCTTCTACCGTAGCTTTGTTTTTGCCGTTTGACCCGATTTTTGCACTTGGTTGTGTTGTTGCTTTACCCACTGCAGAAGAAGAGAGTGGAGTCGTTATTGCTTTGTTGGCGACGTGGTAGCTGCTGTTATTGTTGCACTAGGTGGCAGAAGCTCGGTTGGAGTTTTGCATTGCTCACTCCATGGCGTTTGAGCGGTGAAAAGCAAGGCGGAAGAGCAAGAACTAGCTATCTGGTTTTCGGCGGTCAGTAAACTTGCACTTTCTTGCACTTTCGGTTCTGGAGTATTACTCGTGAAAGAGAAATAAGCATTAATACGGGCCAGGGAAAGACGACGTTTGTCTTGCTCTCTCTGAATTTTTTTACGGGCTTCGTCTTGTTGCTTTTGGCGTTGAGTGCGCTCATCCACGCTCTTAATCATTTGTTTATTGATAGTACGTAAATATTAATTAATTAATTAAGAAAAACTTTAGTTTGCGATATGCGATTGGCATCGCGAAACGCAATACCTCGCGTTTATAAATTTTTTGAACGTGTTCGACTGAGTGAATAATTGTTTTTCCGGAGCGTTAAGAAAACAGGTCTACACGCGACCGAAGTGAGAAGTAATAATTTAACAAGCACAAAGCAATTGTTATAATAAAATACAAACAAAAAATTAAATTAGAACAAAAAATAAAATTTTTAACAAAAATTGTCTATGTACGAGAATTAAAATACCCGTTAAAAAAAGAAATAAAAATCATAAAAAAAAATTATTAAAATGAATACAACAGAGTGCCTTAAAGTTACACTGTCCAACGAGCCAAATATTGAGAATAGTGTATTAGCCTTAATTAGGAACAGAGCAGAGCTTCTATTAATTGCAGATTTTGAGTACAAATATATGAATAGGTACGATCTTAAATTCTCTCCAATTATTCATTGCAGCAGAACCCAAAAAGCAATAGCACTGTCTACCGTGAGAAAATATAAAGTATTCTCCGAAATCGACATACACCCAGCCTTAGGACATATTCACGTGCTAAAAATTATGCACAAGTAAAAACTAAAAAAAAAAAATGACTAAAAATGTAATATGGAATGGGAGCAGTTAAAACTCCATATCCGAGAATTCAAAGAAATATTTGAAAAGTCTTACAAATGTGTAAGCCAAAAAAGGCAAATACAAAAAGAAACAGTAGATAAACATGCAAAAATTCTTGTAGATCCTTACAATCAGGCAAGAACCCAAGTGCATGAAAATAAGGAAATAATTAAGAAAACAAACTTATCAAAATTATCCAAAATGTTGATAAGGTTGCGAGCAAAGCTAATAACTGTCAAGGATAAGTATGATTTAAAAATATATATCCCGACAATTTTGATTACGGCCTTAACATTAGACCAACAAAAATCCCTAGAAGAAGATTCAGACACAAGCAAAGATATCCAAATAAATGAAAAAGATCTACACGATCTCTCAATCCCTGCATTTATTACAGCAGTAGAGTCAGAAACAAAAGAAGACGAAAATATAGTTTCCGATACATATATAGTAGAAACAAAAGAAAACATAATGGCAGATTCAGCTGCCCAACGGTGTTGATAATGTTGATAAGGTTGCGGGCAAAGCTAATAACTGTCAAGGATAAGTATGATTTAAAAATATATATCCCGACAATTTTGATTACGGCCTTAACATTAGACCAACAAAAATCCCTAGAAGAAGATTCAGACACAAGCAAAGATATCCAAATAAATGAAAAAGATCTACACGATCTCTCAATCCCTGCATTTATTACAGCAGTAGAGTCAGAAACAAAAGAAGACGAAAATATAGTTTCAGATACATATATAGTAGAAACAAAAGAAAACATAATGGCAGATTCAGCTGCCCAACGGTGCATATATTAAAGATATATTAAGTTCCATTCCGGAATTTAACGGACAAAAGCTACACTTGCATGGATTGGTACAGCTTTGAAGCTGGTCGACCTGACAAAGGGAACGTTTGAAGATTTGGCTGTATAAGTCATCAAATCAAAAATTGTAGGTAAGGTTCAAAATGAACTAACGATAAACTCAATAAACCAAAAACTGCAAGACACTATTGTCGGTGAAACATCTGACGTTATCAAAGCAAAAATGGCTAAAACAAGCCAAAAAGGCAAAACGGCAGAACAATTTACAAATGAAATAGACAACGTACGAAAGCTCCTTGAAGCTTCATATTTAGACGAAGTAATACCGGCTGAACATGCCGACAAGTTCAGCACAAAGGAAGCTATAGCCACAAAAATTGTGAGCATGGCCGTAGGAATATCCTAAAAGCTGGCAACTTTTCAATGATGAACGAAGCCTTCACGAAGTACATACAGTGTAGTACTGAGATGACAGGCAACGCCAGCTCGATCCTATACACACAAAAAGGAAACAACTATCGTGGTAATAACTTCAGAAATAATTATCGCGGTAGGGCTAACAACAAAGGTAATGCATATTTACAAAATAATGGATATTACCAAAACAATAGTTATAACCAAAATAACGGTTATAACCGAAACTACAATAACCAGACCAACAATAACTACAGGGGTCGTGGTAATAATAGAGGAAACAACCGTGGTGGAAACAATATTGGATATAACTCCAATAACAACACCAACGGTAATAACAATAACAATACAAACGCAAACAGACAAAATAACAACAATAATGTCCGACAAGTACAAACAACTTCGGAAAACCAATTAAGACCCTTAAGATAAAAAAACCCAGTAAAGAATACGGTTCACACTATCAATCTTAACTTCAATCTTTTTATTTCACTTACAAATGAAAATGCAAATAAATTATATACATTACTAGTTGATACAGGTGCAGACATCTCTTTAATCAAAGAATCCTCAGACTCAACAATGTTGACTATAAAAATATTACGCAAATATAAGGCGTTGGTGAAGGAACAACAAATTCAAAAGGTTTAGCAGCAATAGAACTTCTATCAGGCAGCTATGCTATACCACATAATTTCCATATAGTAACGTCGAACTTTCCCATTCCATGTGATGGAATTATAAGAATAGATTTTATGAAAAAATACAATCATTATGGACGGCAGTCCATGTAGTGACGAAGCGCACAAGGAGAGTGTGCGAAGGCGACTACTATTATATAGAAACAGAATTGAAAATCTGCTGTAATGGTCCGATTCTACCGAGTGATACACCAATTTAAAGGTATTGCAAAAACTAAAAGGACTGCATACCAAGACCTCAAGAAAATCAATTCGTTTGGGGGAGAGAGCGGTGAAAGTGTAAAAGTGAAAATTTAGAAATTTTGATCTTTTGGGGCCAGGTGGAATACAGCAATATAAAATGCCTATAAAGGGAAAAAGACTGGACTATTTTTTAAAACTTTAGCGTGCCATAAAGGTGAATTTTAAAAAGTGTATTTAATTATGTGTGTAATCATTTTTCGTCACAAATGTTGATATCAGAACTTTTGTATGTTGAATGTGCGGTCGTCACTAGCTTTTTACCTCGTTAAAATAGATATAAAACCAGAAAATGATTGGCTCATACTGAGACCAGATAACCTCTGTAATCCGATTAATATTCCGATAAATCATACACTCGAAAATAATTCGACAATTTTACCAGCAAGATCTGAAGTCGTCCGAAAAATAACTATAAATTCAGCAACCAGGGGAGTGTAAGGTAATGTGTAGGGGAGTGTAGGGTAATGTGACGAACTCGTCGAATCTCATATATGACGTCACAACAAAAATTCCAAATAAATGTAGTCGTCTCCCCTTATCGTGTTGACAATGTATTTATAGTAATATTAATAAGAAGTCCCGTAATTTCTTTGTGAGGTAGTTTTCGCTAAAAATGTGGTGCCCAAACTAGAAAGGCTATTCAATTTACTTGTATTTCAGCAGTGCCAGAGCGAAGATGAGTGGAAAATAAAATCAGGTTATTATATGCACGTATAAATGAGATCTTTTTTTTGATACTTCGCGTTTTTTTCTTTTGCGACGTTCGAGAGTGAGACCTTGTTTGCTCCAAGTCTGCCTTGTAGGGTATTGTGACGAACTTTTTGTAGGGTATTGTGACGAACTTTTTTAAGAAATTGAATTGTTATCGTTGATTTTGTTAAAAAGGTATCTAATATTACCAGATACTATTAACTGCTGCAGTTTTATTGCTTTTTCGTATTGTTTTAGACATCTGCATCGAGCTTAAATGTCTATTTATTAGTTCGTCACCTTATCTGGCACTTTTGAAAATGCAAAAGAATGGTTCACGTCGAACGCTGTAGGATTTAGCTTCGTTGGAATTTCGAATTCGAAGCAGAAATATGCTCAGTAAATGTCAGCAACTTTCTGCTTTTACACTTTTAAAAAATATTAATTTTTGGGAAATTTACATTCAAAAAACGAAGTATTCGTCACCTTACCCTACTATTCACTGGAAATTCCATTGCAGATTCTAAAAACACCTTTGTCCGAAAACTAAATACAACAAATAAAACAGCAATTATTTAATAAAATTCACTTAAAGTCGAACCATTGGATAATTACGATATAATTAAATTAAACACAAATAAAGAAGAAATCTTAGAAAAACCTAACAAAAAATTTCCCGCCTCAATTCAAAGAAATATTTAAAGAATTATGCACCAAATACACATATATATTCAGAATAGAACCGAACTGATATCAACCAAAAACTTCTATAAACAAAAAATACGAATGAAAGATGATGATCCAGTATATATAAAGAATTACAGAATCCCCCACAGTCAAGAAGAAGAAGTATAAAAACAATTAAAGATAAAATAGTAGAACCATCAGTTTCAGAATACAATAGTTTATTATTATAGTCCCGAAGAAATCACTACCAAATTCCAATACAAAACAAGAGAGAACGCTATAGTCGAGTGCCTCGACTATTAGATACCCGTTACTCAGCCAAACAACTTTAATAAAAATATGCCTTCTTGTCCGGCTTTAATGGCCAGTGGTATTAATATCTTGCGGTAGATGGCGTACTATACCACTGGCCATTAAAGGTGGACAAGAAGGCATATTTTTATTAAAGTTGTTAATATCTTGCGGTAGATGGCGTAGATATTAATACCACTGGCCACTTTGGTCTATCATTATGTATTGAAGAACCGAATACACATTCCTTTTCCCGTTAATCTGGCTTCAAAACTGTGAGTGCCACTGTTTTTCGCGGTTTGTGAGCGTTAGAGGAGGCACATCGGCGTAAAAAACTTGCGCTGCGTATTAACCCCTAGAATCTGCATGCCAAATCTCAATCTTCTAGCTTTTATAGTTTCCGAGATCTCAGCGTTCATACAGACGGGTGCCACATCGGCGTGAAATACTTGCTCTGCGTATTAACCCCTAGAATCTGCATGCCAAGTCGTAATCTTCTAGCTTTTATAGTTTCCGAGATCTCAGCGTTCATACAGTCGGAAAGGCTTCCTTCTACCTGTTACATACTTTTGCACGAATCTTATATACCCTTTTACTCGACGAGTAACGGGTATCACCAGATGTTCATACGCTCATACATCTCAGTTGACACACAGAGGACAACATTGAAGAGTGCACACGAGTTTTTCCGCGCTCCTCAATTAGACACAAATTCCGAACGGCGTAAAGGTGCAAAATAGCTAAAAGTGTGACTTGTTTAGTGTGGGACACCTCAGGTTGCAGGTACGTACCACTGAAGCGACAAGGAGGCCCTATCCAGCCAACAAACCACACTGTTGCGCTTGCCACGGGCGACCAAGCTTGGTGGTCGGAAAGGGGGATCCTCTCTCTCTTCCACACCCACACAGCAACGCTCCACTCCAGAGCGCCACATATTTTCGGCTTTTCTCTCAGCTTCCACAAGCCGCACACGCGCGTTTTTCCGGCACAACAAAACAACAGCGATCAGCTGATCGCAGTGTTGGAAAGCGTCGAGCTTAACAGCGAGCTTAACATTAAGCTTACCCAGTTGAGCTTACAGCGGCTGCAAGGGAGCTTTCCGAAATCTGCTGCCCGCGATATTCAAAATATATATAAAATAAAATATAATACTTTTTAATACTTTTTAAACCCAACTCCAACTCCGCCATCTTCGCCACTGCCCGCAGGGGTGAATGAGCAAAAAGCCAAGTAACCGGCCAATTCCCAACCCCACCGCGATAGCGTCGCCAGCTCAAACGGGGCACTGGGGACCGAGTCGGAGCGGTATAGCTCCCATCAGGCATAAGCCGGGGGAAATCCCGGTTCACCGAGGGACCTCTGATTGGTGCAGGCGATGGACAAGGAGAAAGGCTCTCAACACGACGAGACCCAGGCCCTCGCAGTTGCCAGGGCTGAGGAAGAACTGTTGAAGAAGTTTCAGATGATGAAACAGAAGGTGCAGCGGTCTCCTACGGGGATAGCGCAGAATTCCGAGGCTCAACCAGCGTCAGCGCCTCCCAAAGTAACCGGGCCAATGTTCAACTTCGGCAGTAACGAGGATGAACAAACCACGCCGAAGAGAAGTCGGGAACCCACCAGCCCTGAGGAGGCGATCGATGGAGCCCACAAGAAGCAGCGGGTCCAGGAAAACGCCGCAGCTCTCACCGAGGAGCTGGGCAAGATGCTCGACGAAATGATTGTGAAGTTCACTGACACTAAGAGCAACAACAAGAAGGTCGTCCGGCATGTTACACAGGCCACAATCGACGCCCTGCAGGCAATGAAAATGCTGCAAAGCAAAATAAGTGCGACGCTGGGCGAAGCCCACGCCAGGGCCCCGACCGCCTGTGCAACCCAGCAGACAACACCATCGCTTGCTGACCTAGGGCAAGAATCCGCCAGCAGAGAGATGCATACTGGCGCGGGGAACCTGCCGAGAAACCCGGTCTGGCAGCAGGTGAGGCGCAAAACCAAGAAGCCCCAAGAGACGGCAGAAGATATCGGGGAAAGCGAAGATCAGATGACCCGCACCGCGAAGCGCAAGAGCCAGCGCACTGACGCTATCCTGATCAAATGCAGCGAAGGATCGTATGCAGACATGCTCAAGCTGGTGAAAACCGAGCCTACCCTACAAGGGCTTAAGGATGGGGTACAAGGCATACGCAGGACAGCCAATGGGAGTCTGCTACTTAAGATGCAGAAATCCTCAGACCCAGCCACGCAGCAACTGCATACAGCCATCAAATCCGCTCTCAGCGGCAAAGCCGAAGTGGCTATCTTGGAGGAATCGGTACAAGTTGAAATCCGCGACCTAGACGAGATGACCACCTGCGAGGAGGTACTGCAAGCAGTCTACGCTGAGGAGGAATGCGACATCCCGGCGGGCGCTGCACCCAGGATGCGGAAGGCTTATGGCGGAACCCAAACGGCGACGGTCCACCTCAGACCTGAGCATGCTCAGCGTATCCTCGACAAGGGGAAAATCAGGGTTGGATGGGTCATCTGCCGTATCCGACAGAATGTAGAACCCAGGCGATGCTATAAATCCATGGGTATAGGCCACATGTCTGCCAGATGCCCGGCGACAGAGGCAACAGCCAATAACACGCGGGAATCCTGCTTCAGATGCGGTAAGGATGGTCACAAGTACAGAACTTGTACCCAGGGCAAACCGAAGTGCATCATCTGCACGAGACGCGGGAAATCAGGAGGAGAGGCCGAACACTCGACCCTCAGTAGGTTGTGTCCTGTGTACCGGAAGGCTCTGTACAGTACATAATGGTTAAGGTTCTACAACTTAACCTAAATCATTGCAGAGCGGCGCAGGACCTACTAGCCCAGACGGTCATCGAACAGCAGGCTGATGTGGCAATTCTCAGCGAGCCCTACAAGGCCAAGCACGAAGGCGTATGGCAACATAGTTCGGACGGTAGAGCAGCGATTTGGAGCTGCGGGCAACCCTCAGGACACCTATCCCAAAGGGCATCCAGGGCGGGATATACCAGAGCGATGATCAGTGGGCTAACAATCTACAGCTGCTACATTGCCCCGAGCGTGCCCATTAGCGAGTTCAGGGTGACAATGCAGGAGATCGTTGACGACGCACGCGGCAGGTCTCCCATCATCATCGCAGGCGATTTCAACGCATGGTCCACAACATGGGGCAGCGCTTGTACGACACAGCGGGGAACCATCCTCCTGGAGGCAGTGGCTTCGTTAAATGTATGCCTACTCAACGAAGGGAGCAGACCAACCTTTAGCAAGTCAGGTCGGGAGTCGATTATCGACTTGATTATCCACTTGACCTTCGCTAGCCCAGAGGGTGTCAGACATCTACACCCACAGCGACCACGCGCTGATCATCACCCAATCAATTCCCGGATTGGCCTCCCCAAGCAGCCACCAAACGTCCTACAAAGTACGTACCCTTAACACAGAGGCCCTCCTATCCCACATGGAAGGCGTCTGCATTACAGGAGACGCTAGCACCTGCGCGAGTAACATTGCCGATTTATTAAAGACGGCGTGCGATGCCTCCATGGAAAAAGTCACGAAAGGCGGCAACGGGCGTAGACCTGAGACTGCTTAGCGGCCCGACGCAGGTGCCAGAGAAGCAGAGGACGAGGAAACCATGAGCCGAGCGAAGCAAATTATCGGGCCAAGAGAAAGGTGCTGAAGAACGCCATCAAAGCTAGTAAGGTCAGATTCTTCCAGGAGTTGTGCGAAGCGGCAGACGCAGAACCATTCGGGGCAACATACAGGATGGTCATGGGTAAGCTCAACAGGCAGCCGACCCCTACTGACCACGTGCAGCTTGGCCAGATAGTTTCAACTTTGTTCCCCGCACAGCCGCCCCTTACCTGGCAAGCTACTGAGGTAGGCGAGACTGTTCTCACCAGCGAAGCCGAAGTACTGGCCGCACTTAGGAAAACCAAGGTTGGTAAGGCCCCTGGCCCCGATGGCATTCCCAATGTTGCGCTGTACACATTGATGGCAGCTTACCCTGGCATATTCACGGAGATGTACAACAAGTGTCTCACCCAACGGACCTTCCCCACTGGATGGAACCGCCAAAGATTGGTGCTCATCCCAAAACCCGGCAAGATGACCGACGACGCATCCGCATACAGACCCCTATGTATGCTAAATACGATGGGTAAGATATTCGAGCGCATAATCTGCACCCACCTCGAAAAGGAGCTCGACGATCTCAGAGCGTTCTCGGACCATCAGTTTGGTTTCCGGAGGAAACGAAGCACAATTGACGCAATCCGAGCGGTCATCCAATTGGCTGCTAACGCAATTGACGGAGAAAGATGGCTAGGCGGCTCCAAAGAGTACTGCCTCGTCTGCACTCTGGATGTCAAGAATGCCTTTAACTCTGCCAAGTGGAACCTTGTCCTCCAAGCGCTTCATAGAATGGGAATCTCTGACTACCTGACCGACCTCGTAGCGGATTACTTCGAGGACAGAGTACTCACATACTCCTCAGACGTCGGAGAGCATGAGTACCAGGTGACAGCAGGAGTACCCCAGGGCTCAGTCTTGGGCCCGATCCTATGGAACGCCATGTACGACGGGATCTCTCCCGCGAAGTATAGCTTTGCGGCGGTCCCGCGGGAACGGAACTTTTCTACCTCTTCTTTTCTTTTACCTTTTCTCCTGTATATATTTAAGCTTTTCTTAATAAAAAAAAAAATACATCTCAGTTGATAAAACAGAGTGGGATGTATGGTTGCAATACTTCGTATATTGTTTCAACACAACACCCTCTATGGCACATGACTATTGTCCGTATGAGTTAGTTTTTGGTGAAACATCTAATTTAGCCAAACACTTCAATAGTATAGATAATATAAAACACAGTTGATTGTGCTAAAGAATCTAAGTTTAGACTAGAAGAAGCATTTAAGAGAACTAGATTAATGCTAGAACACCATAAACGAAAACAAAAACTTAACTATGACAGAAATATTTTGAACTTTGATTTAAAAATAGAAGACCAAGTTTTATTAAAAAATGAAACAGGGCACAAACTAGACTTTAAATACACTGGACCATATAAGGTAGAAAGTATAGAAGAAAGAGACAACATAGTAATTTCAAATAACGAAAATAAGAAGCAAACAGTTTATAAGGATAGGAATTTTTTATTTCATAATCACTTTAATTCTCTTATATATATAATGTATGGGCCTACACAAAATAAACCATAATTATAATGAACGAAATACAAAAAAACATATATGTATATATATATATATATATAAATATTACATTTGATTCAAAACAATACTTTCTGATTAAAAAAAAAAAATAAAATCAATAAATTAAACTACAAATAACAACGAAAAAATAATAATAAAAATATTTTCATTTATATTAAATATACACTTAGAAAATAACTACATATAAATACGTTATTTTTCAAAAGGAGGGAGATGTAGTATGTTCACATATTGAATGCACACTGTACTCAGTGTTACGCATCGATTTAAATACAGACACCTTATTTGGCGTTTTGCATTTGGCCACAATAACAAAACACAAAAATATAAACCTAGCAGTTCCCGAGTTCCTGGTTATATGACCGCTCTCGAATGCGTGGGAACTGCAGTGTCAGCATATTTGATATGTGCGACCGTTCCGACGGCCAAGTGAACATAGTATCTCTCTCTCTCTCTCTCATATATATACACAATTATACATAGGCGTCGACCGCAGCTCTGCCGGCGTCTCTGCCGACATAGCCGGCCAATCTTAGCTTTATGCAAACATGTATTAGAATTAAGACATCATAATTAAAAATAAAAAGCTTGGGAGCGTACCACTGAGTCGCTTCCAATTCAACAGAAATTTATTTAAAAAAGTCCCATAAAGAAAATCCACACAAGAGCATTTGAAGTGCGGCCAGTTTTCCCGGATCTCAATTCCAGAGACGAGTTAGTTCTTAATCGTTTTGCCTGTTGATTTGACATGTCTGTGTCTAGTTCAATTGTGCAACATTAATTTGCAAAGGAAAGTTTGTATTCTTCTTTGTATTGTTGCTGATACGATTCTCTCACAAACTTAATATCAGCTGAGAGCGGAGACGAACCGACGAGTTTACGGGCGGCCAAACAGCTTTGATTTTGCAGAAATTAATTAATTATAATGTTTTCTGATCTGTTGTGAGTTTTTTAACAGCGGCGGATGTTGCGAGTCACTTGTTAGAGAAACGCGCCGAAATCAGAACAATTAATAAGTCTTTTATTTAATGAAAAACGTTCGAATTCTCGAAGCTCCAAAAAACACGTCGGATTGCCGGAGTTGCCTATTACTTTTTAAATTCAATTTTTTGGTTTCTTTAACTTCTTTCCTTTTCTTTCTCTCTAACCTTTTCCTTTTCCTCTCTCTTCCTTTGCCATTGGCATGCCCTCAGTGGACTAGACTTGCTTCTTGGTGGCAATACTCGCGAAAGTATAAGGCGGACTCGGTCTACATGCTTTGCAGTTGCCACACGCAACAGGTGAGTATTTGGCATATTGTTCCTTTTTTTGTCGTGAAGCTAACCCTTACTTTTCTTTTAGGTTGTTGCCGCTCTATGTATGCCGCCTGCTCTGTTTTTTCGCCCAAATTTTGTGCGCATTGACCACCGCGGAAGGTTCCACGATCCCTTCGGGCCACTCCTCATGGCTGACTTCGCGTCACTTTCCGCTTATTGGTACGGACACCTGTCGCATAAGCTTTGGCTGGTGTCGTCGCCACCGGTGCCGAGTGTTGGCTTTGCAGCGTGGTCCTCCTGGGGTCGAGCCACACCCACGGCCCTTTCTCCAGCACGTCCGTCGCGGTCTCATCGGCGGACCCGTGCTCGGCGTCGGTGTTGTCGGCCAGCCTCTCTGTCGAGGGCCGCATTCGTTGCCCCTCGGAGGCTCCTCCCATATCCGCGTTCCCGCTGGGGTTTCGTCGTCCTTTGCGGGTCCCTCCGGCCAGATCCAAACGACGTCTTACTGCCTCCATCCCAAGCCCTCCTCCGTGAACCTACGCGTACTATGGGCCACCGGGATGTCGGTCCGGTCGGGCTGTGACTGCTGCTGTTGCGGCTTAGGCTGCGGCTGCTGCGCCGAGTCCTCCATGGCTTCGCTCTGCAGCCGCCCTTCCCACTTCGCCTCCTTTTGGAGCCGCTCGACTTCGGCTTTCTCCTGCAGCGGATGGTGGTATTGCTTTTTCATTCTGCCGCCTTTCGTCCTGGTGCCGTCGTTTGTCCTCGTTCTCCATCCTTTTCCTATGGTATGCCAAAGTGGCCTGGATGCAGTGTTGGGAAAGGTACTGTTTTTTTTTTACCTACGTAAGGTAAAAGCTATTGGGCAAAAATAAATACCTAGGTAGGGTAAAGGTTCTTCAATTTCTCAGTACCTAGGTAAAAGAAAACGGAAAAAATATTGTTTTTTTTAATTTTTATATATCATTTATTTGATTTTTTTTTTTATTAAATTGGCGAATCTATTTAACTTAAAATAAGGCTAGGTTTAAGTTTACAGTCATCTTTAAAATATATAACATTATATTTTAATTTCATTTCAATCACAATTTAAATGTTATCTTTTTTTAACTTAACTAATGTTTCGAAAAACTCGTCCCCCTGCCTGTTTCGTTTTATCTTTTCAGTTTTGCGAAGCACTTGTAGATGCCCTAAAAACGGGTATGTATAAAAAACAAAGCAAATCTTTTATAAATACTCGCTTTTAGGGCATCTACAAGTGCTTCGCAAAACTCCAATTCATTAAACTCTTCTAGTTTGTGGATGATCCCTTGTAATGTGGGTAACGAATATCCAAGATAACATCTATTTTCACCAGAAAATCTGCACAATCTGCGTTTTTTATGTGTAAGATATGTACATAAACATTACTTATGTACATATTTAAGAATGAAAATGTGAATAGGGGTAAAATCTCAGTTTTATTTTATATAACTTTGTTCACTTATGCTACATACATCAATATATTTATGAAACTAAAGTGTATTTGGCGCGCCAAAATGCCGTATGTATGTAAACAAACGTTTCTACATACGGTATTTTCAAGCGCCAAATACACTTTCCCTCTTGTACATATTGAGAAAAAAGTGAGTTTGGCGCTCAAAAATTTCGTATGTAGAAACACTTGATTATATATTGTGCATATGTACACGCCGTTTGCTTACGTACATACGACATTTTGGGCGCCAAATACCTATGTAAGTACCTTAATAATTATAAAGGTATATAAAAATCTGTAGCTAGGTAAGGTGAAAGGTATCAAGGTAGAGGTACTGGCTCCTTGGCTGCCATATTGGCCTTTGGCTTTGTCTTCCTCCGCCTAGCGTGACCAAAAGCCCCGATCGGAATGTGCTTCCGGTTTGGGTCCATGGCGTTGCGGATACGACACCCCTTCGCATCCTCCTTGGCATCGTCCAGGATCCCCATCCTCCTGGGCGCTTCCGACCATGTAACTCTGGAACTCATGGTGACTTTTCTCGAATGACAGACTATTGCTTGGTCCCCTTTCAACGAAACCTCGTTTTCGAGCCGTGCTCTTCGTTTGTTCTCTTTATTTCTTTTCCTGGGCGCACAATTGCTCTCATACGGTACAGCCGTCTACTCTGCCGTCTTCTCTCTTTCTTCGGCAAAGCCATCGACTTGGTTTGTTGTCAGATCATAACGAGGCCTCGGACGCCACGGATCTAGGCTCTTCCAGGTTTTCATTTTGATGTGTAGCTGCGTATCTTTGTTGTATCCTTTCTGGTAGATCGTTAGTGGTATATTCATATTGATAGATCCTTGTTGGTATATCCTTGATGGTGTATCCTTGTGGTATCCTTGATTGTATCCTTGTTTCCTGCCGTACTTCTGGGTGACTCTGGCAATAGCCTGAGGGCTCCATACATCAGAGTCAGACGCAACACCGAGATGTAGATCCAGTGCATCAGAGTAGGCGACAGGCCCCATGTGATGCTAAGCATTCAAGAAGCATATAGTGCCACGGTGGCATTTTTCACCCTTTCCAATATATTGGGTCTCCATTCGGGTTTCAAGTCCAGGACTGCTCCGAGGTACTTGACCTGTGTTTTCGGTTCAGCCTGGTTGCACCAATTTTTGGGGGGGGTCCACTTCGGTACCTTGAATCTCTTAGTTAAAGAATGAGGTCCGTCTTGCCCGCATTGATACTGAGCCCCACCTTTTCGCCCATTCACATTCATCCCTGAGTGTTGATTCCATTATGGAGCTGAGGGTCGATAGACAAACTCCCGTAATAATTATGCCTATGTCATCCGAGTAGGCAATTATTTTTGGGGCTCTCCTCTCGAATCTCTTAGTTAGATCGTCGAACACCAAATTCCATAGAAAAGGTGAAAGGACACCACCTCGTGGTATGCCTCTGTGTGCCCCCTTTACCATGGAAGCAGTGACCCACTCTGAAAGTGCCCGCCTGCAGCTAAGCAGGTTCCAGAGGCTTATTGCGGGGTGCGAGCTGGTCGCTTCTAGGCGATAGCATCCGTCTTGACATTGTTGAATGTTCCGGATATATCTACGAATACTCCAAGCGCACATTCTTTAATGTGTAGGGCTCTCTAAACGGTTGCTACTAGCGAGTGTAGTGCCGTTTCCACAGATTTCCCTTTGGTGTAGGCATGATGACTGATTGATGACTGATTGGATGACATCAGTCTCCCTACATCATTCCTGATGTGTAGATCCAGCAGCTTATCCAGAGTTTTGAGAATGAAAAAGGTAAGGCTTATCGGCGTGTAATGCTTGGGGCTCGCGTGACTGCACTTTGGAAGGAAGACAATCCGAGAGGTTCTCCATTAGATTGGGATATAGCCCGTGCTTAGACATGCCAAGTACATTTCATACCACCATGGGGTAGTCCTTTCCTTGGTCGCCTGCAACATGGCTGCAAATATTCCATCAAGTCGTGGTGCTTTATAGCCCGCAAAGGAGACTATGGCCCAGTTGCGATTGCATAAGTGATGTTAGAGCCTCTGCACTGCCCTCAGTCCACTTTAGCTGACTCTGTATGGTAGGCTCCTTCGAAAACGGCTTTCGGAGTCTAGCTGTTTCCGGGACGTTCTCGATGCTGGATCAGAAGTTTCTCCACGA